>BOPP01000004.1:4060885-4084562 GCA_017312745.1 Gryllus bimaculatus | reverse complement strand
GAACGGGACGAGACGAGCGGCAACAGCCGCGCTGTACGCCGTGTCCTGCTGTCAGGCGCCGCGGAACCCTTAACGGTACAAATGTCTAGGTGTGCTCAGCAAAAATGAGCAGCCGATTTAGTAGCTGGCACTATTCGATGTGTTGTGTAAGGAACTACTCATTTGTGGCTCCACATCCGACAACAAAAACATATAAGTGATGGCAACAGTATCAAAGGAATAAAGGATTGTCCGAAATCTGTAGCAGCGGAAGATAGTATGCCGAGATATGCGTAAGCATTTTTGATTCTAATTTACTGTAGAGAAATAATGATTCATATGAAGCTACGATGTACATTTTTTTACTCCAAGAAAAAATACAAAAGAGTTGTAAGGTATCAGAATATTTAAAACCAAATGTTAAAAAAATCCCATTAAAAAAATTTCTTTGAATATTCAAAATTACTCTAATATGAATAATAAATTATTACGTATTAGTTTTGTAAATAATATGTCAGGGAACTGTAAGAAGAGTTGTGTATTTTCCTAAAGGTTTCATTCGTTTTTACCCACTTATTACACACTAGAATGTCTAAAATTATAATAGATAATATTTTGATTTCGCCATTAGGTAAAGTTATTCAACATTAACATTATTAACGCATTATTTATTTCTGCACTAATTACTTAGGTATATATGTGCTCACATTTAGTCTTGCACGGGGGCAGCATGTTCATTGTTCATTAGCATAATGAACAAATTATTAATGAATTTATTCAATGAACATTTATTATAATGAACAATTATTCGTACTACTAGTTGACCTTGAATGTGCACGCAAAAATAGTAAAATGCAGAGAAAATAGAATATAAATATCAGATTTTTAAATTAATATCGGAACTATTAATTTTTCATTATTTTGTTAAGAATAATTATAAAAGGAAATGTTATGAAAATTGTAATGTTTTTAATGACATATATTTAAAATGTTACAAAATACGGAGCATCGTCAATTTGATAACATATATACTACATTATATAACTCTGAGCAAATAATATGGCTACCACTATTTTAAACCGTTTATCTCCGCCTCGCACTTTCGGAATGTCATTTTTCGTGGTCCGAGAAGATCGCCGCAAGGCAGAGAAGCGATTTTTCGAGGGACTCGGCCTGTGCTCTGTGCCGTCGCAGCCTTTCCCGGTTAGCTGAACAGCATTCTTCGCGCTTGGGGCGGACAGAAGCGAGGAACAACGCTCTTCGACCCTCTGCGGTCGCCGCCGCCTCCGCCTCCTCCTCCACCGCCGCCGCCCGCCGTGCTTCGGGGAATCGGAAGCATAACATGCTAGAGTCCTGTGAAGTCCACTCGTGGTCTACAATGCACGTCATCCACTTCACTCCCCCGTCGGTTGAAGTGGAGCCTGTCTGCAGACGTTGAAAAGGACGGCTGCACAAATATCTCCACGAAAAATCGCAATTGACGGGTCAGAAAACGTTCGGAAAATCAATCACAAACGTATCTGATCCGGGATTTCGAGATACAAACATCGCGTCGAGGCAAGAATCAAGGAAATGTATAGAGCACGACGGTGCCTCGCTGCCGCCTTCGAACTAAATAACACACGACGTAACTGTTACTTGACGGCCGAACTGTCACTTACAACGTAGCACGCCACGCTCGCCGCAGCGACCTTACCTCCGTTTGTCACGAGAAATATCAACACGAAAACTTCGGTTGGAGAAACACAGCAACCGTGGCCTGTTTTCTTCCGGCAATTGCTTTCTAAACCTGTGCTGAAATTAAGATTTACTGACAAGAGCTGAAGTACACAGCAATTTGTGCTTACACAAATATTACAAATATTGACGCGCTGAAATCTCAAATGTCACAAAAAGTGAATGTACTGTAATATTTTATAAAACAGTCTCTGCTAATTATATTATATTAAAGACACCCAGATAAACCTGCATTGCATAAAATCAGCAAGTTAATCATCCCTTGGAAATAGTGGAGTGGATTACTGCCACATCTAGCATTTCTGCTGGTTACAGCGAAGAAAGAAAGCTCTGCCGCGCATTTACAAGAACTTCATCTTAGAAACAGGTCCCAAAGTCGTGCGTCTTACGACATCACCCACGTACTGATAATTTACATCGGATTCGCTCCCCTCAAAGGAAAAGTCTTGGAATTTCACGCACGACTTTCCGATGTCAGTGTCCAGAGCGGCGCGACAGCCTCCCTAAGAGCGACGCAGCGCGAGGTCGCGAGGGGGCGGCGCGCCCGCGGGAGTTGCTGCGAGGGCGGAGGGTGAGGGGAGCAGCGGGGACGCAGGCGTCGGCGACCGCCGGCGGCCAGGATTTCTATTCGCCGGCCCCCTCCGCTCCCTGGGGGCGATCCATTATTTAGGGGAAGCTGGAATTTCGTACACGTAGCCAGCATAGTAATTGGACTTACGGAGGAGCCCTTTAACTTTTCCCCGACTTCTTCCGAATGGCGTTTACTCCTCGCAAGGAGCCGTGCGTGAGCACGGCTCCGCGCCGGCGAATTGTCCAGGGGGGGGGGCAGGCGGAGGCGCATCGATCAGCTCAGTGTGAGGTGGTGACGGCGGGATTTGTCTTGAGGGAGAGCAATAGCTGCTCTAGCGATTACTTTGAGTCGCTTTCCCGCGAGTTACAAGGTGGACCGGGCACTGCATCACCTTACGTCATAAAACCGGCACGATCCGGATTGCAGTTTATGTGAACGCAGAGGTAGTGAATTCTCCCAGACTCCTTTCGGCTCCTTCCCGGAAGAGTGCGTGGGAAAAGGGCCCCTGACAACCGAACTCGCAGCTAGTGCTGTGTCAATGGCCGTCACTCACGAGAGCAATGTAAGCTGTGTTAAATAAGGCAAATATACTCCTTCCGGTACATAATCACGAATATAGTATTGTTTCATTATTTGCTCTTGCTGTAGGCAAAGTATCAATCATGAATTCTAATACAGCAGTTAAACAATAATAAGATTTGCGTATCTATTCATCGGATGCTCTTCAAATGATTTACGTGAGTAGTATTTGTTTCCTTCTATAACAAAGATGATAGAAAATACAGAACAAAGATGATAGGTAAATAAATCAGAAAAGATAAATGTTAAGGAAGAAAAGACAAAGGAAGTTGCGGATAAGACAAGAAATGAATTTACGAATCTTCCAATTTTAGAACTATGAAACCAACACATTAAAATTCACGTTGAAATAGAAATATTTTGTGAATATTATATACAAAGAATTTTTTACGCATGCAGCGATAACGCACACGTCAACTGGACCTTTTCAAATATACTCAAACTGATATTCATTTTTCAATCTCGAAGGCTTTCCATACATGCATAGTAGTCAGTGTGCGACAAACGTTTTCACAGTGTTTAAACTAATTGAATATGCACCCTCCATCTTGTCTTCGACCACACCCTGTCGTCTTCTTTTTTCCCTGTTTTACATTTCCACTTCATCTCATGTTTATCCTCGAATCTTCTGGACCAGTCCGTTGGTTCGAACGCTTTCCCTCAGACTCAGCAGCCCATGACTAACGGAGATCATGAAACAACACACCTGCTGGCATACTTGCTCTCGCTCTCGATATTTTACAAGTCCTCGTACTCGCCAATTCACCTGCACGCGTGACCGCACGCAAGCACGCCACGCCGCATGCTACCTCACACGCTCAAGCGCATAGTAACGGCGCCGGTTCATACGCCCTCGCGCCCTATCTCATTTCCGTCGCGCGTCGGTCATCTACGCCTGCATCCCACGCTCCGCCTCAGCCCTCGCCTCCGCGGCGGCGGCCGAGACAGGCTGACATTTACGAAACGGTAGGTGCAGCTATTTCAAGCCCCGATTATTCTAGCTTTCATGCCTGCGTCCACAACGAAACGTTCAATTTCAAATTCTCTTACGCCGGAAATGAGCACTAAAATTTCGCTTACATTACATTATAAACTTGTATTCGACTTGTTTTACATTGCAGATGGGCAGATAATTTTTAGCCTGACACAGGTTTTGTCTTACGGAGGAAAGGTTAATATAAAGGTATTTAGAAAATTGCACTGCATCAGAAGATAACGAATCAATGACGTCAAGGAGTGATTCGTCAGCGTGAGTCAGCGCGCCAGCGACACGAAATAATAGAGCCTCTCCGCATTTACCCGTTTCGTTCGTCAGTTCATTTCACTTTCATTACCTCCCTATACTTCCCTTCTCGCCCGTCATCACCTGCTCGATCGCCAACGGGGCCTCTACCCGAGGGCTGTCGTTTACGCCCTGCCCGACCGCGCGCCGCCCGCCAACAGCGACTCGCGGGGCTCAGCGCGGCGCGGCGCGGCGGGGCCGCTCAACTTCCATAAAACCGGCTGGCGCGCCATGGCGGGCCATCGCAGTCGGGTCGCTCCGCTCTCGCCGCTCGCTGCGAGACGCACTCTCCGCGCCCCCTTACAGCCGCCATAAACGTTGGATTAGGACAGGTGCTAGCGTCGGACCGCCCCGCGCCCCACGCCCGATTGCCGCCTCTCATGGCCTGATGAACAAATTACCTGCACTAACACTGTTAGACGCTATCCACAAAACATATGCACACGCACGCACGCCGCCCCGGCCGGCCGAGAACTTCCAATAAATGCTTCTTTCGAGTCACGTCATTCAGGCTTTACACAGCGCCCGCCGGGGAGGTTCCCGGACCAGCCAGAGCCTGGGAAATTTGCGAACCGGATTCCGTGGGTTTTGAGACTGATTAAGGCGAATGTTCTCCATGAGATAACGCCAAGAATACAAAGGGAGAACTTTGCGCACTTTACTAGCCAATTCGTCCTTTCAACGAGTCGTTCTGTCGGCTATCAGTAACGACAACAAAACCGAAAGTATTATCCCGCAGCGTGAGAACGACCCGTTGGAAGAACCGGGAGCGCCGGCGAGAAGAGCAGTGCTCTAGCACGAAATACACTGAGCCTAAGTGCGTACTTGCTCTGTCACCGTAATTCTTCCACTTTTGTTGAAAGTAATAAAATTTTCCAGGACCATTCCGACAAGCACCCTTTACTTTCCATAAAATTTATGGCACTGCTAGTTAGCAAACTCGTGACTGATTCTGCTAAAAATAGTTATTTTCATATTCCTTCATGACCATTATTATTCATAAAAGAAAATAAATATGAATCAATGATAAATAATACATAAAGCTGTAATATGAATAATTAAGTGCAAATTTGTATGCGCTCAAGAATGAAATTGCAAACTTATATAGGCTAGTCTTAAACAAAATGCAATGAAATTATTATACATAAAGAGATAGTGCATATGGCGACACTTCAGATTTCAGAGTCAATGAAAGTACCGCTTCAAGGAAAATACCACGACACAATATTTTTAACAATACTCGTAATTGTGCTCTAAACAAAAAAGAACACAAGAAATAAAATAAGTGTGACGTCATCGGTCAGACATGAGTCAGTATTAAGTGCATAAAGAACACAAAACAAGATGTCCAAAACACACACGTTCTTGACGAGTCGAAAAACACGTCGTGCAAATGAAGAACAAGGGTTTCAACGAGAAGGTATTCCGGAATACCACGACTCACGTCTTGCGGAAGCTCTCAGCCCAAAGGTCAAGAAGAGCGAGAAGGGCCCTCGGCGGTGGGCCGGGGAGGGGGCGGGGCGAAGCAGCGGAGCGGAGGAGCGCAGATGCGGAGCGGAGCGGAGCGCTGCGTTGCTGCGCGCGGCGCCGGCGAGCGCGGAAGGATCTAGATCTGCGCGCGGTCATAAAGCAGCGGACAGGCACAGCGCCTTGCCGCTCGCCCGGGATACCTCTCTAAAACGAGAACGTGCAATAAACGGCTCTGCACTTTGCGCGGGGCTGCAGGTTGGCGGCGCGACGCCCCACGCACCTGCCCGCACGGAGCGCCCGCCCGCCTCCTCTAAATGGCGAACCACCTTGTGCCTCGTGGGCGGCCCTTCATCTTTTTGGGGAGTGGAGGGGGTGGCAAGCATTCTAAAATTTTGACTGGTTGTGATGGCTCATTAGCAACATCGCTGACTGCAGCATTGCTGGTCGGAACGTCCTAGGGGTTGAGTACCTAAGGTGGTGGATTTTGGTCACTAGCTATTTAGCTAGGTCAAATTCAACCACGGCCTGTAGGAGTATTCTAGCGGCCAAATACTCACATCGGTAGTTTTTCGGGGTTTCTCCGATTAATACCAGGCGAATGCCGGAGCAGTACCCTAACAAAAGAGCTACGGCCCGCCCGCAATCTTTCCTTCTTCATCCCTGTCCTCGATTGTCCCCTTGCACAAACACACACACACACACACACACACACACACACACACTTACGTGCACTACGCTACCACACCTATCACGAGTCTAGTCGGACGTGGTTAAAGCGTGTTCCGCCTGGGCTGCTGCCCCGCTGAGACACACGCAAGCAGCCGTGGAGGTCAGTACTGGATCCCACCTTCAAGCAGGAGAGGATCTCCACCTACAGGGATACAACATGCATGCCACTTCGGGACCTAATTACCTCAATAATTGATGCGGTCGGGTTCAATACTCTCTAACTCATCAAAATTTACCAGCAATCATCTGATCCCCGCTGACCATCGGGATAGGCGACAGAGGCCACCCCAGGGGAAAGGGAGGCAAGGGTCGAAGGTATGGCAAGGTAGCCGAGATGTAGGTGGTGTCAGAAACTTTGACATGGTGTTTAATACGGTTACTTTATTCAGACGGTGAAAAATGAATGTGAAAGACGCAGCGATGAGAAGACTTGTGAAAGAAGCAGCGAATACGAAAGCAGAGAGGCTGGCGATATGGTAGTGCCAATGTTAACAATGTGGGGGTGTAATCGTAGAACTGGCCATATATAGGTGAAAATAGTTATGGAAGGCCGAAGGAAAAGGGTAGAAATATGAATGTAATATAAGAAATTAAGGAGGAAGAAGAAACACGATCGTGGATTTAAAATAGCAAGTGAAGCGGGGAAAATGTAGGCACCCTCCCTAGGAAACATGCTTCTTTTTAAAGTCTAGAATCTAAACCCTGTTGGCAATTATAATTTTTGTTCTCTTATTTCTCACATGAAAATCCCCGCCCCAAAAAGCTTCCCAACTGGAATCTTCATTACACATTCTGTATTATATTATGGAACCGTAACTCTCTGAGACACTTGTAAAAAATTCACAGTGCAAGGAAAATTACACAATCTCCTTCCTCTGAAGGTGCGAAAATAATCAGGAAATACAGGATAACTAAACAATAGCATTGATATGACAATACATTTTCGTTTAATTGTCCAATAAAATTATGGAGAGAACTCTGCTGCAGGATCAATGGAATAGGATTTGTATTACCTAAAATTGGCAAACTGGAAGGAAACAACAAGAATAATAAAATTGCATGCAGCCGCCGCACGATTAACATGGCAACATCGGAAACTAAACTGAATCGGTGATAAATATAGAAAAACAATAGTAAAGTGTCAAAGAGAAGAAATGCAAAATTTGTAAGTGTAACACGTTTACATTGTTATTAACACCGATTTCAAGTTACGATGAGCAATTTCGTATTCAAAGTACTCTTTAAATGCAGTCATGACCAATGGTCTAATATCAGGGTGGGTTACACCTATAATGGCATATTTTGTTTTAAGCAAATTGGGCATTCTTAACAGCACCCGAGAAAAACTGGAATACGATACTGCCTCTTAGCAAATTGTGGTGTATTTGCTTTCAGTAAATCGATGCCTCTGAGCTTTGAGATATCCTCCGCCCACAGTTTAGGTCACTGCTTACCACACCAGGGTCTGCGCTTCCACGAACTACTTGAAGACCTCCGTCACGGAGGGGATAATTCCTTCGGCAAAAGAACCGTTTCTCTATTAAACCAAAACAATCGAGCATTACTGCCAAATGAAGGCCATTAAGAATCTTTAGAGAATCTATTTAAACTCTCTTAAATGGGAAGAGCTGTATTATGACTAAGTGGCGTATAATATCGAGGACAACTTGGAACACGACTGAGAAAAAAACATCGCTGTGTGCGGGAGGGGGCAAAGAGCACGCCGAGCGGCGAGAAGAAGGCGAGGGGGCCCGACGAGGACAGGGAGAGGAAGAGAGAGGGGCGGAGAGCGAGCGGCCGGGCGGACGAGCGCTACACAAAGCGAACGACCTCGACAACCAGTCGGGAGCAATGAAATTTTTCTGCGGGTTTTCGGCATCGCCGCAGTCCAAATACGCACGGCTGCCTCATTACCTCATTTCTTCTCTTCCCCGTCTTCCGCCGCGCAGCCAGCGTCCCCGGCTTTGTTGCAAAACCCGGCCCTGGATTACGTCAATCCCGTCGTCACGAAAGAGTAATGCCATATATCTGCGTCGGCGGCGTAGACGCACGACTGCCACGCGGAGCGGGGGAGGGGGTGGAGCCGGGGGCAGCGGGGGCAGGAGGCAAGAGAGGAGCGGGCCGGGAGCGGGGCGGGGCAGGAGGCGGGATGCTGCAGAAAAAGAGAAAGGCCACACCGGCACCAGCCGCTGTTCAATCGCAACTCTTCTGTTTTGTCACTTGGCGACGTCTAAGAAAACTGTTACGTTGGAACATAACCTTCGCTGTTCACGTAGATCAGACGTTCATTTTATGAAATCCATTCGTCGCCGGCACCTTGCCCTCGTAAAAGCGGAAAACATGAAGAATGGTGTGTTTACTCGACGTGAAGCTGGGCGTGCTGTCACAGCAGTAGAAACATTCCCAGTAAGGGAGAATGAAAATATAAAAAAACAATTAGGTAAAAAGGCATCTTTGATTTCTATAAAACGTCATTCACGTGAGTGATAACTGCGTCAAAGGAATGTATTACTCTCCAAAACAGAAATGTAAAATGAATAAACACACTCTATGATGTGTAATGAAAAATACGATCGTAAGTTGGAAATAAATTTCAGGATAGAACATTTTGTTTTCATTCAAAACTCATTCTATCAATTTTATCTATAATATACTTTTGCTGGCAAACACTTCTGAGAGAAAGTTTTATTACAAATTTCATTAACTCGAATTTATTTGTTACTCGGGCCATTATTAGCAGAGCATTCTGCCTCTATGAAGCTCAATGAAGGTTGCGTCACTGGCATTATTGTTAGTTGGAGCGCGCCGCCACGTCTTCAGGTGGCATCCCCAGCAGGAAGCGACGGAGCGAGCGGGGCCCTCCCGCGCAGCCGGCGCTGCAATCAAACGCTGATCAGGTAAACAAAACAAAGCAGCCTTGCGGTGGAGCCGCGCGCCGCCGTTTCTCCCAGACGAGTTACGGGGAAAGCTGTTAGAAAAACCGCAGCTAATTCCACATTCATGTTACGATACGACACAATGGAGTTATTGGATTCGGCGCCACCCCCTCCCCCGCGCCGCCCACCCGCTGCCGCTCCCGCTCCCGCAGTTCGTTGCGGAAGTGAGCGTGGGCGGCGTACTGATCGGTGAGCGGGCCCCCCGCCGCCCAGCTGGGCCCTCCGCCCGCCACCCCTCTGCATCCCCCTTCCCCCCTCACACGCGATCCTCCCGACGTTATATTACTGCCCCACGCCCCCTCCCACCCCCCCCACTCGCCTGCCGTCCCGCACTTTCCCCCCCACTTTGCCCTCCCGCTTCTTTCCGCTCCGCACCTTCTAATTCATGGCTTAGCTATACAACACATTGTATGTATGACGTCACGCGCGCGTATAGCCAGACCCTAGAGGTTACAATATTCATTGCATTAAGTGTCTTTCTTCTTCTTTTCCGCTCCCCTGCGCGGATAAAGGAAAGTAAGGAAGGGAATATCCAGAAAAAATTACTTTCCCATTCGCCCCAGTCATCGAATGTGCTTCATTGATGTGAAATGTAGACTCGGGGCGACGGCAAACCGGGACGTCCGGCGGCATCCCGCGGCGCGCGGGCGCTCTGTGCGCTTGAGGCCACGCGAGCGAGCGTACTGCGCGCGCCGGCACCGTACAGCACACACCGCATCACGTCTCCTCGCGTGCATGTATGCACCGCGCGGCCGACAGACGCGAGCGGCCGTGACGGGCGGTCGCCAATTGTAGACCGTCCTTTCTTTCCACCCTTTGGCTTTCGCCCGCCCCTCCCCGACCTTGCTGTCGCCCCTTCACCGCCCCCCACGCGCGTTTCCCTCGTCCGCTGGCGCCGGCGTCGGAGGGCCCCACCGCCATCCTTACCCCTGCGCCCCCCCGGCCCAGGGCATCTCATCATTCCGCGCCCCGCCCCGCCGCCAAGATGCATACCATTTCTCTCCATGTCATCGTCGTGCGCTCGGCTCCGGCGCAACACCTTCCTCTTCCCTCCCCTGCACAGTCGTGTCTGCAGGGCCGCCAGCGCCAGTCTTCCCAGCCGCCGGCACTTAGCAAACTTCATCGCCGCGCGCGCGTGCCTCGGCCTCGCTCGTTCCATGCATGCGCTCTTCCTCCGTCGGCGCGCAGCTAAGACGCCCATCCGCGTTCAGCGGACCGCTGGATCATTCGTGCGCCTCTCGCGAGCGGGCGTGGGCGGGAAGCGGCGCGGGGCGGCGGACGGGGACGGGGGCGGGGCGGGCGGGGCGGGGGCGGGGCGCGGCGCTGCTGACGTCGTGAGATGCGGCGGCCAACGCAGTTCCGCCGTCGCCGGAGCGCGGCAGCGCCCCCGCGTTGCTGCCGCTGCGCGGTGCATGGGTGTTACACCTCAGAAAAGTTCGAGAAAGCCCACCGTACTGCCTACAGGACATGCAAAATCCGGAAGTACTTTGGGCCGGATGTATGGTCACCGTGATAACGCTGCCAGCGCGGCCGCGCTCGGGGCGCCACCCGGCACATTACGTACACCAATATATTAAGCCTAAAAATAAAGCAGGAACACTTTCGACCACCTGTTTCGTCTTTTATATGCTCGATATCATGGCGGTGCATTTCGCTCCAGAATTAATGGAAGCCCGTTGCCCCTGCACGCACGACGCCACGGCGCGCCTAATGTAACACAGGTGGGACGTCGGCCCGGCATCTGTCGCTGACCGACAACGCGCCGGGGCGGCGGCGGCGCGGCGGCAGCCAACGCGCGCGGGGAGAGAATGCGCGAGGCGAGCGAGCTTAGCGCGGGCACAGAGAGAGAAGGAGAGCGTTGGAAGGCGGGAGGCGAGTGGTGAGGCGTAGCGTGCGAGGCCGAGCGAGGCGAGGCGGCCCGCGAGGCGCCCGGAGCCCTAGCGATCCGGGCTCGCCGGTAGCTGGCCGCGCCCTGGTACGCGCCGCCCTAATTGGTGCATCGCTTCGCCCGGAGCGGCGCCCGCGGCTCCCCAGACGCACCGGCTCGGCCGCGCGGGCGGAAACACGACGGAGCGGGAGAGAGGCGCGTGGGCGATGGGCAGTGGCGGCGGGCAGTGCGACAGCGGCCGCCGAAACGACGCGAAAGCGAGTGGGGGGGGGGGGGGGGCGAAAGAGCCGGCAAAGGCGCCGGCGCGCCGCGCAACGCCGCTCTTGTAGCGGTACGGTAGCAGCGGTGAGCCACCGTTGGAATGGACGAGCAGGCGGGAGTCGTGCCGTGAACACGGACACATGAAAAGCAATAATGAGAGGAGAGAATTTACGACTCACAAATAAAACAACACTTAATATCATGATGAGTTTGATGCGGTCACTAAGGAAGTACAGAAGTAGGGTAATTACAATAAGGTATTAGACGGTATGAAAGGGGCGGCAAGACTAAACATAGTTAGGAATTATTCGTGGCAAGTGATTAGTAGTGATGAAGAAGAAATGAGTTAGATGAACGAACCCATGAAATCCAAAAATAAAATTTACTGAAGGCAGAATGATTTCCCAAGCAGATACGAGCAAGCAGTTAAGAAAAAACGTGATGCAAAGAGCATAAAAAGCGAATAGACGTTGAGGATTAAGGGCCAGTGGAACGAGTGGCTGTTTGAGGGGAAGAGGCGATGGCGAAGTGGCAGCGCAGGTCGCGGCGGGGAGCACTGCCGCTGACGCCAGCGATGCCCGAGCATTCGCGTTGATTTATGCGTCCCCCAGCCGCGGCTGCTGCTGAGGACGCAGGCAGCGTAGCGGGAGACGGCAGGGGCCGCGGCGAGACCCGCTGGCCGGCGGCATCGTAATCCACCCGCCGGTTAGCCCGGGCGCCACGACTCCGGGCGTTCTACCGGGTCTTCACGAAGCACCGCAGCCCGCCCAGCGCCTCGACGCCGGCGCGTGATGCGCGCGTGATATAAGGCCGGTCAGCGGCTGCCTGGCTGCGCCGGCCCGATTCGGCTCGGCCCGCGCCGCCCGCGCACTGGGCCCCGGGTGGGGCGCGGCCCCGGGGGCCCGCCCCCCCGCACTGGCGCGCCCGCCGCCGCCGCGGACCGCCGCCACAGGAGCACGCGAACTGTCGTTCTGCGGGGGCGGCCCCGCCGCGGCCACGCGAGTTATGAAGACGCGTCTACGGCTGTTTCGCACGCGCCCCCGCCCCCTTTCGCTCCGACCGGCGGATCCGAGTGTCGTTGGATTGCGGAAAGCCTTTGAGAATCTGTTAACAAGCTCTTTCCTGCACTGGATTTATAAATTTCGTACTTTAACCAGTGCAAATTGATATGTGAAAATAATAGGAAAAAAGGTATGATTTCGCGTTAAAAATAATTTGTCATTTACTATTTGTCATTTATAATGTATTATTTCGACGACTTGATTCAGAAGATTCAGCCAACATCAAAGAAATTTTAAATTAATTTTTATTTACTTAATTTTTTTTTTTCAGAACAACTGCTTGGAAAATATAATGAGGAAATACCATGAAAAAGTAATATTACGTACATGCTTCTTTTCGCCTGTAAAATTGAAAACGACGAGCGAGGAGAGTGATAGAATTCCAATTTGCTTTTATTGTGGCATTCTAAAGAATTCTAATAATTAAGTTTTGTGAACTGACTGAATTTCAGACGCAGCCCATTTACGTTACCAACTACTATATTAAAGAATGATGTGAAGGACCGACAATCGTTTCCCCCCATTCCTCTATCCCACACGCTTAAAACAAAAACCAGGCATTTCTTTTTAGTCGTATATGTGCACTTTTTATTCCGTTCTAATTTGTCTTCTCAGGGCGGATAACGCGTTGGTTCACGAAAGACGGATTCGCGTCTCGTTAGAAGTCTCAACAGTCTTCCCATCTCACCAGACGTCCGAACGGGAACCACCGAAAACCTTTATCCGCGGCAGTCGGCTGCGGCGACGCAAAACAAAGCGCGTGGGTGAGAGTGGCGGCGGGGCCGCCCCGCCATTCACAGTGGGCTTCTCCGAATTCACGCAGAGCCAATGGCGATCTCTACTCGACAGCACCGGCGCGGCCTGGCGGATTGAGGTCGTGCAAAAATGCGGGTCCTCTGCGGACGGCGGCTCTGGATGTCGGTGCCGTAATTGTTATGGATCGAGTTATGGCGTCGCAGGGCGCGCGCAGCGCGGCGGGCCCGCAGCGGTGCACGCGTCGCGACGGGGAGGGTCGGGGGCAGGGGCGGGGATTGGGCGGGACAGTCCTCGCCGCCCCGCGAACCGCCACGCGCGGCTCGCTGCACGACCGCGCTCCTTTGGGAGCCCGCACCAGCCGCCCGCGTCCGACGCCCATTATGCACCCGTCGTCCGCGACAGCTGCCTTTATCGTTCGTTGCGTGATGCGGCTAAATTGCCGGGCTCGGCTGAGTGACTAGCCGCAGTGTGCATCCGTTTGCGAACGAACGATCGCCGTTGATTCCACTCAAAAAGATTTGTCTTTCTTGCTACACGAACGCGTGTGGGGCTCCGGATATTATATGAATGGAGAAGCGGATAGGCGAACGAACCGGATATACGGTGTTAAACAATTGAATTCTCTCGGGGGATTTGTCGTTATGAATATTTTGTTCCACACGAACCTTAAAACTGCACGTTTTGGATATTATGAATATTCATTTGTAAATTTAACATTATGCAAATAGGTAAATACAGAATTACTGTCCCAAGGACAGCATTTTGCAATTGCCATGTTAACTTGCCTAAATTTTCATTACAAAAGTGTTGTGTTCATTAGTCAAAGAGTTCATAATCAGTTATTAAAGATCGAAATTAAATTAGCTTTTCTATTCTGCAATGAGGCATTACGGCCAGCAGCAATCGGACAGTGCAGGCGCCAGCGTTCACATGGGCTGATCGTATGAACCGCGCGGTGGCAACATTCTTTGCGCATCTCGACGCCTCGTCGCGCCTCGTTGGGCGGTTGCGGCGCCGCGCGCCGCAGGCAAGCGCACTCACTCACCTTGCTGGCGAGCGCGGGGCGGGAGTGGGCACGCCGAGAGCGAGTGTCACGAGCGCGTCGTTTGCATGCGTGAGCGCGCGCCGGCGCCCGGCAGCGCCTCTTTTCCGTGGAGGGGCCGCGTTTACCTGCCACCCTCCACGTTATTTAAAAAAAAAAAAAAAAAAAAAAAAAAAAAAAAAAAAAAAAAAAATTTCCGCGCGCCCGTCCCCGCCTTGCGCCGCCCCCGCCCCGTCGCAACCTGCACCGGCCCTGCCCTCGCCCCGCCCCGCCCGCCGCCGCCCCGCCGCCGCTCCGCCGCCCCCGCCACGGCGACGTAGATAAAAGGGCGGCAGCGCTAACATGCAGCCGTAATTTATTCCGCGCCGCGTCGCGTCGCCGCCCCCCGCCGCGGCCCGCCCGGCGATCTGTTGAAGGAAGCTGTCTCAATCTTATGTGATCTCTGCGACCGAGCTGGGCTTTAGTGCGTATTGATTCAGGGCGCTTACGAACCGGAAAACGGCGGGCGGCGCGGCGGGGCGGGCGCGGGCGTGCAGGTAACGCCTGCAGCTAGCAGTCTTTGCCGCCCCCTGTCGCCTTCCACCGCTGCCTGTTATCGCACTGCCACCGCTTCCCGCCAGCCCCTAAGAACCCGGCTTCTTAACACCGAGTTGCCATGTATCCCGACTCTATCGATGTGCAATTCTCTATCGCCGCTTCTTTTCTCACAACCGACGAGCCAACCTTTGCTACCGAAGCCACCCGTAGCATTTTGCATTCGAGAAAATCACAGTGCCAACACTTCGTCTTCTCGCCACTTCTGCATTCGTCACATCCCATTCCTAACAACTTCAAAATTCGCCACTCACCATTGCTTCCAACCCAGAATAACTCATAACTCACGTTGCTTTCACCATCGCCACTCATGCACTGCGAATTCTACGGTTGGCTGCGACACGTGATAGCTCTGTCTGCATCATTCCGTTGTCACCTTTTAATGTCTCTCTTTTTCACATCGCTCCCACACTCGTGCAGAATCCAGTACTACTGTCATCCCCAAAAATGTTGCCGTTCCGTTTTCCATCGCTTCCTACCGAATTGTAATTTGACTCAACCCACGCTTCTCTGTCCGCGCCCGTCCTCGTGCGGGCACAATCGCGGCTGTTGGACAGCAATTAGCGTTATTAACGCGTTAAAAAGTGGCGAATTGCTAAATTACAAACCTTGCGGTTCGATATTACAGATCGCGCGCCTGTGAAGAGGCCGCGACTGAAGTGCATTCCTCTGTTGTCAATGTCATCAGTATTCTCGGCGTAGTCTAGCAACGTCAGAGCAGAGTGCCGACGATTGCGGGCTGTCAAACGGCATCACGCGGCTGAGCGCCGTGAGTAATCATTTATCCAGCCTCTGCTTTACAGCAACTTCTATTGCATGTTCGCACAAAGTAACGCGGAAAAGAGGCGAAAAAACGCTCGATGTGCTCAACTTAAAGCGAATGTACACAGGGCGACGACCACATTCAAAGCAGCAAATTCACCCCACTTCTGGCATGTGTAATTTCTTACTACTTTCCCACACTGTCTCTAATGGATTTTCTCGCAATGATTTATTGAATAGTTTATTGTTTGAACCCACTTCCGGGTGCCTTTAAACACACTATTGAACGTTTTAACATCTTTAAAAGTGAAGCAGTAAGGAAAGTCTATTTTAGACTTTAAGATAAAAAATGGAACATTACTTTTTGGTGAAATTTTTATTCAGAAATTAAATGAATAATCTCTCTCGGTAGGAAATCAGAATCGATGTCGAGTCTACTGTCAACAACCCACATCCTAAGTCATACTCCGCAAAGATAATATGTACTGAAGGATTTAGCCGGCATAACACGCAGCTTTTTCATTTCTTTCTGAATAGTGAATGAAAGATTTGCATAGAGGCGTACTTCTTGGAGGATTCCTGGCCTCCCAGCTGGGTGGACTGGGCGGGGCGGGGCGCACAGAAGCGTGGAGTGAGCGCGACGCAGGGCGAGGCGGGAGAGGGACGGGAGCGAAGGCAGCGGAGAAGGGTCGCGCGGCGAATATTAAAGGCATAACATCCAACTACTTCCCCGGCGGCGGGGCCGTAATTCATGAGTGAAAAACGCTCGGATTGTGATAGCGCGGCCGAGCGCCTTATCTACGACCTCGCCGGCGGTAGGCCTTGCCCGCTCCCACCCGCTCCCTGCCCCCAACACCCTCCGTTGTCCCTTGCTACTTTTTACAGGCTTGATAGAACCGTCGTCACGGAGCTCTTTCCGTCCGTCGTTTCTGCATCTCTGGATACTCTCCCGTTTTTACCGGCATCACCGGTATCAATGTTTCGCTTGTCCCCTGTCCATGGTATTTTACCCCAAATCTGTAGACTACCTCAAACACTCAGCTTGTCCGGCACTCATTAACATTAACAGTGGGTTTACAAACTTTTTACCACTTTTTAACAGCGTGTGTACCCCTTTTGTTACTATTTGGTATATATACGCCCTCTTTGAACTCACTGATAGTTTCAATTCCTCTATCTCTAAGTCTTTCTCGTTTTTACCGACAGCTGCACAACCCCCCATACCCAACGCCAAACATATTTCGCCTACTGTCAAAATTCACAGCTTCACCCTCACAGCCCACGCTGCTTCACGGCTTCGCACGCTTTCTCGGCTGTGCACCCCAGTACGCCCTAATTGCTTGATTCGGACTACACAGAGCCTGGCCTCCCGCCAACGCGGCCGGCGCACTTTGCTTTCTCGCTTTGAGGAAAAGCAGCGTAAGATCGTTACCGATGTGGGCGCGCTGGTCGATACAAGATCTTATGACTCGGGCGGCGGAGGAGCGGCGGGGGACGCACGCAGTTCAAGGCAGACGCGGAGGCGGAGGAGGAAGCGGGGGCGGAGGCCCAAACCCACCAGTGCATGGGAGAGAGCAGGGGAGAACGAAGTCAAATTAATAACAAAGGGGAACTGAGTGAGTGCAACTCTCGTGACCCTTATGAAGTTACACGCTTTTTTTGAACAGAATTCTCGGAATGAGATCCCTTCACAAAGAATGTATTAAAAAGGAACACTTTGTAACAAGTATACAACGAATGTGTTCGTTCGTTTCTTTGTCGTAATTTTTTCATTGGGCTACACGTTTGCACTGGACGGCGAGTCTTGCTTCGGAGCGAAATAAAAGGCGGTTTTTTTCAGACCGTGAAAAACACACACACACCATCAACACAAAGCGTGCAATTAAGTAAGGTGGCGGTAGTCATTGTAAGTCCATGGACAGTACACAGAGATACTAGGACGTATTTGAAATTAAATGACTTGGCGTTTCGGCGAAAATGGTTCTCTTTACATTGTACACTTTCTCACTTGGCTTTCACACTGCATGTTAACGGTCCGTTGTAAGAATCATTACGCAATTAAAGAACGAAAACGAGGAAGCAATATCGGATGATGCGGGTTTTGGCGCGAATCGTGTGAACGCGTCTCATCCCTGTAGACAACGAAATCGAAACGTAGGAACCCGTGTCAGACCACATCCTCAGGCGCAGAATCCGCGAATATCATATTCCCATCCAGAAGCGCCGCGCAAAACGAAGAAAAGGGATGCCGAAGGGCAGGCAGCGAAACAGGGGCGGCGCTGGGGGCGCGTGTCCAGATGGGCTTCTCGGGGATGGCGTGGGGGCGGAGGCGGCTGAGCGTCGCGGCGCCGTGACGGCGCTGGGCGGCCCGGGCCGTCGACGCCCGTCACGTGCGAACTGCGGCGCGGCGGCGGCCGTCTGCGGGGACGGCGTCGGTCCCCGGCTTCGTTGGCGGCAGCGGGGAACGGAGAGGGGACGGGAGCAGGACGGGGAGCGTCTGACGACGAAGAGCGCGTCAGGGAGAGCGCAGCCAAGGAATGGGAGGGGGCCGCTGCATGAAGGTGAGATGGCGAGAGTTTGGTGAGATGTAAGTAAAAGGACGGAGGATAGAGAAAAATGACACAAGAACAGTGGTTGGATGGAGTGGCACGATGACAGTGACAAGAACATAATAGGCGCGGGCATGGGCGGGGGAGGAGTGAGGCTGGGAGCACGGTAGGTCGCGGCTCACTGGAGTAATAGGGAGAGGAAAGAGCGGGCTGTGGAGGGGCGGCGCGATGGAGGGGGGCGGGTGGCACGGAGCGCGTCCAGCGCAGAGACAGTCACGAGATTGAAACGTCGCCCGGCGCGCCGGCCCGGGAACCTGTAAAAAGTAGCGTAACAAGCAGAAAAGTGAGCACTTTCGGCGTGGCCCACTTTACGGTTCCCGAGGGCTCCAGGGCCCCGCGAGGGACGCCTGCTCGCGGCAGGAGCCAAGCGAGAAGACGGCGAGGAGACGGCGAGGAGGGCGGGGCGGGTTTGGAAGCGGTATGGCGATGGGATGAGATGAAACGTTCCGGGGGATCGGATGAGGGGGATGATGGGGCGTGGGCAGGGCGGGGATTTGGGATGACGGTGGCAGGGCGGGGATGAGATGGAGGCGTGGGTGCGGGGGCGATGGGATGGCGGAGGCGCTTCCCGCCAGAGAACGAGTCCCGGCGTGAGGCAGCGCGCCCCCGCTCTACTCCGCGGCCCGTGTCTCGCCTTGCCTGACAGTAATAACTGTAACTCAGCGACGCGGAACGCGGGAACTGGGGTTCAAATCCCAATGAGGTCATCGATTGGAGGCCCTTGGCGGCGGAACGCCCCCAAGGAGGGAAGGCACCGCGGCAGGCGCCATCCAGCCCGCCCACTCGCTCGCCCACGCACCCACCTTCTCGCCGACGCATCCACCACGCACACCCACGCTGGGTGAGCCTGGTCAGCCCTTTCGTTCATCTGCTGAGAGCGCCCGTTCATGGCGGAAGCGTTCCAAAATCTCCAATGCAATTGCAAAACGTTTGTTTTGGCCACAAAAAACAATCAAATGTTAATTTATATCGGTCTAGTTGCGTAGGCAATACAAATTAAGTATGTACCGCTGTATAAGGCACCTAAATAACGTCACATATATAAGAAAATATTCAATATCAATATGAAAACAAATTTCAAGAGATATTTGATTTTCAAATTACTTCTAGAAATTCAATGACTTTATAGAATTTTTTAAGTAATAGATTTTGTCACAAAAGATTACTATACTCACCCTATTTTATAAAAGTAAGTTTTTTCTGAAATGTTTTATCCGTGGCATCAAGCTAGCGAAAAAAGAGGTGGCAGAGTGCAGTACATTCATTCCTCTACCTAGTAGTCTCCTTATTGAAATCCCTATTGGAATTACCTCAGTATCGACTTTACAATAACCGTTCTGGAGCGGGCGCCCTTTCCGCGACCTCCATTCCTTCGGATTGGTCGTCCGTATTCCTCGAGAACGCGCCCGCCGGCCAGCAGCCAAGCAGCCGAGGAGCGAACTTCAACCCTTCTTCTCGGAAGTCGAGTGGAGCGGCGCGCGAGTCGCAGCTGCCCGCTTATCTCCGCGGGCCTCTTCGCCTGAGACGCCGCTGCAATACGTTCGCTCCGTGCGCCGAGGGGGATGCCAGGTCGCCGGAGCACACGTTCCGTGCTCTTTCGGAAAGCCAGCCTTCCCTCCAATATGTTACGTTCGAAGCCCTCGCCTTACCAAATGGCATCCTCGTGAAATCGTTCGATATTTTTTCCAGAATTTCAGTCGGACGGCCAGTGCTGGACTCCGAAGTCCTGTGTGTCTGCTGTCGTGCTGCAAACGACCTGAGGTATGGGGATCCACAGCAGCAATGATCAGAGTCTCGGAATTCCCTAAGGGAATCATGGTCGAAAGGTTCCAATGCCAAGAATGTGGAAGGTCTCTAGGTCCTATCACTATTTTTCATCAAGGTCTTCCAAAGTGAAATATCAAACTGTTTAGTGTTAGCCACGTTAGAGAACGAAGCTCAATTTAACGAAATGCTTGCGTCATTGCAATACTTCTTTTGGAAATATCTATTTAAAAACCGCGTGTTTTGTTTTGCGTGTTCTCAGTTCTAATATATATCAAATTAGTTTTTCTTCCTGTGCAGACTTGAATTTTTCTATTAACATATATTTTCAAATATTACATAATAGGTATTAAACTTCCATACATGCAACATTGTTATACATATTTCCTTGAAATTAACAATCGAGAGTGAATGCAAACGTTGATTGTTTAAAAATGTATACAGCTCCCAGCTTTTTAGCTGGGAGTAGTATAATAAAAATGATGTAAGACTGAACGGAGCCTGTGAGCGCTCGGGGCAGAGGGGCGGTGGCGGTCAGCAAGCGGTGTCAGCGGCCGCGCGCGCCGCCGCCCGACATCCAGCCCGCGCCCGCGCCCAGCACTAGCAAAATTGCCTCGACGCGCCCCCCCCAGTTCGCCACGGTGCTGGCAACGGCCACGCGGAGACGCCGAGAAGAGGACAAGCGGAGAAGCGGACCCACAGCGGATGCCAGGACTATTCCTCCAGCCAAGGGCGGCTCCACAAAGTACACGAGGGGGCGGTTTTCAAATTTAAAGCCAATGTATATTTAAATGGAATTCCGATTGTCAGAATTAATTTACACATCACATTCTTTTTATTTTTTATTTTTCCTGTAACAGTTTGAAATTAACACAACGACTTTTCGTGAATACCTTTTTAATACTATTGATTCTACCTTTTACTATTAATACTGTTTTTATGAAGCCCCTAAGTCATTAATGAAGTTTTTCAAACATGGCTCAAAATTCTTTATTTCTTTACTGATTAGAGAAAAGTACTCTCATAAAAATGGCGTGGAACCGATTTTAGTTGAAACCTCTGAAATTTTGAAATTTGCAGACGTTCGTATTGTGGCATCAATTAAAATGTTTCTTCCCCACAGGAAACAGATAGTTCGAGTAGGACGACAATTATCGAATATCGTCGATATTACGTCAATGATTCCTCAATGAAATGTAATAGGGCCTCTCCTTTTTATAGCTTTTGTAAATGATATTCCAAATAACATAATTTCAAAAGTACGGTTAATCGCGTATTATACAAAGTAATTAAATAAAAGGACGAAAATATTTTCCAACAGGACTTAGAACACTTGCAATATTGAGCTAAAATAAATGGTATGGTAATTACATCAGGCCGGAGTCGCAATTACACTGTAAGTGATTACTATTGGGGTAACAAAATCATTCCACAAGTATCGTCGTGTAAGTATCTTGGTATTTAGATAATAAGTTAGGGTGATAAAATCAAATAAACCAAGTAAGGAGTAAGATGTGTGAGTCGTTGAATTTTGTAAGGCGAACTTTAAAGACATTAATGGTAAACGCGAAAGAATTAGTTTTTAGTTAGAATTAAAAAGAAATCTTCCAAGTTTACGTACAGACTATAGAAATCAATGTATTTCGGTAGAGGGAACCATCACAAAATTCGAAGAAAAAAAACAGAGAACAGATGTAGGGAAATTTGCATTCATCAATAAAACTCTTATGTTTGAAATATTTTGTGAAATATTTATAGTATTCAAAAATTTTCTTCCTAATGTTTGTAGTCTCAGAAATATATTAAAACTATCATTCATAATCTAACTCATATTAATTTAAATCTTAAGCACGTGTCGTGCATATGTTTAAACCTACCCACTGTTTTGCCACTTCACTTCTAAACTGTTGTAATAGAATTCTAATTTTAAAAATATATTATCAATGAATTTTAAATTCATAAACTTTTAATTTCAATAGATCATAACTTCGCAATTCAAATTATTACCGCGTTAATTTACCCGTTCAAATTAATATTATATCGCAAGTATTTATATCCTCACGTTCTACATAATGCAAAATAAACTTTCCGATTGACCGGAAATTCTATCGTTCTAATACACGTGTTCCCTTCCTCTCCCCAATATATCAATTTGGTTGTGGGCGTTTAATACCCATCCGAACCACTAAAATTTCCCTGTAAATAATACGGAACCGCTCGCAAATTATTTATAACATTTTAATGGGTTTTCAGCCTGAAAAATTTAGGAGACCACCACTCTACATGTTGGGAAAAGTTAGTTCGCACAGCAACTGACAGGCAACGGGTCCCGCTTGCAAAAAGAGCGCGACTTCTCCTTAAAAACTTACGCTCGGAGGACAAGGTCGCTGGAAACGCTCCGTTCACCTTCAATGCGGTATTCCGTCGCGGCGGGCTGTGGGCGGAGAAGTTAATGTATCTTCCAGCCCCCACCGTTTTAAGCAAACTCGCTAATTAGTGAGTGGTCCGATTACTGCTTAAACTGTGTAAAACGCTCCTCGTACTTCACGCTTGTTAGCAGGAACAGCAACTCCGGTACTGTACTAAGTACGGGGTATTGGGGTGCAGCAAGCGTTCAGCGTTGGCACGTACGCCGGCAAAGCGAGACATATACGTGCACAAGCCGGCATCACCCGCGAGTTTTCACGTTTCTTTTGCCTTGGCCGATTTGCAGCGAAATGGCCTCTGCTCGAAACATTCGAAGTATTCGACGGAGATTGTGATGGTGTATTCGTAGGTCAGCGAAATTGTGCAAAGAATGTGTATTACTAATTTTCAATGCGCGTACGAGTTGAAAGAAAACAATTTTGCAGCAAGGTTCATAAAAAATATTGAATGGCAAGAGATCTCTTTCTTGGAGGCTTGCTGGCGCATAACGTCTGGTATGTAATAGACAGTGATGCAAAGAGTATGCGAATATAGCCGTAACATCAGGAATGATCAATTGGGTATTAGCATCAAATATACGCCTTTTTCTTTCAAAAATGAAACTGCTTTATAATATTTGTATTTTTCTGAGATTTTAGGAGTTTAACGAAGCGATAGATATATTTCGTATGCGCAAAGGTTGAATAGTTTTCTTAGTTTGTGCACACGCTGGATATTAGTAATATAGATAGGAAACGCCTTCCAAAAAGGAAAGAAAATAAACATATTTCATACGAATGGAAAGTGATTAATTATGATTTGAAAATTATGTTAAAATACTATTTAAAATTTTATCGATGGAATTACGGCACAATGAGAAGAAAAGGGATAATAAAGAGATTCACGACACATCTGGGTATTGAGAGACACCGTGCACGCTAGTCTGTTCGATATTCCGTGCAGTCGTCTCCCAATGTAGCCGACGCATGACGTCAACGTGGCGCTTTGTCGGAGGAACTAAAAGGAAAGGCGGGGCGCGGGCGCGCATCGACAGACGCGCGTCTAAAGATCCCGGCGCCTACGGGAGCGCCCGCCCCCCACCCGCTGTGGGTGGCGGTCGGCGGCAGGGGCGCGCGCGCTCCGCCGCTGCGGCGGCCAATAAGGCAGACAATGCGCGAAGGCGCGCGGGCTCCGCCCCGCCAGGCACCCGCTTGCGCCGCCCGAGACGCTCCCTTTATGAAGCGCCGACAT
>BOPP01000004.1:3978739-3993105 GCA_017312745.1 Gryllus bimaculatus | reverse complement strand
CCCTCGCTGCGCCTCCGCTCCGCATTTATATGAAATACCAAATGAGTGAGCTATAATGCAATAGCTATCGAAATTCATACACGGAATAAATGAATTACCCACAACCGGCTGAACATTGACATTCAAGATAATTAAATGCATGGTGTAGCGTGAAAACTTCCAGTCGGCAATTTCCATACCGCAATTTCACTGGGAAAATCGCGATGCCTTGCGGACAGTCTATGGGCCCAGCAGTCACATAGCTGACTCTCGACTTCTGAATTACATAAATATCTTAAGATATCAAGCACGTGGATGAACGCGAATCGAATGGTCCGGTGACTAGCTCTTATTTCATCGTCCAGCAGTTACCTTAATTCGCGCTTATTAAGCTGGCAACGTCAGTTTCGCTTAACGCCAAATTTTATTAAGACGCAACCAAAGTATGAAGTATTATTACCATTTTTTAATTAAACACTTCCTACAATTCTATTACTATTTTAGATCATTAAAACAATTTATGATGACAGTATATTCAATCATCACTTGTAATATAGGTGGAACAACGTTCATGTGTTAGGGATTTGCGTGGGTTTACAAAAAATGGTCTACTTGAATAATGTTTAATGATTGAGTATTTAGTATTGATTATGTATTATGATTAAGTATATAGTATTTAACGATACTTAACCAGGATACATAACGTTTACTCTTCACGCATATCTATATGCAGAAATGTATAATGCAAATATATCTATGCAAGTGTTGTCGACACAATGTGACCTGTCAAGAAATGTCAACTCAAAGACTTGCGAAACTACTCTAAAACAAGTGAAATATTTGTTTGTTAAATCCCCCATTAATTCGGAAACTGTGATTAAAAGTCCATGTTTAATTGGCGGGGTTCAATAAAATCATAATTCTATGTCACATTTCATATATCCACATTACAGATCTTAAAATCTCTCCAAAAAGCATTAAGATTCAAATATTCTACAAACGTGCTTGTAGAACTACATCATCTGTATAAAAAGTAGCAAGATGTATACACACAAGTCATGTCTGGATTTACAAATTATTTGGTTTTCCTTCATCTGACAAAAATTCCGAAATATGGGCCAGTGATACGCTGTCTCAACCCGTTCAGAACATGTGTATAAAATATTAATGCAGAGTCAGATTAACAAAATAAATGCTAGCGTATTCCAATTTTTGTCACTCTTTTCTATGTAATATTTCTATGTAAATTATAGTTTACATCACTAAAAAAGGGGAATGCTATGTTAGTCATAGTTACACATCATAATTGCTGTAATTTATGATAGTATCTTTAAATTAGTGACAATATCTTTAAATTAGGTGTCATAATCTTGACTGTCCTGCCAGAAGTTGAATAATAAGGACATCGCTGTCTCTTTTATCCTTAATGCAGTCGATAACTTCCATGTTTGCATTGAAATTTTAACTAGTGAAAATTGTAGCTTGTAGATAAATGTTTACAGTAAACAGGTATGATTTACTTACATTTGATTTATTTTTCGTTAAAAAAATTATAAACAAAATAGAATGTGCGACGTATGGATGGAGAAATACGTAATCTGCCCACATTTTATTGAGCTCCTGAATCTCTTCTCCAATATTTTAGTAAACATAGTTAAATAATTAATTCAAGTATCTATAAATCAAATTATCAACATTTGAAAACAAGAAATTTTCGCTCTGGTCCCAGTTAATTGTTAGACTTAATTTAGATGTAAGCCATGTTTCCTCAAACAAAACCAATAATTTCTAATTTAATGTATTAAAATATTAGTAAAAGGAAGAAACAAGTTTCAAAATTTGAACCATTGAATGTTGTCATTAGTTTTGCGGTTGTTTGTTTTACAACTCAATTACGTTATTTTCTATTACGTTATTTTCGTTATTAGTGTTGACACTTGCAAAGTCTGTTCAGCGCAATTAATTTAAGTGTTGTGCCAAGATAGCAAAATAATTATCCACATAAAGTTTAATCTACATATGTTTATCTTCACGTACACCCCTAATTCTAACTTAAAAATCAGGAACATCAATTATCATTTTCTAAATTCACTGTACAATTCAATATTTACAGAATGTCTAACCAAGATTTAAATAATGTGAGGCGAAGAGAATCGGAAAAGATTGCCGTATATTTATTGAGAATTCTCAATTCCACAAATATCTTTCTGGAAGTGCTCCCAAAGTGCGGCGGCGCCGCGTGAACATGTGTCGGTGGAGAGCAGGCGCGCGTTGGACGGTGAAGGAGCGGCGCTGTGCGTGGTGCGTCGTGCCTGGGGCGGTTGCGTGCGGCGCGAGCGGCGCTCCGTCGTTGGCGTCCCTTCTGCTTCCGGCGCGCCGCACTCTACGTGCCCGCCCGCCACTATACTGATAACTCGATGGGCGGGGGCGGCCGGTGGGCGGCGGGAGGCAGCGGGCCCGTTGCCGCCGCCCGCGGCGGGGATGTTAAGAGCGTGCCGAGTAATGGAGACATTGTCGGCACCGCTAGGAAGCGGGGATAAAGCGGGAGCGGCGAGTCCTCCCTGTGCCGGACGCCGCCCCCGCCGTTGCCACGCAGACCCAGGGAGAGGCTGTGGAGAAGACCTGGCAAAGGCTGAGGGGCACACCGAAGAAACAACCAGTCTGAGACGAAGATGAGAACAGCCACGCTGACACCAACCAGCTGGCGTAAATAAATGTGCGAAGACGGGAAAGGAAAGGGGAACGTGTGAAATAAACTGCATTGAACAGCTGTTTCATAGGCAAGTTACGCGAAAACCCTAGAGACCACAGCAGTTTTTATGAGAATTTCGTGAGAATTCACAAAAATTAAGTTCAAAACATATATTATAAGAAAGCTAATGGATGTCAACAATCTTACTGTGAGTTATTATACAAATAGTACACAGAGAATGCGCCAAATAAATTCGTTTCAAGAATTCTAATCCAATAGGAGGGGAGAATCTCCAACGAGTTATCTCCGAACACCCATTCACCAATTATTGTATTTTATCATCGGTCTAGCTATTGTTGCTGCTAATTCTCTTTAGATTGGAAGTTATATGAAAATTTCTCATGAATTTCTACAAAAACGTCTTTTTCTCTCCCAACATTCTGGTTCCTAATGTCATATAGTACATACTAGCCGCAGTCCTTTGCTTTTCAGTTCAAAGTTATTTCTCGTTCATTTCCTTCAGTGAAAGTCATTACTGTCAGATACGTAGTGATAATTTTCACGGAAAGATGGATGTTTTCGACTCAGAAAGCTTAATAACATTTAAAAACTGGGGTCAGGGTTCGGTGAAAAGTGTCTTCCAAAGGGTTGTCTAACCAAAAAGTTTGGAAACCACCGTCATAAAACAACGCGAGAATACACGTATTATAAACAGAGTATTTAAGGAAAAAGCATTATCAGTAGAAAAAGAATGCGATAACTGTAATAGAAGAAATAAATGATTAAAAATTATTTTCATTTTATTTTTCAATTATTCATTTTATGAAAGTAAGACAAATAAAAAAAGAGAGTTGGAACGAGGGATAATAGGAAAAACAATTGTCATGAAAGAATCTGGTTAATCAGAAGGAGAAACAGAAGATGAAAGAAAATAAACTAGAAAAGTGGAACAATTCTCACTAGAAGTGCAGTGGGGCGGTGAAATGGACAACGGGCAAGATGGCCTGCCCCGGACGGATTCGCAAACGCGAGGTCCGGACCTGCAAGTCGCAGAGCAGGGGCGAGGGATGGGGTGGGGAGGGGAGGGGAGGGTCGCTAACTGGGCTCCGTCGAGCCGCCTCGTTACGGCCGGGATCTCCTCGCTGAATCGCCGAGAGCTGCAAGAGCCCTTCCCCCAATAACGTCGCTGCAAATGGGTTCCTCGGAGCGGTTACATGTGGCTTACGGCGTCGATCATCGCGCCCGGCACCCGCGCCGGCGATCGCCCGCCGACTCCCTGCGCCGAGCGCTGCCGCGGTTCGTGCCGCCCCTCCACGCAGCAGGCTGCGACGGCTCACGGCCGCGTGCGCGTTGCCTCTGCCCTGTCGCTGACAGGGACGTCCTGGGGATCGAGTCGCCACCTTTGCGAGATTTTCGATACTACCTCCCAGGCTGGATACAATTCAATTGCCAATCTAGAGGAGAATTGTAGGGCATAACTGCTCTAATTGGCACTTGCAAGAGGTTCCTCCGACCAATACCAGATGAAGGCCCGGGTAGTACCGTAACAATCGCATTACGAGCCGCGTGCGATCTTGTCTTCCTCGTCCATTACCTCCTCTCCCTAAAGGGAAAAACACGAATGTACCACACCACATATATCGGGAGGCTGGTCGAATGCTTAAAGCTTGTTCCCAATGAGGCGATTTCTCGCTCGAGGAGTTTCCGAAAGGGAGAAAAAAACATAAGAAGACGTGTAAGTCAGCACTGGATCTGAGAATGATTTCCAATATGGGATGAATATCGCCACCTCTCGGAATATAACATGCTCTACCCTTTGAGGACATAGTAGTTGATGCGCCAGGAAACACTAAATATCCACATCAAATTAAATCAATTGAATACCGCTCCATACACACCAAACATACCCGCCGCGCCGTGGCAATACACAGCCGCTTCCGTTCGCAGTCGCCCTGGAGAAGCTGAAGTTCTTTTCGCCTGGAGAACGCCGAATACCGGGCGGCGGGCAGCAGGCAGCGGACTGAGGGGGGGAGCCGAGTCTCTTCCGACACTTTTCTTCGCTCGGAAAATTTGAGGCGATTGATGTAAAACTTTAATGGCAGAAAGAAAAAGAGCACCCAAACGCCCGCGTTCTATATTCTAGGAAGATGTATTGCTCTTTTGATAGGAAATCAATTATTCGTCGCACTCGAGTAAGTGTTTTACGGCAGGGGATGATCCCAATTTCTTTGGATAGAAAATATTTCAGTGTCCTTTACTTGTATCTGTAGCAGTACTGAATCCTCGAGTCACTACGATTATTCACTACGAATGAAACTAAGGACTCTCAACTGAAGTCGAGTGGTGTAGTTTCCTTTTCAAAGGAAATGCACACACAGAGATATCTTCTCCCATTCTCTTTCCTCTCCTCCACGCGTTTGAATAAGAGAGCAAAGCATCAGAGTCGCGGAGAAGAGGGAGCATTGTGCGAGAGCAGGCTCCGCCGAGCTTTTCGCGCACTCAGATTCCGGACACACGGAGGAAAGGGGCCGGAGGAAAGGGTAGCGGCGGCGGCGGCGGCGGCGGCGGCGGCGGTCGAACCCGGCGCCCACAATGGCGGGGTCACGACTGGCCGATTCTTCTATTCCGGGAGGAATGCGCCCGTGGCTTCTTGGAGCCGCTGCCGCTACATGCTCTCGCACCAGAGAGCCGCTTGTGTCGCTGGACGCACTTTGCGGACCTAACCCCAAAAGCGCCTCCGCATCGCCTCACAGCACCGCCACAGCGCTCGCCAACGTCACCGGCCATCACAATCCTACCTTAATTTTTATCGCCCTTCCGTCACACTTGTTTCACTCGGACTTTTTCCTGTTGTTCCGCCTATTTCCGTTGTTGCGACGAGCAACTCTCTGCTGCCGTCCGATCAGCCATCACCATCGCCATCTTCACCGGCCGTGCCGGCTCTCTCCTTCCATTTCCTCCACTCTCACTGCAGTCCCCGCGGGCGAAGTTACCATCAGCCAAAATACCCTTCCCTATTTTCGGGCCTGGTCTCCTTCTGTCCCCTTTAAAGCCTCGTTCTGCCATTTCAGCCGCATCTCCCTCCGTCATCTTCTTCCCTTCCACGTCGCTTACACAACCTCATCTCCCCGCCGTCATCACCGCCGAGCGCAACTACACCACCAGGCTCGGAGTAAAGGCTTTATGGTCTCCTCTCTTCCGTCCTATTTCGCCGCGTCAGTGGGCATGTATGGGGGCCTCGTGGCGTATTTGTTGCCGCAACCCGGGCCGATGGCGCGCAAGCTCTACCGAGCGTCGGCATCCGCCGTCCTCTGTCGCGGCCCCTGCCTCGTCCCACAGCGAAGCGGCCCCTTTCGAAATTCGGGGGCCGCACTAAATCCATGGGTCGATCGCGCCTTGTCTTGTCGAGTGCAGTGTTCCAGCGGCGCGCCTTCGCCAGCTTCTCCTCTCTCTAACCATGCCGCACCACGCCCAACGCCGTCACCCGCGCTCCTTCCCGCCCGTCGCTCACCAGCGCGCGCGCCCGCGGGCCGGCGGATTTGTAAGGAATTGACGGCGCTCGCGGCCGTCGGCTTATGACAAGCACATTCTGTTAGGGGCGCATCACTGTCAACGTCGCATAATAAGATCTACGTCAAGTCTAAACCAAGGCTGGGACGCGCGCGACGCCCCAACAACCCCAGCCGCCGTTCGCCGCTCCAAGCTATGCCGTCCGCATCCACATCCACTCGTGAAGCCACCCGGACATCTGCCGGTAGGCGAAGGCTGAGGCAGTTGGGTATTACAGCATATATGGTAAGCCCAGCGACGGCAGTAGTGCAAACACGGCAACTACCGCACTCAAAAGGGTTGGAAAAATAGAATAAGCGCATGGTTGTTCAGCAGCAGCTGGCATGGCCAGGTAAACTTAAGTGGTGAACCCACTGGAGTGCATTTAGCTGATCGGCCGGGTAGAGACGAGGATTGAGGTGGCGAAGAGGGCGGTGTCCCCATGCGCGGGCGCAAAGCGGGACGCTAGAGAGCTAGATGGAGCCAAGGCGGACTCAGGGAGTCGTTGGGCGTGGCCCGCGGCCGGCCTGGGGCATGGACGTCGGATTGCGGAGGAGGCGCGCCGGCGGCAGGGAGGGCGGCGCGAACGGATGCTGCGGCGGCCAAATCGCGGGGGGAGGCAGTGGAAAGCGGCGAAGGCGGATGAGACGGCGGCCTCCAGGGGATGACTGTCGCGCCCGTCCCTCCGCGCCCTGCTCGACTTCTTCCTCCCTCGGCGGCATCGCCCGCCCGCAGGTGGACGCCGCGCTTCTAGAGGGAGCAGTAGGAGGTGCACTTGAAGACTCGCGGCGGCCCGACGTCGCTCGGGGCCCCCGCCAAAATTCGGCCCTCTTCACGCGAGACACGGTATTTGATCCAGACGGGTATGGCTCGTTAAGCTTGCTTGGGTATAGAGGACCAGCCATGCCAGACACTATCAAAGTAAATCTAAAGAATTAATTCAATAGCTCTACGAGTACTTATTTTTCTGATGCAGGATTTTTAACGAACTGTGGGAATTCAAAAAGAAAAATTTAATTTCTCAGCTTCATTTACTTTTGTAAAGCAAAGAATCCTTCAGAAATTTCCATTGGCGTCATTATTACTGGAGATAACAACTCTTTTTTAAAATTGAAGCATCGGGTGCTTCAAATTGCCGAAGAATGCATACTTGTAACTCGCTTGCCTACTATCTATGTTAACTGGTGCATCTCTCCATGATTTCATAGAACAGCGAAGCAATTGTAGTAGAGAAGCAAACTGGGAGGAATCATCACAATCTTTTGGATAACTGTTTTAAATGAAAGATTGAATAAAGTCATAGAGTTCATATTTCTATTCTTACCCCTGCGTGTTAAATACCGTTAATGTTGCCCCAACTCAAACAAATTCAGGAAATGTGTTGAGGTCGCGCATTGTGATATTCAATGCACCAACAAGGAATTCAAAAAATGCACTGATGCATTGTGTGGTACGTTGATTTTAAATAACACTGGGTGAATGAAAACAAACCACCATTGGTGGAGAATTATTATGAAGAAGAATTATTTAACATTGACTTCACAATTTGTGCAATTTGCGTACTAAACGATAATTGATTTTTGTAGTAATATAGCCCGACTATTTCGGTGAATCACAAAACAAAGTGAATGGTTCACTGAGAGACGGTACAGTGGTATTGTCTGGTAATATCTTCTGGGTTTTGAATTTCACGAACATTTATGCGCAACGCATTTCTTTACATGCAACGGCAATGCATAGGAAGCGAACGGGCTGCCATGCTAGCAAAACTTCAACAAAACTCGCATTCTACTTGAAGCAAGCCCCCAATTGTTTTTGCGCCTTATGACGCAAGGTACTAAAGATCGTAACTCCGCAAATATCAAATATACGCCATAACTAAGTGGTTTTCCCTAACAATTCTCGGATTGCGCGTCGACCGGCTGGAGCTAAAGGTCCCCTACCAGTGACCCGTCCCACGCGGCCCTGCCGCCGCGCCGCCGCGCCACGCAGCGCCGATAATTTACAGTCAAATTCTAACACGTGACAATCTGGGAGAGCGGGCGCGAGGGCGGGGGCGTGGCGGGTGCGTGCGCGGCGGGTGCGCAGCGGGCCGGAGCGGCAAGCTGATCTCCCGCCGCCGCACCCGATATAGTCCTGATCCGACTCACCGCGAAAAGACTTCCTTCAAGGCCAAAAATATACGTGATCGGGCTGACACTCTCCATAAATAGAGGTGGCGTACCGGCGGGGGCGTGCCGTTGCGGGGTGGCGCGTCAGGACGGGGCGGGCGGGAGGGGAGGCGGGCGCGGACGCGCGGAGTTTCGCGATCGCGTGTGAGCAGTCAGAAAACAGACACAAGATGAGGGGAACAAACAGGACACAGAAGAAGAAGAGCAATAGAGTAAGATATTTCAATCTCTAACGCGCGGTAATGTGTCATCGGGTTTCCGAAGTTCGTGAGTTTGGCTGGAATGAAAGTTTGGCGGTAGAATTGATGTGATGTGTTGGCCTTGGAATTTGTCATGGTCTGTGATTCAAACTGCATCATGCATATGATTAAGAGAAAATTATAGCCATCTGTCCTTCTGCCACTTAATATTTTGTCACCTGCATTTCCATCAGGTCCTCCATCATAAATAGAATTACGTGACACTAATTTTGGGGAAAAATGTAGAAATTAATTCCACTTATTGATATGTTTGTTTTATGCAAGCCAAACAGAATGATACGTAATTTTAATTCAGAATTAAAAACGAAGTAAAAGAAAATTTGTGAGTGCACTTTAGCACTTTGTTTCTGGTTAGTCGCATTGTAACACACAGTTAAAATACTTAGGCGTTGATATTTCTTCTGCAAACTGTGTTCGATAATTTAATTCACTTCGTGCGCAAACAACACGAAAAACCTCAACTATTTCTACTCGTCAGTACTACCGGGAGCGGCGGCGGTTTCGGCGGGTGAGCAACTCCCAACACTCCGGCGCTTGAATGGGCTTTGCGGCACAGACGCGCCGAAGATCGCCGCGCCATAAGCGCGACCTCGCGCGAGCGCGCGGGCGCCGGTGCGGAGAGGCGGCGGCGTGGCGAAGGGGTTGCGCGCACAGGAGCGAGACGCGTGGGCCGCTGCGGAGTGCAGCCCGCCGCGCCCGCCGCCGGGGCTCGGGCGCGCCACCACTGGGGGTCTTGTGACGCCGCGTGAGTTTTCGAGGGAGTTGCGACAAGAATCCGCCGGGCCTGAAGCGACAAACAAGTGTAATGTGGGTAGCGTGTAAGGATATTGGGGATTATTATCATGATTAAATGAATGGAAAGCTTTTGGTGTGTACCGGACCGTACGAGAGAACGAAAGAGCATTCAGAAGAAGCTTAAACAATCGTTGTAATAAGTCAAAGCTGAGATGATATGCAGCAGCATTCTTAGTTTCCTAATACTGTAGTAGGAGACAAAAAATAATTCTTTATCATGACTCCGGTTCAAATTCTCACAATCCATCTCAATAGAGACGAATACGTTCTAACAATCGTTTGTCCTTTCTCAAATACCAGCGATCCCATTCAAACGAAAAGATTTATTCTCGTAACGAGTTTCATCCATTACTTTCTCGCAATTTCACAGAATTTGTATACAACATCAAAGAGAAGGCGTTAAATAACTATCAATCAATACCTAATTCGAGTAAGGAGCCCTCCGATCCGCTTCTGGACGCCTCGAGGGAGAGAAGCATCGGCGATGGCGTCACGCCGCGCAGCGAGCGCTCGCAGAGATGTGCGAGAAAATTTCGAGACACGCCCGCTGGGATCGAGCGTCGCGTCGCGCGTGCTGAGCCTCGCCTGGGCCGGAAGCGACGCGCTTAATGTGACGCGAGACGATGGCGGCGGCGCGCGGGGAGCGAAGCGCGGCGGGCGGGGCGGAGCGAGGAGGGGGGAAAACGCGGCGGTGGGCGGGGCGACGAGTCAGACATAACTGCAGAATTGGAATGTAAGCGATCGATCGCGCGTAATCGCGGTCAGACGTCTCGGCGTCCCGCGCCCGATCGCTCCCGCGGGCGCCGCTCATGCCGCGACGCGCCTCGGCGTTGACTGCACCGCCCCGACGACGAACGTATCCACCCGCGCCGCCCCGCGCATGCCACCACCCGCGTTAGACAGGCGGTGTTTTGGGTTAACAGTCAAGAGTAGCGGGGGCAGCGCCGCACGGAGACGAACGGCCGTGGGCACGTCCAGAGTGGGAGAATACGGCGGGGGAGGAAAAATATGCTGGGATTTTTAGGAATAAGTTGAGTGGCAAGCCTGGGCGACGAGTCAACACGGCGCGCTGCCCGCCGCCACCGCCGCCCCTGCCCCCGGCGGCGATCGACGGCCCGGGGGGTACGAAGGGTGCCGGAAGGGGTGCTAGACGAGGCGCGAGGAGGCGTGGCAGGGGCGGGGCCCGGGCGGCGAGCGGGGCGGAGCGGCGGTCGGGGGAGGGAGGGCAGGGCGATGGGGTGACACCGAACTCGCCTGAAAGCCCGACTCTGGCGCGCCGTCACGGGCTTTTGAATGGCTCACAGGGGCCGGCGGCGCGCGGCTGGGGTTTCCACGAACGCGCATCGAACCCGCCTCACGTGCCCCCCTTTCCCCCCCGGCCCCCCCCTTCTAGGTTTTTTCCCCCCTTTCCAGTCCCCCTCCGCCTCGTGCCCGCCGGCTTAGGCCGCCTCTCTCGCGCTCCCCTGTTGGCCGACGCGAGGAGCGGCGCGGTGCGGTCGTGGCGTGGCGTGGCGTGGGCTGGCGGCGGCGTGGCGGGATGGCACGGGCGAGACGGGGTCGCGAGGGCGGCGGCGGAGTGGCAGAGCCCACAAGGGAGCACCAAACTCCCACCTCGCAACCGGTGATAAGTTCGGCTGTCACTTAATTAAGAAGTAGGGCGGTATCACGGCGCTGCAGGCGCGTCGGGGCCGGGGAGTGGGGCCGGAGCGGGCTAGGCGTGCGTCCCACGGGTCCCCGCGGGGATGCGCGGAACTTCGGCGGAGACGAGGACGGGGGCGGCAATGGCGGAAGGGGTGGAGAAGGCGTCAGTAACGACGGAGATCACGGAGGTGGGCGGGACGGTGGCGCTGGCGCTGGCATCCAAGTCGCAGTCTTGACAGGGAAAGGGATGGAGGTGGCCACGTTGGGAGCAGCAACTCTGAGGGTAGAGAAAAATGCAGCGCGATCATTCGCCTTCACAATCAGATAGGGCAACGTAGAATATCAGAAACAAAGGATCTGTGACATGGGCGGGAATAGAAAACTTGGAGGGGAAGATATGGGAACTAAATGGGGCACCCCCACCGAGGATGTCAGAATCGTAAGTGGACGAGGGCTAAATGTGCTGAACATCGGACTGTCTCGGACGACCTCGAGAATTCATGAGAATATGTTATTATATATAATTCCATAGTAGTGTGATGTCTTCTAAACCACCAACTGCGATGAACCGATGCAAAATTACGTTGCAAACAAAGCGGTTACAGGGGAGCAAGAGGTACTCCGTGGTCGTGATTTTCAGCTTTGGCCGAAGATCCAACAGCATTCCGCTTTTCGAATTCTTCGCCCGTGCCTCACGTCTTGTAAGGCAGCCCGCATTCTTTTCCTGATTTTGCAAGCACAGCGACGGCGCGTCCATTTGGAATTTTCCCTGAACTGCTAGAGAATATATTATTTTGCCACCGACAACAGCGGAACGATAAACTCGCGGAAACGAAATATGTAAATGGAATCCCTGAATACGAAGAATGCAAGTTCTCCACTGTGCCGAATTTATTTATTTGGAAAATGAGTACGCAAATAATGAGCGTCGTTAGTTGAACATATAGCTTGGCATTTATGGCATGCATTACAAAATAGGCCTGTGGCTAAAAAGCAAATTCCTGATTGTTGTTTAGGGTAAGATAGTACCAACCTAAGGAAGATTGTAGTATTAGTAAGAAAATAATTGTGAGTATTAATTGATGGAAATGATCGCCACACCTGACGCGTGTCTCTTTGGGAAATTGGTATCAAATGAAAGGTCTGAAACGGGAAGATAGACGGAAAGAGATAAACAGAAGACAAACGAAATGAATGAAAAATCGGAACCACCAAAATGGACGAAACAATGCTGTGGTAGAAGGAAAAAGCTTGATATCGTTTACCCCAGCGTAAGACGCACTTATAATAGTTTGAATCTCACACCACAAGTAAAGGATTTGTATACCGACCACAAGGCCTCCCTCTCGCGTGCGAATATATCTTAACAATATCTCATCGCTCACATAGTTCCCTTAACATAAAATAATGTACACCGTTGAAATTTCAGTTTTTCTGCCGAACAGTTTTTCGTGTCTTCCACATTACTGGTATCCACCTTGCACCTAAGGATATGTACTATTAGGGCCAGACAGTCACCGTGGTTGCCCAAGGCGCCATCTAGTGTCGCCATCGGCCTCCCATGTGTGGACAGTCGCCCACACTCTGCCCCACACTCATCTCCTCTTGCGCATCTCCGCGGCCGCGACGCGATGCCGCCCCCGTCGTAGCCTTCGGCCCAGCCCACCGCCGCCCCAGGCGCCGAGACCTGCCTCCGCCGCCGCGCCTGAACCCCCTCTCCACTCGTGGCTGTTGGGTTCGGGCAGACCGGGCGCATCCCATTAAAGCGGAATTTCAGGTCAATGTCTCGTGAGCGCTCTCAACAGCCGGGGACGTCTCAAGCCATAGAGGCGTAATTCATTGAACCTCATTACCGCGCTTAATACATACGCCGCTGATGAGTATTGGGACGCAACAATAGCGCCGATAGAAAGCGATACGTGAGCGAGCGGCAAGAAAACGTTCCGCTGACTCACCGAAGCGCGCGGAGCCGAGCCATGACAACACGTTGTTTACTTTGAAGTGACTCGGGAACTTACGCCGTCCACTTTTCTTCGGCGCCATCGATTATCCAGCGAGTCATGCAGCTTAAGCTGGAACTGGCCACGGCGGCGAAGCGAGCGCCTCGGCAACTGGAGCGAAACCCCAAATGAAAATGTTGAAAAGAGCGGGCGGAAAGAGGAAAAAATGAAAAGCAGAAGGCCGTTAGAATCGAATTCATCCCAATGACACAGAACGAAAAGGCAGCGGGTATCAAACAGAGCCCGACGCTGTGCCACGTCGGGGCTGAAGAACTTGCCCACCGCGCCCGGCCCCGTCACTGTAACGTCCGACGCGGAGACGTCGTTTCGTTACTTCGCTCTCCGGTATACAATCGAACGACTCGGTAGAATCTTTTTTGCGGCGGCGGCGGCGGCGGCGACGCGAAGGCGGGAGTCCACGGGCTGCGAAACTGCGGCCACTTTTGTCGTAGCGTTTTCCGGTTCGGTTGGCGGTCGCTCCGTGAAGACGGAGAATCGCTGCCGTCTCTGCGTGCTCTTCCTCCCGTCTCCGCCCCCGCTTGCTGCGATCCCGCCGTCCACCCCGCCTTGCCCCCCCCCCCCCGGCTTGATTCCGTGCGAGCAGGCCCGAATTTGCGGATCATTTCTCTCAATGTTTAGGTATCTCGGGAAGGCATTCGAAGATTCGGGAAAGAAAGCGCGGATTTGTTAAGGCTCGGCCGCTGCGGATGCGTCGGACCGTTCAGCAAATATATATTTTTCCCCTTCCGTGCTGGCTCGCACCCGAGGAGAATGTCCAGGAAGATTTGTAACGGATCGTAAGCATTTACCTAAATCGCTCGTTGCGCAAATTTCTTCTTGAGAGTATGTTACATCTCCATGTTCGTGTGACTGCATTTTGCTTCCGGGAGGTTGAAGGAAGGTTAAATAACATTTGACCGCTACTGTGAACTATGGTGCTGGTTTCTAGCATGTTCCGCCCTTCTAAACGCCTTTTTTTCTTTTTCCATATCAATGGACGCCAGTCCATAAATTTGACATTGTGTTAAAATATTGACAAGCGGGACTTTCATTTAAAAAAAGATTCATTTAAATTAAAAGTAGGGTATTTATTAAAAAAAAAAAAAAAAAATTTTTTGTCCTTTCCCCAAAAAACTTTAATTTTTTTTCCTTTCCCATTTTTTTTTTTTAAAAGATGTTTAAAGGAAATGTGGAAAAAGATTTTTTTTTTCCCCATTTATTGCTTGGCTATTTTTTGCAAATTTTGTAAATAAACTTGCAGTTTTGATGAATCTCTCCT
>BOPP01000004.1:3962032-3978042 GCA_017312745.1 Gryllus bimaculatus | reverse complement strand
GGCGGGGGCAGCGAGGGCGTCGATAGGAGAGACAGGGGCGAGGCGGCGGGGCGCGCGAGGAAGAAGTGGGCGGGGCGGCACCGGGCAAACAGCGCCACTCGGCAGCCTCTCGCCGGCCTGCCCTTCGCGAAAACAGCCCGACAGACTGCGCCCTATCGCCAGTTCTCGACTCGCTCCCAAGTTTCTTCAATTTCGCCGCGGAACGTAAAAATTGGACTAACAGGGAGGACCCGGCCAAACAACGGCATTAAAGAAAAAAGAAAGACAGTTCGGCTCATCCCATCCATCACTGTCGCGAGAATCACGGGAGGCCGAGAGCCCTCTATGCACTGCGAGAGAATTGTTCGAAAACAGGCGGGATTCGCGCGCAAAATTGCTTGGCCGCGGAGAGGGTGGCGGTGTTGGTAGCGGTGCGGCGAAAGACGATAACAATGTTTATGGTCAATACATAGGCCGAGCTAGCGTGAAAATGAAGAAAGAGACCGACGACCTTCGCTCTGAATGAGATAAAAGAAATATTTCGTTCAAAGAGACAAAATTCCTACGTTACAATACGTAGATAGTTATAAAATATCACATCTTAAAATTTCCGTCCTAATATAAACATTGTTTCTTCGTGGATTGGTCATAAGTTTTCAAATAAATATTTTGCAGTATGTCGATCTTTCAGACATATACAAATTCAGCCATAATTAAAATATTATAGTATAAAAATATTGGGCACAGTCAAAATTGTAGACGAATTTAATGTTACACAGGACCTCCTGAAATTCATGTTTATTTCTAAAATTCTATACTATTTTACAATTCTGTATTATTATTTTTACAAGCCTATATTTTTATTTTCCCTTTCTTTTGAATTTTACCAAACTCATATTTCACTGAATAAAATAAACTGAAGATAAATGTGTACGCAATCCCCTTTTGTAGGATTCCGATTCACTTTAAAGCAAATATTTACTTTCATTCTAAGTGGCATATGAATACAAACAAAATTATCTAGTCTATATTCACAACAAAATGAGACACAGTTAATACCATTCACATATTTATCAGCATTCTATAAAAAGTTTGAGCCCACCGGTATTAATTACACGGAAACAACGACTCATTCAGAATTCATCCAAAAATGCCGCACGGTTGCGAATGGAGAAACTAAATTGTCATTATATCATGTTCTGCAGCATTTATAGAATTATTTTGAAATATAAATCCTTCACTGCACCAGCGGCAGTTGTCATTCAACGAATTTAGATAGGAAATATTAAAATCAAACGTTAAATGCCAATCAAATATATAGTATCAGTATACGTCGACAAAGTATAAATTAAATACTGACATGGCAAAACAAAGTTATTATAACGTGATTCGCGTGATTTTTTAAAGCATTTGGGAATATGACAGCTTCGTTTTATCACGGCGCACGCTCTCTTAAAAATAATTTTAATTTCGGGGGTATCACAAAGAGTGCATTTCTGCCACAAAATGTGAAAATGTTTTTTTTTTGTTTTTGTTTTTGACACTCAAAATGAATGGCATACAAAGGAATGATCCGTTACACATAATTAAAATATTCATGGTCACAAAGTAATTCCAACAGGTAATGATCGGCCTGGTTTCATTAGAGTTTGGATCATCACACGCATGTTAATTTCTCTTTCATACTGCAAACAAATGATTGAGAGTTGTTTGAATGAGTAAGCAAGAATAGTGTTCCTTCAGGTGACTAGGAAGCACTATTTTGTATATTCCCTAAAATAATATTTATCGATAGAAGCTGTTTCTTCAAAAACTAAAGTGCAGCAAATATTCGACGTAAGCCTCTCAACTGTACCTTTGCGCACCCATGGATCCGTACACTGCTTCAAGATGCTACATACCTGAAACAAACAAAAAAAAAATAATAATACGATGATCAAAAACATAAGCCACTATTTTTATAATATTAATAGAAATAAATGCTATGAATTAATTACAACAATCTTTGTACAACTCTAGAAAGTAATATTATTAGAACACTATGTAATATTATTATATATACAACCGCAGGTTTCCGCAGTCAAAAAATCATATTCAAACTGCGCATATCTTTTGTATCAACGAGAAATGGAAGTGACAATGATTTGATGGCGCACAAAGTGTGTGAAATTGATATATCCTGCAATGAAACCTAGATATTTTGAAGCAGCATGTCACTTCAGGTGCACATTAAATCTTCAGAAGTAATCACAAATACGTGTTCAGAACTAAGAATGAGATACGTGCAGACTCTGAAGTAAGATGGATGTAAATGATCTTCATAATAGATTAATTATTTTCTACACAGTGATTGTATTTCAAATTTACATGTGATTATTTATTGTATGAATTACAATATGATGTCGCTGTAACTACCATTCGATGAATAAATAATTACAATAAATCAGACATGGATACCGGTATATATCTAAAGGAAATTCCACAAATTGTGGCACACAAGGAAAGTCCCATAATTAAATTTAAATGAAAGACTGTATTATACTTCATATTAAATAGTAATCGCTCTAGCGTCCACGTTCCAAATCAACTTTCCTTCACAATACAGTCCACATGCTCTCCAAAGCCATATAAACTCTGATTTTTACACGCATTTTCGCGGCGGAAGCGGAAAGAAGATCCCGCGAGGTATGGCCACGGCCAGCGTCAAAAAAATGTCTCCCGGGATGCCCGCTTACAACGGGCGCCCTCTCGTTCACGCGGGGTGGAGGGCGGGTGCTCTCGACGGTACACTACGCTCGCGGCGGTAGCGCCAACATTCGACACATAACCAAAATGTTTCCTTTTGGTTCATGCCACGACAACGGTGCACAAGGAAAGTGAAATACAGTTTGGATTTGACGGGATCCGTTTATTTGCACCCAAATCCCAAAGTCACTATCTCCACATATCAGCTGCACTGTGGAGTCTTTCTATGAAATTATTACCAGTCAAAATATTATATTTTCGAAACACATTTCTTCACTGAACTCAAAAAAAGACGCGTTCACACGTTTCACTTTTCGTGTGCACCGACCATATCTGCACTTTCAGAGCCAAGAATTGCTATTGGTTGTTATGGGTATTGTAATCGACTGTCGTCGGTGAGTGTGACCTCAAGCAAAAAGGGTGGTTTGAATTATTGCCACGAGACAACTTCGAAATTGAAGTTGCGACACTCACAATTGAAAATAGTACTTTCGCAAGTAGAACCGAACAGTGCTATTTTGAAGACTGTGTTGCTTACCAACTTCTTTTTTTCCTTTTCTTCTTTCTTTCTTAAACAGTCTAGTTCGTCAATCATCTGCAGAGTTCTTCCATGTTCTTTTTTGGATTTTCAGATTGTCAAATTACTATTCGTTTCTTCTTCACCTTCATCAGTAGATAAATTGAACAGTGATTGTCGATGTGTAGAGGAAATATTCAATGATCTCATGGTTCAGAGAGACTGTTCTGACCTAAACAGTCCTCTCGGACTTGTATTCACAGAGGCAAGGGAGAGCGAAAGCCACAGGCAGAGAGGGATGAATATGGGCACCATTCGTACGATGTCAGGCGTCGTGAGTGGGGGAGGAGACAATTTCCCTGCTGTCACCCTCCCCACTCCTGCATTTCAAACGCCGCGTCAACACGCATCGACCGGCCTGCGCCCTTACCTTACAAATACCTCAGTGAACGCACTGCGGCTAATGTCTCAATCTTCCCCCCGTTTACAGAGCGCGCCCTGACAAACTACCGGCACAGGTCGCCGACCGTCTTGTAACGACCCGCATCAGCCGAGGAAACCAGGGAAACCCCAAGCTGATTGGTCGGCCGGGGATTCAGGCCGGGCGCGAACGTGCGTGGAGCGGGGCGGAGCGGGGCAACAGCCGGGGCACAGCGGGGCGGAGCAGGTGGAGGTGAATGGAGTGGGGCGGAGCGGGTAGAGTGTGGCGGAGAGCGTGGAGCGGGTTGATGGCTCGCGCGAGGGACTGGAGCGGAATGGGTCGGGGTGAAGTGGGTTGAGTGGGAGGGAGTGGGAGGAGCGGGGGCGGAGCGGCTTGAAGGCAGGGCAACGGGGGAGGAGTGGGTGGAGTGGATAGAGCGGGGGGAAAGCGGGGCCGAACGGGCAGGCGAGCGGGTGGAGTGGGATGGAGCGGGGCGGAGGCGGGTTGAGTCGCCGGGCGCCGTCGGTGCGGGGGCCGGTGTGCCCCAGCGCGCCGATATAAGCGGCTGTATTGCGTGCTGTTTAATCACGAGAGCCGCGTCGAGGGGCGGGTGCGGTAGTGCGCGGCGTGAGGGGGGCGCACGGCCGCGGCGCCTGTTCCTCCAGATCTGTCAACGTCGCCTGCGAATCGTGCTGGCCGGCGGGTGGGCGGTGCGGGCGGAGCGGACGAACGGGCTGGCCGGCGCGGCGTACGGGACGGACCGACGGTAGGGTGAGGGTACGGAGGGCCAGCCACGGTAAGGTTACGCCAAGCCCCCATTGCGGGAGCTCGAACGCACGCAAGCAGCCGGCCACGCGGCGGCCGCTGGGTGCCGCCCGCGCCACCGCGCCGCCCACTGCGACTAATTATCCATCGTCGCGAAAGGGCGCACGCACGACGCTGGTGGAGGTTGGATGAGGACAGATTTTGGTGGGGAGAGCGTAATGGGATGGTAGTGACCGTGATGGTATGACCGGGACAGTGCACGATAGTGGATTGGGATGATTGGATGAAGATGAATGCCTTTGCTTGCGGAAGTGATGGTAACTGCATTAGTATGATAGTAGACAAACTCTCATTTAACATTGCTAGAACGTCTGTGTAACATTAGTAATAATATTAAGTAAGGAGAAGCGCGCCCCTAAAGCGGAACTGTCAACAGCGGAGCGAATGAAGAAACATCCCTTTTTAGTTTTTGGTCGCCCCATATAATTCTGATAATGCCAGCTCTTCGGAGCACTTAAAGATAACCTTGCGCGCGGCAACCCTCTGAGAAAAAAGTGTACGGAGAGGTTCTTTTTACATATTGGATACTCTCCCGCATACAAATGAAACAAGAGAACCCCGCCTTTGTTCCTAAATGGCAAAACAATAAGAGAAAGGAGACATTCACAGCAAAAAGTGAGGCTTCGCCTGGCAATTTAAAGCATTAAACCTAATATCGAGATCATCCCTGGTACGTATGCCTCGACACCCCACTTACCGAAGCTCTCCCCCCTCACAGAACGTAAATCCTGCCGCAGCGTCTAGGCCAAGCGTCCCCCGGGGGCAATATACCACGCTAATAATAATGGAAAGGGTGGCCTGCATATAATATATTCTTTCCGAAGAGCCGAGAGAAGCAATTAATTTCCCAGGAGGCCTTCGGCGGCGAGTGATATTGAACTGCTCCGCTAAACGCGGCGCGGTGGCGCGGCGGGCGATCGGAAGACGGGCGCGTGAGAGCCCCCGGGGGCGCACGGGGGCCGGGGGCCCCGGGGGGCGGGGGGCACGCCGAGGGGGCGACCAGGAGACGCGTCGGGTGCGTACGAGCGGCGCGTCGCGCGTCAGCTGTTGCGTAAGTGAAATACCGCCCGCCTAAGAGCAGCTGCTCGGCTGCGTCTCGCCAGCGTGCGAGGCGCCGAGAGGTGCTCCGCCCCGTCAGGACTCCTGCTCGTCGCTGCATAACGCCCTCCCCGAGAGCCAAGTTTGCTCAATGCTCCTCCGGGCTGTTTTCGGGGAAGATCTTGGCTATTAGTCGTATTAAAATAGCTTCCACGGGGCAAATGCAATTACAAATCGGGCAAGGCTTGCAGCTAGCAAACAAAGTGACGGTGAGGAGTGTTTACGAATCTCTTGTGCTGGCCCGACTTTTAATTAATTCTAAAAATAAAACAGTAAATGCATTATAATTATTTTATACCAATGAATTATACAGAAAAATCAATGCATTAATATCTTGAAGAAGGCGCTTCCTGATCTGCTTTTTCTACGAGCATTGACACTTCTTTCTTCTTAAAAATGCTTTTAGGGTATTCGAAACATAGGTGGCAGAAATGATAGAGATGACAGAAAGCATCATTTACAGTCTACAATCACAATTATCTACCGTTTATCTACAGTCGTAATTAGATAATTAGAATACAAGGGTTTACTGATTACGTGAATAATTCAACAGCTTACTGACTTACATAATACATGCTGTGTAAAATTTTTAAATCCTAATTACTGTACCTTTACCTTAAATTAATGAATACCTATAAATCCCTAGCCCGTGATGGACAGAAGTTAATAAATCGATGCTCCCGCTATGAAGAAGCTCCGTAAGTCAAATACTGCAAGGCAAAGAGATCGTCATAAGAGCATTGTCAAGAATGCGAGAAATTCTCTACAAGTAGCTTCTCTGGGGCACCTTTCTTGTGGTGGTCCGCCTGCTGTGGTCACAAGTTGCTTTCTACAAACACCAAACACCGCTGCCGACGCCGTCTGTCGCGGGTCTAGACAGCCTTCGGCCAAGAACGCGGTAATTTGTACGACTGAGCTATTCAGGCGAACCACAGCTATGCCGACCACCGTGGCTTTGAAAGGCCACGACGCTTCCAGTATTCAGATCCGCGGCCGGCAGGTGACGGCTGACGGCTGAATCGAGGCAGTTTTACCGCTTTCCAGTTTTTTTAAGGCTGGAAACTTGTGAATGTGGTGGTTTCCAGCTGTAGGCCATGTCCTTCGATGTATTTGTTTCGCGCTGAGGTATCACAGTTCATGTATTTAACATGAATTCCTTTGGAAATTTTCAACACTTTAAAATGTGAAATCTGATTCAATGAATACACACAGCTTATAAATTTCTCGTAAATGTAGCATAGAGAATGTTATATCACAGAGAAAAACGAAATAAAGATTCTGAAGCTTTTGGGGAAGCATAATAATACAAAAATGTTTTGTTCTTTTATTAAAAACTTCCTTTTCAGTGCTTCCGTTCGTCTGTCTATGAACAAGCGCCTAAACCGTAAACATATCCTCTATAAAATATTGAATTTGTGTAGCGCTGTCAGTGATCCTAGTTACACTAGTATCTACGCACGCGATCGTTCCTTCCCCAATCATTTATCACACTCTTCCTTAATGGCTGCTGATTTGGTTTTCCGTTCTCATACGGATATCCCCAGTGATGTTGGAAGACTCCAGCAGCCCATTGTGAGTATGTGGATGTTGGCTAAGACCCAAACTGGGCTGCAGAGCAATCGGAAACAATGTAAAGAGATGTTTTATTAACGTTTTTAATGAGCTATCCACTAGTTGAGCAACTTTTCCAGCTACATGCCAATAGTAATGAATAATGTTCAGAAAGTGACAAAATTCAATGAATGCTGTATTGTTCTGCGTTTTATGCACTTTTCAGCCTTAAGTAATTATCGCAAGATATGACATCATGCTGTTGTACGTTATAACCATTGTACGTATACATTTTGGCAAATAAGTTGCAAGTGTAGCGTAGGACATAAAATGTCCATTCACATGAATTCATGCCGTGTACTCGTAATAACATATCTTAACAGCCAAGAGGAAAGAAAAACAAAGGTATTCGTTCTCGAAAGCAGGAGAATGGAAGGAAGAGCGTAGTTTCGCCGCTCGCTACTCCTGGACTTCTGTATTTTCAGAAGCAATATGTCAACTCAACATAGGTGAAACGCTCCTAGTGCAATTTTCTCTGCTAGAACCTTCCATCAGTGGAGATTCCAGATGCACTAGAGCATATCCAAACTCCAAATATATGGATGATTGAAAGGACATTTAACTAGTGCCCAGGTGTGGTGGAAAGTATGTTTGCTTGCCCTTTTTATACTCAAAATTGTTTAAGGGATAAAGTTTCTGTTGTGTTAACAAAATGTGTGACTGCTTTATATAGATAAACTTTCAGTGACGTGATGTTGGATAAGAGAAAGTTCGATACTTTTAAATTAAGGAGTATATTTATACTTGAAACAAGGAATATCGATATAATATATAGGTATACATTCTTTAAAGATTACGGGCGCCAGTAACTGATATAATTTTGTTCACTGAAGATGATTGTTAAGAAATCCCGAATCAGTTCATAACAAAAATAATTTTGTAACTTCAAGCAAAGGAATATATACAATAATCGTTGAAAAAAGAAAAGAAAAAAATTCAGTTACAATTCCAGTAAGTTATCAAGTGATTGGGAAGCGAATTATGTATGCACGGAAGAACTTTATCGCACCGATCGCATGTATTAGTTTTTTAATCTTTAAAGTAAACATTTTAAACATATTTATAATTTTTCCTGAGATCTTGAATCAATAACCAACAGAATGACACCTTTCGCAGCCTTATTCGTGATGTCTAACAATTTTATCACATTATCGAAACTATACACATACATTTACCTTTAAGTACCAAAATTCGTAGATACAACTCTCCACAATCAGGTAGAAAAAAATATTACCTAAAAACAGTATATTATTCTTTGGGTGCATGATTTAACCACTGAATCAATACAAATACGACATTCGTCGATTAATATTGAAAGCGCATACGCGTGAAATGAAGGCAGCAGTGCTTTATTTTACAATTAAAGATATTTTTCACGCGTCCTCTCCGCGGTGTGCCGCGCGCCCTCAGCGGCCGGGCGCGCGCCGCTCGCCAACGTGCAGGTGCACCGGCCTCGCACCGCCCCAACAAGCATTCCACGCTCCCAAATTAAGCGTCGTTTGTTATTCCCTCTTAATGAAGATTCAAAAAGGCTCAATTCATTTGCATAGTCGCGTTTGATACATGTGCTCGCCCGAGTCGATATATTCCGGAAGCAATTCGAGTTTCCACTGTGGCATATTCGCTGCATTGCGCATTACAATTTAATGAAATAACTCCTAAATTCTTCCCAGTTTTAATTCCGGATATTCATCAGTCGCTTTAATAGAGCGACTGCGGGGGATTTAGTGACGGCAGTGCCCAACGTTCGCAAAGAACGGTAGAGCGGGCGGAAAAATTAGAGATAACCTTCAGTCCGGCGGAGAGAAATACAAGTAAAATAGTCCGTCTACCACCCGTAGTCGTCGGAATTCCTCAAGTTCGTCATTTTTCGCATACCCGCAAGGGTGCATTCCGAGCATACATGCGTATTTAATGAACTGCTGGGGATCGCCGAAGGTTATAACCGCATAGCCAAGAAGCGGAGAAGTCCTGTGGAGTAAGGAGACGCGGATGAAAATTCCGGCCACGTTGCGTTCGCTGCTTGGAGAAACACGCGGGGGAATTTCCCGCGCGCATCGGTGTCCAAGTCTCGCGGCCGCCCCGCCCTCAGCCTGCCCTTCTCCTTGCCCCGCCCCCCCGCCCTGCCACACCACCACCCCTCCTGCCCCCCCACCCACCCTCACCGGGCGGGCGCTCTGCCTCGGCCGCCTGCCTCGATGATGGCCCGCTTGAATTTTCATTCGCGTCTCCTTACTCCACAGACTTCTCCGCTTCTGGCTATGCCGGTTATTAACCGTTCGGCGATCCCACAGTTCATTAAATACGCCATGTATGCTCGGAATGCAACCCTGCGGGGTATGCGAAAAATGACGAACTTGAGGAATTCCCGACGGGATCTACGGGTAGGGTATAGACGCGACTATTTTACTTGTATTTCTCTCCGCCGGACTGAAGGTTATCCTAATTTTTCCGCCCGCTCTACCGTTTTTGCGAACGTTGGCACTGCCGTCACTAAATCCCCCGCAGTCGCCTCTATTAAAGCGACTGATGAATATCCGGAATTAAAACTGGGAAGAATTTAGGAGTATTTCTATTTAAATTGTAATGCGCAATGCAGCGAATATGCCACAGTGGAAACTCGAATTGCTTCCGAATATTCGACTCGGGCGAGCACATGTATCAAACGCGACTTATGCCAAATGAATTGAGCCTTTTTTGAATCTTCATTTAAGAGGAATAACAAAACGACCTTAATTGGGAGCCGTTTGGAATGCTTGTTGGGGCCCGGTGCGAGGCCGGTGGCACCTGCACGTTGGCGAGCGGCGCGCCGCCCGGCCGCTGAGGGCGCGCGGCACACCGCGGAGAGGACGGTGGAAAAATATCTGAATTGTAAAATAAGCACTGCTGCCTTCATTTTCACGCGTATGCGCTTTTCAATATTAGATCGACGAATGTCGTATTTGTATGATTCAGTGGTTAATCATCACCCAAAGAATAATATACTGTTTTAGGTAATATTTTTTTCCTACCTGATTGTGGAGAGTTGTATCTACGAATTTTGGTACTTAAAGGTAAATGTATGTGTATAGTTTCATAATGTGATAAAATTGTAGACATCACGAATAAGGCTGCGAAAGTGTCCATCTGTTGGTTATTGATTCAAATCTCAGGAAAAAACAAATTATAATAGTTTAAAATGTTTACTTTAAAGATTAAAAAACTAATACATGCGATCGGTGCGATAAAGTTCTTCGTGTACATAATTCGCTTCCCAATAACTTGATAACTACTGGAATTGTAACTGAATTTTCTTTTTCTTTTTTCAACGATTATTGTATATATTTCCTTTGCCTTGAAGTTACAAAATTATTTTTGTTTATGAACTGATTCGGGATTCTTAACAATCATCTTCAGTGAACAAAATTATATCAGTACTGGCGCCCGTAATCTTTAAAGAATGTTATACCTATGATTATATCGATATGGCCTTGTTTCAAGTATAATATTACTCCTTAATTTAAAAATATCGAACTTTCTCTTATCCAACATCACGTTCACTGAAAGTTTTATCTATATAAAGCGTCACACATTGTTAACACAACAGAAACTTTATTCCTTAAACAATTTTGAGTATAAAAAGGGCAAGCAACATACATTTCCACCACACCTGGGCACTAGTTAATGTCCTTTCAATCATCCATTATTTTGGATTTTGGATATGCTCTAGTGCATCTGGGATCGCCACTGATGGAAGTTCTAGCGAGAAAAATGCACTAGGAGCGTTCACCTATGTTGAGTTCGACATATTGCTTCTGAAATACAGAAGTCCAGGAGTAAGCGAGGCGGCGAAATACGCTCTTCCTTCCATTCTCCCTGCTTTTCGAAAACGAATACCTTTGTTGTTCTTTCCTCTTGGGCTGTTAAATATGTTATTACGAGTACACGCATGAATCATGTGAATTGGACATTTTATTTCCTACGCTACACTTGGAACTTATTTGCCAAAATGGTATTACGACAATGGTTATAACGTACAACAGCATGATGTCATATCTTGCGATAATTACTTAAGGTGAAAGTGCATAAAACGCAGAACAATACGATTCATTGAATTTGCACTTTCTGAACATTATCATTACTATTGGCATGTAGCTGGAAAAGTTGCTCAACTAAGTGGATAGCTCATTAAAAAACGTAATAAAACATCTCTTTACATTGTTCCGATATTGCTCCTGCAGCCAGTTTGGGTCTTTAGCCAACAATCCACATACTTCACAATGGGCTGCTGGAGTCTTCCAACATCACTGGGGATATTCCGTATGAGAACGGAAAACCAAATCACAGCCATTAAGGAGAGTGTGATAAATGGATTGGGGAAGGAACCGATCGCCTGTTTTGCCCCGTTTGCGTAAGAATAAAACTAAGTGTAACTAGGATCACTGAGCAGCGCTACACAAATTCAATATGTTTATAAGGATATGTTTACGGTTTAGGCGCTTGTCATAGACAGACGAACGGAAGCACTTGAAAAGGAAGTTTTTATAAAAGAAACAAAACATTTTTGATTATTATGCTTCCCCAAAAGCTTCAGAATCTTTATTTCGGTTTTCTCTGCTGATATTAACATTCTCTATGCTACAAATTTACGAGAAATTTATAAAGCTGTGTGTGTATTCATTGAATCAGATTTCACATTTAAAGTGTTTGAAAATTTCCAAAGGAATTCATGTTTAAACATGAACTGTGATACCTCAGCGCGAAACAAATAATCGAAGCATGGCCTTACAAGCTGGAAACCACCACATGTCACAATTTCCAGCCTTAAAAAACTTGGGGGGAAAGCAGGTTAAAAACTGCCTCGATTCAGCCGTCAGCCGTCACCTGCCGGCCCGCGGATCTGATACTGGGAAGCGTCGTGGCCTTCAAAGCCACGGTGGTCTGCATAGCTGTGGTTCGCCTGAATAGCTCAGTCGTACAAATTACCGCGTTCTGGCCGAAAGGCTGTTCTAGACCCGCGGACAGAACGGCCCCCGTCGGCAGCAGCGGTGTGGTTGTTTGTAGAAAGCAACTTGTGACCACAGGCAGGCGGACCAACCACAAGAAAGGTGCCCCAGAAGAAGCTACCTTGTAGAAATTTCTCGCAATTCTTGACAATCCTCTGTATGACGATCTCTTTTGCCTTGACAGTATTTGATTACGGAGCTTCTTCATAGCGGAGCATCGATTTTATTTAATTTCTGTCCATCACGGGGCTAGGGATTTTATAGGTATTCATTATTAAGTTAAAGGTACAGTAATTAGGATTTTAAAAATTTTACACAGCATTATTATGTTAAGTCAGTAAGCTGTTTGAATTTATTCACGCTAATCACGTAAACCTTGTATTCTAATTATCTATTACTGACTTAGATAAACGGTTAGATAATTGTGATTGTAGACTGTAAATGATGCTTCTGTCATCTCTATCTTTCTGCACCTATGTTTCGATACCCAAAAGCATTTTAAGAAGAAAGGAAGTGTCAATTGCTCGAGAAAAAGCAGATCAGGAAGCGCCTTCTTCAAATATTAATGCATTGATTTTTTTCTGTATAATTTCATTGGTATAAAATTAATTATAATGCATTTACGTTTTATTTTTAGAATTAATTAAAAGTCGGGCCAGCACAAGAGATTCGTAACACTCCTCACCGTCACTTGTTTGCTAGCTGCAAGCCTTGCCCGATTTGTAATTGCCATTTGCCCCGTGGAAGCTATTTTATACGACTAATAGCCAAGATCTTCCCCCGAAACAGCCCCGGAGGAGCATTGAGCAAACTGGCTCTCGGGGAGGGCGTTATGCAGCGACGAGCAGGGAGTCCTGACGGGCGGAGCACCTGCTCGGCGCTCGCACAGGCTGGCGAGACGCAGCGAGCAGCTGCTCTTAGGCGGGCGGTATTTCACTTACGCAACAGCTGACGCGCGACGCGCCGCTCGTACGCCCCGACGCGTCTCCTGTCGCCCCTCCGGCGTGCCCCCCGCCCCCCGGGGCCCCCGGGCCCCCGCGCCCCCGGGGGGCTCTCACGCGCCCGTCTTCGATCGCCCGCCAGCGCCACCGGCCGCGTTTAGCGGAGCAGTTAAACTATCACTCCGCCGCCGAAGCCTCCTGGGAAATTAATTGCCTTCTCTCGGCTCTTCGGAAAGAAATATATTAATGCAGCCACCCTTTCCATTATTTATAGCGTGGTATATTGCCCCCGGGACGCTTTGGCCTAGACGCCGGCAGATTACGTTCTGTGAGGGGGGAGAGCTCGGTAAGTGGGGTGTCGAGGCATACGTACCAGGGATGATCTCGATATTAGGTTTAATGCTTTAAATTGCCAGGCGAAGCTCACTTTTGCTGTGAATGTCTCCTTTCTCTTATTGTGCGAACAAAGGCGGGGTTCTCTTTTTCATTTGTATGCGGAGAGTAAATAATGTAAAAAGAACCTCTCCGTACACTTTTTTCTCAGAGGGTGCCTCGCGCAAGGTTATCTTTAAGTGCTCGAAGAGCTGGCATTATCAGGAATTATATTGGGGCGACCAAAAAACTAAAAAGGGATGTTGTCTTCATTCGCTCCGCTGTTGACAGTTCCTTTAGGAGCCGCGCCTCCTTACTATATTATTTACTGAATGTTAACAGACGTCTAGCACTGTTAAATGAGAGTTTGTCTACTATGCATACTAATGCAGTTACCATCACTTCCGCCAAGCAAAGCATTCATCTTCTCCATCATCCCATCACTATCGTGCACTGTCCCGGTCATACCATTCACGGTCACTACCATCCCAATTACGCTCTCCCCACCAAAATTGTCCTCTCCAACCTCCCACCAGCGTCGTGCCTGGCGCCCTTTCGGACGATGGCGAGTAATTAGTCGCAGTGGGCGGCGCGGTGGCGCGGCAAGGCACCAGCGGCCGCCGCGTGGCCGGCTGCTTGCGTGCGTTCGAGCTCCCGCAATGGGGGCTGCGTACCTTACCGTGGCTGGCCCTCCGTACCCTCACCCTACCGTCGGTCCGTCCGTACGCCGCGCCGGCCAGCCCGTCGTCCGCTCCGCCCGCCCGCCCACCCGCCGGCCAGCACGATCGCAGGCGACGTTGACAGATCTGGAGGACAGGGTCCGCTGCGTGCGCCTCCCCTCACGCCGCGCACGTACCGCACCGCCCCTCGACGCGGCTCTCGTGATAAACAGCACGCAATTACAGCCGCTGTCATACTCGGCGCGCGGGGCACACCGGCCCCCGCACCGCGCGCCCGGCGATCCCAACCCGCCTCCGCCCCGCTCCATCCCACTCCACCCGCTCCGCCCGTTCTCCCCGCTTTCCCCCCGCTCTATCCACTCCACCCCACTCCTCCCCCGCTTGCCCTGCTTCAAGCGCTCCGCCCCCCGCTCCTCCATCCTCCCACTCAACCCACTTCACCCCGACCCATTCCGCTCCATCCCGCGCAGCCACTCAAACCCGCTCCACGCTCTCCGCCACACTCTACCCGCCCGCCCCACTCCATTCACCTCCACCTGCTCCGCCCCGCTGTGCCCCGGCTGTTGCCCCGCTCCGCCCCGGCTCCACGCACGTTCGCGCCCGGCCTGAATCCCCGGCCGACCAATCAGCTTGGGTTTCCCTGGTTTCCTCGGCTGATGCGGGTCGTTTTACAAGACGGTCGGCGACCTGTGGCCGGTCTAGATTTGTCAGGGCGCGCTCCTTTGTACTATCGGAACAGGCCATGCGTCGACTCCGGGAAGATTGAGACATTAGCCGCAGTGCTTCACTGAGGTATTTGTATGGTATAGGGCGCAGGGCCCGGTCGATGCGTGTGACGCGGCGTTTAAAATGCAAGAGTGGGGAGGGTGACAGCATCGGGAAATTGTCTCCTCCCCACTCACGACGCCTAATTCTATACGAATGTGTGCCCATTTTCATCCCTCGCTGCCTTGGCTTGTCGCTCTCCCTTGCGTCTGTGAATACAAGTCCGAGAGGACTGGTTTAGGTCAGACAGTCTCTCTGAACCATGCAATCATTGAATATTTCCGTCTACACATCGACCAATCACTGTTCAATTTATCTACGATGAGGTGGAAAGAAGAAACGAATAGTAATTGACAAGTCTGAAAATCCAAAAAAGAACATGAGAACTCTGTCAGATAGTATTGACGAACTTAGACTGTTTAAGAAAGAAAGAAGAGAAAGGAAAAAAAGAAGTTGTAAGCAAAGCACAGTCTTCCAAATAGCACTGTTCGGTTTCTACTTGCGAAAGTACTATTTTCAATGTGAGTGTTCCGCAACTTCAATTTCGAAGTGTCTCGTGGCAATAACAATTCAAACCACCCTTTTTGCTTGAGCACCACTCACGACGACAGTCGATTACCAATTCCATAACAACAATAGCAATTTCTTGAGCTCTGAAAGTGCCAGATATGGTCGGGTGCACACGAAAAGTGAAACGATGTGAACGCGTCTTTTTTGAAGTTCCAGTGAAGAAAGTGTTTTTCGAAAATATAATATGTTTTTGACTGGTAATAAATTTCATAGAAAGACTCCACAGCTGCAGCTGATTATGTGAGGATAGGTAGACTTTCGGGATTTGGGTGCACAATAAACGGATCCCGTCAAATCAACTGTATTTTCACTTTATCCTTGTCACCGTTGTCGTGGCAGAACCAAAAGAAACATTTTGGTTATGTGATCGAATGTTGCGCGCTACCGACCGCGAAGCGTAGTGTACCGTCGGAGAGCACCCCTCCACCCGCCGTTGAACGATTCGAGGGCGCCCCGTGTAGCGAGTGCGCTTCCGGCGAATCTCTCTCCCACCTCCTCGTT
>BOPP01000004.1:3948792-3962007 GCA_017312745.1 Gryllus bimaculatus | reverse complement strand
GTCTCACGGCAAGGTGCCACCACCTCCGCAGCCACGTCCATCCGCCTCGCACAACCTCCCTCCTCTACGCAGCGCTGTTATTGCCCACGCTTCCAATGCTGCCCCTAGCTACAACCACCGGTGGAAACTCCACATGCAAAACATCGTGTCCATTCCATTCATATATTATTGGCACTGCCACTGCCTAACCCAAACGTCAGCTTACCGGCACCGCTAGTGGCATCAATTTTGCTGAGTGCCGTTGCCACCATACCCGCAAGCGATGGCTTCAGTGACACTTGCCTCCTTTCCCTCCATTGCCATCGCCATCCCCATGCTACTTCAGCGATCGTTCCCACCCGGGGATGTTGCCGATCGCCAGCAGTGGGGGGCTGATGATGGATTTAAATGACTGTGCAATCTCATCATTATTTCAATTCACCCTCCTCTACTCCCATTCAATTTCAATTCAATTGATTGCGGACGATAAAAAACGCACAGCAAAGAGTACGTAGCGCCGATCACTTTGCTGGGCGGAGAAGAAAACCTGATTAAAATTAGATATCTAATTTTCTTCCCTCACGTTGCATCACGTCGTTGAAGGGTTGTCATCGTTAATTTGAACACACTAAGTAAACACAATGGGCAGCAAACGAACGGCGCCCTTTTCTGCTTTGTTACCGGACTTCCAGGCGCAAAAAGCTCCGAAACTATTATCTCTACAAATCGGATAGTCAGCGTGGGCGAGAACGCCCCATTATTCGTTGCATCCGCATTTACATAGCGCGCGCCCGTCCGACCGCCGCACCGCGCCGCGCCACGCTGGCCCGAGCGACCGGCGCGGTGCGGTGCGGTTGCAGCGAGGGGATATTGGAACGCGCGCCAGGAAAGAGGCCGATTAAGCCGCACTGGCTCTTTCAAGAACTACGCGGGACGTCCGTGTTGAGCCGCTTCGGAGATAGACCGCTGGGGGCGCAGTGCGAGAGACGCGAGGACGGGCAGGCGCGCAGACGCCAAGTGGGGACAGGGCAGCTAGGAGCTGCAGATGCTAACGGGCAGGAGTGTAAATATTCCAAGAGCGCGAGGGAGGTGGGCATTAAATCTTAAGAAAAGAATCGCCACTGAGAGTAGACTGAAGAAGAGTACATAAATAGAAGTTGAAGTAAGGTAAGAGAAACGCAGGAGCGAGGATGAGCAGACAGAATACAAAACCTACCGAAAGACATTGGAGCATGGGCAGAATAGATGAAATTTTACAACTGTCGATGCTCTCCACGCTCGTCACCTGCAGCTTCACATCATTTCCCTGCGTGTTAAAAATTGTTAAATTTTTTTTAAATTTATTTTCTGCCTGTTCGGCATAATATGCCTTTCAGGGTTTTTGATTTACAATTCATTAGTACACATAACTTTTGGCCTTTCGGCTAACAGTATTTGAGGAGGGCCACATGGCTACCTCGTAAACAAAGTCTGCAGAGCAGTAATTCAGAAGAAATTCATTTTAAGTTTAATTATTCTAATTTAAGGTGGTTTAAGAGAGTCTTTGGCGTATCGGGAAATAATGCGGGTTGGGATGGAAGCATTTTTGCCTAGATTAAATATTTGTGCTCTTGTACACGTCGGAAGCAGGGTGAAAAATCTGTTACTCATCTGCTGAATATATTCGTTAATGGAAGGAATGTTTATCTCTCTGTGAATTTGCTTATTTGGAATAAACCAAGGGGCTTGTACGGCTTTTCGTAGGTACTTGTTTTGAATGATTTGTAGTTTCTTTAGATGTGTGTTTGCTATATTGTTCCAAATTTGACAGGCGTATGTTAATGAGGGACGTATTATCGTTTTAAAAATTGATAGTGCGCAGTCCAGATTAAGCGATGAGTTGTTATTAAATATGGGGTAAAGTTTGTTAAATTGTTAACTCTTGAATGTTTAAGATTCTTAGACCGCCCAAGGCGTACTCTACCGCCTTCACAGCTGCATCGCGCCCTCACATCGCGCTCTACCGCATTCAGCCTCTTTACATTCATGCCCCGTGCATCTACTCTCGCGTACCGCTCATCGTCTCTTCTACCATCTCACCCTTACCACCGGCGATTTTGCGTCCCCGCCCGCGTCTCTGCTTCCCGCGGTTCCTTCGGCCACCCTCTCCCGCCCCCTCCACTACCAGCGCCGGCCTCACCTCCCCCGCCCCGCCCGGCCGCGCACAAAGGACAACCCGCCGCCGACGCGCGTTTTCAAAATCTACTTCATTATCTGGCGGCGCTCCGCCAACGAGAAGCACGTCGCCGGCGTAAAAACGCGCCTCAAAGAGCCCCCGGTTCGAAATCCACCCGGAGAGGGCGCGGGTTTGAAGAGCGGGAGGCTTGCGATGCGGCGGCTCTTGTGGCCATCGGAAATCGCAATCGGCCCCGAGGGCGGCTGGAAGGGGGGGCGGGAGGGGAAGGGGGAGCGAAGGAGGGGGAGCGGGCTGGCGCTGGCACGGAGGACGCGTGTCCAATTGAACTTCCGACGCGGCACCGCCGCCTCAGTGCGCGCAATATGAAGAACAAAAGAAACCTCTGGACGCGGCATTTCGAACAAGAATTGTAATTTGTTATTAGTTCTGTTGGTCGCCTGCTCCAAAATACAAGCTTTCTTGCAACACGTATGTATTCTGTACGAAATTTATCCACAGGATGCATCCGCATTCCATTCCCATTGATATTTCTTTCAACATTTGCAAATCAAATGAATTTTGAGTTTCAATAAATAACATTCAGACACAAACTATTAGTACATTATTCTCGTTTACGGTAGTAACTGTTAGTAGCATCTACATCCTTAATGCTGTCTCATGTGCTCTCGTAACTATCATCAGTATTGATGCAGTGATGACGCATAATTGATCAACTGTCTGGTGATATGATGGAGTGCATTACACATGTTGACGCGCGAAGCAATACAAGTGTTACCGAGATTTCTTCCCATCTACCCTTGATTCTACAATATGCGGCTGCCATCATAAATTACCCCATCCAGTTGGTCTCTTATTCTAAAAAAATATACATGATATTTATGAAGAAAGCTTTCCAACGTAAATCCCAATTAGTGATGCAACGAAAACATCTTTTTGTATTATTGGTAAGGTTATACAATAATATAATATTGCAATTTGTATGCTGCAAACACTTTAGCGTTCATATGACAAACTCTGTACGAAACAATGCACGGGAAAGTTGAAAATAAAATAAATATTTTTTAAAAATACAACACTTCCAATGAAGATGGCATTTGTGTTATATGATTGCGAAGTTTGTGTTCTATCCTAACAGAGTTATTTTCTTTTTTAGAAAATCTTATTTATATTTAAAATGTATTTTTCGGAGCATTACATAACTTATTTTATATATCATTTAAGAGAAAGTACAAATTAATAAAGTAATTTAAGTTATGTTCACTATATACCAAATAACTAATGCGTTAATTTGCCATCTTGTTTATGAAAGATAGATACTAATTTCTTTAATTTATCTCGTGTCCATTGTCTGGGATCTTCTTTCCAAATTACCTTCACTGCAACATTTTTATTTAAATGGAGTATAAAGAAGACGGTTGGAACTGTAGCTACTGTACTGCGAATGTACGCGTATCTTTTTAAAACTGTGACGTGGGACTATTTTACACCCTCTCTGAAGGATAACAAACTACAAATTACACGAAGATTGAAAGTAGGAACTTAAGCCCATCAACTACGCAGAGTGCGTTTGGACAACAAGAGACGGCAATCTCTTCACAAATCTAACAGCTTTTCCTTAGCGCAAAGATTGATTACAACGATAAGAGCTATTTGTGTGAATGTTCAACGTAACGATCCGACAAATGCTATCTCTGAGAGAATCGTCGTAACATCCGCTACAAGAACTCCAGGCTGAATGCATTCGCAGATGAGGCCGTTGTTCGCATCGTCCCTTCCCTTTTCGTACTTAGTCGAACATGTATGAATCGTTCACTTTCTTGCGAGCACAGCTGACACAGTTGCTCAAACACGATGAAACAACGATTTTGAGATAAAACTTGTGCGGCATATTAACCCATATGTTTTTATCACGCGAATACAATGTGTGACGCTGTTCCACCACTATGAGTTAATGCAGTCAGAATGGAAAAAACATCAATAGAACTTCACCTGAATTGGTCTACTGTCGTTAACTGGAAAACTATCAAAGAAAGAATGATTATTTCAGGCATAGATATAAATAAACAAAGTACTGAACTATAATGTAATTAATTATTAGTCCTCTGAGGTCACGCACGCGTTATTCCTATCTCCAGCTAGTAACGAATACGATAAAAAGGCAAATTAGCGTATGTTCTTATGTTCATTCCTACACAGAAAATAAATCTTCCACCGTCTTCACACACACAAATCTAGAGGCGTGTTCTCTACGTCTGAAGACAGCATGCGATACTTCCTCCAATAAACATTCCCTCGCCGTACTCTCTGGTAGCATCCCCCTTCCTGCAGAGGCGCACTGAAGCGCAGCAGCCGAGCAACACCGACGAGTATTAATCTATTCCGAAAGGTCGAAAGCGACAGAAAAAGACGCTTCTTTTTTCGAGTCTCGCGCCGCCCCGCGCGACGCGTCGGCATGTATCCGAAAAGAGCGCTTTATAGTCGCCGCGTCGCCTCTTATGACGAGGCGCGGAGAGGGGAATTATGGGGAGGGGCGCGGCCAAGAGAGGGGGAAAACAAAGGGTGAGCGCTGAGCGCTCCGGCGACTTGTAGCGAAAGGCGGCGCCCAACAATGCCCACGGCGCCCAGCGCTCCACCAGCGATTGAAAATTCCCTTTACCGGTCAAGTCGGTATCAATAATGGAGCCCGCCCCGCTGGGCGATCGAAGTGGGGACTTGGCTCTCTTCAATAAGGCACGCGGCCGGCGCGAGAGGCGAGCACGGCGGCACGAGTCGGCACCAGCGGGGCGGCGGGCGCACAGGCGGGTACGGGCGGGCACGAGGCGAGCAGAGGCGGGCATGGAAAAGCGCGGGTGGCGTGCAGGGCTAGCGGGGCGGCGGCGGGCAGAGCCGCGCTGGACGGACGCAGCCTGACGGGTGAGGTGGAGGCGGGGCGCCGGTGCGGTGGGCGATCGCTGGATGGCTGGTGGGCGGGAGTCGGGGGACATTCTGCGCTGATGAATAGGCGGCAGCGGGATGAGGGGCCGGAGGCGGGGGGCGGCGGCCCTCGCCCACGCGGGAGAGCCCTCCCCCGCTCCCCACCGTAACTCCACGCCCCCTGCGCTATTTTGCAACACGCACACGGCCACGCCGGCGCCCTCGCCCTCGCCCCGCCCCCGCCCTCGCCCCGCCGCAGCCACTCTCGGTTGCCCCGCGTCCCCCGGCGCCGGATGTTCTGATTCGGTAAATGGGGTATCGACATGTTCGGCGGCGGTGTTCCCGGACGATAAAACTAATATAACCCTAACTTACGACGGGGTCGATCCCAAGAACCGATTCCGCTATTCATCTCTATCGAAAGAAATTCTTGACAGCCGCAGATACATACATTCTCCTGATTGAAGGCTTCCATTAATGAAAATCGTACGCCCGCCGCCGGGGGTAATGACAGTAATATTTGAAACGCGCAGAGCAAAGCGGATAGTGGATAGATTTTTAATTACAGTAGGAGCCGGTAGCGCAAGCGGCGCGGCGGCCTAATAGCGTCCTTGACGCAGACAGTCTCCGCAATGCGATCACCCGACGGACGACGCCGGCGCGGCAAGCGACGAGCGGCCGACGGCACACGCAAGATTGTTCTTGTGGAGCTATTGTTTCGCCGGCGAACTCGCCTCGATGAGAGTTCACTAATGGATTTAACGACAACAGATGTTGGCGTTGCAGGGCGAGCGGAGCCGTTTCACTAAGTGTGTTTATGGACAAAAACCGCGTGCGCGAGGCGTTTGTGGGTACTCGCTCACGCGAAGCCGCTTCGGTGATGCCTTAATACGCCGCGCCGTTGCCGCGCGGAACGGGGCCGGGGCCGGGGGGCGGGGGTGTGGGGGAAGCGGCGAGCGGGAGCTGGGAGCGGGGGGCGGGGGCGGATGGCGGGCTGGGCGGTCGAGAGATGGGCGGAGCGCTGGAAGAGGCGTAGGGGCGAGCGCGAGGGCAGGGCGAAGCATGCCTGCCGGGCACCATCGCGTTCAGCGCATCTTGTCCAGACAAGACCTGCCAGGGCATTCTGTTCACATCGCGTTGATAATTTGCTCAGAGAAGCCCGGTCGATAAGATCGACCCCAACGAGCAAACTGTCACGGAGCGATTAATCTATTCTTTCATAAAAAAATCGCCAAGCTCACACAATATTTAGAGTTATATATCTTCACTACGTTAGATTCCACTGATGCACTGTTCAAGAATCTTACCGGAACAATATCAACCATTCAGTATACATATTGCAAAAATAAATACAACAATTTGGGCCGTCTGTTTCTTATATGCCATATATTAGGATGGATTACTAATTACTTTACAAACTCCAAAGTTTTAAGAGACTCAACTTATCATTAACTATAACTTCTCAGTGGAAAGTAAAAGGGGAGACATGTGTGTTTCGTACATGACTTACAATATTATTCCCATTATGGCGGTATTTGCGTAAAGAGTTAGTACAAAAGGTTCGATTGTGTGAATGTTTTCTCTGGAAACAAACATTACAATGTCAGCTTAGGGCGCTATGCTCATCTTCAGTCTACACGGGAGCGCGTACTGACACCTCAGTGGCAATTTACATGGCGGCGTCATAGATTCCACACGAGAGAGCGCCGCGACACATGGTGGCGCCCGCGGGCGGCTGGAAGCCCCCGGGTAGGGCTGCGGGGAGGTGCCATCCAGCGCGTGCGACGCCCCAGGTGCCCCGGCGCCGCGCCCCGCCCCGCCCGCCCTCGCGTCGCGACCGACAGGCGCCAGGGCGGTCACAGAAGCTCGCCGACGGAAGGGCGGCGCTGGGAGCGCCGAGGAGCCGGGACCGGGCTACAGGGAGGAGGACAGGGAGGCGAAGGCGGAGCGCGGAGGGCGGAGGGGCTGCGCGGGGTGAGGACGCTGGGACCGGAGCGTCGCCGCCCCCGTTAGAATACAACGGCAGCGGGGCGCAACCGCGCCGCTCGGCGCGACACCGTGTCAGCACCGGATGGGCAGCAGGCTTCTTCACGTCGCCCCGCCCCCCGCCATGCCCCGTCCCCTGCGGCCGCGGGAGGAAGCCGGCAGGTCGCCACGCTCCGCTGACCTTCCTTGCCGACTATGGTGCTCTCCGAGCGCGTAGAGGCGGGCGGGATCGGGGCGCAAGGGGATTGTGGGCTGTGTCAGAGAGCTGAGATGCGGAGTGGGCCGGGAGGTGTGAAGGGCGTGGATCGCGCGCCGTGGGAAGCGGGGCGGGCGTAACCACACGGCGTGGAGCGGGTGAGCGCGGCACGCGCGGGGCCGTGCGGGGCAGGGTTCAGAAAGGGGTGCTTCCAAGGGCGGCTCCCGTTTCCGCGCGCGCGAGCAAGAAGGCCTGCATATGCAACGCACTATTGTCCTCGGCAGCTGGCGTGACAAAACTTCTGCGGGGCGCCGAGCTCAAGCCGCTTACGGGCGCTGCCAGCGCGGGTCGCCGCCTTCCTCGCCCCGCTCCGCCTGCCACCGCGCGCCTCCGTGCCGCGCGAAACCCTCCGAGGCGGAAGCTGGGAGGGGGGCGGATAACGCAGGCGAGCGCCGGAGGAGCCGCCGTAAGAGAGCGGCGTCAACAGCAGAAGGCCACGGCTTTGGAGACAAGCGGCTATGCACAAGCAACGGGCGCCTGACGTTTTTAGGGGCGTCGAGGAGGGACGGAAGAATTCACGCGAAAAAGGACTTTTCAGCTCGAGATACTGAAATGGTATTTGAATAGGGCTGGAAACCTTAGCAGGGTACGGGGAAGAAGTAAGTCGCACGGAAAAATCTGTCTAGAAGAAACATACTGGCAGATATTTTGAAACATTTTAGTCACGCTTGCTCGTAGCTTCCGAGACAGAATGGAAAATTTTTTAGAAGAGAAGGGCCACTACAAGTACAGATCACTCTAGAGAAGAAAGTAAGAAAGAGAATAAGATGAAACTGAAATGAGAGAACAAGTTTGAAGGGAGCGTGCATTGTTTGAAGTGATGTGAGGCAGCCGCACCATTATGAAAGGGATGCTTAATACAAAAGAAGAAGCGGCAAAATAATAAAAACAGTATGTCACAGTAATAACAGTATGTAAATGTATTTTTATTTAAATAACGCCAGTATCATTACTAATGGACAAAATGGGGTTATCTTCATAAAAAAAATCCGGTACTGTAATTTTACTATAGAGTGTATTAATCTTAAAACGCAGAGTACATTCGCAATCCCGAAAAGCTCACTGAAGACCCTGCCCTTCAAACAATCTCGTACGTTTTATTTAGTATATGTATTACAGTTTGATGATAAAATGTTCCAAAGAGGGTTATTTTCACGAAAAAGTATATTTCCAACAGAATTTTGGGAAACGTTAAACGGGGCGCATGCACTTCCGCCGGGAAGCTGCACGCCCTTCGCCGTGCCTGGGCCGACAGGCGTAGCTAAGCCATTGGCGCGCGCGGTGGGTAGGGCCCGGGCCGGTGGCGAGGGCGGTGTGGCGGGGCCGGGGCCGTGCGGGGCGGGGCCGGGCGGGGGCCGCTGGCGGGTGGCGTGCCGTGCGAGCGGCGCGGGTCGAGTGCTTGCTCTCGCGGCGGCGCACGAACCGCCCTCCACGCGAGGCCCCACATGCGCCTTCGCGCGGAGACGGCCCCGCGCCCGACCGCCGCGCCGCAGGGGGCGGACCGCTACACAACTCGCAACCGCCACTTTCCAAATGCTTCCTTTTGGGGGATTGGCGGAGGCGTTAGGCTAGTCGAATGACATTCCTATCGTCAATGGTATTTGCTTTCCAACACTAATTTGTCCTGCCAGGCTTCACCCTCTTCCCTTCGACATAAAAATAATCGCGCTTTATGTTCTGCGATAGGTTCACGGTTTGGTCTTTTAGCATTTACAAATGACAACTGAAATAATTTTACATTTACATACATACATACATACAAAACATTTGCATTCTAAAAAATACTGCAAATAAATTATCTCCTGATGAAAATATGCTCGCATTTCGTAACTTGGAAGGACGAACTGTTACAAATGTCTCTACATTGTTTTGGGGTCAATGTCAACTATTTCAGCTCTCGCGCAACAATATTCTGTCTACGATCCTGGACACACGACACTCCCTTGGCCATTTATCCTGCACACGAGTCGGGCAGACTCCTTAAAAGTATGAACTCGGGCATGTGAAAGGTGCCCCTTCTTAGTCTTTATTTTCTCCTTCTTTCATCACATTACTTTCAGGGTGTGTGATAAAAAAATCGCGAAACACGTTTTCTTCGTTGTGAAGTATAATTACATATATAATACTGACTAATGCGAGATTCAAACACTTTCACTTGTTCCATCAGCAGGATCAGTTTGGAACAGACCTCAAGGGTGCATTCTACACACTTTTGAAAAATAGTCAAAACTTTCACACTGTGTGCTGTTTAAAAAACGTTAACATGCAGAAAATTTTCTTAAATTAATACATAGAACTAAATTATAATGAAATATAAATACATTTTTAAATACATATATTCATTTATATTTTTAGGCAGCACATTTAGATAATCAATATTTAAACTATTGAATTTCATTAATACTTTGTATATTAATTTTCACTGTTTTACAACCATGTTCAACTAATTTCTATGGATCAAATATTTTATCTGATTGTGTTAATCATTGCAATAAAAAAATATATTTCTCTTGAGAAAAAACATCGATACATGCTTGTGATAACAATTGTAGACAACTTTTCCTTGCTTCGCTACGTGCGATTTTGAAAAAGCACTTCCCGTATTTTACTGTTAGCAGTGGGTCTCACTACCATTACAAATAAAGGACATGCAAGTTCAAATCAGAGAGACATAGTTCAAAACGAATAATAGGCACGTAGCAACAGCTCTCACAGATTATTAACACAGCCTGTTTAGAAAACGAGGAAAACGAATTTAGTTGATTTTCCATTTAGGTTTACCAAACGTACCACAGAGGCATTCTTCGAAAGCAATGAAAGAGTTGCAAATGTTGTTGCCCAGCCTTCATGCGGACACAAATAAATTTTGAGTTCTAATATATGCGTGTTACATGTATGCACACATTGGTGTTTCAAATAAGTGTAAACTGCATTCAAGGTATGTATGGCTAGCAGATTAGGCGCATGCTATTAGAGAAATGTGTTACGAGGGCAGTTAGGTTGAAATATGTGAAGTTTAAACATGTATAATGTTCTTTGTTAGGGGGTTTTCATTTAGAACACGTGTCATCTCGTTTGTGGCAAATGTGGTTAAATGTTCCACACAAGCTCGCAACAGAACATGAAGAACAGCTGAAAAAAACGAGCACCATGACCACAGAGTAGAACGTAGGCACAACAACCAAATTTTACAGCTTAGTGAGGATATACATTTCATCATGTCCAATGTCATATAAAATCAGTCGTAATAGTACACTTTACAATGTTAGTAATTAGATCATCAAAAAATACAGAATATTCATGAAACATTCATTATGAATGAATTTAATTATTTCCACATTCTGTTTAGTATGCCACAAAGGAATATATTACACTAAACAAGTAAACAATATATTTAATGTGACTGGTAGTTACTTAAATCAATGATTCATGTGCAGATATTAAACTCATTCTGATTATTTTACTCTTATCAATGAGGGAATCAATATCTCACGATAATGCCTTCAATCACACATCGTATCACAGTAATTACTTGGTGAAGGCTACGAGTTTCACCTAATTATCGCTTTATACTCTTTTACGACTACTGAAGTTGGAGTTGAAACAGGTGTGCACATATTAAGCGACCGAATTGAACTGGTTATAGCGGAACTGAAAACAATGCCTTCATATGCGAGTAAAAACATTAAGATGTACGACGTGACTACGACGTACAAGAAATTAGCGTTCATACATGTTGGCTAACTGAGGAAGAATAGCTCATAAGGTAAGACAACGTGTTTGTAAGTAGCACTCGCCCAAACCGGTTCAGCGTAGCTCTGATTCTTATTGCGCGTACGGCCATCAAGATGACCAAATGAAACAGGCTCCCCTCGCAAATGCCTATACATCAGGACGAACACGAGCAGTGGCTCTCAAATGCCCCTCAGAGGGTGCATATTATTAACTGTCGCTAATGAATTCGTGAAAGGACAAGAGATCGGTTTGACCTTCACGTGCCACGCCAGTAAGGTCAATCTCTGCCACATGCAACCGCAATGACGTCCTATTTCACAAGCTGCAATGATTTGTGCTGGCGGAGTTGAATGACACTGTTCTCTACATTAAGAACGCAAAACGAAATATGAAAAAAAATCTTAATTAACATGTTCAAAAGGAAAAAGTAGATAAATAATTTCTGTTCAGTACAATTTTAAAAAATGAATTTACATGAAGATATATCTGTTAGATGCCATCAGGGAAAGTAAAAAAAATATGGATACAATAATATTTTGAAACCATTAAACACGAAGAAAAAGTTAGAATAAGCTTTTGCCAAAAAACAAGCGAAATAGATCAAATAAAGTTCATTTATTGAAAATGAGTTTTTCGAAAAAAAAATTTAATCGTACAAATCAAAAACGTCCCGCAAATAACTCTTCACTCGCTCACTCAGGATGGCGTGTTGCCCCGAAGCAATTGGACCAGGCGTAGTTTCCCTGTCCCCGTTAGCGTACTTGGAGACGAAAAGTCGCCGAAACATGCCCTTCGTCATGCATTACGCCCTACATCCGCCCTACGCTCGCCCGCCCGCCCCACCGCCCCCCGCGCCGCTGTCACCAACGCCTGCCCCGCCGCCAACCTCGCAGCTACGACCCAACTAAATTTTTTCTGCCCATCTGACGGCGAGTTAGGACAGACACAGCATTTGTTACTGTTAAGTAGTACCAGCAGGGTGAGAAAGAAGAATGGGATATACACAGCAAGCCGTTGTATGGCTAACTCAAGATTACGTGTTATGCAAATGACGGCTACAAAACGTTTACTGAACAAAACCTGAGCTTCATTTAGTTAACTATAAAGATTTTTTTTCTTTTGGTGTTAACATTCATTTCATACGTAACCCAACATTACCATAGCAAAATATGTCTTCATACCACAGTTTCTATAAAATGCAGATCTCGTTAAAACATGCAGTTGTAATATAAGATTATTTAAGGTATAAACAAATACAACGATTATTATCCGATAGTTATAGTCCGATAGATATTCCAGCAAGACGCGCTCGCTTCTTCTGCCGAATCGCCAGGTGCATAGCGGATTAGCAATAAGAAACTTCTTCGCGTCTGATTACTTATTCTTCATTTCACATTTCAGAAGAGCTTAGAAAAACCATAACAAATGTTGAAAAATGAAGCAGCGTGATCGTGAAAGGCGCCGACGACGATGACGTAAAGAGAAAGGAGCATTAAAACGATCAGCGTGCTGCATCCTGGATCGAAGCACCCGGATCTTTTATCCACCTCTGCCTTCGTCCCCGTCCCCGCCCTCGTCCCCGCCCTCGTCCTCGTCCTGGCGCTGCGTCTCCGCGGTGCCGTCGCCCTGTCCTCCGCGAGGCCGGCCCGGCCCGGCGCGGCGCGGCGCGCGCAAATCCGAAAAAGGCCATTCCGCGCCGCCAATCAGCGGGGCCATCGCGCCGCGCGTGTCGCGCAGGGCTCCCGCATTGTGTACGCAAGGTTTCCGTCTGCGACGCGGGCCTTTTTTGTGCGCGACGCGCTGCCTCGCCCCGCTCCGTCCCGCTCCGCCCCGCCATTCTCATCCCCGCCGGGCCTCGCAACACATATATTATTGTTTCAATGAAGCCCAGACAAAAAGCGGGCCGCCATTGCCCCGCACAATGACTGCACGAAAATACATTACAGTCGATTTCACAGTTCACATTTCATGTAAGAAGACAATGTACCTCGGCGCATTCATATGATTTACATTACGTCCCATTTCGCGTTTTAGTTTTGTTCTGCCTCCCGTTGATAGAGGCTCGGTGCCTCTGGCGGGAACGCGCCGGCGGGCTCCGTCGCTCTATACAAGTCCTCTTAAATGGTTAATTTTCAATTCCAAGCGGAAAAAGTTGGGAAGACTATACAAC
>BOPP01000004.1:3830349-3862904 GCA_017312745.1 Gryllus bimaculatus | reverse complement strand
GCCGCGGGGGGCGACACGCAGCGGTGCTTAACGCGGGCGCGGGGAGCGGAGTGGGGCACAGGGGGGCTGTCGGGAAGACAGGTCGGGGCCTCTGGCGACGGGGGCCGCCGGAATATGGATGGCTCACACTTGACTCGATGACCGTTGCCATTAATAATAATAATAATAATAATAATAATAATAAAAATAATATACAGATTAATTCGTTTCACCCGCAAAAAGTTTCTAACAACGGGTTCGTAATTATATAATAAACAAAATATTCCATGACTGTTCAAAGATTCACAGTTGCTTTTAAGAATATTTTTTTCTATATTACTATTGCCCATAGGCGTAGAAATGGAAAGAAAACTACGTATATGTGAGGTGTCGCCGGTCATATCAGAGGCGTTTGGGTTTCCACTAGATGCCTAGGAACTCGGGAAAAATCCAAAACAATAAACGTTGTGATTCTCACTGCATAATGCAAATATTTGGTGGTATGCTTTCACCTACTCTCATACTGCGCTTTCAGGCAGAATTCTTAAAATATTCAATTTATTTCTCTGTTATTCGCATGTATTTTATTTGTTTTTCTTGAGAAATGTGCATGCTGCTTTTTTGAAAACCATTTTGCGTGGTTTTAAACAGCAATATTTTTGCTGCCAATGGCCAGTTATTTTTTAATTGTAGCACATTCTGACCTGTGACTAAGCTAAGTTTCCCGCTGAGCACCGCTGCACGCGTTCGTAGAGATCGGTACGTCAAGGGGGACGGCTTCGAGGGTTATGCGGTGCATAAATTACAAGACATGTTTCTGACCGCAATTCACAGAAACTAAAACTGAGATTGTTTGTGCGTATCAAGAATATTATCTTTTCTTTCTCGAGAACCTTATAGCATAGTGCATCATTGCAGGAAATGCCGCCGTTGTTAGTTTCCCTGAACTAAAATGTACATAATACGTGCCCGATTACTGGAGAGTTCCTTATAAAAATGCATGTGTGTATGCAGGTAAATTAATATAAAATTTGAAAAATTCAATCACCCAAACCGCTTGCTTCGTTGAACAAGTTTCGCGTAATATAATTTGTAGATCTAGAACACAAAAATGTACTGTGTGAAACACAACGAATTTGTGCAATGCACAAATACAAACAGAATAGCACAATGATAATGAAAGGTTTCAACATATCTGCAAGTGAGCAACGTTCACGCGGAAACTCGATTTCTCTCGTATTAAAAGAACCCTTCCGCCGATGAAGTCTGCGATTGAAGGCAGAAAATGGTATAACATTTATTTAGTCCACCTTTGTTTTTGTGACATCGAAAATGGAAGAATCAATCTTTCTGGATAACAGTGGAGGGTTGTGCCTCCTATCAATTGCAGCTACAAAGCGCGTTGACGGATCATTTAGTATTCCTTCACAAACGAACTTCCCCTCCGCTCGTTTTCCGCCGTCGACCGCCGCCCCCGCCGCCGCCCCCGCTGCCACCGCCGCCGCCGCCATCGCCCCCGTCTGCCGTAAAAGGAGCGAGCGCTGGCCAATGGCGAGTCCGCACTGTGGCCGCGGCCACGGCTGATCTGGCCGTAATGCCCCGCGTCTTATTGGTTCTACTCTCACTGGTTCGGGGCGATTCGTGTAGTGCTCAGGCCGCTCGCCCTCCACATCTGGGTACCGGGATTCAAATCCCGGGCGTTCCAAATGGAAGTGGGCGGTGGACAAAGCGGGTTCATGGCAGGTTTTCTCGTGGTAATAATAACATAAATTGTCCGGTGTTCACATTAATACACGCTGTCAATATAGTCATCATGAAGATACATTCTGGATTATCCAGTATGTGAAATATCCATTGCCCAAATTCTTCGTTTTGAGATATTGCCGTTTTAAAGTTTAATATAATTCTAAAAAGATCAATAACACCACTTGAATTTGAAATGTATTATTTATTTTATAGTTATGCCATGCATTTGAAATTTAAGTGATAAAGTAAACGGCAAAATTTCAGAACGTAGAAGTCTGAGACGTTGCCTTTTGGAATTGGGCCTCCTTTATGACTTTGAAGGAAATAATAATCTCTATTATAAGGTCGGGTGTGAAACGTAATTTCTTTTCAAATAAATACATGACAATATGCCGTGCCTGATGAGTAAGCTGAATCATAAAAAAGAATCAGATCGATTTTTTTCAAAACATCTAGTAGTATGAAGTGTTTCGTAACAAAAATGAAATCAAATAATATGAAACTGCAACCTTCATTGTCAGAAACTGATGAAGACGAGAGGATTCCATCGCTCAACAGTAAGTACATATTTCTCTTCTAATTCAGAGCGGCACATATAAATGATGGCTCCATTCTATCCCTGTCTTCTGTACAAAAACCTCCATCACTAGGGCATAACAGGGGGTGTGTAATGTACTGGCTGCCATTCGTAGCAACAGACAAGTCTGATAGGCATAACGATAACGAAACAATGCTCGCTACCAGGGCTCCGCCGGCCCATCCGGCAGGAATCCCAAGGAATCGGAGGCCGTCGCTCCACCCCAGCTGCCCGGTGCACCGGAGAGTGGGCGGACACGGCGCGGCTCAGAGCGGTGCGGCACGGCGCACACTGGCCCGAAAGGAACCCAAATCAAAGCAGAGCAGAGAAGCTAAATCTGCTCTTTTCGATTCAGATTTACAATAATTTCTCTGAACTATATAGTGGTATAAGAGCAAGTAAAATAAAATAAACGGGAAGATTTCTGTTGCCTCGAAATCGTAACACATTTTTAAACAGTCAAGTAAGAATGCTCGTTCATTCAATTCATTCATTCATTCATTCAATGCATCGTTCTTAATTATGCATGGTAAAATAGTGTGTTTTTTTTCAATACTCATTTGAAGTTCCTGTAATTATGACGTAATGATACGCATATAATCGAGTATTTAACGAGTCTTTCTTTAAAAAACACGTCACATATTCTTCTACTTTCTGTTGGTCGCAATGATTGTAATTTTGGCCCACTGTGAGGCAGTGCAGCTGGGGGATGGTGGGCGGCCGAGAGGGAGGGGCGGACAGCCGCAAGAAACAATGCGACTGGACGCCGCCGTCGTCGTCGCCGGCCGCTTCCCAGACCTCGCTGACCTCTGGCCGCGGCCGCGCCGCTTCGCAGGTGCCCTCGCCCGCACTCGTCGCCTCCCTGCCCCTCCCCGCCCTAACCCCGCCTCCTCCCTCCTCCCCTCCCACGCTCGCGCCCGCGCCCGCGCCCGCGCCCGCGCCGGGCCTTTCTCACTCTGCCCAGCAGGTAGAGCTCTCAAAATTCGTCGCCACGTTCCCTCGTAACTGCCTTGTCAGCGGGAAGGCGTGTGCTGTATAGTTCGGCTCGAGGGGCGCTGAATATCTCTTGGAGATTGCTTGGCGGGAAGGCTGCACAGGAAGATCCGACGGTTAACTAAAGAAAAAACTACGGTAGAAACGAAAACATTTTTTTCGGGCTGTCATAGACAATTTTCTGTCATACTATAATTACTTTCGATAATTAGGAAAAACGGAAAGTTGAAACTATAAATATGTAATTATTATAAATATTAAATAGCTCATTATGTTTCATTATTTTGTCATGGTTCAAAGTGAAACTGTCTTCAGGAGCTACATCAATTGATTGTCAGTTTACCGATAACCTCACTCGCTTGCATGAAGTAGCTGTGTAGATAAATATAGTGAAGAATGTGAATGACATTCAAATGACAAAATTAATAACAAATCAAGTTCAAATATATGTGCAAAAATCCCAGACGTTCCGTATTTCAATGATGAATTAAAAATAAAATGTTCGCCGGAACCTTCGCAATGAAATACAGACTGATTCGGGTCTGGTTCGTCAATATAGAAATGCGTATGTCAAGCAGGAGCAGTCAAAGATATCTAAAAACCACAGAACGGAAAGCATGTCCTTCTTTTGAATCGCTCACTTCAATGGACGCTGCACGATGTATGGGAGCCTGCCGGCTTGCCGGGCCAACCAGGCCAGCCAACTTCACGAATGCGCCCGCAGCCGCCGCAGCCTCCGCCGCCCCTGCCGGCCCCCAAACGCCTCGCCACCCCCCACCGCCCCGCGGCCCCAAACCCAGGCTCCACCCCCGCCGCCCCCACAACGCGCGCGCAAGCAGTTCAAATGGAGACTTCCGCCGGGACGGCCTCATCTCCCGGTTTTGCCCCAGAATTACTGCCCTTCGAATAGCTATTGAGAGTTCGATGCGCGCTGCAGCTCTCCCCACACACATACGGAGGTACGACAATTTCCTAACCGAGCGATAAAACGGCCATAAAATTATGCATCCTTCGGCTCGCAGTTGCCAGCGCTCGAAATGGTTATGAGAGTCCCATTAAGGGCCACTTCCGGCTGTTCCAACTGCGCCAGATTACGAGGATGGATGACGCTAAGGCGGGACGGCGACACACCAACACACCAATTAAAAAAGATTAAATAAGCAATAGATCGTTGAACGACTTTAAAAGCATAATATTAGCCTCTTCTCTCTAATATATGCACGCAGAAGGAAATAATTTTTGTCGTGCCTCTATGAAAATTACTTTAGGTTTAAGGAAAATGATGTATTAGTCCGGTTTCTATATCGTAAATGATTTAGAGTAGAAACTTAAAAATAGAGAAGTGTCAACGGTAATACATTTTCTCAATATTTTGTCCATTCATTTCATATATTATGGTATCAAGAAAGTTTATATAATATATAGCAAGTGATTAAAATATATTTTATTTCTTTATTAATATCCTTTCAGTAGTCACAATGAAGAATTCAAGGCAGATAACCAAGAGTAAAGAAAAATGTTTTGCATATTTGCTGTTAGCACACAAAAAATGAAAAATAGAATCACGCAAACAGGTTCTGGCGTTGTATAGTTTTCTTTTTCCAGAGGAGAATAGTTTCACAATTACTACGATTTCGGTGTAACAGCTGTCAATATGCTACAGGCAAATTCCGCCAAGGACGATTGCACAATTACGAAGTTATATATTCTGGATCGGTCGAGAACCTGCGTGACTATTATTCATGTTCCTCAAAATGAGACTTTTCCCCCTGGCAACCGCCTTGGAGACAGAAGTGTCCAGTGTCACGAGGAACAAGCAAAAAGCATTTCTCCTCCGTCGAGGAATTATTAGCGTGACGCTATTTGACACTCTTTTATCAACGAAATAAATAGCATGTGTTACTGACACGAATAATAAAAATATAATTAGTGCCTTGATTTACGTAACGAGTCGAAGAACTTGGTACTCTCTTTAGAATAATTCGTGTTAACTGAAACTAAAGTAGTATGCTATCTATATACCTCTGAAGAAGCTTAGAACTCGTGAAAACTAAATTTTAGAAGGGAACATCATGCATCATTCTGTGATTATTTGAACTAATCTTCTACTTTGAATAAAGAGAAAAATCAACGAATACGATGTCAAATGATCTATAATCATTATTATAGCGTGAATAATCAGACAAATAAACTTCTTTTGTAAGGTTTTATAGTTCTTTATATTTACGTTAGTTCGTATATACCCCTGTATCCATTACTCCGCAATAGGAGAGATTTTTTTTATTTACTTTCCAAATTTCACACAAATGTAGAGAATAATTAGTATACTTTTCTATTTTTGAGAAAGAATTTGAGTGATCAGATTATTAAACGAATTTAAAGATAAATAACACGATTTCACAATGAAATAAAAATTTATTTATTAGAAAATGAAGCGGTTAATTTTTATTGATTTTCACATAAAGAGTAATTTACATTCAAACACGTGGGAGTTCTGTGGAGGTTAATTGATATGAAACGAGCAAAAATAAACGTATGAGAGTGCAGTAAAGTAAACTCAAGTATGACAAGGCAATACTGAGTAATTAAATACATTTTATTCATTTCCGTAACGGTAGATTACGTTTCGTGGTTGCACCATCTCTGGCAAGAATATTCGAATATACTCACAAGAGATGATCGTATTTTCGGATATAAAGAGCAACGGTTTTTCACTTTGAAGCAGTCTCACACGCTCATTACAGATATTCTCGAACACATTAATTATTTCTAACACGCGGGAACATTTTCACTGGCCCGAAGGAACACCTCCGACTCCCTCACTTCCGACTCATTGGAGCGCCGCCCACGCTCTCGGAGGAGAGAGAGAGAGAAAAAGAAAAGTGAACTCGACACGTCAGCCACGCATTCCCGACCGAACGGATATCCATTCCCGCACGAAAGGCGGCGCGCGGCTTAATTCCAAAGCCGCTTACCGGCCGCGGGCACGCCCGTGCCGGAGCGTGGCGGGCGCGGTCGCGGCCGCGGCGCTGGGCACGGGCGCGAGCACGCCGTCGCCGCCCGAAAGCGCATTACGGGAGCGGCTGCGCTGCGCGGCGCGGCGCGGCCGGGCTCCGTCAACTTCATCTCCGCGCCCTTGACTCCCGCTCGGGACCCAGCGTCCGAGGTAGGAGGGACCCGTGGGGAGATCCGCCCGCGGCCGGCATATTCTTAAGAGGCAAAAAAAAGTTTGGGGGATGTTTTTTCATTCTTTTTACGACAGCGGTCTTCTGAAGAACGGCGATTAGGGCGCTCGTCTTCCACTACTGCATATAACAGCACAAATAGGATGTAATTGAAACGAGTGATCCACATCATTATATACAGTGGCGCAACCAGGACTTTTCCGACGAGGAAGCTTTAAGCGTAGCGTCCAGGTGACTTGATGTTTAATTATAAAACATTTTTCATGTATGTGACTTTGAAGTTTATTTTTATTTGTTGATTTTTAGCTATTTACAAATATTTCAAATGTATTGAATGGCTTTCGTTAATATAGAAAATTAATAAAAACCAAATGTGTAAATATATTTCTTCGTCTCCGAGAAGTGGAGGTTTAGGCCTCAGAAGCCGCTTCTACGTTGGGTGTTCCACACTGAGTATATAGTACGTACCGTAAGAATGCATTATGAAAGCTATCAGTCACATCTGAATTGAGAGCCGTGTGTAGCGTTACTCTCGAAATTACTCGAGTGCCATCGAGAAAAATCAAAGGGCAAAACGGGATTCATTTCGACAAAAGCTGGCCTCGAAAAGGTTATCGCTTGAGTTGCCGCGCTGCATCAAGTACATTCCCTTTGTCGGTGGCTGCAACTGCCGGCCGAAGGGCTGCGGGGCGCACCTCGGGCCCGTGACAGGGCGCGGGCAGGTGGGGGCGGGGGCGGGGCGCTGCGAAACGCAGGCGCGCCGAAACTCGCAGACGCCCCGCGCCAGCGCACGGAAAGCAACGAGGGGGAAACATCGCGTGCGGCGGCTTCAGCTCCTAGGCCCCGCTGATTACACGGCGCTTCACGCAAAACCCCAGCTGTTGTCGTTTCGTGCAGCCCCCGCGTGCATTGCAAGTGCATAAAAAAGTTGCACAAAACCTACAGATTTCTCCAACAATGTCATGGCAGCAGCTTTATAAAGACGTACTTATTTAATTAGTTTATTGCAAATTAACGAAGGAAATTATGTATTGCAGTTAAAAAAAATGATGTTCTAAAAGCATGTATACAACGAGTATAAGAATCGATTTTTCCTCTTTTAATATTATATAGAATCCTGTAAAATGAAACGACATACAATAATCAGTAGCAAATGCCTTGAAGTATTTTTTCTAACTGATGCAATACAACAAAGAATTGATGAGCATAGCAATATTTCCGTTCATTCTATAAATCAACATTACTCTACACTCAAAAGAATACATAAAATTCACATTCCAAAAAAACGTACTGTGCTCGAAATTAGTCTGCGGAAAACTGCCAGCAAAGTGTATAGAAAGTGAAACATTCTTCATAGTTACATTGTCTTATTAAGAAGTGCAGAAAGTTCCCGTGGCAAGGAACTGCGAGGGAAATTGAAGAGTGCAGCAGTCTCACCCCGCGAGCGCGCTGCTCAACAAGATTTTCGTGAGGAGCGCAGATTCATACGACCACTGTTCCTGTTACGTTTCTTCGCTATCGCCCTGGCCCGGAGTGAAAAACCATTTCATGCAGTGGAGCGGTCGCGTCTATTGCCTTAACGAGGGGCGGGGTGGCGGGGCGGGGAGAGGAGGTTGTGAGGGCCAAGGGAGGCGATCGAAAAGAGCAAGCAGCGCCGACGCCACGACACCACCCCCTTCCGCCCGCGCCCCGCCGCGCCGCCCGCCCGGGGGCGGCGACGCCCGCTCCCGGGGCCCACCCCGCGGCCAGAGAGCCGCGACAGCTGCGCGCGCAACCGCGCATGGGGGCGTGCGACCCCGCGCCCACGCACGCCTCGCTGCTTCGCCTCCCGGCGACGCTGCGCTCAACAGATAACACACACGCCCCCAACTTCACCTACGTACGGGATGGCGAGGAAAAAACATGGGAGATGAGAAGAGGAGTGATGGTGAGAAGGGAAGGGAAGGAAAGCAAACGGGAGTAAAAGTTCAACATTTCAAGTACACTCGCAAAGAACACGAGAGCAATACTGAAGCATCTTATCGTATAAAAGGAAAGTGGAACTGCGAGTGTTGTAATGCTCTTTCTTGAAGACAAACGCGACGAAATTATCATAACTGCAACGTCGAAGGACATCTACCCAACACTCCACTGGCCTAACAGGAGTCTCGCGATGACGTTCTCCCGAAACGGAAGCACAAATAAAAGCAGAAGTGTCCAAAAGTTCTCAGTGCATAAGCGGCGCAGGCACGTCACAGGAACAACAGTAACTCGGAGGCAAGAGCTCGCATGGCTTTCGCCCGCAGGCGGCGGGAATTATGACAGCCAGCAGGGGGGGCAGAGTCCGCTGACCAGGGCCCAACTCACGGCGCGCATGGCGCGCGACGGGCGGGCGGGGGCAGGACGGAGGGCGAGTCCAAACGAGCAACTCCGCCCGACCGCTGGCGCCCACGCCGCCGCCCTGACGCCGACGCCTGTTCCGGAATGTGTCAGCGCGACCCCGTCAACCGGCAGTTACTGAATTAAGGCACACACGATCCCGCGCCCGATGAAACGCCGATAATTTAATGCAAAACGCGACTGACGGATGGAGGAAGGAACATACGCAGCGCCGACAATAACAAGGCTATAAACAGATGCATAGTTCATGAGAAACCCTCTAAAATCAAGTCTGCCGGCAACGTTTTGAAGTTGGTTGTTATTTCCCCATTCCATTTCATACAAACGTTACCCATTCTCCAGACATTGTTGCTGGAAAATTCATAAATCGTTTCTTTTCAAAATGTCTTTGTCTTGCGTTATGAAGAGAATGAAATATGTTTACAGATGCATATGAACACAACGCATCAAAACAAGCGGGTATAATTGTCAACTACGCCGCAAATAACAGTCCGACATTAAATATTTTCCTCATAACGTGTGCGATTACAACAACGCCCTGACCGATGCTAACTCACCTTCTATCTCTATGCAAACATTCCACTCTCTCTGGCATGTAAACGTGGAACACGTCCGGAGCAAATCCAACGATTCAGCGAAATATATTCGTTGATTACTTTTGAAATGCCATTGAGAGCCAATGCAGATAGGAAAGTTTACGGTGAAACGCTGATGCATAGTGCAATAAAAACGTATTGACTAATTCTCTTCAATGATTTTAGAATCAGAGACCAGAACCTTCTTTTACAATATTTCGCTTGGGTATTCACATATACCATGCCACATAAAAAACAAATGTTTTATCTAATTTGTAGAATTGTTTTGTTTTTGCCTAACCACATCGCGTTCACGAAAAACAAATTGTTTCACCTTTATGAGGACTAACAACTTCAACTTCTATGTTATGAACTTCACAGGCGGCATTGGCTTTTGCCGCTCGTTTCAAAGCCCATCTGTGAATACTTTCATTTAGTCTGGTTTCCATACCGCGTTAGCGCAGTGTGTTTTCCACTATACTTTAACACATTCAAAGCAACGAAACCCAGACCTATTTAGCGGGCTACTCGGGTGGGCACACATTTGTGCATAATACTATTTATCCGGCGCAACGCAGTTATCACAGCGCTTGCCGTGGCTGAGATGCTACGAGAAGAGCGGGGACGGGAAGCGTGTCAGGAATTGTGAGTTTTGGTAATGGTGACGTGGCGTGACTGGTGAAAGTGGAGTTGGTGGTGATGGGGCAATCATAGTTACTGTGATGGTGTCGGTGATTTGATGGTGTTAGTGGTGATTATGTCGATTATAGTGTCGGTGATGGTGACGTGACGGTGTCAGTGATGTTGATGTGATGTGATGGTGATGTTCACTGTGACGGTGACGGTGATTGTGATAGCGACTGTGCGCGTGCTAGTGACGGCGACGGTGACGTGAGGCTCGGCCCCGCAATACATTGCCGCGAGGGTTACAGGACAGGGGGCGTGAGTGCCTGGCGCGGGCGAGGGACGTGGGTGCGGAGCGCCGACGCAGACCGCGGTCCGCCCGCTCAGCCGAAACGTACATGCGCGCGCGCAGGCAGCGGCGGCGGCGGCGGCGCCGGCGGCCTTCGCTGAGCGGCAGCAGGTCGCCTGAAGTAGATGGCGGGGGCTGATGGGCGGTCGCGATGCTGCTAGTGGACAAGAGCCCGGCAATCAGACGTTGGACGCCGCCACCAAAATTCGAATAGAACGAGCGGGGTCCGGGACAAAGCGGAAAGAAGATGAACTGTACACATTTACGCGGGAGAAGCATCGCTGCGGATTTTAACGACTTGATAGAATTGAATTCAACTGAGAGCACCGCCACATAGTTTGCCAACGGAAAGCAGATACTCTGATAAGAAAAGATCGGGCAAGAAAGGAAAACGGTGAAGGCTAACGCACAGTGAGGAGAGAGGGAGGGTAGAAGCCAGTGCCAATGAAGGGAAGTACAATGTATTTAATGGAGGAGATCGAGCGCGCACATAGTGCGATCTCTCAGAGCACAGAGGCAGCATCGCGAGACTCGGACCTCGTTGCAACCGCGCGGCGGTCAGTGACGCGGGAGAGTGCTGCAGACACCACGACAAGGGGCGCGGAGAGGCGGGGGTGGGACGGAGAGGAAGCGGACGGCTCCGCGCGGCGATCGCGCATCGCGAGGAGAAAAAGAGCGAGCGAAGCGCGTCAGACGGATGTCGCGGCCTGTCACGCGACGCGACGCGGACACGCGGGCGGGAGCGGTGGCGGGGCGGGGCGGGGCGGGGGCGCGGGGCGAGGAGCGAGTCGCGGGGCAGGACACCGTGGAGGGAGCGGATTAGTGCACGGCTACATTGCACCGGGACGCGCGGGGTTATTGATGAAGGCAACTGTTTGCGTCGAGAGCAACCGGTTGGCCAGTCACCTCCCTCGTTCACTCACGTCTATCAAGGACACGCAGTGTTCAGACCGTTCTTTATACGTCATATTACGGAGCTTCATTGCGACTCATACAGCATGCGGTTCTCTGTCGGCTGCCGGAAAATGTGACCTTTCCCACGCCAAAGGAAGACTGCTCCTACTCAGGACTACAACGGTATCTGTTTTTATATAGCATATGTCGAGGCGATTACCTGCGCTTGTACATTTCTATTGAAGTGCTCGTAACAAATAGTTCGAAACAAACGATCACGCGATCATTAATGCTCACACAGCGCTCGCTCCGAAACAACTCGCCACGATATCGGCGTTTCTCCGCCAGACCTCGTTGCCACCTTGGCGTCGCAAAATTACGCGACACAAAACTAACCGAAATTGAACAAAGGGAATAGGCAGAACAAAAGTAACGTCTGTGTGCAACGAAGGCAGACAGAAGTTGCACAACACCGACTTGTAGACGGTCGCCACTCGACGGGTGACTCATCGATGCCAGCAGCAGCGGGCAGAGAGCAAGGAGCGTGGAGCGTCTCCTCCTACGCCGCGCGGTTGCTTTTGACAGCGGTGGCGAGGGAGGAAGGCCAGACGGAGAGGAGCTCAAACGCGGTAGCCTTGACGAGGTCACCAACCGAGTCCGCAGGAGTGGTACGGTTTGTCTTCGAGTTCCAAACGTCCGAGTGGTGGATCTCAAATGTATACTACAATGAGTTTTCGAATTCACGCTGTCCAATCGGTGGTTTTTCATCCATCACCTTGGACAACAGTTCTTTTGACTATATATTTTTTCGAATAAACGATAGAAAATATTTCTAAACAGTCGTCCAATACACCGATCGCGCACACTTCACTATGATTCTATCGCAAATGTAGATGTTTTCGAGATTTAGAGAATATTAACGACCACGCGAACACTCAGAGACTGAAATGCGCGAGGAAATTTCAGCAATAAACTCATCCCTACACGGGATGCTAAATACTACATTCAAACGCGCCGCCCTCCTCCAAATCAACGTCCATCAATTCTCGTTAGAAGAAATTCCAACACAGCAAAAATAATATCAACTTATAAAAAATCGGACAAAAATACAGCATCCCAGAGGAAGTCGCTGCCAGTCTGCGAGAAAAGACGAACGCATTTTCATTAACGACAAAGAAACATCTTCAATTTCGACATCAATATTTCCAGTTTTGACGTCACGCGGCAAGCGAAGAGCGCTCTTCGAGGCGACGACGCGCAAAGCAAGCGAGCGGACCGACGCTGGCAACACTCCGCGCAGGGCGGGGCGGGATCGGCGTGCGAGGCGCGGAGGGCGGCCGCGGGCGGGGGAAGCATTGGGCGCCCGCTGAGCTGCGGGCTACGTCCCGCGCCGGCTAACGAATATATATTCATTTACAGCGCCCCCGCCAGCTCATGTTTAAATAACTACGTCTATGATGTAATATTTGTATTTACAGTCGACTATAACCGGGGTTTGGCGGGAGCAACCTGCGTTAAGCCCCGCACCGCGCGAACCGCTGCGCACGCCGACTGGCCGGAGGCGGGCCGCCGCGCGAGAGCATTACGGCCCATGCGGCCGATTATAATCCCTCGAGCGGTAATCAAGGAACGCATTTTCCACGGCACCCGCTCGCACGCGGGGGAAAAAAGGAAAATTTTTCTCGTGTCGATTCAAGCAAAACCGCGTTATCAACACAGAAAAACCGCTCTGCAGAACCCTGCCCGCCTCCGCCGCGTAAAAATATTTATATTACGACGAGTAATATCAAAGAGGCAATTTGTTGATATTTATATGTTACCAAAAATTTCACTTGAACCCGCAGCGGAAATTATCGACGAGTTTGCGCGCGCGAGTTAATTGGATCTGTTAGCGGCTAACGAGAATCCGACGTGTACTGACCGTGAGGCCGTATCGGCGGATGAGCCGCGGCGCACGGATTGCCTCCGTATCGCGGCGGACACGGCCCGGGCCAGATATCAGCCGCACCGGGCGGCGGGCGCGCGGCGGGCGATGCCGCGTTCGCCATCGGGTCGCCCGCCCTTTATTGTAAGCCCTTCCATCCGCCCACGCTCTGCACGTTTGTTGATTGGAACTATGACTAGGGCGAGTAGTGTTCATCCGTATTCCGTAATATTAATAAAGCTCATGGGACAATGGAAACGATGGTAGTTCATAGTTTGACAACGCAGTGAGGGAAAATAGGGATTGCAATGGCGGCCAGTAGCGTTGTTAATATAAAAACGATAATTGAGAAAACAGATTTGAACCGACTGTTACAACGAAAAGGTAGGCTGAAGAAAAGTAGAGAACCAGAATCCCCAACGGTGGATCCTGTTATAGGAGACTAGAGCGAAAACGCGTTGGAAACGCCTTGGGGAGAGCGCAGAAATCGGCAGCAGGTCAGAGCTAGAACGTTTCCGCCCCCACCGCCTCCGCCATGCACTGCTGCCAGCAGTGGCAATGCGAGTAGGAAGCACACGGGAATGAGTTAATTTTTCAGGTGTCGCTTCCGACTGAAATCTCAGGCGACATTTGATTCCGTTCAAACGTGACGGGTAAACTAACTCAGTAACTCTTTGTTACGATAACAATAGAACCAAAACGAGAGATTTTGCTTCTCGCTGGGAGTAAATTCTCTGACTCGCTGAAGAACGTCTAACGGTGTATTTTTTTACACTTGCCTACACACACAATACCCTTTTATACATTTCAAGGAAAAATACTATCGTTCCTAAGAGGAATTGTTTTTATTTAGAAACCATTGCAAACAAGTACCCTGTAAATTATGTAGCACGATTGCCTTATAACCACTTGACGAGTGCATGTCATGGAGGAATATTCCAAGTTATATGCATTGATATAAAAAAGAATCGCATCAGAAGTGTCTGAAACCGCTAATTTCTCCTTCAAAATTACACAGCAAAAGGTGGCAAACTCCAACCATAAATATTCGCGTGCTGTCGACATTCGCATCCAAATTTCAGTTTATCTCGCTTAGCAGTGGATGAACTAAATGAAAACATACAGCGCGGCGGGATTTTCGGGAACCAAGCGCGTTCCGCTTCGCCCGCTGCCGAACGTTTAAATCACAAGACGTCGGCGGCCGAAATACGGCAAACCGCGATGCGCGCCACGAATCAAAGCGAATCGGGGCTTTTTCGTGTAATCTGTGATGTCCGTGGTCGCCACCACGATACTGGACATCAGATCGTATTTTTTCCAGCTCTAATTTTCGTTCTCGTTCAGCCAAAAACTTAAAATTTCGAACGAAATTCCAGATGTGTCCGAGAACGAATCGATGAAAAAAGGATTTGTTCTCCCTGTGCGTTGATTTTAAAAAACGAATTTACCTGGACTTTATTGCGTTGATCTGATTATATAACATACAAGTTGGCAACTATATTCAATTCTGCTTTTAGAATATGGAATTTACGTTAATGTAGTAAAATTACCTAAATGTTTTATTTTAAGTAAATGTAGTTTTGAAAAAGTATCTTCCACTATTAGCGTATACAAAATTAACCATACAGCAATTCGGGGAAAAAATTAAGCGCGATCTCTTTTGAGATATTTACGTCACACATAATTTACACAGAAAATGAATTATGTCTCCTCTTTAAAGAGTTACGTAACGAGAGCTCCATTAAAGTGGTTTCATGAAACTTTTTCCATTAGAGAATGCTCTTATTGGAAATATGCATCAGCGTATAATCTAAACGCATTTCATTGTGAGGCCAATTACTATTTCATTGGGGCACAAAACTGTTACGTTAAATCTCGCGAAAAAGGTGTTGGATGGACACTTTGTCGGAGTCATAACTAGAGACTTGGTGACTCTCGGGTAACAAGATAATGGTACCCCTCTCTTTATCGTTTCTCACAATCTAAACACCCTTTATAGTGATTAGTAAAATATAGTTTTGTTTGATCATTTTCTTAATAATTTAAGTCACTTTATAAACTTTAATCGAATTGAAAAATTAGAAAAATCTATCTATGTTATTATTTAAACTAATTATTTAAAATAATACCTAAAGGCATAAAAACTTGAAAGAACAGTGACACGAAACATGTAGTGAATTGTCTGATTCGTTTCGTTATTATATTTATTCTGCTGAATCCTATGAAGGAGTGACATTTTAAATTGAAAATTGAAAAAAAATAATATTAGCCAAGTTTATTTAAATACATAAAAACTACAAAATAAATTAGTTGTTCTACAACGACACATACTTTATTGCATTATTTTAAACTTTCGCCATTTCAGATTATTCAACGAAAATGAGACCTGCGCCATTTTTAAGCGGCCTTTGCACTATCTTAGTGATAATTTAAAGAAAACATTCATACCTGTTTTGAGAAAAATACTTTTTTATAATTTGCTTTTCTACGGAAAGACTAATCGTATTTTCAAAAATTGTACGTGACTTCTTGTTAAGATTGGTTTTGAAGAACAGATTTCATTAAAGAAAAAAAACTTTAACTTCAATATTGTAGTTGTAGGAAGTGACTGAAAAATATTTGGATTTTCGAAAATTCAGAGTGTTCAACAAAATGAGTCCTGCATCATTTTTAAACGTCCTTTGTTCCACGAGGGGAAAAATGCAAAAATTGAGTAAGTGCGTAAGTAGTAAAGAGAAAATAATAATCGATGTACTTTCTATTCTCATTGAGGGACCTCCGAAGCTCGGGGCGAGAAGCATGCCACAGGTATATGGTGGTAGTGATGGCCCTGCGCTTTGTGCAACAGTCGTAATGCATTCAACAGTAATCCATCAGAAACTGCCTGGTGTGATCAAACGATATAGGATAAACTACCTACTATGGACATACAAAGACGTCGTCGGGTTGGTGTATAAAATGTCAAAATTTACACGCTGATCGCCTACAAACAGACTCACGACACCAAATTCCGCATATCGTGTAAATAATACTTACGCAATATAAATTGATTTTCGGTTGTAAAGTCGTTCCTTTCAACACAATTCATATAAGCGATGTATCTCTCAGACTGTATAGTAATAGACCCCAATTGCACATCGGCCTCAATAAAGGCTTCTTCGGTTTCTTTTTGCGTCCTGCAGCCGAAGGCTGTCTGCCACGGGCCTTCTGAATTTGATGCCGACCGTACTCTGACCTCGCGGAACACGCACCAAGTGGCGGCAGCTGCTTCTGCTCCGTTTGGGTAAACTTCCGCCACTCGTCATAGAGTACTGTCGGTTTCCATCCGTTATTGTGTACGCACGGCATTTACGGGAATGAAACGCACAACCAGCGGGCGGTGGCATTTGCGAGACAAAGCGTTTAATTCCGAAACACCTTCTCCATGCCTGGCCGTGCAACGCGTCAGCGTAATGTTCAGCGCGCTGTAATTGAAGCGCGTGTTCGGGCTCCAGGCTGCGGTCTGCTGCTCTGGGCACCTTGGCAGTGATATGTATTTGAATGCAATATTGCGATTTCACGTATTCCAAAGGTATTTGAACGTGCAATTGTAATAAATACTCTAATGTGTTCAACGTTCTGTGGAGAAGTCATGGTCGCATCTCATGGAATGTTAATCGTTCTTTCAATAATAAAGATGACTGTACTTCGATGAACATTTGACTTCCCAGAATATAAAAGTAAAATTACCAGTTTTAATGATTTCTATGTGTATTAAACCTGAAAAGGAAGACAATTGGATATTTTCACGACAGCATCCCATGTACCCATAGCACTTTCAAAACAATTATATCTAATTGACATCGTAAAAACGACTATGTAGTTAGTATCCATACGGCATTTAGATAATTGGAAATAATAATCCATTAAATTTCTACCTTTATAATATAGAAGAGAATAAAAAGATCTATAAAACAAAATATTTGTTTCAATTTACCACACATACAAACATTAAAATATCATCATAAAATAAAGAATATATGCGGAAAAATGTCTTTAAAATTAATTTTGGATTTCTCTGCAATCGATAATTCATATATTTTGATGCAGTGAAACACTGAAGATAGAATTATTAAAATTGTGCCCCCTCATTTTATAGAATCTCTCATTTTCGTGCCAAAAATATTACATAGAAAACTATTCAATTTAATGATTTCCACATTTATCCATTCACATATTAAATAATAATGTAATAATGATTGTGAGTGCATCGAAAATTCAAAGTCTTTGTTATATGACAATAAAATAACGTTCACAGAAAGACTAACACTGTATTACAAGAGAAACTCGTGGAGGGATCCCTTGCCATGCAGAAAGAAAAGAAGCTTAAAAACCGCTTATGGACAAAACCCTCGCAGATTACTAACAGAGCACACAGTTTACTAAAAGCTTCAAAGGACATGGCCGCTTACAGGGTCGTAAGGCACTACAGTGAGATAATATTGAGGTCTGAGTCATGCTTAATAATGGTGAACTGAACATGGCAGGTTTTACGAGTAATTCTCGGAAAAACATACTGCAATGTCACAGACATTCTTTATAAAAACAGCTAAACTGAAATTTAATAATATAATTAGACGGTTCAACGAATTTAGGCAAAATATTCTGTATAACGCATTTTCTATTCTACATCCGAGTGTTCTTTCCAACATGAGGATACAAATATTCGAGTACGTTGTTAGTTACGCAGGAAGTAACATTTCCAGTATACAATGTCACGTTGGCAGCTTAGTGTTACGAAAATCCGTAATTCATTCCAGATTTGAAAACTCTATTCTTTTTCGCCAATTGTTTTCTGAATCATCTGAACCATTACGTAATTATTAATACAAGTGTGCCTATAGTTTTGAGTGTAGTTTTTTGTTGCTACGTCATTGACTGCGTTCACTGCAGCAAATGGGTATATTGTTCAGCAGACTACTGTACAGGAACAAAATAAAACTACTTAAAAAACGAGAAACCAATTGAATTATACGACACACGGTGGAAGATGGAAGTCCACAACTTGAATTTCATTTCTAAAAATTCTTTGAGCCGTAGCTTCCAGTGGGATAGTAGTACCTGAGTCAATATATTGCTCGCCATCAGGCGTATTCTGTTCCAGCAAATATTCCGTTCGGCGCTGAACGAACTGCAGCCTGCACCAATTTCCCCACACGGCGCACGGCGAAGGCTACCTGCGAAGAGGCTGCCAGTAACCCCCGGTACCTGGCACGGCGAAGCTCGTCGTGCCCAGAACGGAAGCTGGATTGACTCACAAATATGCAAAGTTCAGAACTTCTGCCACGGGAATGTTCGCCGGAAGACGACCCCCGATCACAATCGCACCTCCCAAGTTGGCGAACTTGGGAAGCACGCGCGGGGGTGCAGGGTGAGCGCGCGTGGCGGGGAGAGCGGTAGCGGCGTGGAGCGGGGCGGGGCGGGGCGGGGCAGGAAAGGGAGGGAACGGGAGGACAGAGGAGAAGAGGCGCCCAAAAGGTCTGGCCTTCGTGGCCGTGGCCGCCTCCGCCGCAGCCTCCGCCCTACCGCAACCTCCCCCTCGCCGCCCCATCCCCACCCACGCTGCAAGCTAACTTTTGACGAACGCTTAGGAATCGCGCGGCCGCTCTTCCGTTCACACCACCACCTACCTTTTGCAAGAAACAAGTACACGAAGCGAAGCAAACAGCGGGAGGAAAAGTTCAGTTAAAGTGGAGAATCCGGCTTAAGTTAGAAGCATTTGAACTCGCTTCGTATAGATTCTTTGCATTGTGCTAACTTCAACTATACCTAAAAACAGCAGACCGTACTTGGAAAAAAAAATGCGATACACGTGTTTCCGTCGCCGTACGGGCAAAACGGATTCAGTATTTACTTGCGCTTTACGCAACTCCTTACGTCATATCAGAAGTATTCCATTCGCGAGCTCGGACCTCGCACGAGCTATCACGAAAACACGTAGCAATTCCTAACGAGTGGCCGAGCGCGGTACAAGCCGCAACAACACTTTTCGAGCGTTGCCGAGCAGTTTGCAGAGCTCCTCGAGCGGAGTGGTGCGGCCGGGGCAGAGGCCGCTCGCCAGAGGAGAGGTCACGAAGGAGCTCCCGGGGAATTCCGCTACGCGACGCGCCTTCGTCGCCTGCAGCCGACACACGCCGCCCTTGCCTCTCCCAAGCATTCGGGTCCCTACGTACAGAAGGTTAGCCTAAGAAGGGACCCCTTTGACACGTCGGAAAATAAAGCAAACACATCTTAGATGATGGCATTGCAAGAAGTTGCGTCGAAAGCGTTTACAAGTGAGCCAAATGCAAAAGGAACGCATTAACTAACGAATCACATGAGCATCACCTCCAGCTACCAGCAGTAGCTGTCAAAGCGGCCCCTTCTTATAATCTCTCTATACAGAGAGCAGCGCAACCTCAACGGCCGCTGCCATTTAATATCTTTTCACCCGATAACACCGACAGGGAACATTCATGGTACGAGGAGAATGAAAAGAAGCGAAGGCATTATGGAGAGTTTCCATTATATTATCGTTGGTTTTTGGTATATTGGTGGTTCCAAACTCACCCCAAATACAGCACACGTCAATTGGATATAAAATGGCGGAATCGGTGGCGCAAAGGAATGCATCTAGGGACTCTTAAGCAGCCTGACGCTCAGAGGAGTCAATAAGACGCGATTTGCACTTTCCTTGTGACGAACGATTGCGGAGGTTTAAGGACCGCGCACATGCGCAGTGTGTCTTCTTGAACTGTAGACGTAATACTGCGTATGCGTCGATCGTCCAGTGGAAACGGGTTAATCGGGTTTAATTGTAACATCACGAGTGAAGGAGGTTTCAAAACGGATATTCTGCGTTTCACAATTCGATTCGCGAGCTCGGATCTCGCACGGGCTATCACGAAAACACGTAGCAATTCCTAAGAAGTGGCCGAGTGCGGTAGCCGCAACAGCGTTGCCGAGCAGTTCAATTCATTTCTTCATTCACATTCATTCTCAGCGTTTGGCTAGCGTTAGGCCACTAGGCAGATGAGTTAATGAATATTGGTATGCGTTATATATGGTGTACGTGGTAATTTTCCAGTACATGTAGCGCCACAATCACAAGATAAAAAACATCCATGCGGGAATCAAACCCACAGCCTTTCGTTCTGCACAGCAAGATTGCCACCCGCAATTTAAGCACCTCGTAGGTCAGTACAACGATACTTGTGCAAAAAAGTATATTTCTACTTCGCTTCCAAAAATCCTAATCCTTAATATTAATTAAATGAATATTTAAAAAAGGATATTTAAACATTAAGGAATAGTGACACAAAATTAAGAACTTTTAAATACTTTCTTGTTCTGCCTGCCCGTCTGTCTAAAGTCTGAAATGACGCGACGGCTGGCAGATAGCATTACAGCTCAGAAATCTTGAGAATTAAACTGAGTTTTTCTCTTGAATTTCCCTCTCGGTATGCCCCAAACGCAAGAATGTAAATGATACTTCTGTTCTGATACTTGCTATGTACTGAAGATGGTTATATTCATATTTCAGTTTATTCTCGGGCTTCTACGTTTCTTCGTGATACACAAAACTCATTTCTAAGATTTTTCTGGAGGTTTCATAAAAATATAATACTTGTTTTTCGGCATGATTTTTTATCGTCGGATGGGCGGCTGGGAACCGGGCCGAGGGTAGGGCAGGGTGGAAGAGGGGCGTGGCGTGGGCGTGGCGCGGCGGGCGGGCAGGCAGGGCAGGGCGGGGCTGCGGGGCGCGGGCGTTGCCATTCCTCTCGCCCCACGCGGGGCGGGCCGGAGAGGTCGGGGCCTGCGTGGGAGCGAAGGGGTGGAGCTCGAGGAGGCGCGCATGACATCACGCTACGCCGGCGGCGGGGTCCACACTTACAAATTTACGTCAACTCCCTCAGCGTCGACTTTCCATTAAAAGTGGCCACCCGCCAGCCGGAGACCTTCCTGCGCGCGGTGTTACAAACGGGCGGACACAAAAGGCCGCCGCCCAAGCATTAACGTGTAAAAAGGCTTCCTTTCAGAATTTCCTCCGAGCTACGTTTATAACACTGCCTTTATGTAAGGAGGTTGCGGCTTTCTCGAAGAAAAAGAAACGAAAATACTGCCGGTGTCGCGCGGGTGTGGCACCCTTCGTTCGTTTCGGGTTGGCCAGAACTGAATGGCTCTCGGTTGGCCTCGAAGCAGGCGGGAAGTGGCGCGGCAGCGCGGGGCTTTGAATCCAGAACCCCTCGCTGAAAAATTCCGGCTTCGTGAATCTATGGGTTGACCCGGGGGTGTCTTTCGCTCCCGGCGGCAGGTTTGGCAGGTTTCGGAAAGCGGAGAGACGGGATGCGAGGAAGCGAGTGGCGGAACGCAATGGATGGATACACCGCGCTGAGAGACGTAGGAAATAGCTGGGAGGTCGGAATACTGGGAAAGTAAGGTGACAGTGGCCAGTGTGTAAATGGGAGGAAGAACCGGAGGCCGTAAGAGGCGGCAACTAAGCGTGAGAAGGGCTGACGCAGTTCCTGGCGCGGAGAGCGAGAAGGGTGAGTGGCTGGAGATGGGATGGCGAAGTGCAGGGCGGGCGGGCGACAGGTGGAGCGGAATGATGAAGGCGGGCCAAGCGGAATGTGACGAGGGTGGCGAATTGCGTTGGCGGGGCGAGAGGGTTGGCGCGGGGCGCGGGCGGGGCGAGTGCGGCGGCGTGGCGCCAGTAGAAACGCCTCATCCCTTGAAAGCCGCAACATCCGTCAGTGACATGCGCGCCGCGTTGGCCGCGGCGCGGTCGGCGGACGGGGTGCGGCGCGGGCTGTCAGGCGCCGCGCGGGCTGCACCTGGCAGACGGGCGCGGCGCCTTGGTGGCGTGCGATTGGCGTGTTTCGGCGAGGGCGTGGGCGGTGCGGGGGGCGGGGACATGGCCGCGCGAGGCTGCGACACTTCCCACTTGCGGAGGGGAGGCGGGCAGCGCGGCCACTGGCGCGGGACGGGCCGCGAGACGGAGGACGGCCGCTGCTGGAGATGGGCGCGGCGCCGAGGGCGCAACCGCGGAGCACGAGCGCGCCGCTCGCTCAGGCGCAGGCGGAGGCGCAGGTTTGCGGTGGAGTCGCAGGCGGAAGGCGGCTGCGGAGGAGGCGGGGACGGCAGAAGCCCAGGTCCACGTCCAACAAAGAGAGCGAACCGGAAGAGAAAGCCAAGGCAGTGGAGGAGAACACAAACGACAAAAAGCAGAAAAACTCATAAATAACAATGCCAACGAAAAAATGCACAAAACAGAGAACGACGAAGACGGTCAGATAGGTGTCAAGAAAAATATGGTTGAATCGAGACGAAAGAGAATATAGGCGAGGCCTAACACAGTGCAGAAATAGCAGCAAAAGCGAGCACCGAAGGAAAGAGGAGGTAGGGAAACAAGTAGAGAGAATCGACGGAAGAGCAAAGAGAGGCGCGGGTTGGCCGCAGGGGCGCAGGTGAAAGGGCGCGCGCGGCGAGGACGAAAGATGCCGCGTCGGGAGCGGCAAGTTTGTGGCCGCGCCCGCCGAAGTTTTGGCCGCGGCCTTGTCCAGCGCCGAAACGGATGGTGGTCGAGTGATGTCGCACCACTCCAACGGTCCGAGCACGCAAGTTCGCTGGACGACACGCCTTCGAGCGGATAAAGCCCAAAAATTGCCTTACGGTACTGCTGAATGCGTTTGTCGAACATTTGTTTGCGGTAGTATTTACAATTCTCCGGGTCGAGCAATGGCTTATACTATCAAGTTACTTGAATTTAGAACTATTTGGTATAAAATGGCAGCTTTTTGAAAGTGCATGAGAGAGACATTTACGAAGGATGTCAGCATATTTCTGATATAATATTTCGGAAAGAGGAATGACAAAACACCGAATCCATTTTCAGCGTGACATAATTACTTGCTCTCAGATTTAAAACTTGATCAAGTAGGCAAAGGCAGACGAAGGCAAATGAGCAATATTCCAAATTGAAGTACCTCTAAGAACCACATTTTTCAGATTCAACCTCATGGGTTTAAATACAATTCAATGGTCTTGCAGATACGTTTCTATGGAGAAAGACCAGCTTTCTAACACAATATTTGCAGCATAATGTAGACGCATCGTGTTGAAGTAAAAACAAGAAAAGCAAACGGGAATCGGGGTGGACTTCGTCACTTGGAAATCAATGGGAAGAGGCGCCACGCGCAGCTCGGGGGGAGGGCGGATTGTCCAAAGCGAAGGGCGAGATGGCGCCCTTGCAGTGGGCGCTGACGCCTCCAGCGCCGGCGCCGCGACACGAGAAGCGAAATTATCCCGGCGGGCGCGGGGTGCGCGGCGGCGGCGCTGGGGGCGGGCGGGGGCGGCGCAGTGCGGAGTGTGAGCGGACGGTGGCGCGGGCGCGCGCCGACCACGCGCTCCGCCGTTCCGCAGACGCGACGATTCTCGTGCTCGTTCATGTACGCAGCCTGTGTATTTCCTCAAACACGACGTAAAGCTTCGGGAGAGGCTGACACGTCGCCTGCAAACCCGAGAAGTTAGTTGGGCGCCTGGCGCGGCGCCGCCGCCATCGCACCCCCCCACCCACCATCCAGCAGCCCACCGCCGCCGCCGCCGCGCCCCTGGCGAGGTTGCGACTTGATGGCGCCTCCCCTTACACTCGGCGGGGGCCGGCACCTACTCGGAAGGTGCTGGCGTCTTGCCTTAACCTCGTTCACGCAACCTGCTCGACTGTCTGGGTTTTGCTGGAGACACTCGTTGCTTTACGTCACATTGTAGCTCTTAGCCACATTAGTCCCCTTAGATTTTTCCCTATCGTTTTTGTTTTTTGTTTTTTCCGTAGTTCTGTTTGCACATTTTTTTTGTTTTCATCTCCAGTACATACTTTTTGTCACATGCTCCGAGTTTTGTCTTCCCATTTTTTGTCGTCAGCGTTTCATCAGCGTTCCTTTGCATCTCTTGTTTTCTCGACTTTTTTTCCCTTTCCGCATAACAAGTGAACCGTGCAAAGTTCCACGTCCGGCCTTCCACGTGTCTCCTCGTCTCCTCCTGCCTCCTCAGTTTCCCGGCAGCCGCGTCTCCCTCGGAGTGTCCTGTGCCTAAGCCGAGACACGCCTGTCTTCACCCGGAGCGGCCCTTTCCATCCACGTCGGCCCAACTCGGGCCGCGCTCCCCGCCGCGCCGCGCCACGCCACGACCTCTGCGCTGCCAGTGTCTGCGCCACGCCGGGGCCGACTTCGCACAGCGGACACAGACGCAAGCCAGCACCGCGGCAGCAGAACAACTGCCGCCCACCCGACCCGCTCCCCACCTCTCGGGGGGGCCGTCACTTCCCGCTTCAGCCGACGACCGACACGGCCTCCGTCTCCGCAGCACCTTGTGACACTGTACCATCCGCGGCGTCCGCGGCTTCTCACGATGAACTTCTCCGCCTACTTCTGTCTACCTCCGCCTACTTCTATCTAGGGACGGCAAAAAACAGCGATTTAGATACAGTGCGTTTTACTTCGATTATTTATGAATGAAGGTGAATGAATTGTATAATAGCAAAAACGATGTTCTTAATTTTTTTAATTTCCTTCTTGACATTCGATAAAACATTATTTTAAATTTTAACAATTTTTACTTACACGTGGGATCATACAATAAAATATACCCGGATTTCATTAAAGACTAATTAAAAATGAAATAGGGGGTGGGAAAATTCAAATGTTTTATCAATTTTAAAACATCAATGTTTTTATATATCGACGTTTTCATCGACATTGAAAACCGTTTGATGATTTTTGGTGATGAATCGAAATGTCGATGTCTTGATGAAATTTGCGAACACCATCACCACCTCCATCACAATGGCCATCGCGCCACTGAGACGACGGCACGCCGACTCATGTGCTGGCGGCCTCCCCGCTCAGGAGCTGAGAAGCACCACGCCGCCAAATGGCAGGCGCGGGGTTTGATAAAACCACATATTACACAGCCAAATTCCACTCGCGCCGCGGGGAGGCGGCGGCGGCGGGGGCAAGCGGCGTCGCGGCGTTCGGGGCGGGGCGGGGGCGAGGCGGAGCGGGGCGGGGCGGGGCGGGGCGGGGGGGCGGGGCGGGGCGGGGCGGGGCGGGGCGGGGTGGGGCGAGGGGGAACGGTGGCTCGCTCGCAGAGCCTGCCGCCTGTGGCTCACAAGGCGTCAATTGCAGAGGACATGCGCCGCGCGGCGGGGCCGCTTGACTGGCAAGCGTGGCGACTACGCGACGGTGGACGGCGGCGGAATAGACGATGCATCTCCTACCGCGAACCGGAAAAATATATAGCACAGCAAACTTAGGCTACAAGCATTGTTAATTATGTCTCTAAAATATCACATGTTGAGCAACCATACTTTTTCAAGCTTTATATTTCGGGAGAATAAGCCATTTGAAGTTGTTCAATTCCAAAGTTTCGTAAGTTTTAATCTACATTGCATCCTATTAGTAGCGTAGCGTAGTGGGGGCGGCCCGCCCCCGGCGGCACTTTTAAGGGTTAACAAAATTTCACAATAAATATATCTTGTAAAAAGTTGAACCATTTCATTTCATATTTTTTGTCTCACTTAGGATTCGGACCGATTGAAATGAGCACGAAATATTTCATTACTTATTTTGTGACGACTTCTTTAAATGAATGTATAATCATGATATCTCGCTTATTGTAACGACTGGCAATATCGTCTGTACTCATTTGTAGGGATTACCCGGAATTTTTGTGCTTTAATTGTTTATGACTAATTTTCAGCGAGAATGAATTCTATGATCTAAAAAATAGTGTTCAACATTCTGTAATAACACGTGCCAATTAGAGTTCCTTGCGCGGATAAGACTCTTCAGGGAGACCGTGAGTAACGCTTTCACAATTCAAAAGAAGTTTCATTGATGGATCTTCAGATGTCCAATTCACATTAACTCAATCGTATATATTGTTTGCACTTTCCAAACGGTGATTTTATTGCTCATTAGTACGAGTAGTGATTGTTAAATTATTGAACTTGTTTGAAAATTGTATTGTTCGTGTACATTCGATTAAATGCCTAAATAAGGGGGCTACGAAATTTTCATGCGCCCCGGGCGGGTGACACCCACGGTACGCCACTGCATCCTATCAACTTTGTTCGCAACATAACACTAAACCGAATACGTTCCAAACTGTCAATCGATTTCTTCAGCCAGTCAACAACTTCAAATGCCTGGTGAGCGAATGAGCCGGTAGGCGGCCGCACGTCCCGTCGCAACGAGGGCGGAGGCGGATCGGAAGGGCGAAGGCGTGGGCTGTGGCGGACGCCGCGCCGCCCGTGCCTGCGTGTGCGTGTGCGGAGAAGGCTCTCGCCGCCAACACCGCCGCTGCAGAGCTCGCCGCCTACTGCTCACGGCGACCCGCGGCTCCTCCGCTCCACCCACGCAGTGTGCTCAAATATTATTCACGAGGGTTTCGCGCGAATCTTGGCGAAGTTCGAGCGCGTCCGAAATTAGGTGTGCTAAACTTACCTCCGCTCTCGCCTTTGCCTGTTCCTTCACCTATTACACTACGTGCTCTCACTAATCGGTAATCGAAAGTGAAGGCAATGAGACGGCAACAAGTGGCAAGCGAGCTTTGGGTACAGTCGCCTCGTTACTTCCCATGAATTCTCAATCTATTTCTCAATCTACAGCTCTGCTGCCAAGATCAGTATATATGATCCACTTAAAGCCTATCTAAACATTTTACAATACCAATTCGTAGAAAACCGCGGTCTTGACAAATGAATTCCAGTTATGGAATTTTAAGTAATTTTCAATTCAATGTTATTAAATACGTACTTGGAAGCAAGAATATATGGTAACAGTAAAGAAAACGTGTACAATTACATTAATACCTGCTACTTGCTGAAAGTGAAATTATACAACCAATAAGCAAGTATAATTAGTAATCCTTCGCTGCTTCTCAAATTAATTATTTTTTCCTACAATACGAAAATATAAGTTAAATAAAGAATAACTACTAAACAGGACTAATGCTTGCTATATTTTTGAGTGACATACTTTAGTCCCCGTATGTGTCAATCGTCTTTCAACACAGTTAATATTGAATCGTTTGTTATGTACAGTGAAAAACAACAAAGCAATACTTTTCTAAATTCATTCCTTTTTCTATACACGAACATCTGTTATGTAAGCTATACAGAATGTGAAATGGAAAAAAAATCGCGCTGAACATGCACATGAAGCAAGGAAAAGCATCAACTTTTTTTCGTGAGCTTACTTCATGATTTTCTAGGCCAAAATTAGTTCAGAATATAATTTTCAAGAATAATCGTTTTTTGTTGAAAACACTGCATGAAAATATCATTAAGCGCAAAAAGGACACACAAACAAACGTTTTTGTGTTGTAAATGAGAATGAACTACAATAGAAAGTGAATGTTGTCATCGAAATAATGAACTAATGAAAATAAATCGAGGGAATTATCTTTTCTCTCCGTATCGGAAACTCGGTTTACGAGGAAAATTCAACAAGGCGCACATCAACGCTTAAATTAATAATAATTTCCCGAAAATTTCTTCAGTACACATTTATACCTACCTTCACAAAATTTACTTCCATTTTTTATCCCATCCCTAAGGTAAACGACTCGCCTATCCCGCAAAGGCCGTGTAAACCGCTCCCTCCCCCTCTCGCGCTCCCTCGCTCCCTCTCTTTCTCGTTCTCTTCTTTCGGTGCTCTTTTTTTGAACAGTCGTTTCCCCGAGAGCTTTGTGAATCGTTCCGATTTTTATTAAAACTAATTTAAGGCCTTTAAGGTACGGAATGGTCCGCGACCTTTTGAAAGCAGGCGTTGTTTCAGGGCCCGGGGAAGGCGGTCCAGGCGGGGGGCGGGGGGCGTGGAAAGGAAGAACGGGGAGCAACTCTCGGGTTCCTTTCAGGCCCTGTCCGATGCGGCGGGGCTCCGGCGCGAGGGCGGCGAGGACGCGAGGGCGGCGCGCTCCGCCTCCTCGCGCGATTGTTGTGACTTATTAATTGCTCCCGCTGCGCGTCTTTGCGGCTCACCTTTTGTTTTGACAGGCTCGCTGTCCCGCCAACTTAGGTCTCGCGCCGCTCTTGGCGGTTCCCCTCCGACGGCGGCCTCAATGAGACGTCGGCCGGCGGGAAAAGGGGGCGGCGCGAAGTTACCCGAACTCAGGTGCGTTTCTAACGACTACCTCGGCGCCTGCCCCGCCCCGCCCCCGCCCCCCCGCCCCGCCCCACCGCCGGCCCCCCGCGTGGCCCGTCGGAGTTTTCAATACCCGCCGCGACTGAAGGCCTGTCTCGCCTCTTGAAAAACGCCTCGCGGTTGGGATTCATGAACCCCAGCGCGGCGCGGGGGGTGGGGGGGAAGCCAGGGAGGTAACCCCAGGAAGGGGGAAGAGAGGCGGAAGAGACAGACGCTCCGACAAGCGCGAGTTCTCATCAAATTTCTAAACGGAGTTATCGTTCCAGGGCGATGTAAATAAATATAAATTTGTACTTTATTCCTAATGAAAATGTTCCGCGAATAATTTATTAATTCACATTTCAATTAACAACAGTCTGCTCAAATATTTCATATTAAAGGCATCGTTTGGTATTTTTTACATTCTTTGATTAATTTAACACGAAGCTTTCGGAGCAGAAGAGACTGGAGCTAAGTCGCTACCCTCGAGTTTTTCTAGAACTCTCCGACAAGTTATTTCCGGTCTCACCATTAATAATGTGATTGAAAAATACGAACAACATCGACAGAGTATGTTTTTGTATGCTATATCGAATGTACTGACTTTCAAACATATGCCATTATTATTAAGTGAATATAATAGTGAAATGTTCAAAGAGGTATCATTATTTTTTCAAACCAAAATTACGAATCGAATATTCAGGAAATGACATTGTCCCGAAGGAACACAACTTTATCCCGAAAATTGTGTGACATTAATATTTGTACCTCTCTGTGCATTCATTTCAGTTAAACAGTAGATTATATAAAAAGAGACTGTATACATAATGTAGCCACAAATTCATGCTGAATATGAAGGCAACTTATTTCGTTACGTTATTAATTTTCTTTCAAAAAACGTTGAAAGAAGATTATTCAGCTCCGTTCCCCTCGAAATTATTGTTTTTAGCATTGTTATAAACGAATAAATTTCAGAAAATTATCCCATTCCACAAATGTTTAATTAGAAATAATATTATCGATATTAACGCGATGAGAGAGTAATACCTGCATTCGGATTTGATCCTCACACGCATCACGATCGCACACCATGAAACCACCGACGACCATTATACCAACGAAGTGACTAAAGAATTAGTACAAGAAAGCACATGATGAGAAATCCGGTCACGGGCGAACAACAAAATTACAGAGCGTGAGTCACGTCCATTTTTTTGAAGGGGTCGAGAACAACTTTTCTCAGATCACACTCTTCGATGTAATGAGTTAGTATAATAACTTCAATACGTCGGTCGTGTTGGATGCCAAATATAATTGAGTCCAGACAGACTCATGAATATGATGGCATGTATAATGTAAGACGTGAGCTATCTATATGCATAATTTTGACCGAGTTCAATTACTTCTGGCATTCAACATGTCTAAGCTACTGTAGTTATTATAGGAGCTCATTATATTATCTAGGGAGGTCGTATAGAGAAATTTGATTTTCGCGAATGAAACAAAGTCCTTCCCTCCAGATGTAACTATTAAATCGACTAAGAGGTAAACTTATTATGGATTACAATATTGTTACTGGTAATGATTAAGAATTCCATTCAGTGTACACAACCAAAGGGGGATGATATTACATATAACACTTACATTATGCGAAAAGTGCTCAAATTTGGGAAAAAGTGTACACGACGTTATTTCAAAACCTATCTTTAAGGAACAGATTTTTAGACGCTAGCGTTGTTCACAGAGGCACAGACGGACTGACGGACAGATGTTTTGCGATGATTGTCGACTTTTCGATATCAAAGACCCACAAAACATGCATTCTGACTACACCACGTGGTAGAGGTTTTTTGTCTCTAAATTTAGCAACTGCAGGTATCCAGTTTTTCGTTACCATGGCCCAGTAATAAGAGGTTTCCTGCCAAAAATTGGCTGCTTTTTCGCAGAATTACATAACTTTCTCTCTACTCCGTAGCGAGGAAGTACAATGTTACATCTGCTCTTAACAGCGCTTAACTATTTTAAAATAGATTACTATCTACAATTTTCAGACACGGAAGTGCCTGTAAGTAACTCAGTTATCGATAACAAGTATGCGGCGTTATTTAAAAAAGAAATTGTTGTACTACTCACTCGATGGATAAATGCTCAACCGTTTTTCCATAAACAGGCTTACCTGTAACAGAAAAAAGACATCGATAAGTGCTGGCATTTACGTAGATCAACAATACAGCAGTGAACAAATATTTACTTCCATTAACGTTTGCTCTCACAGTTGGAGTTCATAAAATATTGTTCTGTTCATTCACTTTTCATTTATTTACTATATTGCGATACAAATGTTTAATGATTGTAGTTTTACTCAATATTTAATAATTTTTATTCGCCTTGATTAATTGATTGATGATTCTATGTTCGTCAACTGCTATAGGCATTAGTCTTAATAGTGCATTGACTGTTTTATCGCTGGAGATGGTGTTCCTCCCATGCTGGTTGGTGAGATCCAGGGCCGACCTAATCGTCGGCTTAGGTGGATTTACTCCCCCAGGTATCTCCCCCCAGCGGGGTACCGCCCCAGCAGTAGCAGTGTATGAAAGTGAGGGGAGGGAATTGGGCTAGGAAGGAAAGACTACGCGCGGTTCGTAGCCGATATGTTGAGGAGCTTCTCCGGCATTCACCTGGTATTGAAGAAATCACGGAATACTACCGTTTGGAGCAGCTGGCCGCTAGAATACTCTTTCAGACAGCGGCTAAATTTTACCTAGCTACGTAGCTAGTTGAAAATTCGCCATCGTTGGGACTCGAACGTAGGACATGTACAGAGTCGCTGCAGAGACAGCGGAAATAATGGCTCTGAGCTAAATTCAGTCAGTATATGCGCCTTAGTGTAAGCGTTTATTCACAAAGAAATAAACAGATGAAACCTATTATAAATAATCTTCACAAAAATTATCATTGCCAGGTGTTTCAAATGGTAAGACCGATCTATAAGGTGCGACACGCCAATGACATTGGTAAGAATAGCTTAAGGCAAGCGTTCTCACATTCTTTGCACAAGAACCCGGGTAAGATTCAATTGTCGCAGACATAAATAATTTCCACAAAAATGATACAATCGCTATGGCTAGGATAATGTTAAGCTAACAAATGTATGATAGTTCTGACTATTGACATCCGTACATAAGGTGTCAAGCCGATTGGTACTTCTCACTGGGAGACTGAGGCAATAGCAAACATCCTCACGTCCAACAAATTACCTTGCACGCCTCATCAGTGCCACAGTCTAGTGGTGCATTAAGGATCCAAACAGCCTTGGAGGTGATGACTATACAAACAACATACGCATACCAAAGCTTTATACCAAGTAAAAGTGTTTCGGTATTTAAAAGTAAGAAGAATTTTGTCGTTACTCAGTAGCACTGAAAACACCCGTAAGCAAATTAAAAGCCTATTTGATCTACGACTTGATTCTCACTGATAGCAATAGCATATAGTGAAGTTTAGTAGAAACATTCAACATTAAAATGTTGGAACAAATTTTCACCACGAATGGAAAGTTTATCGGCTATTTGAATGTGAAAGTGCAAACTCAATGATTAGGTTAATTTGACAATAATTAACGCTGATATTCTGGTAAAAGCGAATAAGCTGCGATGAAAAACAATCGCGCATACGTCACACGGACAGGACAGTAAGGATGAGATGAAGTAGAGTAAGGGATGGTTCCGGACGGGACCAGATAGGGACTGAGTGCTAGGACGTGAACAGGTGGCACGAGAGAGATAGGGCAAAACCAGACCGACGTATCGTGGATGAAACAATATTAAAGCGCCTAGTATGGCTACACGAATTAATGTAAAAGACACTCAATGTCCCGAGACCCTGTTGTATTAGAACTTAAAATTTGTTTAATTAATAGTAGTTTTCCTGTAGATCGTTCGATTCAGTGCAAATTGATTTTATATGCGCAAAATATCGGTATGCATAGTCTAATGCATTATTACATAACTATTAATTCTATAAATATGTGCTCTTCGTACGGCTGGGTTCTATTCACTTTGTCATACCAACTCGTCCTAGTCCGCCCCGCCCTATGCCGCCGCCATGGCGCGCTCAGCGCCACTCCACGA
>BOPP01000004.1:3796798-3823438 GCA_017312745.1 Gryllus bimaculatus | reverse complement strand
GCCCCGCCCCTCGCCCCCGGCTGCCCTAAACGACCAATCATTTAATGAAATATGACTTCACCTCTGCCTCGCTGGAGACATCGCAAGACATCCATGGGAGCGGTACGTGGAAGTTCTTGCTGATCATCTTATTTACGTCGATGACGAACATCTGGGGTCGTTCCGTTTTCACAAACGGAAATTCCAACATTTTACGAGTATAAACACGTTATTAAAATTCGTTCCCAGAGATCACGATTTATTCTTTAATACAGTTTCGACATAAGGCATTAACTAACGTAAACAGTTCACTAGGAAAAGATTTAGAATATTTTTATATTGAAATTGAGTAGATGATGGCGATAATAAAGATAAGGGATAAAGATAAAGGTAGGGGTAGGGGGAAACGCGGATGCAAAAACACGACACTGTGCTACAGTGTTGATCGCTCGAGATATTACTATCTTTCTGGTCTCGTCAAATATGAAGCAAATTTATGTGTAAAATAAGATTATGATTATGATATAATTTTGTATATTTAACATTCGTCTTCATCTTTGATAAGTCTTCAAATTACGAACCATTGAAAGAAAAATGAAAGAAGAACGAATTACGAACCATTCATCGGTAATTCTAGCATTATTACTAGAGAAATAAAGGAACTAAACCGCACAGTTCAGTCCATTAGCAAATCCAGAACCACTACCACCACAATAATAATAATAATAATAATAATAATAATAATAATAATAATAATAATAATAATAAGTAGATAAATAAGACATTATATTCGTTTGGTCACTAATAGCCGTTTTAAAAAGGTCGTAGGAAAAATAATGGAATGTTCGAACACATTTCAGCAATACTACTGCCCCGACCGCCCGAACGTTCACATCGCGGAAAAGTTCCCGTAAAAGGTCAATCACTAGTGTCGGAACGGGCCACCCCGATACCTACCAACCAATTTGTAGTTACATTCAAGTTCTTCTAAGTATTAAAGTGAGAACGTTAAGTGCAATAATCAGTGTTAATCAAGTGCGACGAATAGTTTCTATCAATGACATTCGACGCAAATATATCGAAGCGTCTCATAATCAGCTGTGCCCTAATCGTGCTACACAATCACAAGTTTACCCATAAAATGTTTATCCCTTCATCTATTAACAAAAGTAAAAGTACCAGCATGAACGATCAGACCATTGAGACCATTGAAACATTTACATAAAGTTCATCATATCAAGTTCCAGCCGAAGTGACAACACTTGCAACCTTAGACAGTCAACATCAGGTGGAGGCCGAGCAAAGGAAAAGGTCAATAGGCTAAAACTCTACAAACAGCGATAGCAAAAAACAGCGCAAGTGCCACCGACAGTCATTGTAACAAAAGTGACCTACCAATGTAATCCAATGTATCATCATCAATGTATCACCGCTCTGAAGCGCTCACAAGTCCGAAGCTCATAACTCCGATAACCGAAAAAGGTCCCTGAAACTCAATCCTTTTACAATACCTCGGTCCATAGCAAATTCTCTGAATTAGCCTCTATGGAACTCGATTCCTCTTCTCCAGGCAACCGTGGCAGCTATCTAAATTCAATTCAATCCTCACAGTCCATAATAACATCCATAAAACCCCAATATTCCATGCTAAAATAACAATTATCAACTCAATATCAAGTTAAATATCAACGTAAATGAAATCAAAATTAATGAATCAATAAATATACTGAACAGAAAACAATAAGATGAAAGATAATCTTGCACCATCAGAAGATTTTCTCAAAATTTTAAAATTTTAAATTAACACTAATATACGATTCTACTCGTATAAAGATCCTGCAAACATCCTTCTGTAATATGTAAAAGTGTCCACCTCTCCATTACCGATAATGAAATCATACAAGACTTAAAACGACAACCATAAATGAGTGTGGGCATCGGGCACTAATATACAAATTAAAAATATAAAGGCCCTCTACAGTACCACCACCCCAATAACCTACGTATACAACAAAACCTTCGCAGAAACAGTCAACAATCATCAATCAAATCAAAAACATCAAGATTAATCAAGATTACCACAAGGGTCTCCCTTTCTCCCACATTTCTCACTTTGTAAGTAGCAAATATCCTTGAACTTCCATCCTCAAAAGCAGCACATTTATCAGAAAATACACTCATTTTCTCATCCAACCACTCTATCAACAGAATTAAAAACAATATACAAATATGTATATAAACCTAATAGACAACAGGGTATCCAAATTCAAATCTAAAATAAAACCAAATAACACTGCTGCAAACATTTTCTCATTAAGGTCATTCACTCCACCAATGTATCCCTCAAATAAATATATCGAATACTTCGGTCTACACATGGACACCAAACTAAACTGGAAACAGAAAATAGACACCAAAATAATACAAACTGAAAGCAAACCTGCAACGACAAAAACATTAATCAATAGAAATCAATACTTGGCATATAGCACTGCACATTTATAGACGCAATTATGCACTGCAGCGGACAAAAATATGCAAAATCATAGAAATTCGCTCCCTAATACAATACATTACCTCTCCCATCCCTTCTTCAATATTCACTTCAGCGAAAACCCTGGCCTCATTCAACCAACGAAAAAAAAACACTCATCCTACTCGATCAAAAATAAATATTCATACCACACATTCCTAAGAATATTTTCAGATTTCGAAGAAAATATAACACGAGGTGTCAGTAGTTTTTTCCACCTCTGTAGTGTATGTTAAGTAATAATTGTTAAGCCATCCATTCGTATGTATAGATTTTGTCATTTTGAAATGATATGTACAAAAAATCAAACAGTAAATTTAAAAATAATTATTCCATCGACAACTTGTCTCATTACCTTAAGGTTCCTCTGCCAAATCCATCAACATGTTGTTTCAACCTCTCACTTTAAGCTGGATCGCCGAGGCACCAGCCAAAGATTTCATGAGTCTGGTCGTGCCAATGGTCACATCTCGTCAGGCCCCTTCCTATCCCGTCCTACCCCGTCCCGTGCCATCCCGCCCCGCCCCGTCTCGTCTCGTCTCGACCCGTTCCGTCCCATATCGCCCCATCTCGTCTCGCCCCGTCGCGTCTCACCCTGTCCCGTCCCGTCACGTCACGTCACGTCTCGCCCACCGGCCGGCACGCGCGCCGTCGGCCTAGGCTGCGCGTCTCGTCTCGGCCTCCAGCCTGGCGCAGGCGCCGCTCGGGAGGAGCGCTGTATTTCACGCGGGCGTGGACTTTGTGTATGTACATTAAAATTAATGTATCCATATTCTAAGCAGGGCAGCCATGAATAAAACAGGGTGGAGACTGTTCGCGCGCGTCAACGAGACCTGCGGAGAAAACTTAACCGGGATTCCCCCCTCTGCGAACATAGAGGGAGCAAATTGTTTACTGCAAACGGGTTCAGTAGGCTTGCCGGAGCCCAACTTCGGGCCTCCTGAAGTATACGGAGGACTTGTTATTAAAGCCCTGAGGGAACTCCGTTAAGAAAACATTTCTTCACGTTGTAAACGCTAATTGATGCATAATTCGCCATTCATCGGTGGAATCATGTAAATTGTATTCTTAAATTTGACAAATATGTTCAATATATTTCTGGGACCTGCTCACATTTTGATTAACTTTCTAAAAGAGATTTGCATCATCATTGTCTAAATATTCTTCACTAACTGACATGCCAGCCAAGAATTATATTTAATGAGCTGTTTAACTAAATATTTCGCGATGCACGACCCCTAATAAATAATAACAGGTTCTCTTTCATTCGGATGCACGTTTGTCTCTCCAGACTGTTACTCTCATCTTTTATTTAGTGAATATTAAACAATAACACACAAAACATCAATTTAGTTTCCGAAATAAGCACCTAAAAATTCAGGACAAATCAAAATCACTGTACCAACTGCAACGTAAAAATGACATTCCGAAGCAAGCGTAAAGGATTTTACATTTACTTCGTCTACATCAGTCCTGGCGGTACTAAAAACAACAAAAGAGAGCACAGAATTATTCGGGCAATATAAATTTTAACACGAGACAGTTCTAGACGATTTACCCTACATTTACGGTGGCAATAATGACCTAACGTTAAGCCTCATACAGCACGTTCCAAACGCTGCCAGAGAATGAGAAGTCCATGAAAGGAAAGAACGTTGTGGAAGTAAGCCGAGCCGCCGTTGAAAAATGGATGTGAGGAAAAAGTATGAAGTGTTTTCATCCAGCGCAGGCGCCGTAACAAAACAAGCTCGTTATCAATCTGGGGGCGCGGGCCGGCAACGAGAACGACAGTTGGATGCGATACAAGAACATTATTTAACTTCCCACGCCGCTCATTTATTAGGGCTCTGCCCCGACCAGTTACTCTGTTTAACAGCACGCTCCTGGACTGAACCGTGGCGCGAGTCAATGTAATGCTTTTATGCAAAGTAAATAAGACGATAGTTTAAAAATGATTCGAATACAGTAATGCAGACTGCTGTTTATCAGGTAATTTCATTATTATAATTGAAATACCGTTGCAGTCCAGTAAAATCGCACGGAATTTATCCAATTTGCTGTAGAATGAATTGCGAAAGTATGTATTGAAATATGCATAATGTGTTAAGATTTAAGGTTATATTTCATAATATGCTTTACAAGAGAAACAATGTAGTTTTAAAACAATTTATTCCGCATTAGAGATAATGAATTACTATTAAAAATTAGTTAATTCTACAATTTATTAAAACTTTGAGGAAAACGTTACTTTACTCATTCTAAATGCTGATTGAGTTTAATAATTCTACATGTTTATTAAATGGCTATTTCTCTCCTGTGTGTTACAGATAGATGCTTAAGCATTCCCTTTAAAACGGTGGGCACGTGCGTCCTTGGATAAAAAATGCGCAAGTTTCCTTTGGTTCGCATACCTATCAAAATAAGTAAGGGGTTATAAGGGTTTATATTAAATGATGAATTCGCGAGAAAAACATTTTCAATGCTTTACATGAGGAATTTTAGCTCTGCAATTCAACTATGCAGGTAGTTCCATTCTAACATCCGTTTTACGATACTTAATAAACGAGTAAGAACGCGCAATATAGGATATGGAAAACACCTTCTCAAGTGCAAAATGGGAGCATATTACGTCTGTCACAAAATCTGACATTAAAGCGACAGAAATTTCAGAAATCCGGGAAATGAGACTCCGTCAAGAGCACATTGATTTAAAGTATTAAATATATAATCTGAGCCCCGCAGGTAATCAGTTCAAATCTTCATGTACATCGTATTACATACCGACGTTAGTTTTTCTACCAACGCTCTACCCGAAAATGGCATCATTTCTTTCAGACTTTCACACCTCAAGACACTGAGAGGCAGTCGTCACAAGTTTCGTATAAAGTTGTGAAAACTGAGAGGATGACTTTTCATCGGCAACCTTCCCCGACTTTTTTTTCCATAAACACCAGTGCATTCTTGTCTTCCTATACATGTCATTGATTTACAATTACATTCACTTTCTGTCGATTTCCTTCTGATGCACACTTCTGTGAGCCCCCATCACTTCGCAGAATGATCCCACACGACCTTCTGCCCCCAATTGCCCCGGCGAAGCCGTCGCCAAGTCTGGTGTGGGGTATCTCCGGCGTCGCCTTCGTCGCCGTCGCCGTCGCCGTCGCCGTCGCCACCGCGGCGCCTTCACCGCAGCCACGATTCTCCACGCCGCCTAACGGCCGTGAGTTGGCAAGCCACGAGGGCACACCCGGCGGTTTTTTCCGCATGGCGGACGTTCTATTTTATTTCAGACCCCCGCCCCCTCACATCACCTTCAGCTCGCCATCACAATCCCCACCTCCTCCGCATCTACCCCGTTTCTCGTAAACGCGTCTGGTCGCCCCTCCGCCTTCGTACACGCTGATGCTCTTCCCGTCCACGACTCCACCTGCTCCTCCTCTTCAGACACCTCCCAACACTACCGGCCCCACCGGCCCGCCATCGGAGGTGGCCCTCGCCAACGGCACTGCTGCCGAAGCAGCCGCCGCGCCGCCCCCGCCCTCGCCGGAACGAAAAAGCTGACAAATCTTCCAATTGGGCGACGGCGGGAAGCGAAGAACGGCATCTTCGGCACGTGCGCCCCAGCGTCCCTCTTTACGAGACGCCCGATTTATTTACGAGGAACTGAACCGGGGATGTAATTAGAAACCTGGAATTGAGAAAGGAAGCCGCTTCTATGGGCGCAGGGAATTCAACTTGAGCCCCACCAGGTAACTAAGAGCACGGGAGTCATAGAGCACAGCTTGATGCAACACCCGCTGGCGACATCGATCGGAACGCCATTCAACCTGCCGACTCTTTCGAAAAGAAATTACAGAATTTCGTGACTGATGGAATGGAGGTACCATGAATGGAAACAAAAACCGATTTTCCCGAATCTCCTGAACTTACTAAAGACCTCACAACCTCCAAAAGAACAACTTCGTGCCTCAATACCCAACCATGTAGTAGTCACAGGGTGATAAAATATTCACGTGAAAAGCCGAAATAAAAAAGAATGCTTCAAACTCTAAGAAATGCACCGGGCGTAAATAAATTCATATGTACTAAGAAGGAAACATCAGTAATGTAAATTACAATATATGCAACGTTATTATTGCAATAATTACATTTCAATTCGTGTGGAAATACTTTCAATGCAAATGCGAAGCAGCATTGTCCCACGCATGAAAAATAAAAATCGCAAACGTCCGTTAATAAATGATTCCCAAACAAAGTTTTTGAAAGTAAACATGACAAAGCATGTTTTAAATCGAATACAATGAGGATATTTCAAAACGCCTTCTCAAAGGGAAAAGAAGAGTTGCGTTTCCTTGTTCACCACTGTGAAGATACGAAAAGAAAATATATTTTTTCTTCTAGCTCGTACGGTCCCATTTCTACGACATACTCTTTCGTCCTAGCGCGGGCAGCGTTTCGTATTGGAACAGAGCCATACGGAGATCAACCACATATTGGCCACTCTCCGAATCCCCAACATATGTTTCTCTCGGGCTAATCTACATCCACACGATCATCGCGCTGGAATTTAGCGAGAATTTGTTTTTGAAAACCCTCTCATAATGTAAGAATATATTTTTTGTTTCCGGACTAAATTTTTAACCTCCACAAACACAAATACGCTGACGTAAAACAACACACGATTCATAACATTGTGCAGACAGCGTTTGTGACGGTATTTGACGGACGCTACATACAACTGGTTAAACTAAAACTCATGACATGAAAACGCATTCAAAGCAACGAACAAGCCCAGAGTCTCCATTCCCACGAAATATTTTAGAACATTTTATATTAAATATCACGATACCACAACGTTTTAACTGAAACAGAAATATTGAGGTGTAAACGAACGACGAAACCCTTTGCACCACCACTGCTACACAGTCCAAAAGCAATTACGCAGTTGTACCTGCGTGTTTACAATGTGCACAAACATGACTGCTATTTTGACATGCAGCCGCGTGTTTATTCACGGGGAATACGCATGAAGCTGCAAAGGAACGCCGCAGGTGTCTTTCCGAGAAGAACTGATGCGATTGGAGCAGAGACTCAGTCAAAATATGTAATTTTTGAATGTTTTACTCTTCGTTATTCTAATCCAAAGATGTGTTACAACACGCATTGCATCTGAACGCCGCATTTCCAACTCTCAGAACCGGTCATATTTTGTGGTGACCACAATACAACGTGATTATGTCCGCTTTCGCATGCGGTCAATGCCGAATTAGCGTTTGCACAATTTTCAATCGCCATCGTTTGAAAAAGTACTCTTGAATGGAAGTAATTCGCAACCAATCTTTAGCTGTTGTAGGAACGACTGAAAAACTTATTTAAGAGCAGTGTTGGATTTAAATTAAAATGTTCTTCAGCGCTTCACTCCGAATTTGTTTTTGTTTCTATAAACAAGGCTTCCCGTAATAAGAGGAAGCATCGAGTTGAAACTGTTAACTCGTCAAAGCTTTTGCTCCAAACGAGCTTTTCTCCTGAAACGGTACCTCATAACAATCGCTGCAGCCCAAACGACGAGTTGGCGTTTTACGTGCCATATATCTCCATCGACAATCCTCCTAGCCTCAGCTCCGCCTCCATCCCAGCCGCAGTGCATTCGCATTCTGGGTAGAGCGCACTATCCTCCGAAGGCCGCGTGGCGTCGCAGTCCGCGTCGCAGTGGCCGGAGCTCCGCAAGCGCTCGGCGCTTGCCGCTTCGCGCGGCCGCCACTGCGGCACCGCCGCCGCCGCCTAACGCCTCCGCAGCCCCGCATCGCGACCGCCCACGCGACCGCCACCGCAGCTCGGGCGCCGCCAGACCGCCGCCCGCCGCCCTCCAGCGGGCACGCCCGCGAAGCCCAGGGCCGCGGCTGGAACCCGCCGGCGCGCCGGGGAGCCGACCCGGAGGAATCACGAACGAGGACGCGCCGCCCCCAAGGGATTTCGCGGGAAAACCCGAGCGTTGCTGGCACCGGGGCAGCGCGGGCGGGGCGAACCCGCTCCTCGACGCCCCCGCCCCCAACCCCCGCCCCGCTCCCCGGTCACTCCGCGCCGCGTCCTCGACCGCGGCGACACCCACGAGATTATAGGATGATATGTCTGCACCGCGCCGCAGCCCGGCGCTACCGGCAGCATCGGGGAATGTATTCAGCCGTACGAAAACACGAACATCGCCCCGACGCGCCAGCGGGAGCGGGACGCGGCTCGATTAGAGCGTGCGGTGGGCGAGGGCGCACAGATATCGAAACAGGCGGGAAGAAGGGGGGCAAGCGTCGAACGAGAAGCGGGAATGTACGAGTAGCAAAGGCCTGCGTGGAGGTGTAGTGAAACTGATCGTCCACAATCGTAAGGATTTGACACCTGTGACCGGCGCAAAATAGAGCACGGCAATTGCGAAACGAGAGAGACACGGAGAGAAGGGTGCTATATAACCTGAGGCAACCCAACTATACGGCAAAGACGGGTTAGGCAAGAGAGGTCGTCGAGTTGGGTCCTGTTCGAGCCACAGGACAGCACATGAGGCGCGGCGAAGGGAAATCGAAAGTGACCAGCCGAAAGAGGAGAGCAAATCGCAAAAGCGCAGGGCGCGGGCACCGAGAAGGCCCGGCCCCGTTCTGCGCCCGCTCGCCACCCCGTCGCCCGCCCGCTCTCGGCCCGCCCGCCGCTCGCCCATCCCAGTCGCACGCCCGCTCCCCGCCTCGCCCGCTCGCCCCCCCGCCGCCCGCCCGCCCGCCCGCCGCCCCCGCTCCGCCCGCTCCCCGCCCGCTCGCCCGCACGCCCGCCCGGCCGCTCGCCCGCCCGCCGCCATCGCCCGCCCCCCGCGCCACACGCCCACCCACACGCTCGCTCAGCCCGCCCTGCCTCGGACCGCCTGCAAAAAAGGGTGCTCTCTGCGCCCGCCGCGCTTCGCCCTCCTCCCAGCCGGCCATTCGCCACCCGCAGAAACGCGGCCCGGGCGCCCGCGGCCGCCGCTGCGTCTGGCAGCGCAGTTAGCAGCGTCCCCGGGGGTGCGTCCCCGGCCTGTGCCCCGACCCCCTTTTCCGCTCTCCCCTCGATTTCCCTGCATTTCCATCGTCCTTGGCTCTCCCCCTCGCTCGGCCGGCCGCGCTCGCGGTCATTACAAAATTGAGTTACTTTTTCCGGGTTGCTTACCATTGGGGCATCATCAACGGCTGGCAGGCTGATACCTGGCAGCTGCTGTTTCCTGCATCAATAGGTGCGGGCCCCCTCGCTTGACGGCGCCCGCGGAAAATGCCGGATCAAAACTGTTCTATTGGCAATCATGACGCGCGCTCTCATCTCGATTACGGGGGGCCGCGATCGTTTAGCGACAGCACTGCCTATCAGATTTCCGTTTGGAATACCAAATTCGACTTACAAACCGACCTATAATTGGTAAATTAACCAACACGTTCAAAATATCTGTTAGTACGAGGGGTAAAGCAGTGCTTGCTTTATTGGCTCATTAGGTATACTATTACGAATATCTCGTCTTTCGTAGTACACGAGACTAACACGGTCAATAAATACACACCACTAAAAATTAACTTGCATGCAATGCAATCTTCGTATTAGAAGTGTCTACAGTGTTTTAATTATACAAGCAATAGAATTATAATGTTCAAGTTGTCTGGTTAAAGCGAAATACATTGTTTGTTAGCAACAGATTATCTTTCACATTTATCATGTACTATATATATGGTTAAGTACTTTACAAGAGTATTACAGTAATTATATGCATTATTAAAAAAAATACATTAGCAATACTCAGGTAGCTTCATTTGAAGTAAATTATTAGACTTTGAGAAAAGAGAACAAGAATTGGAGCAGACCAGTAAGGTAAAATATAAACGCATATTCACAATTAAAAAGGTAAAAATTAATATTTAAAATATTTACAAAAACACAATATGCTAGACTGCATACATATTTATCTTCTTGACAACATGTTAGGCTGTCTAGTTTGCAGCCTTTATTAGGTAAATGAAAATAAATTCCACCTCATGTCCTACCAAGTCATAAAGAAATAGATAATAAAGAAACGAATCAAACAATGACAATAAATTGTCAGCAACTGATGGAGATCTCTCTACAATCTCAAAGTCGCTTGGTTTTTTATGCTTCACAAGCCATATTTTTACTCACTACTACTGAATTCATTAGATTTCCGAACCTAAAAGGCAAGTTTTCCGAAAGCGTTTTCACGCCCAAAGACAAACGTGGCAATGCAGGGAAAGCAATGAGAAAATCACCATTGCGCCGGACCTTCGATAATTCATGATCGTGAGTCTGGATTCAACTTCTCCAAATAAGACCGTTGCCCGAAAATCTCTATTTTAAAGAGAAGCGCAAGCATCATCAATATCAAAACGCAGCCGGGACAATATTTTTCCATTTACGCCTCATTCCACGATGAAGCATCCCAAGTCCGACTCCTCCGGGAGAGGCGCTTTTCAAATATTCAAAGGTGGGGAGTTCGAAATGCACGCCGCCGGGAGCAAGTTGACCCGGCGATCGATTTCAAACTTCGCCGCTGCATTTCGCAGTGGCGGCGTCTGAATGTTTCATGGATGCACGCACGCATTCCAATACGGCTGGCGGCGAGTGAAAGAGCAGCGCCGGCCAGGCCTACGGCGGCGGGGGCAGGGCACGGGAGAGTCGTATGCAGAGCGCGATACGCAGTGGGCACCCGGAACGGGAAGAAGGTGCACCCGACGGAATACGCGGCATCGCGGCAGGCGGATGAGGCATGGAGGTGAGGGCAGAGGATTCTCCAAGAGGAAGAGATTACGAGGGAGAAGTAGGCCTGACGAAGCGCCACCTTCCGGATAGAAATGAACAGCCGCATTGGGGTTCATATGGGAACATTAAAGCAAGATAAGTGACCATGGGGGAAGCTAAGAAACGAAGTACGTTCAATCCAACAGTATGGTATCATGATGCATAGAAGAACATAAAAAATAAAGAGTAGCGATGAACGGGTTGCTAACATAAAACGAGCAAAGGAATTGTCCATAATAGATATAAAAATGAAGTGAATAACGAACAAATTTTGTAAATAAGAAAGTTTCATTGGAAAGATTCAAGAGATGCATCTAAAAGCTTGATTAGAATCTCAGGTTGAAAAGGATCAAGGAGACACCAAAACCACAGGAAAGACCGCAAACCTAAAAAACAAAAGGAAAAGAGGTCGGCGACCTTGACGCTAGTGATCTCCGTTGGAGGAGCACGAGATAAAACGCCTGCAACGGAGTCGCAGAGGCGAGCGGTAATCGACTATCCGCAGCGCGCGCGACCAGTGCCAATACGGAGCACAGCGACCTGACAGCAGACAGCGCGCGGCTTGCACGCAGCGGGCGGGCCGCGAGGATTGCACCGGGGACGGCGGCCAGCCAACCCGACCGGTCCCGCGCCATCGCCACCACCACGCCGCTGCCACCAACGCCCCAACGCGGCAACTGCCGACATCACCACCCACCAACGACGTTACGAACGTCACCGACGCCTCCGCAGACGCTACCATCGCCGCCACCGCCGCCCACCACCGTCGAAGCCAACCCCCCCGTCCCCGCTGCCAGTCATCGCCGCCACCGACGCCCACCACCACCGTAACCACTGCCATCACCACCACTGCCGCCGCCCTGGCTACGCGAACGCTGCTTCTATCGCGGTTCGCCTGTCCGCGCCACGCGCGCCAGCCTTCCATTAGCGCGGATTCGCGCAGCCCCCGGCGACGCGTTCATTTTCTTGCTCGCGCTCACTGCCCGCGCCTCGCCGCGCCGCGCCGCGCCGCCGCTTCCGCGCACCAGATTATTGGTTTAGATGCGGCCGTAAAGCAGCAGGCAGGTGCCGCCTCGCCCGCGCTCGCCCCTCGACCGCCGTCCCCGCTGCCCCACCGCACGCGCCGCGACGCGCCGCGACGCGCGACGTGCCGAGCCATGCTGTACCGTGCCTGGCCCACGCGTAAATATTACATGCGCGGCCTGGAACACGAAGTCTGCGAGCCGGAGTTCGCAGTACGATCTAATTTATGCTCCGGTAAACCCGGAACCGCCTGAAACGCGCAGCACCATCGGACTTCCTTAATTCTCATATATGTAAATACTGTATACAAATTCACCCATTTATTTTTAAATGAACTACTTCGTTGTGTATCGGTACATATAAAGGCAAAAACCGACGTAATATGTTGAATTACCTTGTCTAAATGCTTGGTGAAGATAACATCGAATTATATTTTCCTACTAATCGAACAAAAAGGACAAATAACCAAAAAGGAAAATTGAGGTAGCACGGGATTTTCCTATAGACTGAGAAATAAATTGTGATTAATCTTTTCAAACAATGAAGACATATAATAGGTAAGTAAAGATTCATAATTTAAACAGCACTTCTTTCCGCAGAATTTATGCGCAAATTAAATGGCTTGGTCAGGAACTATCGAGAATTCCCGCGAACAAAAAAAAAATTTCATTAGAAAAATTCTAAGTAAAGTCTTGACCATTATTTTTCTAAGATTTAGAGACCATAAAATTAGCATAAGCTGTTGCCGGCGAAAATTTAAATACGTTTTATCAGGATTTAAGGAGCTAGGGTGTACGAAATAGTAAAATGGTACGTATTATGTAGAAAATTACTTGTTTTAATGTATCTCATAATTAGTTATAACTTGGTTCTTATTAATAGCTCACGAACATCATAATATACAAAATATAGAACTTTTGTACAGTTTCGTATGATGATGGTTCTTTCTAAAGAAAGAACGTGATATTTACTGATCAACTATTACTAGATAAAGTGTGCTGTTTGCAAAGAAGTCCAAGAGCATTGATGAGCTAAGTGGAAAGGAAAAAGAAAATTTCGTGTCCGTAGATTATAGGTAACACGCCCAACATCCACCTACAATGAATGAGGAAACCTCGGCAATGAGCATCGACTTACCGAACCTCAATTACTACGATTATTTTCCCGCACACAAATGAACCATAATTTAAAACGCCGACGATTACTCGACTGCAAAGGACATTCGTGCAGCTATTATTTTATATTTTTTTTCTTTTCGCTCCGCCAGAATATAGCCCTTTACTTTCTTCCTTGTGCCACCGGTGTCGGCGATAACCAACTGGGGGCGCAGTTATCTAGTGACGGCTATCTCGAATTGAGCCGCGGTTTGGAAGGGAAATGATTGATCGGTAATTTGCTGTGGGTTCTTCGATCAACACCAGGCGAATGCCGGAGCAGTACCCTAACAAACGGGCCACGGACCGCGCGCGATCTTTCCATCCTCTTCCTTGCTCTACAATCTCCCCTTACTTCCACACACTAACACTTACATGCACTATCCTACCACTCATGCCGGGGGACCTGTCGGGAGCTTAGAGCTTGTCCCGGCTGCGGCGGTACGCCGCTGATGGAGATACTTGTTTAGGAAAAATCCCGCAAGGTGTCGGGTAGGTCGGCGCCGGATCTACTATTCGTGGGAGAAGATCACCGCCCACCTCCCGCGATAAAAACACCTACTACAATATTAAGAGACGAATGACCTTAGAAGTTGACGCGACCGGAATCACTAATCAATCAATCAATCAATCGATCAATGCCCTCCCCCTTGTGTTGCTAAACATCGGCGACATCCAACGGCGGGGGAGGCGGGGGAATCTGAAGCGACCGCCGGCGCGACAAACGCAGCTTGGCGAAGCTCCTAGAGACAGCATGGGATCGTTCTCGAAAGGGCGCGTCTGGCAGCGCAGAGGACAGCGGCGCGTCGCCACGCTGCGAAATCGGCGCCCGGACGCCTCGCGACCGCTCGCGGGGCGCGGAGCCCGCACGAGGAGAAGAAATCCTCCGAAGCTATCGACGCCGCCGCCGCCGCCGTCGTCGTTGTCGTAATGTTCGCGCGGAGGACGCGTCGGCGGAGGGGGCGTGGCCGAGAGGCGCCACTCGTTCGACGCGGGCGCCGCAGCGCCGCCTGGGGAAGGCCCGCGGGGCGAGGGGGTCGCCGCGTGGCGGGGCCGGCGATAAAATATAGACAGAAAAAATGTAGTGAATAAACGCGAAAGGATTGAGTAAATTAGGGGAAAGAAAGTAATAGTGGCTTCACGGAGAAATGGACGGAAAGAACAGAGAGACAGAGTGGAATGAATTTAAAGGGAGATCAATAGAAAAAGAAGAAAAAATTTGGGAATGTTTTCTGAAGTAGAGTAGAGACCCAGATAAATGAAGGAGAAGAATACATCGAATGAAGAACTGCTAGATGGGAACAAAGGCAAATAAAGAACAGGAGAACGAACAATTTTAGAATTCGATTTGATCGGTGTTATAGAAAAGTTGAGAATGGGAAATGGAATAAGCAGCAGTAGAAAAGTGAGAAAAAAGTAGGTTCAAAGAGAAAAAGATATGGCAGTGTGGTCAATATGAAGCCATACATTGCTAGGTAAATGCGTCATTGTTTTATATAAAACTCAATAAAAGTGTCATATGCAACAAGAAGATCGAGATAGTAATTGTTTAACATAAAAAAGCAGCTATCTTCAGATCGTATCATCAGACATAGAGAGATATTCCATGTTTTGTGTTTGGCCTCTCCTCACGATAGTTGCCGTGCTGGGAACAGAAGGTGGTAATGCGAGTGGCTTTTATTGTCGAGCAGGTGCGCAACCATGCTCAGCCAATGCCCCATTGAGTTCCGTGCAATTTCCACTAGACATTAGGAAAGCGACAGCTGTTGCACGAGATGCGAAGTACGCCCTAATACAGGAAACAAAAAGTCACGGACGCAGCGAATATAGATATCACTGTTTTGGAAATACAGTTCTATTCGTCTCAATTGCAGAAACAGATCTTAGATGATACTTTTTAAATCAATAATAGTTTTAATTATTGTTGGATTTTGTTTCGGACTTCGTAATGATATTAACCAAACTGTAAGAACAAAGTTTTGACTATAGTATTCCCTCGTGACAAACCTTCAGCAGAAAAGCACTTTCAGAACTATTCCACAACTAGAGAAGATAAAGGGCAATCCATTAACTCGTACGAGTAATTTCGATGCACGTATACTTGTTATAATGCATCTACAAGTACATCATGGAAGAAACGTAATCGCATAAATACCACTTCTGAACATTATGAAACCTCACAGGCCTCTCATTCCCAGCATGCATGCGATTGCCTACTTACACCGTTTATTCCGTTTGAACGAACTGAACATCGCTCCCCATTTTGAGTCACATCGATTCCCTGAATCAGTCAGAGGTCACGTTGCAATCGAGAGCAAGCGCAAGCAACTGAGCCGCTTTATTCGCAAGGGACAGAGCCACGAAAACAAAATAGACGGCGAAACCTCGTCAAGAACACAGACCCGATTCGCAAGCGAGGTAAAAGCCATCAACCGAAGATAGTCTGCGTTCAGGGAGAACATGTAAAGTAGAGGTTTCAGGGTTGCGACGGGGACTGGGCAGGGCTGCTGCGAGGAGTCTGGTCGCGGAAAGTGGGACGCGGCGGGGCGGGGCGGGGCGGGGGGCATCGGGCGACGATCTCGCCGGGCGGCATGCGCGAAGGGAGCTGCCCCGAACAAGCTTTTTTCTCCTCTTCTCCCCGTCATCGACGCACGGAACGCTGGCTTCCCATGCCAGATGGAATTCGCGGGCGAAACGCCAGATGCTTGCGGCTTCATTAATTAAACCGTATCGTCACGTGCGGCGCTCGGTTTCCAAAAATCAGGAAGCCGGATATACGCATCGATGGGACGGGAGGTGATTACGTGTGCGTTTGCGTGGCTTGGCGCGCCTGTTCACGAGACTTCCACGCTGGTTTGGGGTCTAATTTGATGCCTATACCAAGAATAATGTAAAAACAAACCGCAAAACAAAGTTCAAAATTATTACTGCTGTCCCAGTCTTGAATAACAAAATTTATTTTTCCAGGCTACCGAAAATTCGAGTAGATAACTTCAAAATATTTGTACAAAGTATTATAGGAACATAGGAACAAAAATAAAATAATGAAAAATCTCTACCGAATGCTAAATCCACTGGAATGCGCGAGAGCATCATTATAAGTATAAAGGTGTACAGAATTTCTATTTAAAATCCATCTCACGGTATCTCAGGGACTCAATAAAAACAGCAATTCATGAAAGCGGTCGTGTATTAATGACAAAAATAACCTCTGGCCTCACCTAGCATTTACATTTCATTCCCTACAAATAAACTTTCACGAAGTCATATATTTTATTAATTAGTTTCTGATAATCGCATTTTCTCTATTAGAATACTCTGACCGCATTATACAATTATATGTGAAAAACAGGAAGCCACATATCATAGCACTAACCTAAATCCCCGATTTATTTATCAAAACATGTATAAATTTCCTTTATGCAGTTCTGTGCGCGGCATTGTTCCGGAAGCACTGTGCGCACTGCCTTCAAATGAACAATCCCGACGAGAAAGAGAAGTCAACCAGCGAATTATCTGCTTCAAGTTTTTAAACAAGGAGAGACAGCATTCCCATTTAGATCGCTGTCCGCTTGCAAACAACTGCGCAAAGGGCAAGGGCAGCGAGCAAATCATCCAGGTATGCGCACACAAATGAATCGTATCCTGCAGCGTAAGTGACAACTCACAGCAAGCGTTTCCCTCCACGCGCGTATACGCAAGAAACAAATTACCTGCTCGTAAAACAGAGTATCAATGGGTGGGCTTTGATAAACATTTCATGAATTCCTGTTTTGGGACTCCAACACATCGGGCTTCGTGCGCGCCGTTGAGCATGAACCGAAACAGCAGAGAAATATATTAATTTAGTGATCGTACAACGTACGCAATGCATACCGATACTGCGGCTCCTACATCAACTTGTGCCTCCGATACATCCCCCCCGCTAGTAGTGATGCTACACGCTATCTCAATTAGAAGCGTAGTTCACCATTTGCATTAATATATACCACTTACCCGACTCAAAAGACCGATATTAATAATCGAATGCGCACTGGTGCGAATGGTAGTAGTATCGGTGGCTCAATTCTGCCATATAGACCGGTTGTAGCAGACAATAGGACAATAAATGAGAACTCAACTATTCGCCAGTGAAATAAATCGATATATTCGTGGAATGAAATCAGATTTGGAAACGAAAATATTACTATGTATTGGAAATCTGTAATATTGAGTTTCTCAATAGTATTAAATGAAAAGTTCAAGAAAGGTTCCTACAGCCAGTCCGGATGGCCGAGATCGTTCTGTAGCGATCTCGGACCGAAGGATCGCGGGTTCGAGTAACGCCTCGGGCATGGCTGTTTTTGTGTTCGTCCTTTCACCTCCACCATCCCATCACCATTTCCTCTCATCTTCACAGTTACCATACCGTTAAATGCAATAGTGGTCGCCAATGAATTAGACGTTGGTGCGACCTTAAATAACTAAAATATAAGTTTTCTACACTCAAGATGTTGAATAAAAATTTCAGATGGCATACGCAAAATATTTTCTGCCCAACCAAAATTTCACCATGATGATCAAGACGATGGCATTTATACCCAGTCAACGACATTATTCCCATAAATCCAAGATAACAATAGCAGCGAAAAATTATTTTCCGTCTATTCAATTACAAGTGGGAAGACTGGGGTGGGAATTCGAAGCAAAGGAAATCCTCGCCGAAATCACGGTTCCCTGTCCCCGTCCGGCCTCTTCGTAGGCTGCGTCGCTTCCTTCTTATGCTCCCCTGCTCTCGGGGTCGCGGCCCCCCCGCCAACGGGTGATTTATGCTGCGCCGTTCGGCCCTCGCCCTCACAACCGCGGCGGAAAGTCACAATAAAATAAGCTGTCCCGTTAAAGTAACTATTACTTCGCGCGGGCTACACACCGAGGACGTAGCGGGGCTGCGGGCGGCGCGGCGGGGCGGCAGAAGTCGGGCATCGGCGATGGGGAGATAAAAAGACGAGAGGAGTCGCGCCGGAAGGCGGGGGCAAACATGTTAACCGGCGCTCGAGCTCTGGTCGAGGGATGCGCCCCTCCAAAAAAGCGAGCGGCAGCGGCACCTACCGCCAGACGGCGTCTCGCCCGCCCCTCCCCCCGATCTGTTCCTGACCCGCTCACTGCCACTGCAGCTGAGTGCCGCTGTCTCTTTCTGCCAAGCGGCGCTCCCAGTTCGTGCTTCAACAATGGAAGACAATTTCAGTGTTGCCAACGCGATCATTGACACGCAACTACATAGACATATAAGCAACACATTTAATGGTGCAAATTGCCATACCTTCGCAACAAACCTCTATGACTGTCGGGTGTTGTAAATCAGGGTGGATTTAATTTTGTTCAGTTATAACTATTTTATTTTAAATATACTGCATAAATTTATCAGTTGTTAATGTGAATAGCACATTTCGGTTTCAGGAGACAGTTACCCGTTTACTTTCTCAGGCAAACAATTTCTTAACAAAAAATATCTACCGAAAAAAAAATCCTAGCATCTTAACATGAAATATTCATGAACTCACTATGTCAAATTAGAGAGGATATTGTTTTCAAAGGAGTCAATATAACGTAATGAACTGGTAATATTTCTTTCCGGTTTCCCTTCTTTCGCCTTTCCCGGTAAGTCGTTCTTCTACCAGTGTTCAAGCGGTTTCTTCGCCGGCGACTTCTCTAACAAGCGACTTCGCCAGCTGCTATGCGACACCCTCACTCCCATCCCTCACTCCCCATGTCCCTCACTCTCCCTCAAGGCTCCGCAAACGCCGATCAACTCCAGCATCCCCACATTCCCCCGTGTCCGACCCCGTCCTGTCCGCCGGCCCGCGCCGCCCCTCCGCGCCGCGGCGGTGGGCTCGGTGACAGAGTCGTCTTCCGACAGCCCTCTCGCCCTCCCGATCACAGGACTGGTTTCTATTGAGCTGTGTGGTCCCACGTGTGGCCGGGCGGCGCGGCGCGGCGCGGTGTGGCGCGGTGTGGCGCGGTGCGGCGCGGTGCGGCGCGGGCCGCGCTCCCCCGTGACGGGCCGTTTCGCATTGTGGCGGCACAAAGCCGCGCCGCTCCATCGCCGCCACCGCCGCCGCCGCCAATACCAACTGCGCCACGCATTATGCTTTCGCACGTATCGTTCGAGCTCCACTCCCCATTCACCCGACTTCAAATTTCTCCGATGAGCCCCAAATGTTCGGAAGATTTTTATACTAAACGCTAACGATATCTATGATCCGAAACTGCAAATGGAAAAGAAAATAATCTGAGAATGTCTGTTTGACAATCCTCATGATTGCCATTAAGTTTTCACGCGTTGCTACCTTTCCGATGGTGTTTCAATAATTACCAATAGCATATATACAAACGTGCCGTTTCACACACGTAATATTTAGTATATATGTATATTTACTTACAAGCGTGTCCACAAAATACACATATATGTGTCCGTATAATATAGACCAAATTAAATGAACACTATCATCCTCTGCTTTGAGGGTCCGGCGCAAGTATTTCAATAAATATTTGAGTATTACCCTACTTGTATTGGGACGTCCGTCGGATTCTATATCCACATCCATCGACGCTTCCGTGTTTCCATCCACGGCAATTTGGGCGCTGCCTCTTTCAGTCCCGCAGATCTCAACCCCTTGCTCGCCTCGCGCTGTCCCGCCTCTTCCCTCCTCGCCGCGGCCCTGCCCCCGCCCCCGCGTTCTCCGCACACGGCGCCCGCCACGTTGCGCGGCGCGAGTGCAGGGGAATCGAGCAGAACGCGTCTTATGGAAGCGGTGCAATTCCCAGGCGCCGGCGCGGAAACCTATTCCAGAGCAGCTCCCGAAACACAGACACACGGGCATTCATATGCTTGCACTCGGCCCCGTTGAGCGCGCCTCGCCAGTCCAGGTAAGGCCCTCTGCCGCCCCTCCGACCTCTGCTCCCCACTCCGGCCCGCCCCGGGCCGGGCCGGGCCGCTTGCCTCAGCCTGCGGGGACACGCGCTCCTGCCCGCCCCTCGAAACGAAACAAGAGATTCGCCTCTGTGGCCAGCGCGCCACTTCCCCTCTTCCCACCCCCTCCCGGCCAGCCGCCACCCTCCGCTATGAATATCAATAAAGTCGTTTCCGGTCCTCCGGATGTATTTGAATATGTACCTTCCGAGCGCGATCACGCGGACCTCTCTCCCTGACCCGTTTGCATACATGCATATACATAATACTCTAAATCAACGATTTTGAGTTAAGATACACAGTATACAAATACATGTTGTCCCAGTGAAATGACAAAATGTCATGAATTACAGAGGATTCATTAATGCGAACCTCTATAATAGATGAGGCTGTGGGATGCATACATATCCTTAAAATGTGCATAACTTCGAAACATGGTGCAGCGTAAAGATGCAGGTTAACCCGTGTGGTGATACATAAATTTGCAAAAATATCTAAAACTACATTACAGCGAATGTACGAAGCGAAGTGTTATACTTCTGAACCTCCTGGACACTTTCTAGCTTTCATCATGAACTGACATTTTCAATGTTGATTCCAATCTCAATGTTGATTCCAATTGGATGAAAAAGTATTGAAGCCACAGGCTATTTCGCTAGTTTTACAACTATAAATATTTCACTATTTACTCTAAGATTCTTCCTTTTTTCAAACACGTAACGTATTTCAGTAGACAGGCACAAAGCTCGTGTTCATAAAAGCACTTTCAAATTGTAACATGAACTTCTGCAGAACTTCTTGACAACGGTGAGTTGTTGGAAATAAATGCTGGGAGGAAAAATATTACACTATACCTGTGGATTGTCCTTCATGTACACGATGCAAAATAGCGACTGTGTCGTAAAATATAGGGATGGCATATTCACAAATGAAAACCTGCACTTTGCATTCATTTTAAAAAAGTACACAAAGTCTGTTTAAAAGCCATTTCAAAACTCACTTACAGAACAGTTTTACGTATGCACAGAATTTCTCTCAATAAACACGAAAGTCACTTCTATGCCACCCATTCCTTTGATCTAAAAATGTTCATGAACTTTGAAATGCACCAAACTTCGCTTGATGCTTTTTGCAATAGCTTGTTTCAAAATAATGACAATGCCGAAAGAAAGGGGAAATCGGAGGCCTTGATTGCGCATTGCAAGAATTCAGTGACACGCCTAGGACTCCGCACTTATTTAGGAGCAGCCATCCAAAATAAAGCGTAATCAGGCTACCCGCGAGGCGGGTCGCGAATACGCACCCTGCTACCACACCTGGCCCCGGAAACAGCCCCCGACCCTTCCGCACCCTCCCTCATTCGAGAGCTCTCGTGCGTTACACACACGCGCGGCCGCGCGGGCCCCAGACGACTTCATTTACATGCAACCCTTCCCGCAGGCGCTGAATGTAATTATTTGTGATATTTGGGTCTGTGACACTGTAAGAAAAGTCTTTAGAAAACGTGTGGGGATGGATTGCCAGCGCTACAACTGGAGCGCCATCAACAATACCGGTTTGAAGTCCCATTGTCAGGAAGGAAATCAAACCGTGGTGGTGAACAAAGGGGAAGGCGGCTAGGGAAGTCAGCGTCCCTCCCCGGCGGCCCCCCTCCCTGCCCCCCCCTACCCTCGGGCGCTTTTCCCGGCAGCCAGCACGGGCCGCGCGTCACAATTCCTTGGTTCACGCTGCTTGAAAAGTTGCGCGGTATACGCGCCGCGCCGCACCCCGCCACCACCTCACCTGCAAGTCATTCCCCGATGCGCGCGGGCCCGCCGCGGCCCGGCCACCAGAAAAATGGCGCATGTGATCAAAGCGAACGAGCGACGGAAGGCGGCGGCGCAGGAGAAGATAATGCGGGATGGGGATGGAAAAGGAGGGGCCACGGCGCAGGGAGAAGGAAAGTGGGTGGAGGGAGGAAACTGAACAGAAATCACACGAAAGAGACTCAAAAGCAGTGATCTTTGACTCTGAGAGGCGAGAAGCGAAAGGTGGTGCTGAGACAAAGGTTTTGTAATGACGAAGAGAAATCTTTCGGGATATGAATGAGCACTCCGTAAAACGATTTGCTAGAAAAGCGAGGTTCCAAAAGACCATATCAAAGACATTCATTTATTTGAAATATTCTGTTTGGCAGACGTCATGTTAGCAAAATAATTCATGTTAAAAAAATAAATTGTCCTTTATCAACAATTTCAGAACGTATATCCTTGGCATCGCAAACGAGCCAACTGCAATCATACTCAAGTTATTCTAACCAGAAAATTTGAAAAATTATCCAATACACGTAACATTAAAAAGTAATGGTTTATATTTCTTCTTCGTATGCCCCCTTTTGCGAAGGCATGAGTGTACGCGCTCGAAAACGATGCTGCCAGAGGTTCGTTAGAACTTGAAAAAGGGTGTTCCCTACTTAGAAGAAACAAAAGCGTCCCCACTCTTCAACTCTGAAAATAAGTAAAGCAGCCACTACAAAGGAGCACGAGAAAAAAAGGAAGTCGGTGCAATGAAAGCAATATCTTCTACCATCTCCACCAAAATTAGTCTGTAAAAAACGCAAAGGCAGGGAAATATAAAATTAAGATGACGTTCGTATCACGTTTACGAGTGGGATCGTCAAATTTACGCAGAAAGAAAGAAAAATTAAATCAACTACAAAATTGAATGCATAAATCTGCTATTAAGAAAACATTTAATAACGTTGAATCAATCTTTGCAGAAATGTGTTTTATAAGTTACCGATGATTTAATTCATGGAGTGGCAAAAGCCTTCAGAAATCCTTGTTTATTATAAATGCATAATTTGGACAATTTCGTTAGTTCATATGCAGTTAGATATTCAAAGTTGGATGTTGACTCCACGATATTAACAAACATACACGATAAATAAGGGAAGTAAATATATTTGGAACAACAATGGAATTCGTTTGCACGCACGTACACAAAACGCAGTTGCGACTACTTTTTCCGATCTTCCTGCAAGAAAACGATGAAGGGCACGCGAAGCAGCCAAGTATTCTACGCGCCCTTGCCCGGCGTCAGAGGCGGAGGCGGCCGTGGCGGCGCAGCCCGCGCGGGCGGGGCACTTGTTCGTAAGCATAGGGCGTCCGACGCGCGGCGCGAGACAGCCACCCTCCCGGTATTCGATTAACTTTCAACTTCTTCGAAAATCGGGGAAAGGTTACAATCCGGGGGGAAATCGGGGGACAGCGCGTGTGGGGAAGAGGGGCGCAGACACTGAAGCAGGCGGGGCGCGGAGAGGGAGGGGAGCCCCGACCGGCAGCGTCTGCCGGCGGCGGCGCCGGCGGGGGCTGGGGCGGGGGCGGCGAAGCGGCGGAGAAGAAAGCGGGCGAGGCGGCGCGTGCGTTATTCAAACGAGTGCCCCGCCGCCGACTCGCAACGGCGACTTCTCGTATAGTGAACAAGGAAGTTAAACGAAATCACGTTAACTCGTCTTAGAGCTACCAACTTTGTGACTGCTAACCATCCCGCCCGACCCGGCCCTCGCCGCCACCTTCCTTTCCTTATCCACGCCACACCTCTGCCCTACCCTGCCCTTTCCGACGTCAAACTTTGAGAATCGCAAACGGAGAGGCGGGGTGCTCTGGCTGCCTGCGCGACGCCCAGCGGGCGGCACCGCGTAGCGGGGTGGGAGCGCCGGGGAAGGGACGGGAGGGGAGGGAACGAGGACACGCCGCGGGAGGCTGTAATGCCGTCCTTGGCCACTGTTTCTTTCAAAACTCGCGGCAGCGCCTGCGAAGGTGGCGTGAGATGGGAGGGGGGGGAGGCGAAGCGACGCGAGGTAAAATGATCCGTGATGAGGTGGAGGCAAGACAAAGAGACTGGCTCAACGTAAACAGAGTCGTGGAAATTAGAACACCCAACTTTCAGAACGAAAAACCAGATTATTCAAAGAAAAAGGCGAGTAGAAAATAACAGAAAAGACGAAAAGAAAGAGAGAAGAAACATCAATCAGGAACTTGTTCATTTTCGCTCGAAACAAATCTGCGTAAATGTAGACTTCTTTCGCATGTTTCCCCTTTCACTCTCATCCCCCGGCTCTTCTACCTCTTGAAAATTTTACATTGACATTCTGGTTCAATTAATTGAAAGATTTCTGTCAGATCGGCTTGACGCACGAAGAACAAATATCAGAAAATGCAGTATACATTAGCTTATGGTTACAAGGCAATGTAATAACAACAACAACAATAATAATAATAATAATAATAATAATAATAATAATAATAATAATAATAATAAATAATAAATAATAATAATAGTATAGTAGGTTGTGCCTAAATTTAATACCACTACATTCAACACAGTTACAATTTCCATTAATACATTGGTAACGGAGAAAGAAAAGACGAGCAAGTTAAGGCGGAGAAGTAAAGATAAAAAGAATACGTTTCCAAAGAGTTGCACATGCAAGAATTTCTTATTGCTCATTTCTCGACTACATGTAGTATAGAGTAAAATAATTGGATTCGATAAAAAAATTCCAGGTTGTGTTTGGGATGATAAAAACAGTTTTGACAGCCTCTAAGATGAAAAAAGTGTATTTTTACCACAATGTGCCTCCCTCTCTCTATGAATGAATGTGGGTGTGCCACGCATATGTCAGGGCAGATGGAAAGCTTTTGAACTCTAACATGGTACATACGTCAGAAGTGATGTCTGTTATCGTTCCAAAGATCTTTCAGGTTGGTGCACTTGACGAGTTGATAAAGGCAGGTTTTCACAAAACACCATGCCAAATCATAAAGTACTAGAAGAGGGACAATTGCAAAAGGCTTTAAACTTTTTCTCCTGTACCAACACATCCATATTCTCTGGTCCGTAAGACTGGGGCAATTGGTGAGAGAGCAAATACCATGTTTTAAATGAAAAGTGCCAAAATCATATAACTTTATTTTACGAAATCTACTATGGGATCAGCCGCCAAGGATATCTTACTTTCCCCGATCCATCAATCACCAAGTGCACGTAATTTAGTGGGGTGCAATAGGTGCTTTTTTATGCTTCTTTTTAAATGAAGTGCCAAAATCCCTATTGCTTTTACTTCATGCATACGAGACCCAGGTGCCGCTGGGCCTCTTACACCACTATTGACAGATACCCAACTATATCACTGACCTTTCTGAATCCTTTAAAATTAGTTACTAAATTATTACATTTCCTCCAAATCATTACAATATTCAAATTCTGGATTTCACAAGGTAATCAATGAAAAACGAAAAGATTCAGTGCACCACGTATTCACTCGTTTAGTACAATTTATGAAATAAAAGGTGCATGAAATGAAAAGTACTGAAAAATATGAATAAGGCTTTCCATTTTTTGGATAGTTTGTTGTGAAGATATTTGTGAACAAACTACACGAAACTGAGACGGAGTCGCTCAAACTTTTATTGCTCACAGAACAACATAAAACAGAATATCAACATCCGACATTATGTAATTCAGACTTGGATCTCGGAGGTTATTTTAATTACGTATCGTGTCGAATTTTTTGTATGTATACGATTTAACAAACCAGCATGTTTTACAACCTCTCACAACTATACACATGTCAACGTTAACAAAAAGTTTGCGTTAGAACAGAAGGTTCCTGCAACAAAAATGAAATCAATTCCGAAACTTTTATGTTCACAACTATGCTAATATTCATCCGAAACGTTTCAAATATTACGGAAGAAACAAACAATATGATACCAAATTTAGAATAAAACGTAAACCGAAGTAAAATGCATAATTAAACCACAATAGAATGTTTCACGTTTAACAGGAAGTTCACCAGCTAGATCCTATCCGTGTGAGATTTGGCATAAATTATAAATGATAACCGTCATATATAAAAATAAATAGATAGATTATAATCACTGAAAATAGTTCAAAAGCTCTTCGTTGACGAAATGAATGGAGGTGTCCGCAACACGTGTGCCTTGTTAGTAGTCCAAAAAAACTTTTTTAAATACAGCCCTGCCATGTCAATATTCCTCTATCGGCCGCTGGAGGAGGAGAGAAGTATAGTAGAATTTGAGTAGACTAGAAAATCACTTGTCAAACAGAAAACGATCTACAGGCCAAAATATACAGTTCCGTAATCTGCAGGGCAGCGAGGGAATCTCGGGTTGTTTACGCGCCCC
>BOPP01000004.1:3774200-3789243 GCA_017312745.1 Gryllus bimaculatus | reverse complement strand
TGGGGCGGGAGCATGCGGGGACGGGGGGGCAGCGAGGGCGCGGGGCGGCTGTTGGGCCCGATCGGCACCGGGGCGCTGCTCGCCTTAAATAACGAGCCCTCCTTCACACGCCCTCAAATCGCTCCATAACATCTCCACCTAATACGATCCTCCGGGAACAATAGCCCAAGGACACACAGTATTACAACTTTCCTTGCACGCGGGCGCTCGCTTCGTGAAGAGCATTCCGCGCTGCCCCCGCCCCGCCCCGCCCGCCCTCCCCTTCCCCCCTCTACGCCTGCCAGACACCGTCACAGCGCGACCAGCGTCTCGAGGACGCCAGGGGTTCGGCAGGGCGCTGCGCACATGGGGGCGCAGGTCGCACCCCCGGCCCCAGGACGACAGACACGCACCCATGCCGCGTCCCACCCGCGCTTGGCCAGGGAACTGCTCTGCGAGACACGCCACTCACCGATCACCCAACTTCCAAAACTCACATTTAACTCCCGTTTTTCATCCTTTCACTTACGCCGGTAAACATAACGCGCAGACCAAACGTTTTCCAAATCATTTATTTATTACCTGTATGACAGTGGTATAGTTTTTGTTTTTTTTTTTTTTTTTTTTGGTGAAAATTAAAGACATTTCACGATCACTGATACATTCAACAATTAAAAATAGTGAGAGTGACTATTTCCTGAGACTGATTTATTTATATAATTTAACAATGGAAAGAAATGATGTTAGATTAATCCAATTGATTTCATTACTTCAACAACAGAAACCTGTCTTAATTAGACGGCGAAAGAACATTTTCACGAAGGTTCGAAATTACAGTTATTGCACTTTTTAATTCTATTATCCACAAATTCCGTTTTCGAAATTATAATCTGCAAGAGCAGTAATTGTATAGTACGCAATCAAATGACAATATGGATTAATACAAATATAATTAAATCCACTGTTTTTCCAAATTGAAACACGTTCAGTTGAGCAGAGAAAATTGAAATCCACAGATGACCATGGAACACGACAACAAAAAATTGAAACGCAGTAGTTTGTCGACCCCTGTGACACACGCCGTGGCTGGCCTCGGGTTCGTACACCCCCATAGACCGCTAGGGGTTTTCCAATATTATCCAAGCGTCATGAATCCCACGGGATACGAGAGTGATATGGCCCACATAAAAAAGGCAACCGCTTTTCACTCAAGCGTGTCGGCTTCGAAAACTGGTATGAAATCGAGCCAGAAAGGTAGCCTCTATTTTTTCCGCGCTATAGAGAGTATAGCATTTTTCTCCTTCGCCTTCACTAAGATCGAAATTTTCTTTTTTCGAGGATTTGGAAAAAAATGAATGAAAAGTCGTTAACAATGCGCAACCAAAGGCAAATCAATCAAATGTATTTTGAATTTTTAAAGAAACCGTTCTTACTCCAGAAAACGGACATGTAAATTGAGGATTATTGATTTTGAGAGAGGGTCAGCTATCTCCAATTTATTGGATGTAAATAATGTCATCACCCTCATTAGCATCCCCACAGAATGACTATATTGTTATCACAACTTCCATGAGTATAAAAACATCAAGAGCACACAGTTAATCTACAAATCATTAAAATTTTTACTTTTGGACGCAGAAGTCTCCGTTAAAATTTCTTCCAGATATTTACTTTTTGATGCGTTCATCTTGTTTTTCATTACAACTACCCTCTCTCAGGAGAGTCCGCCTACTGCACTCAAAGCAGTTCGCGTGAAACCTCTTTCATCCTCACTCGTTTCTTGTTTGGTGAACATCGACTGCGACCACAATACGAAACCTTTCTGAAACGCCCCATTTGTCAAACAGCCGTCCTTTGGGAGCAACCGCTATTCACGCACTTGAATCGCGGCACGCGCAAGATTCGAATGGACCCTCCCGGCGGCCGGGCTTTCTCGCTCGCCCCTCGCTTGCCACCCCCCCCTCCTGCGGGGACGCCCGTCAAACTCGTCCGCCGAATTCCAGCACCAAACCGCCCGCACGCGAAATCCCCAAACCCCCACTGCGGGTGCCGCCACCGCCGTCACACCACCGCCGTCGCCACTGCCGTCCTCCGTCGACGCGTCATCGCCCGCATCGCACAGGCGCGTCGTCCACACATCTGGTCCTTCTGCCCCGACGCATTTCACATTACTTCCTTCCCCCTATTAAGCCCCGCCAGCGGTAATTAAAAGTCCTTCGTTAGCGGAAACGCCATATTAGCGTCTATTTCAGAGCGCGTGTCTTCAAACGGAATGAAAGCCGCGCCACCCCCGGGAGCCGCCGCAGCCTTTTGTTGCGGGCGCGGCGGCAGCCTCCCCCGGCCTTCATGACATCAACGAGATTGTGTTAAGGACTGCGGCGGAGCGGTCCGCTTAATAGGCGGAATGCTCCGCCCAGTGACAGCAATTGCGGCGCGCCGCGGGAATTGATTTTCGCTTCCGACGGCGGCGGCCCGGCCCGGCGCTGCCGCGGCTCCTTCTCCGCCCCGCCCCCGCTTGAGCGCGCCCTTCTTCCTCCGCCTTGCGAAGGGGTGAAGGGCGCGGCTTTGGCCGCCCTTCGCGGGAGACGAGAGCGCGCTGGAGAAGACCTCGCAGCCGCGACGTCGCGCGGGCAGACCTCGCAGGCCAGGCTGCACCCGTCACTTTGCCTCCTTACTGCTGCTTCCGCTACTGGTCATCTTTGCTAACTTTTCTTCTAAATTCGACTTAATATAACAGCGCTACTCCTTCTATGTCAGATATATTATCTTTGCCTTTGACGAATAGCATATTGTGTGTACCATCTCAGAGTACACGATGTAACCTCTTTACGTCGTCTCCGGCCAAGATATGTTGAAGTGATTGACCGGTGATTGCAACCGGTTCTCCCTTCAGCAAATATGTCATACACTCGCCCCAAGCTCCATCTTCCATGCTCATTGATTCCTTTTGCTTATCTTATGCCACAGCGCCTGTCCCCAATTAGAATCAACACCGCCCCCCCCCATTGCACCATCTCTTTAGCCGCCAATCGCCTCGCCCTTCCCCGTCGTTCTGACCCCCGGCTCCCAGCCCCGCCCCATCACCGTCCCCAAAGCCAGGGCCGCTTCCCCCGCCCGCCCCCTGGCCCACAAACCACCTCCGCGACGCCCCCTGCACCTTGCGTCCTTCGGCGCCCGCCCCGCCCCTCCGCCCGCACGGCCGCGCCGTCCACGGGCGGCCCCGCGCCCTGCAGGGGCCAGCCGGCCAGGGGAGGCCCGGCCCATAGCCTCACAGGCGCGATCACAGGGCGTTACCGCGCAGGCGCGCGCACACAAGTAGGCCATCAAAACGAAGTGGAATGTCTTTGATGGTACCGCGATTACGCAACAAACGGATAGGACTCCATGCGACCACATGAAAACATATAGTCGGATGGTCCATTGTTCCCACTCGAACGGCGTATAAACAAATGGCTGCGCCGGCCGTTAAGTTTGTGTTTGTAAGGGACCAGCTAAATTGAAACTGCCAACCAGCACACATCATCTAGAAAAGGCTAAATGCCAGGCGAACAAACGAGAACCGTCCCAAGAAATTTCTCCATGAAGGGCAGCCCGATGCGAACGGCTCCTCCAAATGCGATGAGAGGCGCGGCCGGTATAAAGGCGAATCGTCCAAACTCGAGGATGCAGAGCGATCGAAAACGTTGGTGAGCGGCCGTGATATCTGCCACTGGCCAGGATCTGGCCCTACGGGGATCGCGCGCCATTGCCGGGCCCGCGTCGGCGCTGTCCCGCCCGCAAAGCCTTGTTCGCAGGCCGGTCCCGCTCCCCGCCACCGCCCACGCCCCGGCCCCGCCAGCCCCCGCCGCAGGACCCCGCGGCGCATCGGAATGTGCCGCCGACTTTTTTAGCGGACTTCCCGCTCCCACAGACTATTTAAAAGTAAACGACAGTAAATGCATAATTCAATGCAGGAGCCCAGCATACTTGTGATCTCAATCTCTGAAGCCGGGACGCGGCCGCGTTTTGGGCGCCGGACGCGCGGACGCGCGGTGCGAGCGGGCGAAAGGGCGCCAGCGCGCGGGCCTCCCGGGCACGTGGGCCCGCGAATACGCGCGCCGCGATAGATTTGCTATATAACTCGTGCTCGGCATTTCCGTGACGGGTGCCCGGTGATTAGCAACGAACGGGTCCCCGCCAGCGCCCGCTTTTTATAGCCGGCGCTCTTTCCAAAGCTGTCCGGCCGCCGTCGCCGACATATATATTACCGGTGCGGTCGCCGAGCCGCCCTGACAGAGCGGCAGGCGGGCGCGGCCAAGCGCCGCGCGGCCCCGACCCCGCAGCGACCACGCAGGACCCCGCCGTCGCCGCCGACCGGAGCCCCGCTGCCCTGCTGCCCCCGCGCCCCACGCTGCCTGCGGGGACCGTTGCCCCTCGTCGGCGCCTCCCCGCTGCCTAACTGGGGCCTTCGCGACCAGCCACTGACAAAACAATGAAGGATTATTCTTGCCCGACGTTAGACGGGGGTGCGAACGCTGCGACGTCACTAGTCTTGCGACCATTTGCTCTCGATTCTCGTCGGGAGTTTCTTCTAGCGAGTACAGAATTGTAACAGGTCACTAATGAATTTTAAATTAACCATAATGTGTCAGAAATTAAAAATGTTTACATTTTGTTTCTAAGAGCATATTATATTACAATAATATTTTAATGGTTCAAAACATTCCCAGCAAAAAAATGATGAATTTATCATTTAAACAAATAATACATTTTCAAAGGAATCGGACTAAATATACTATTTAAAATGTTATTGATTGCGGGAAATTATTTCAGGACTATCACAGTGCCGTTAACCAAATTGAGGAAAAACAATCCCATGGACCCATCTATTACTGAGGCGAAGGAAAACGCTTTTTGCCAATATTGTATAAGGATTAGTTAGCAAGACCGAAAAACCGCCCGCCAACTATCATCTCTTCGTGACTGATTACCATCTCATTACATCTCGGAAAAGATGTTCATAACTTCCTAGCTTTCGTAATCTTCCACAATCAGAGTAACGACTAACGTTGCGGCTTCAACCCAGTCACTCTATGACAGACCTGCCCCAACAGAGGTTCTACGACAATACGCCAGAGGCAGCCGCGGGGACACGGCGCATGCCCCCGCGAATATGCTCAATATTTTACAATAGGTTCCGTATAGAAGGGTTGTGGCAACCTTCCTCGCGGAATGTGACAGACAGAAGAGTGAAGAAATAACCCCGCGGGTGCCCCGGCATTTTCCGGGCACGATGTTGAATCCAGGCTTCTTGGATAGACCTGCTCTTACATACTCGATAGAATGTGTGGAGCGAGAGCGCGATTTTCTCGGCGTTTCCGAGTGCCCTTGCATTTCTTTCCAGCCATCGTCACTCCCGTCATCATAAAAACTCACGGGAATCACGGGATCACATTTCGTAGATTCCCAGACATCTCGCATTCTACTGCCGACCAAGGTTCTTGCGTGAGCGGTTCGACGAGTGTGAAAAATCGCTCGCGTGTGTTTCCCCCGTAGCCGCGAAAGACTCCCGTAGTTCACAGAAATCCCACGATACTTCCAAAACTCCGCCAAACGTGTCGTGGCGGAGCACGCGGCCGGCAGCCCTTCTCGGCCGACGATTAGGGAAAGCGAGTGCGCGCTGGAGCGCGGGTAGCCGCGATGTGAACAGCGTCCGGGCGCGGCGCCGGAGTGCGGTAGGGCAGGGCGGGCGGGGCTACGCAATCCGCGAACGTCGTCGCCGCCGCCGCCGCCGCCGCCCACCGGTGCGGGCGGGTATTGGGATTCTGAGCGAAGCTTCGCGCTTCGTACCGCCCAAGTGCACAATTCTGGCCAGCTGGCCCGCGACCCTACGTACTCCCGGGGAGGCCGCACTCGCGCCGGGGAATTAGCATGCTACGTTAGAAGTTCCGCCACCAAGATAGGCGAAACAGAATTGGCGCTTTGTACAACGCGGAAAACGGGCGGGAGGGAGAATAAAAACGTTTAGGTGTGCGTTCATGTATTTTATATAGTGGATATTCGGTCGTCTAGGGAATGCAAATATGAGGTTGTTAGTATTTTAACACAAATAAGAACTGAAATACAGGGGTCGGCAGGGCGCTGCGCACACGGGGCGCAGGTCGCACCCCCGGCCCCAGGCGACAGACACGCACCCATGCGCGTCCACCCGCGCTCTGGCCAGGAACTGCTCTGCAGAGACACGCCACTCACGTCACCCAACTTCCAAACTCACATTTTAACTCCCGTTTCATCCTTTCACTTACGCCGGTAACATAACGACGCAGACCAAACGTTTTCCAATCATTTATTTTATTGCTGTATGTACAGGGTATAGGTGAAAATTAAAGACAGCACGATCACTGATACATTCAACAATAAAATAGTGAGAAGTGACATTTCCTGAGACTGATTTATTTATATAATTTAACAAATGGAAAGGAAATGATGTTAATTAATCCAATGATTTCATTACTTCAACAAACAGAAACCTTGTTTCTTAATTAGACGGCGAAAAGAACATTGTTCACGAAGGTTCGAAATTACAGTTATTGCACTTTTTAATTCCATTATCCACAAATTCCGTTTTCGAAATTATAATACTGCACAGGAGAGTAATTGTATAGTACCAATCAAATGACAAATATGATTAATACAAATATAATTAAATACCACTGTTTTCCGAAATTGAAACACGTCAGTTGAGCAGAGAAATTGAAATCCACAGTGACATGGAACACGAACAACAAAAAATGAAACGCTGTAGTTTGTCGACCCCTGTGACACACGCCGTGGCTGGCCTCGGGTCGTACACCCCCATAGACCGCTAGGGTTTTTCCAATATTATCAAGGTTCATGAATCCCCACGGGATACGAGAGTGATATGGCCCACATAAAAAGCAACCGCTTTCACTCAAAGCGTCGCTTCGAAACCTGGGTATGAAAATCGAGCCAGGAAATGTAGCCTCTATTTTTCCGGCTATAGAGATATAGCATTTTTATCCTTCGCCTTCACTAAGATCGAAATTTCTATTTTTCGGAGGTTTGGAAAAAATGAATGAAAAGTGTTAACAATGCGAACAAAGCAAATCAATCCAATGTATTTTGAAATTTTAAAGAAACCGTTCTTACTCCAGAAAACGACATGTAAATTGAGGGTTTATTGATTTTGAGATAGGGTCAGCTATCTCAATTTATTTGGATTAAATAATGTCATCACCTCATTAGCATCCCCACAAATGACTATATTTGTTATCACACTTCATGTAAAACCATCAAGAGCACACAGTTATATCTACAAATTATTAAAATTTTAATACTTTTGACGCAGAAGTCTCCGTTTAAATTTCTTCCAGATATTTACTTTTTGATGCGTTCCATCTTGTTTCATTACAAACTACCTCTCCTCAGGAGAGTCCGCCTACTCAACTCAAAAGCAGTTGCGTGAAACCCTCTTTCATCCTCACTCGTTTCTGTGGTGAAACATCGACTGCGACCACAATACGAACCTTTCTGAAACGCCTCCATTTGTCAAACAGCCGTCCTTTGGGAGCAACCGCTATTCCACGCACTTGAATCGCGTGCACGCGCAAGATTCGAATGGACCCTCCCGGCGGCCGGCTTCTCGCCTCGCCCCTCGCTTGCCACACACCCCCTCCTGCGGGACGCCCGTCACAACTCGTCCGCCGATCCATGCATCCAACCGCCCGCACGCGAAATCCCCAAACCCCCACTGCGGTGCCGCCACCGCCGTCACACCCACCGCCGTCGCCACTGCCGTCCCCTCCGACGGCGCTGCCGTCGGCGCTGTCATCGCCGCATCGCACAGCGCGTCGTCCACACATCTAGGCCTTCTTCCCCGACGCATTTTCACATTACTCCTTCCCCCTTATTAAGCCCCGCCAGCGGTAATTAAAGTCCTTTCGTTAGCGGAACGCCATATAGCGTCTTTTTCAGAGCGCGTTTCTTCAAACGAGAAGAAAGCCCGCGCCACCCCCGGGAGCCGCGCAGCCTTTGTGGCGGGCGCGGCGGCAGCCTCCCCCGGCCTCATGACATCAACGAGATTGTGTTAAGGCCTGCGGCGGAGCGTCCGCTAATAGGCGAGTGCTCCGCCCACGTGACAGCATGGCGCGCCGCCGGGAATTGATTTCGCTTCCGACGGCGCGGCCCGGCCCGGCGCTGCGCGGCTCTTCTCCGCCCCGCCCCGCTTTGAGCGCGGCCCTCTTCCTCCGCCTGCGAAGGGGTGAAGGGCGCGGCTGTGGCCGCCCTTCGCGGGAGACGAGAGCGCGCTGGGAGAAGACCTCCGCAGCCGCGACGTCGCGGGGCAGACCTCGCAGGCAGGCTGCACTCCGTCCACTTTGCCTCCTTTACTGCTGCTGCCGCTACTGGTCATCTTTGCTAACTTTTCTTCTAAATTCGACTTCTTAATATAACAGCGCTACTCCTTCTATGTCAGATATATTATCTTTGCCTTTGACGAATAGCATATGTGTGTACCATCTCAGAGTACACGATGTACCTCTTTACGTCGTCTCGGCCAAGATATGTTGAAGTGATTTGACGGTGATTGCAACGAGTTCTCCTTCAGCAAATATGTCTACACTCGCCCCAAGCTCCATCCTTCCATTGCTCATTGATTCCCTTTTGCTTATCTTTCGCCACAGCGCCTGTCCCCAATTAGAATCAACCACCGCCCCCCCCCATTGCACCATCTCTTTAGCCGCCAACTCGCCTCGCCCTTCCCCGTCGTTCCTGACCCCCCGGCTCCCAGCCCCGCCCCATCACCGTCCCCAAGCCAGGGCCGCTCCCCCGCCCGCCCCCTGGCCCACAACCACCTCCGCGACGCCCCTGCAGCCTTGCGTCCTCTCGGCGCCCGCCCCGCCCCTCCGCCCGCCACGGCCGCGCCGTCCACGGCAGGCCCCGCGCCCTGCAGGGGCCAGCCGGCCAGGGAGGCCCGGCCCATAGCCTCACAGGCGCGATCACAGGGCGTTACCGCGAGGCGACGCGCACACAAGTGGCCATCAAACGAAGTGGAAATGGTCTTTGATGGTACCGTCCGATTACGCAACGAACCGGAGATAGGACTCCATGCAGACACATGAGAACATATAGTCGGTATTCCATTGTAATCCACTCGGAACGGCGTATAAACAAATGCTCGCCGCCGGTCTGAAGTTGTGTTTTAAGGGACCAGCTAAATTGAAACTGCCAACCAGACACATCATCTAGAAAAGGCTAAATGCAGCGAACAACGAGAACCGTCCAAGAAATTTCTCCATGAAGGGCAGCCCGATGCGAACGGCTCCTCTCAATGCAATGGAGCGCGGCCGGAATATTAAAGGCGAATCGTCCAAACTCGAGGTGCGAGAGCGATCAAAACGTTGGTGAGCGGCCGGCATATCCTGCCACTGGCCGGATCTGCCCTACGGGGATCGCGCGCCATTGCCGGGCCCGCGTCGGCGCCTGTCCCGCCCGCAAAGCCCTTGTTCGCAGGCCGTCCCGCTCCCCGCCACCGCCCACGACCCCGCCCCGCCGGCCCCCGGCCAGCAGGACCCGGCGGCGCATCGGAATGTGCCGCCGACTTTATTAGCGGACTCCCGCTCCCACAGACATTTAAAAGTAAACGAACAGTAATGCATAATTCAATGCAGAGCCCAGCGATATGCGTGATCTCCAATCTCTGAAGCCGGGCGCGGCCGCGTTGGGGCCGGACGCGCGGACGCGCGCGGCGAAGCGGGCGAAAGGGCGCCAGCGCGCGGGCCTCCGGGCACGTGGCCCGCGAATACGCGCGCCGCGTAGATTTGCTATATAACTCGTGCTCGCATTTTCCGTGACGGGTGCCGGTTATTAGCAACAGAACGGGTCCCCGCCAGCGCCCGCCTTTTTATAGCCGGCGCTCTTTCCAAAGCGTCCGAGCCGCCGTCGCCGACATATATATTACCGGTGCGGTCGCCGAGCCGCCCTGACAGAGCGGCAGGCGGCGGCCAGCGTCGCCGCGGCCCCACCCCGCACGACCCGCAGGCCCGCCGTCGCCGCCGCACCGGCCCCGCTGCCCCGCTGCCCCCGCCGCCCCACGCTGCCTGCGGCGACCGTTGCCCCTCGTCGGCGCCTCCCCGCTGCCTAACTGGGGCCCTCGCGACCAGCCAGCTGGACAAAACAATGAAGGATTTCTTGCCCGACGTTGACCCGGGGGTGCGAACGCTGCGACGTCACTAGTCTTGCGACCATTTGCTTCGATTCTCGTCGGAGTTCTTCTAGAGAGTACAGAATTGGTAACTGGTTACTAATGAATTTTAAATAACCGATAATGTGTCAGAATTAAAATGTTTACATTTATGTTTCTAAGACATGATATATTACACATAAATATTTATGGTTCAAAAACATTCCCAGCAAAAATATGAATTTATCATTTTAAACAAATAATATATTTCAAAGGAATCGACTAAATATACTATTTATAATGTTATTTGATTGCTGGAAATTATTTCATGACTATCACAGTGCCGTTAACCCAATATGAGAAAACAATCCATGGACCCATCTACTCTGAGGCGAAGTGAAACGCTTTGCAATATGTTATAAGGATTATAGCAATGACCGAAAACCTCCCGCCAACTATCATCTCTTCGTGACTGATTTACCATCTCATACATCTTACGGGAAAAGATGTTCATAACTTCCTACGTTCGTAATCTCCACAATCAGAGTAACGACTAACGTTGCAGCTTCAACCCCAGTCACCCTATGACAGACCTGCCCCTAACAGAGGTTCTACGACAATCGCCCAGAGCAGCCGCGGGGACACGGCGTGCCCCCGCGAATATGCTCAATATTACAATAGGTCCGTATAGGAGGGTGTGGCAACCTTCTCGCGGAAGTGGACAGACAGAAGAGTGAAGAAATAACCCCGGCGGTGCCCCGGGCATTTTCCGGGCCACGATGCTCTGAATCCAGCTTCTTGGGATAGACCTGCTCTACATACTCGTAGAATGTGTGGAGCGAGAGCGCGAAAGGTTTTCTCGCCGTTTCCGAGTGGCCCTTGCATTTCTTTCCAGCATCGTCACTCCCGTCATCATAAACTCACGGAATCACGGATCACATTTCGTAGATTCGACACTCGCATTCTACTGCCCGACAAAGGTTCTTGGCGTGAGCGGTTCGACGAGTGTGAAAAATCCACATCGCGTGTGTTTCCCGTAGCCGCGAAAGACTCCCGTGTTCACAGAATCACGATATCCAAACTCCGCCAAACGTGTCGTGGGCGGAGCACGCGCCGGCAGCCCTTCTCGGCCGGCGATTGGGAAAGCGGTGCGCGCGAGCGCGGTAGCCGCGATGTGAACAGCGTCCGGGCGCGGGCGCCGGGTGCGGTGGCGCAGGGCGGGCGGGGCTACCGCAATCGCGAACGTCGTCGCCGCCGCCGCCGCCGCCGCCCACCGGTGCGGTGCGGGTCATTGGGATTCTGAGCGAAGCTTCCGCGCTTCGTACCGCCAAGTGCACAATTCTGCCAGCGCCCGCGACCCTACGTACTCCCGGGAGGCCGCACTCGCGCGGGGAATAGCATGCTACGTTAGAAGTTCCGCCACAAGATAGGCGAAACCGAATTGGCGCTTGTACAACGCGCAAAACGGCGGAGCGGAGAATAAAAACGTTTAGGTGTGGTTCATGTATTTTATATAGTGGATATTCGGTCGTACTAGGAGAATGCAAATATGAGGTTGTTAGTATTTTAACACAATAAGAACTGAAATACTTGAACAGCATAAACCTAATATTTCTATTATTCTATTAACATTAATATACTATTTTGGATGAATTACTGTCAAAATGCAAGAAATATTCCGTTTTTTATGGATTTCTGTTTACGAATCTGGCTCGAAATGTGCCTAGTTTGTAGTATTCTCATGTGTATCGCCAAATTTATATTATTATGTAAATGACGCCATGCAACACTTTACTATTTACATATTCATATCACATGGATTTTCTCTCAATTCCCCACCTAATACCAATGTATTTTGTTTTCATTTCACCACAATAGCTCTTTTCCTGAAAATGCCCGGCCGATGAATTGGATTTCGCTTCGCAATACCTTTCTACTATTTCCATTGTTTCTTTGTTGCGATGGCTCCTGGAATATGTGAACAAGATCTAACATGATTCTAATACTTGACGTGAGTGCTTCGAATAGTGTGGGAAATTCGAATCGCGTGTGAAAATCAATCAAAGACAGATGGGTGCTACATTTATAAAGCACTTTTCGAATGTATCATCAAGCTTTTCCCCCTTCGACCGTTTTTCGTGAACCGCTTAAGCTGCTTTTAGTGAAGGTAAAGCGTTCGTAAATACACGGCTAAAAGTCTCAGATGGAGGAATAATGAATGTGCACCGCCCCACTCCCGCCCACTCGCGAGCGAACGCCAGCTGGCGACCGCAAATCCGGCGCAGCCGGGCCGTGCGACTCACCTGCAGGAACACCTTGTCCTTGTACACCCAGCCGATGACCATGTCCGCGTCCGTCATGGTGCCGTCGGCGGAGAAGCCGAAGCCGACGTAGCCCAGCGTGCGCACCTGCAGCTCGAACGTGATGTCCTCCTCGTTGGGCGACCAGAAGACGGCGAAGTTGGGGTGCAGCTCGGTGGACTGGGCCCAGTGCGCGGCGGCGGCGGGCCGCGGGCCCAGCACCAGCGCCGCGCCCAGCAGCAGCAGCAGCGGCGGCAGCGGCAGAGGAAGCGCCAGCGGCAGCGGCAGATGCAGATGCAGCGCCAGCGGCCCGGCCAGCGGGCCCCGCAACCGCACGGGCAACGCCCACATGGGCCCCATGGCGCGGCGCGGCCGGCGGGCGGCCCTCAGCGCGGCGGACAGCCCCTCAGCGCAAGGGGTCGGCGCCCGGCATGCCGCGCCGCCTGCAACAGGGGACACGCTCGTCAGCGCTCCGCCCCGCCACACGTGCACTCGCAAATCTCTTTCGCACCGCCTGCACGCATCCAAGTTTAGACACAAGGGGCAGGTGGTAAGCAAGCTGGGGAAACAATTTTCTTTTGGGCACCTTGGCATTCCATTTCACGCATTCAATACGACACATACCTTCAGAAACAAAACAATTCCTATTTCTTGAGATAGAGTTAATTGACAAGTCAATATTTTTTCTCAACGAAGCACAAATTAAGACAAGTTGAAATCAAGAGAGCGTGACGGTGTGTTGTTGCGAATTTACTCTAAAGTAACTGAAGCTCAATTTGAGAACCACAATACAATGTACATACGCCACTGCGTTTTTCATCAGAAGTGGAATCAGCCGCACGCGAGGTTACCATGTTACACACTATATACAACTCTCGCACATGGTTCGCAGCACACACGGCACACATGTTAGGGCAACTCATGATGAGATTATAAGCCTAATACGCCTATATGGAATCCTCATAAGCTCCCCGTTTGAAAAGAATTTAATCATGAAACGCATAATATTTTTAAAAGAAACGTTCATTTTATACGTCCTTTAGAATGAAAACAAAAATTGTCATTCAAAATCAAATATCATCGTCAAAAATGTGTTTCTAACTCAGCCCACTGTACACGCAGAAACAGGAGTTAGGAGTGCTCGTGGGGAGAGCTCATTTTCTCCGGCTTTCCACTTTTTATACATCATTAGTCTCGTGATAAAAGTGGCGTTGGCGCAATAAACCTCGCGCGGTGAAATATAATCGTATAACGACACAGAGTGGGACGCTTATGCCTTCAGGAACGAAAATGAACGCAAGAGGTGTAATTTATTAATGCTTATGCGTATTCGAATGATTATGCCAAAAGTCATAAAGTAGATTTTTTACACAACCAACACAGAAGAAGGCTACTTTCATTACACAACCTACACACTTACGCATTTGCACAACGTGCACCACGTTAACAATGATATTGATAAAGCAAGTAGTAGTGAAAATATTTTGAAAAATCAAAGCAACATTAGAAATGAATATCAACCCAACGAAAGTTTCCAACGTACGTATATTACGATGTTTCATGGCATCAAAATAATACACAAGGTCATTATCATGTGCATCCTAAACGGAGACATCCACATTCATATGTTCTGCATTAAGGTTACAAACCAGAAAACATCAGTGTAACCACAGACACATATTTTCAGACACTTTCTATCTTCGGTTTTATCTGGCATTAAAAACCTCTTTATTACTTGAAATCAAATAGTTTTCCCTGCAACTCACTCCTAAACTGAGACAAATAATATGAAATTGTTAAAGAAGAAAGCTAATTGTTTACATTCACAAGTGCAAATTAAAAATATCCACAAAAGATAGGCATACGTGCAAATACTCGTGTAAATATCCGAGGTATTTACTCCCAAAAGTAACGTCAACAGCGGTGCCAGACGAGCAACGCAAACAGGGAGGGGCGCGCCGCAGTTCCGCAGCCCAATAGCCACAGCGCACGCGAAACGAGAAATACGCACACACGGACGCGGGGCGCGCGCCAAAGCAAGCAGCGATTGATTGCACGCCAAGGCGCGTCTCTGCTCTTCGGCTGATTTCAATCGCCGCGCAGCCAACAAGGAATCAGTCTTTTTCGCTGCGCGCCCGGGAGCTTTCATTTTTGCAAACGTACTGTCAGCTGCGGGCTAATTTCTGACGCTGAAAATTGATTGCCGCCCGATTGGTGTCGCGGTTTCGGTCGCTTGGTTTTCAAATTGGGCATATTAACTGGAAACCGAATGATTCGATGGGATGCGTTTCGGGCAGCTTGGCATTTGTGCCATATAAGAGTTTGAAATAACAAAAATATGAATTTATGGAGAAAATACTAAGAGTTAACTGTATTCATAGAAATTTATTAAAACCTTATAGAGCTCCAAGATCTGTATCCCAATCATTTTAAAATAAAACCACAAAACTCAGATAAAACAATAGAATATTCTCCAATACAATAATGCTTAATTTTCTCTAGTAAGAAGCTCACATCCACGCTCAACTCAGTCTGAAGCTTAAAATATATAAAGTGAAAAGAAGTTTGTTACTTATACCAAGTA
>BOPP01000004.1:3753160-3767100 GCA_017312745.1 Gryllus bimaculatus | reverse complement strand
GCACGTTCCAGGCGGCACTGCCGCGCAGCGCGGCAGCCGCTCGCCCAGGAGCGGGAGAAGCAGATGATGACTTTCCAATGTCGAGGCGCACGCGGTACAATGGGCCCGCAGGCCGCAGCGGCTGTGCAGGCGGCGGAGGCAGGGCGCCCGCGCGCGCGCGAGGCCTGCGAAGGCAATTGGCGATGCGGCGGAGGAGATACCGCGCACGGAGAGGACGAGGCGCGTGGGAGGAAGACATAGGGGGCGAGAATGAAGCATGTGGGAGCAGTGATGGATCCGTAGTATAGACAGCGGAGGGGAAGAGACATTCGGAATGTTGAAGACGAACAGGAAAATTGGGAAGCAAATGACGACGTCGACGAGTTGTCGGAACAACGGAAAAATTATGAATCGAAGAATTATTATATGGGAGCAAAATAAACGGTAGGTGAACTGCCAGGGAGAATCAAGTCAGGATGGAAGTATGTAGTTTATAAAATGGCGAAAATAAAGCAAGCATCAGACAGGAGGCATGTTAAATCAATCTTCAATATAAATAAAATTGGAGTGTCTCTCTGTGATTTCACAACTGCTGATTTAAAGTATCATATGCTTATTTAGATGATAGGAAAACCAATACAAGTTTTTAAATAATTTTTGTCTATTTGTCCGGAGTAATCTCTACAACGTTTTAAACGATTTCGACGCGGATTTCAGTGAAAGATAATGAGTTTTATTGGACATAACTTAGACTACTTTTTAAATTTATTATTTACTCTTGTATATTGAAGGTTCGTCTTTTAATACAAATCTATAGTTTTTACATTCCTTTCTCCACGAAAGTGATCTTCAAAACAGAAAATATACTGTCTGTAAAAATTATTTCCATGCCCCTTTCCCACCTTTAGAACAATATGTATTTAAGTGTGCTCTGTTTCTACCAAACTGAATTAAACATTTCTGAAAGTCCATAAAATTTCTTACTATATTCATTTTGATTCAATCTAATAGCGCATTTATGTCCAGAGTAATTGAAAATCAAAATTATTACTAAAATTTGCTGGGAGTTTGTAATAATGCATCTGTTTACAGCTGTCCATATGAACGATGGAGGTGGCAACGATGATCGTAACAAATATGGCAGTGTGGGAAGGGGCAGAGCGGGCAAGGGGAGGGAGGTGATTATGATTAATAAATACTCGGTAACGTAGAGACTTCAGGTAGTAAGCAATGAAAATGGCAAGTAAAGAAAGGCGAAGAGCGAGGCAAATCATAAACGCCAGGAAGAACATGAGATATGGAAGACTGTGATTGTGAGCAAGGCAGGATAACGAGCAGATGTAGCAGATTACGCAGGTAGTGACCAGTAAACGGTAGTATTAAACGTCTGGTTGACGTCCGCAGACACAGATACCAATAGAAGATTAGAGACGAATTTGAAATTACAGTCTCTACAATCATATGTGCATGGCAAAAAAAAAATTAACATACATCCTAACGATAATGTTTGTCATTTTAATTCACAGGTTAACACATATAATTAACAATTAAACAGCCAATACTCTATTATTTTTTTCTGAATTTATAAATATTAAATCACTTAATTGTGTGGTATACTAACATCAAATATTTGTTAGGTGCGATATTAATTCATAGTTTAAATTACAAGGCTGGAAATAAGTAATACCAATTGAATATTGTTGGTTTCAGTCTGTTTAAATGAAACGTTGCAGTGTACTGTATTTTTTTTATTGTAAGCAAAATTGAAGCTCTGTAATGAACGAGCCCATATCCCGAATTCGAGGCGTGCGCGGGAGAGGTGGGCGTGAGAGCGCGACTACGGGGCCAGGGCGCCACATCGGACGCCAACGCTGCAGGTCGTGCGTGTGGTCCGGAAGCGCCAGTCGGTCGGCAGCACCGCGGTGAGACGCGACACGATGCGTTGCGATGCGATGCGACGCGACGCGACCCGACCCGACACGCGGTTCCGGAGACGCCCCCGCCGCCCTCGGCACTGGCCACGCCGCCGCCCGTTGCCCGCCCGGCGCCCCCATTAACACCGTTATTCCATTAGGGGCTTCGCTGCGCCGCCCGCTTTGCAGCGCGCCGCCGCCCCCGCTGCCCGTGGTCGCCGCCGCCGCCGGGCGCCCACGGTAGTCTCGCCCCGAGCACCCCGCCCCGTCGATGCCCCGTCAGCGACCCCGCTGGACACGCGGGCTGCACGAGGACGCTGTTCCCCTCCCCTGACGCCCCGCCTGTCACCCCCACCCAAACGCCAGGACACGGGGCGATACGCGTCGACACACACGCCGCCTGCGATGCTCAATTTTTGTCGCTACACTTCCAGCTAAAGAGCGCTTTTCTCACGGCTTTCGTAACGCCCAATGCAAGCAAATACGGATTACAGAATTGCAGACGTAAGATCGTCAAAAAATAGTACAGCTATAACAGCATAAACATTCTCGTGTTTTTGGTAACGGTTACGTAACACTGTAATATTGCAACTTTTTTCGTACTAACACTTTAGCCATCACGTGATAAAAATCTTAACCAAACGAGTACTAAATTTGTCGAAAAAATACTTATCTATATCCTCTTGAAAATCCAAAAGTTTATATTAAAATGGCATTCTATCATTGAATTCAGTGTATTGTGTGGTATTCAGTGGATTTTTCAGTAAGGTTTAAGTGGGAAAATATTAGCTTCGACTGAGATTTGAACTAATTCACGAAGCAAGAGTCGATTCTACTATACGGTGCTCTCTTGTGCTATTCGCAGTGTTAAAAGCTCTATAATGAATTTTTATGTTGAATTCTGATATTGTTGCTATATATAAAAAAATAGGCAAGAACATTTTTAAAGTGTGCATTTAAAGATTTAATATTGAATAATGCATCCATTACGTAATAAATAGCTAACTTTAATTCTGAAGGTACCGAACATATGATACATTTTTTCAAGCACAATGACTAACATTAAAGAAATATTCGATGCCATCTGTCTCCTGGATTACCTGTTTCCTGGAAGCACTCATGGCTTGCATTAAAACGACCAGATTGATCTTTTCAAAAATTCCAATCGCCAGGCAGTGTTTGCGGAGAATCACGTAGCGTTTCTAGAAAAATCCTTTCCTGCATTTCCGATCTGAAGTACGCGAACAAGCACCGCTCTTGGAGCACTCTGCGTTAATGGAAACACAAAAAGGCAAGGGCGCGAGGCAGCTTAGCAGCTGAGCGGCTCACGCTCGCCCCGCGACCGGAACGCTCCGCTCTCAAGGATCCGCGCGCGGGTGACATCGGGGCGGGATTCTCTTCGTGGGCGTTACTCTCACGGCGGCGCGGCGTACGTATTATATTTTTTTGTATTCCACAATTTTTTTAAGGTTTCCTTTCTCCAGTAGTCCTGGAGAGGCGGGAATTTATTCAGTTGAGTAGCTTTACGTTATTTTGGCTACAGCTTATTCAGCTTTTGTAGCTTTTGGAGGGGGAGATATCTTAAAAATACTATTACTTATAATTCACTTAAATATAACTTATAACTATATTTACAAGAGCCACTTTAGGTCTTGTAATAGTTTGTTGTTCTGGGAATTTTAGTATAAAAATTATTTTGATAGCTCTTTTGTCCTATTTCATTTTTATTGTCATTCACGTTTTGACCTTATAATATAATGTTGTTTGGCGTTATTGTCTAATATCCACGCTATGCAAACTAGTACATTAGCTTACCCCAGACAAGGACTGTATTGTTGAGCGTTCTAATATTTGACTTCACATAGGGACAAAACACTACACTACAAACTGTTTTTTGATTGGCATGTTCGTTTGTCACCAGAGTTATATAATTTAACTGCCTACGTTCTACACGTCATTGTATACATTGTTACATTTTGTTTTATAATTAACAAATAACGAAGTTCTGCACCCAACTTTCTTAGAAATCGGTTAAAACGCCGGAAAATATTTGCGGCAACAATGTAATAATGTAAAATGTAAATGAGTTAGATAAAAACACGTAAAATAATGGTTTGATGTTTAGAGTAAACGGTCGCATTGGAGAAAAATCCCACATAAAAAGAGCGAGGTTCTTTCTGAAAATAAGCGCAGCTCCGCGTTACTAAATAAGCACAAGCACCATCGTAAATAAAACGTGGAACGGCCAAGTTTTAACAAGAGCCATTCATGGCTCTGAATGCCCGCACGCAGCAAGAAAACGCATCCAGCGGGGACTGGGCTCGGGCGGGGAGAGGGAAGGCGGGAAGAGCGGGCTCCAGGTAAGTTGTACGAAGCGGGGCGTCCGCCGCCTCCACTGCCACCGCCAGAGCCACAACGCCTCCGTATTCACCAGCGTTGCTCTACAAAATGTCCTCGTAGAGCACTTGAATAAATAGCAAATTAAGACATCTACGAACACCTCGCAATGAATCGGGTGTACTAATACCAACACAGTTTTAATTACGTATTATTTTGAAGATTGTGGAACAAGTAGTTATTCCTAAAATTCTTATTATTATATTATAGCTTGTACATAATTAAACTCCTTGTTGGTGAGCCTGGAAAATTGCCACTCGTAAATTTGGCGTAAACGCGTATGTACTGAATTTTACGATTATAATAATACTGACTCACAAGAAGAAATTAATTTCGACAATAAATACTGACAATAATAATACATAAGAAGGTCCTTAAAAAATAGTAGAAATTTTGATGGAACACTCGTCACTTTCACACATTGTTCCAATTTGCCAAACTTTTCGTTACTTGTGGATGAAGCCAGATGAAAATCACAAGCCTACACCGTCGCGCAGGTCATCTCCGCTGCCCCAGTCCCACCCCCGTCGCCCCGCCTCCTCCGCTCCATTGAGTGCCTCGGGCGAGTTGCTCGAACGAACCGCGCGCGAGGCTGAACGCGACCACTTCGTTAGAGGTTTCGGCGCGGATCCGTATATCGCTGCGCGCAGCAGCCACGAAGCGGCGCCGGGGCCCCACTGTTCCATTAGGCGGCGGCGGGTGCTGCGCCAGCCGCGCCCCACACAAGCGACGCTCCCGGCTAAGGAGGCGAGGTGACGGCGAGCGCGGTTGTCATAAAGCCCCAGCGCAGATGGCGACGGAGGACGTCAGTTGTTGGGAGAGCGTCGATGGGGACGGCAACGATAGATAGACTCGACGCCGCCGTCGCCGCCGCCACCGCCGCCTTGTTCGCGCGAGTTCGAGAGGCGAGGGTGGAGGTGGAGGTGGAGGTGGAGATGGCATGCCGGCTGCATTGACAATTCATGTTGAGAGGTGAACGGCGGAGATCTTCCCGAGAGGCACGAGCAACGGTCGCTGGCTCCATCACTCTGACGGCTGAGGGCGAGAGAGGCGGCGGACGCGGAGGCTTGGAAGCAGCGGTGGCGGCGGTGGCGGCGAGGGAGACGGAGGCGGACAGAGTGGAGAGGCGCTACGCGCGGCCACGGGGATGAAGCGATCGAAACTCCGAACCGCACTCAGCCACGCAAGGGGTTGCGCTCGAGTATTATTTAATTTAGCCTCGGAAACGCAACAGCCAAACAATTCATCTTCGAAAATTGCCCTGTCTGGAACCCATTAACAATTTGGCCGTCTTCAAGCGCAGATGGCCGTTCCCTCGGCTTGCTTGAGACTTACGTACACTTCAATTGCATTATAAATTGTTTCTCCTTAATAGCAACGTCCTGATGTACCACTATAGCAAGCACCAGAAAAAGTGACGAAATGGAGTTCATTGTCCAGGGAACTACCCAAGCTTGTTGCGATGTAATGGCGGGATGGCACTGCAATGATTTCCAGCGGTCATTACTGTCAAAATAAGACTTCAAAGAATAAGCGAGCTCTGAAGGTCCAAAATACATTCTACGAGTATTTGATACAAAAAAAATATTACAAAGAATTTCTATGATTTTAAATCATTCATACAATAAGTGTCGTATCGATATTACATTTACTGAAAACTCGTACGAACTTCACTAACATTTTCAAGACAAAAAGCACGATAATATATTGAGCAATAAATAAACAAACCTAAATGAGTAACTGAAAACGAACACAAGCGAAATATCGTAAATTGCACTTTACAACAGTAATGATGGTTTTTTCAGAGACGATTAAATGAATAATAAAATTGCATATGTTCACTAAATTGTGTTAGCGGATAAAAAACACATCATGTACGGTCATATTCACGTAATAATCAGAAATAGTTACGATAATTTTCCCCTAACTGTAGCTACAGAAACAACCCTTCCCAAGCTTCTATAACATCGTAAACTGTTCCACGAGTTATTCTGGAATATTAGTCCAAAACACACAAATTTTGAATCGCGAATCGAAGCAGTGTGTTTTTAAAACCGTGTTTTAATGTGCGATTGCGAACAAAACGTTCATTGGAAGCGATGGAGTTCTAGAGAAGATAAATTTTGCCACAAAAATTCACATTCTGTCGTAATTTACGATATTGTTTCCCTGTTTGCTAGGGAGCATGATGGTCTGGAAACGATACAATGGGGCGAGCACAGTTTGCTCTGGGTATTCGGCAAATCCCTTGCAATGAACGAGCAGATAGCTCAGTGGTTCTGGATTAGGAGAATCGGTACAGTACTGTTAAAGGTGTATTTTTAGAAACTGTTAAGCATAAGAAACAAATTAATTAACTCTTGGAACATTTATTTTAATTTCTGAGACACTCCAAAGTTTCTGTACCTGCGATCTCGTGGATGCAATAGTAACACCTAGACAGGTTCGTGTAGTAACATGAAGTGTTCAAACAACTTTGCACCCGACCTTCGGTAGTGTATCGTACTAGTGAAGTTCGCAGAATCGATTTTATGCCGTTCCTCAAGAACTATTAAGTTATGCTCTATCAGTAAGTTCTTAACTTATTGCACTCGAAGAATCAACTTTTTTAAGGGGAAACTCATGATTTCCGGAACGTTCATGTTCATGCATTTTGCATCAGAATATAATTACTATTTTCCCTGAGATTTCTCAGTTTCGGAGAACAAATCACACATGATGCATTACGTAATGTTCAAAACTTTTAGTCATAACGCAGACGTATTTCACCATTGAACAAGTACATGCACTCAATACACACACATCTACATTCATACATTTAGAGTTAGAAACCACAAAAGATATTCATGAAAGAAAATCACGTAACTCTTATATTATTTAAGACGCTGGATTCAGAGATATGTTTTTGAGAAGAGCACACACTAAGAGCGACAATCTATCAGAGCATGTATGAGATTGTCGTCCAGCTCAATGCAAAATATTTATCAAATCAATGACTAGAGAATTGAGAAAAATATGCACAGGCTACTGTTTCGTAAAAACTAAATACTAATTTAGATATTACGTTCAAATGCAAAGCAAAAAATAAGTAATAAATGTAAATACCTTTTCATTCAACATGATGGAAACCTTAGCTTGCCATAATACTAAATACGATATCTTCGTAAAAACATTATTTAAAACTAAAGCAAAGACAACATATTTTGACCCTCTGAAATGACAAGATTTCCATTGACAAAATCTAATAAAATAAGTTGGCGTTACAAGGCTCTATCAGAATTCTGATACAACGTGGAATGACAGTTCCAACAAATGTGTTTGTTGTATATATTCGTGCTGCAATCTGTGGACAAATGGCTGCTGTGCTCACTCCTGAAATGGGGAGATGACTGAATAATGAGTTAGAGAAACTTTGACATCAATTTACTAGAGACGACTGAAATGTTAGTCGAAACCTTGTCATTGCAAAGTGTCGATTTATTAAAATATTTCTTTTGCATTTTTGGATATATAATGAACGGGGAAAATCCAATGCAAAACAGAGCCCTCTGTGGTTTCGGCAAGAAAGCGATGTTGTCTTCTGTTATAAATAATTCGCACCTTGCTTTCGTCAATTGTTTTGTCGCAGTCGTGAAAAGAAATTATTTTTAAGCCAGACACTTTCTTCGAAAAGACAATAAACAAAACGTTCGACTTATGCGAGCTTGCACATCGAGTGCTGCATGCTTAGGAGAACAGGGGTAACATCAGGAGGCAAATCGTAAATAGTACTCCTTCACCGTGACAAATTCAGTTTATGGAAACATAACTTCGTGCAGAAAACAGTGCTTGTTTTACAATGTTTTTGTAAACCAGGGTTAGTGATGAAATGTATTCAGCAAACAAAAGCGAGGATGAGATAATGTAAACTCTACAAAATTTAAAATAAGCAAACATGCCTTTCTATGTACTCGCAAGTTAGGAATATCACTTCTCCTGAGGTACGAATTACCATGTAATATTACCAGTAAAAATGAGATTCAAAATTCAGTGTTTCCACAAAAAATATCTGATAAAGAAATAATAGTCAGCCAGTCGAAAAAAATAGTGTTTTCTGCGCACACGATTTGCGAACCGATGTTTTCCCCGAGAATTTTAGTATATTGAAATAGAGAGATAACAGTAATGTGTTAAATAAGATATTTTTATGATGGCAAGAAGGAAAAAGAACAATCAAACCAGCATCAGTGCTTCTCGCTCTCATGCATTCGTATACTGAAATCAGATTTGGGACAACGGAATTTCTTCCCCCGTACAAGGCTCTAAAAAGTTCGCTGTTTTCTTCACACGATAAACTCGTTCACGATCATTTCCATTTTGATGCAATACCTAAGGGTCGGCATCACCACAATAAAACATTGGGCTGGCGGTGATAAGCGGCCGCTAAAATCCCAGTTTGTCGCCCGTCGTAAATAAGAGGCTCGGGCGAATTTCTCTAGGCGGGGCCCTAAAGGGAAGATGCGCAGCGCCGCGACGCACCGACGGCGCCGGCGCCGGCCGCAGCCGCCCCGGACACGTCGCCTTTAACGAGATATCTCATAGCCACCCGGGCCTCGCAAGAATTTTCACAACTGAACTTGAAAAGAATCACAAGCCCATTCATTTTTACGGCGTTCGTCGGAAAACAACCGGCACGGCGGCGCGCGGGAGTCTCGCGGCCAACGGAAAACAATTTTAGCGTGCCCGTACGCACGGCGCTACGCTCCAGGCGGACTAATTTCGCGACAATTTGTCGCTGACGCGCAGTTTGAATTAAATCTGACAATAACTACAGGTTCATAGAAGGACGGCAATCGTTATTAATCTGCCTCGGCGCGCGTGATGAGGTAGAATCCCGAGACCGAAGAAGACCAGATGCCAATAACGTAATATGCAGTTATTGGCCTATCTGGTAGGCTAGGGTTTAATTGGAATCAACACTTCGTTCACAAACCAGTCACCGATGAATGAGATGAAAGCCAAATTCTGAAAAAATACACTCATCAGCAACTCCGACGTACAATTGAATGCGTCAGGACTCTATCGCATATCACGATTTAACTTCTTCGTAACTTTAACAGTATTTCGGATTCTATAGTTTTAGATGTCAACAAAAACTGGAAGACAATTCACGAACAATGCCCTGCTGTGATGGATCTCTTTATATGACGAATATCCTCAGTCATCAAGGTTCGGGCACATCCATAAATTTTATGATATAATTGCATATACATTCTAATAGAAAGAGGGCGATGGTGGCAGTCACAAGCGGGAAAAAAATACGAACACTATAAATCACTATTTGAATGTTGATTTCACTGATTGATCACACGCTCGCAGAGTCGTTTCGCGAAATTTGCAACATTTTAAAACAAAAAACAAAAACCCTTCTTTCGCATTTTACGATTGAAAAAAAATTAAAATTTTCGTAGGGGAGCGCTCCGGAGGTACGGAAGCGCAGAAATGAAACCTGTCACCTTCACTTCCGCGTTCCCTCTCCCTCTCCCTCTCCCTCTACGCCTCAGCCCCGCACGTATCCGCCGCCCGGCTCACGCACCTCCTGCGCAAGTACTGTATATTCATTTCCACTTTAAACACACAACACGGGTATTGGAAAATGTATGGACTGTGCTTATCAGCTCTCCCGTGACGCCGTTGCATGGGGGAGCGGAAAACGAGAAGTGGGCGCGGAGGCGGGACGGAGGCGGAACCGGAGGACTGCGAGGGCGCGTGAGCGTGGATGTGCAGGGTGAAGAGTGGAGCAGGGGGCGGGGCGGGGAGGTGGGGGTGGGGGTGGAGAAGCCACTCGCGTTCGTGCGCCCCTCGATCTGCGCCGCATCCTCCCCGCACAGCGCGCAGCCAGAAACGAACCACCGCGCCGCGCGCTCCGGGGACGCCATACACTTGGCAGCGCACGAATTAGCCCGCCGAAGACGATTGCTGCGTCTCGCGGTAATTGCGACTCCGCTAATTCCCACTCGCCAGATGCATGGCCTCACCACCACATTTCGGTTTCAAATCTGAAACACAAATATTGATACGACGTGTCTTCAATGTCGCGGATGCACTGTTGACACTAAATATGTTTCCTGCACAATAATTTGTCACTCATGTAGTTCCAGAAATGAATCCGTAACGCACCACTAGTGCAAAATGAAATTATGAATTTTAGGGTTTAATACGTTTAAAATTTGTCACCTATTACAGTTTCAATGAGACTAACTTCACATAAGAAAGTAAACGTAAGACTTCCTTTAGTTAGTGAAGAGGAAGGAAATGGCCGACTCTGATTTTCAATACTATGTATTTTGAACACTTTCAGACTATGCTTGATAGTTCAATTCTAGTGACGCGACGTGTCCTGTCAATTTAACCACGGCATAAGATGTGATTGTGAGATTTAAATTATGACTGGTAGAAGAACATACAATTAATCGTTTCACTCTCTGGCAAGCATGAAAGTTTTTGCATTCCAACATCCAGTCAGCGTGTTTGTAATGCGCCCGTCGATGACCTCAACGTCCATTCCCAGCGCAGCTCAAGGAGCGCAGCCTCCGCTCACAGGCCGAACATCCGGTCCGCGAGGCGGTGAGCAGTGGTCAGACCAGTCGCAGTGGCCGCAGTCGGCGCGGGGCACCGAATCTCTATTACTCGCATCGGACTAAAAAGCACATTCATTTCACGAACTTTTTAGAATCTATGCAATAGGATGGAGAGAAGGATCTTCTTTTCGAAGGTGTTGCCTTAAAAACATGCCTGAAAATCGTCGAGAAGTACAGTTCCATATCTCAAGCAAATTAGATTCTAAACGATCGTATTTAATAGATCTATTAATAAAGTAGTTATATTGTGTATGTTAGTACTAGATCTTGGAACTTAAAATCTGTAAGATAAATTTATAATGTTCATGCCGAGTGAAACGTTTGCTTTAGATGTATTAAGGAAAAATGTCGCTGACAAGGACAGAATCGAGAATCCATTCTCTCCGATCGCGGAAGAGTACGACTTCATAGTAAATGTTAGTCCAGAGGAGTGCGAATGGACGTGATTCAAAGAATATTAGAGCATCTAATTAATCCTATATAGTACAGTAAACAAGGGAGCAGCGTAAGTCTGTTATGCACGTCTTCTGGTCCACCATTTGGAACAAATAAGGTGTGATTCGACGCGTCCCTGTCTCCTGACGACATTGACCAATTTTTTCGGGCGCTTCCAGAACATTCCAAGCGAATTCTCGATAAACGTGTTTTTGAGCATCTAAAACGCGTTTTGCAGCTTTTTAATGCTTCTACAGAAGAGATGAATAGTTCATTCGATTCCTCTCAACAAGAATCGATTGGCACACATCTTTCTAGAATATTCTGGAGGAATTATAGAAAAAACGTAAAGGATGGGGGGGGGGGTTCAAGACACCTGGTAAAACGCTGAGATTCATTATCTTTCCTGTATAACATGAAAATATACGTCGGAGGCGCCATGCTCAGTTAGTATTTAGTAATTATTATTGTAAGACAATATTAACAGAACAATTAGAAGGATATTTTTTAATACCATATTAGTTGTGTTTGGACGAAAATTCCAAATATCTTGATCAAGAAGTTATGCTAGTAATCGAAACCATCAAGATATTTTTTTCAATTGCAATTTGAAACTATGTCCTCTCAAAATCAAACACCGACCACTGTTCAGGGCCATTTTGCAGCTCAGAGAAGTGCACGAGTGAAAGATGAACAGCAGCGCTTCTCAAGACACTCGCCATCGGAAGCTACGAAGATTACAACACGGCTGCTTAATGAAACGCGGGCTTAATTCCTACAATTACTACTAATCAAATACCCAAATTCCCTCCTCGCTCGCAGTCGTCTTCCTCCTCCGAACACTAGGGTTAGATAATGCTCCAACGGAGTCAATTTTGGAGGGGTTTAGAGCACTTCCTGGGTGCAACGTGGATATGATCGGCTAATGGTACACCTGGACGGCTCGCACAATGAGCGGCAGAAACAAGGGAAGTCTCGCACAGCTGACGTTTCTCACGTATCGTACAAGTCCTCTCTTACATAGACGAAATTTCATTTTTGTCTGTTCGAAGAAATGACTTAATTAGTCGTTGCATTCGCGAATGACTCATTTCTGGATTGTTTTTCACACTGCGAATAATCAATTTACGTAACGAATAAACTGTTTGGTGACATTCATACAACTTTAACTCAGGGCATTTATAAAGTGAGATGAGATACAAAAAGAGACAAAACCAGCTTCAAAATAATACATTGAAAGAGTTATGAATACTGCAATTGAAAATCTCACCCAGATTGGCCAACCCAGCACTGACAATCAAGTCACGACAGCCGAACAACCTATGTATTAGAAAGAACCTTTCAGAAATAATTCATCAAAAGTCTTCGGTCGTTAGCTTCACTTTTTAACAGAGAATGCGAATGAGAAATGAGGGCACGGTCGCCGGTGTCCTTTACAATAAAGAATAATTTCCATTTTTTGTGGTAATAACCCCTGGAGACACATTCCTCATTACAACCTGCTTCAAACAGACTACAATAAACCCAGGATTTTCGGAAGTAATTCAATGCGAGTTCTTATGAATCACACCAAATTGAAGAAAGGTACGATTAAAGTACACTTGCCATGTGAAGGTGAAAAATTCAAAGACGGTTTTTATTACATAGTATATTTTAATAGAAACAGAAAATCACCAACCTTTAAAAAAAACTCAATTTCAAGTTATGCACGTTTTTCTGTTATTGGAAGAATTTTCACGTACCCACAAAGTTCCCTAAAAATCAAAAACTTCTTCGTTTTTCGGCACACGATCACAAAACTTTTACTTACGAAGTGAGAAAAAGTAATAAGCATTTTGTGAGATTCATAAACAGGTGTCTTCTCATAATTCTGTAAAGTAGTTGTTATCTGTGACATTGACTCACGGACCCACGCAAGTGCCCATACATCGCACACACGCACGCGCACGCACACACACACACACACACACACACACACACACGTGTACGACAGCAGTAAAGAAGGAGAGAATGTAAAAAAGGAATTACAGTAGGATGGGAGATGGGGAAGAGAAAAGCAGGGAGGGAAAGGGAAAGGGAAAGAGATCATGCAGGAACGATGCACTCGATATGGCCCCACTAATGAGAAATAACAATCAAGAACGGATATTTTGTTAACATACAGCGCTTTGGGGGAGTCTAGATTATTGTATCCGGGGAATAATCACATCAAATCGAAATTTACTTTTTCCTGCACAATGCATAATCCCAGTTTTACTCGTGGCTTCGTATGCGCGAGTTGTAAACACAATTTGACGAGAGTCACACAGAAACGAACAACCCGGCAGACTGGCGTTCTGTCCTTCGCCAGACTGGTACAGGACAGACATGGTATGAGAAAGAAGAGAAAATAATTCGTTACGTAGCCGAAACGTCGCGTGTTCCCGGGAAAATCGAATGAAGTCAAAGGCACTTTATTGATTCCTCTTTGGCGACTTCATTCGGCCGGGCCAACGGCGCGGGCGCAGGCTCAGGCGAGGCGTGTCGGGGCCGAGCGGGGTCGGGGAGGGCAAAAAGGCGAAAGGGAGCAAAAGATGCCGGGCCGGGGACCTGGGGC
>BOPP01000004.1:3727661-3741193 GCA_017312745.1 Gryllus bimaculatus | reverse complement strand
CTCTCTCTCTCTCTCTCTCTCCCCTTCATTTTCTTCTCCCCCTCTCTCTCTCCCTTCCCTTCCCTTCATTTCCTTCTCCCCCCTCTCTCTCACTCCGCCGCCACCGACGGAACCACCGCCGCTTCCGCTGACAGCATCGTCGTGATCTCGCCGCTACCTGTGGTGGTGAATAAGCCAAGTCGGCAATACTGACAGACGGCTACCGCTGCAACTAGTTCACGGATGCGACTGCGAGACGAACGGCTTAGCTTGGGCTCTAACTCACCGCGCAGACCGACAGGCATTCAGATCCGCAAGCGTGTCGCACGGCGGATACGCAAGCGCTGCGGGGACCGCATCCTGCACACGGCGGCCGTCTCGGATCCCACTTCATTAACGCACAAGAACATGTACACGCGGCCAACAGTGTATCACGTGTCCTCAAAGCACTATCGTAGGTGTTCCAGAAACAGTGACAGAAATGGCTTATTCCATTCCAAACCCTGCAATATTAAAAGAAATCTTCTGTCTACAATAAGTTTGTTTACTCAACAAAAATCTGTCCCCAAAAGTGATACCCGATGTCACTTCGTTTCCAGAAAGACCGAGTACAAAAGGAACGTCGTTAACTCTCTGGCGTTATAAAATTTCTTTGGAAAATACGTCAACCCCCACCCCACCCCGCCGCAAGTGCGAGACAGAAGACTCGCACTAGTACATTTTGCAATGCATGGGAGGTTACTTCAACGGCAAGAACGTACCTCAGTTTCGCTAAGTGGACTGTCAGAAAGTTTTCAAACGACGAAGAAGGCATTTCACGTTTTTAACGCGTCCCACTCGGAGGCGTGCATGGAACTTCTGCTGACCTACTTCGTCTCACTAGGACAGTGCTGCAGGGGGAGGCCCCTCCCTGAGGCGACCGAAGTGTCGCCGCCGCCGCCGCTGCGCAGGCGGCAATCGTCTCGTTCGGGCGCCGCCGAGCGCTCTTTTGAAACGCGCTGTCGCTTCTTATGAACCATCCGCACAGAGCTCGGTTTCCACTTAAGAGCGGGCCTTTGCCTCTCTCTGCGCAAGCGAAAAGAAACAGCATTGAGAAGTCCGACCACGTCGCTTTAAAGAGTAAAAGAGGGACATGCTGTTGATTGTATTTACATGAACAAGCTTCTCTGAAAATGGTTTCATGAAATTGTGGAATGGTTTATTACAAATTATCGTATATTTTTAAGGCAACTCGACACGGCGTTATAATACGTTTCGTATAAGAATAACTTAAAAGTGCTTTATAGATATAATTTTGATATCCTTGCAAATGTCTATATACTGAGGGTAAACAAGTTGAATTAACAATAGATGAATTAGTAGGAAACAAATCAAATGGAATGTTTTGGTGGTATTTATTACTTAACTTATAATGAAAACTTGATACCCTACTTCATATTAGTGATCGGCTAACACTTTGATTCTCATAAACAGTAAGATAGTCAGAACATGTTTTGCTTCCTGATCTTTCAAGTTACAACACTTGTTTAATGCGCCCCTCCCTTTCCGGCTGCCTGCCTCCCCGCCCTTTCTCCCCTCTCGCCTTCTCTGCCTCCGCAAACAATCCGAACGTCCCGCAATTGTCTTAAAAGCAGGCTCTGCGCCAAAGCCCCCAACGCGACGCGACGGCGCGGGGGCGGGGCGGCGCCCGGGGACAGAGGGAACGGAGGTCCCACCTGCGCGATTCCGGCCTCCTCTCGGTGCACACGTCGATCGAATTCACGGGGCAATACATCAAAGTTGGGAATGCAGCGGCGCTCCCAGGGCGGGTCCTGGAGGTATTGATCCCCAGATTCTGCAAGCGGCCCGCGGGGCAGCTCGCGCCGAGGCTGCGGGGGCGGCCAGCGCGGCCAGGGCGGCGGGGACGGCCGGCGAGGACGGCCGGCGGGGAGAGGACGGCCGGCGGGGACGGCGCGCTGCCGGCGCCCGAGCAGACCACACGGATTGGGTGACCTTGGGAGGGGTGGGTCAGTGATTCTCCCATCTCGTTTCTTTCATCTTAGTGATTATTACAATACCTTATATCGTTTTTATTTGTATTTTCTCCATTATTACAATAATCATATATACTATTATTATGCCTGAGACCACATAAAATGTAAGAATTTGTAAGTGACATTAAGGATCAGCCTTTAAATTTTACTTAATTCTACTTCGTGAGCATTTTCTTTTACAATACAAGTTTCCTGAAATTAAGTTATTTCAGTCATCAATTTTATACCAACACTTTAAAATAATATAAATACATACAAATAACATATTCATCCACAAATTGACACTAGTACAACCTTTTAAACTCAATCCTTTATGATTTGTAATGAGTTCCCCTAAAGCACAATCCAGATTAACCGTATTTTCCAAATGTTTTGATAGCCTCAAGTATGTTGTATTATACTTGAAAGCAATACTAAAAACTTGTCTCTTTTCACTCCCTGGGCTAGATGATATTTGCCAAAAAAAAGTCTTTCTCGGAATCGTCTAAAAATTATTGATAGAAGGAGATCATTTGCCTCGTTCTCACGTAAATATTAGTACATGGTACAATGTTCGTTTGCAAGTTACATTGTCAAGTGAATTAATTCTGTTCCATTCATCTTTACGAACTAAACTACAGTTCAAGTTTACTTTATGATATATTTTGTATTTTGTGCAGAAAGAGTATATTACACACCAGTCAGAAAATATTTGAAAAATTAACGTACTATCTCTCTGCCTCTTTCGTATTCATTCTTTACAACTATGCACAGCGATCGTAAATTACCGAATCCACTAACTAAACATTTCAGTTATTAAACATCAGCGCGGATTTGATTAAAGTTATGCACTGAACTTTTTTCGTACAGCTACAACGCACCATTCAGCGGCAAACAGTGAACAGCGAGATTTATTTTGAAAAACAAATGCTAAAGGTAAGGAAGCGCCAACTAGAGCAAGAAGACCATGACGGAGAAGAAAGTGGGGAGGGAAGGCAATACAAATTTCGAGCATAAGACGAAATGTTTTTCTAATCGCAAAACTCTCCGCGTGGATCCCCTCCCGCCCGTGGCAGTGCGCCGAGCGGCCGCCTTGCCTGCTTGCGCGCGAGCCACCGCGTAGAACCTCCCCGCGCGGCGCGTTGAAGTGGCCGGCTCAGGTGTTGCGACCGCCCCGTGGAGCGGAACGGCTCGCCGCTGCGTCTATAAAAGTGCGCACGCACTCTTCTCACCCAATCAACTTTCCATCACGGCGCCTTAACGAGGGCCGGCGCGCGGCTTCAATAACGCGCCATTTACAGGCGGCGGCCGCGGGGTCGCGCACGTCTTCATTACGTCATGATCCCGCGCGCTTGCTTGCAGCAGCTCGCCGCTCGCCGCTGCCCGGCCCCGCTCTTCCTGGAGAAGCGACTTCTCCTTCCGATAAATGTTGGGTAATTATTTTGCATCAACCTTTACTTCTTACCCTTCTCAAAATTGGCACCACGATAATCGTTTTGAAGAAGAAATTGCACGACCAGAAATAACGGTTCCTGAATGCAATAAATTTATTTCACGATCAGAAATCATCAAGTATCTTTCACTAGCAACCCCGAAATTATCAAATGACCATGATCTAATATCAACTTTTTTTATTAAAACGCCTTCCCATAAAAGTAATCGTACATATTACAGCAATATTTAATGCCGCTTTGAGACAAACGTACTTCCTTGATAAATGGAAACACGCCCACATTATTCCCATTCTAAAGCCAAAGAAACCTCAAAATTATCCAACTAGCTATCGCCCAATTAGTTTGCTACCCACAATGGGAAATCTATTTGAAAAATGTATATTATCTAGGCTATATTCATATCTCAGCGCAGTCAATGCCATAACACCTCATCAGTTTCGATTCCAACCCCTTCTGTCCACGTATCATCAAATCTTACGCCTAACTGAAGATACCATCGAAGGATTTCATGACCATAAGCATACCGCCGCAGTTTTTCTAAATGTAGCTAAAGCTCTCGATACCGTCTGGCACCCAGGGTTAATTTTCAAACTCCGCGGTGTAGGTACTCCACTATATCTTTCACGCATCATAGAAAGTTTTCTTTCCAACCGAACATTTTCTGGGCGTCTCCCCGGGGCTCTCTCCACACATTTCACCATCAAAACAGGAGTACCTCAAAGACCCACTCTCTCCCCCACTTTATTTAATGTCTACACTTCGGATATATCAATCACCCAAAATACTGCAATAGCTCTATTTGCCGATGATACAGAAATTTACTCCTCCAATTGCAATGTTCAATCTGACGTGAATGATCTCCAGCATCACCTTACATTATTTTCCTACTGGGCCAAAAAATGGCACATTGAAATAAATCCTAATAAAAGCCAGGTAAAAATATTTACCCTTTGTAGACGAGATGTCCCTCCAAATCTCACATACCAATCACAAAACATCACCTGGCTCCCTCCCAACAAAACTGGCAAATATCTAGACGTTCCGTTCAATAAAAGGCTTACATGGCGGCAAAATATAAAACACCGAATAGCGACTATTAGGTCCATCAATTATATTCGATTTTCAAAAAAGCATCCTCCTTACAACTACATGTTATTCACCTTTATAAAACAATGATACGACCCATGCTTTCCTATGTTTCCCCTGTCTGGGCTGCCGCAGCCAAAACAAAGATCGGCAAAATCCAAATTTTTCAAAATAGATTCCTACGCACCATCACAAAAGTTCCCTGGTAAATTCTGAATGCGCAGTTACATTATGAAATTGGCATTACACCAATCCCCGTCCATTTCTCCCTCCTATCAGTAAAATTCTATTCCAAAATATTAAAGAACCATTCAGCTATTCACTTTCACATAGGTAAGCAAAATCCTCATCGCAAACAATTAAAAAGAAAGTTACCAAGATAATTTTTCGATCCCCCATAGACATAAACCGATGAGAATTTTCCCATTATTAACTACTGTATAAAACAACTGTATTGTCTTATATCTAAAACTAAATTTATATTTATCTTGTTTGTTCAGTTCTCAAATGATTCTTTAATATAAATATTATTAATGTATCTATCGTACGAGGCTGCAGAGGGCCGATGGCCAAGCTAGAATGAATAAAAAAACTAGTAAGAGAATAATACAATAATAGTGTAGTACATGTTATTTTAGAAATCCATTAGTAATATTCAAATTAAGTTTTTCTTGATATAAATGAACTTTGACTACAATTTATCTACGTTACATTAATTTATTGATATATCTACATTACTGCGATTACTACATTAGTTCAAAGAATAAAAATGAAAACCAGAAAATGTCTGAGCATCTATTAATATTCAAACGGCATACATTAGCATTTTTTTGTTATGAATTGGGCCCCTCCAATTCCGTGCGGATTCTCATCCATATTGCCTCAGGAGACACACTCAGTTCGAAACGATATTTGGTGGCCCGCTCAAACCTACTGCTGAGTTCCATGATTAGCACGGCCGAGCAGAACTGGTTGTTGGTGTGCAATACCGTGCGGAGTTGAATCTCAAAAAGCAATCAGTGAGAGACGTTAACACCCACCTAAATGGGATTTTCTTGCTCGTAGAGGATATTCCACCTCATCCACTCCGCGTCTAGATGTTTGGCGCTTTGAGGCTTTTCAAAAACTGCAATCGTCTCAAAGACGTCGGCGCAACAGGACAGGAATGAAAAATTGTCATTTTCTCGTGCCATTCAGCATTGATTAATTCAGAAACCGTGAAATGTAGTTAATAGTCTCAAGTATCGAAAATGTATGTAACTAGTATCCAAAATGTATCGAAGGTAATAAAGGTATTAATTTATTATTTAAACCTGGTTTAATGTATATCTTCAATAAAAGGAATTATAATTCATCCTCTTTCATTGACAGACATTCGCCATACATTTCAGTTATTTTAAGCGACATAACTCGGTGTCGGTTGGAAGCATAACGAGTATTGTGGTGGGCAAGAGTTGCTTTATGGAACTGCACCGTTCAATTCAGATATCTGACCTATTCAAAGGACACCCACAACGAATGGACAAAAACAAGAGCAGTTGAATGCAGAGAGGCGAGAACGATCAATTGCTCCTACTAACCACTCGCAGCCTACATAGCGCCCAATTTCCAGTGACGGGAGGCGAGTGCACAGATCCGCGGCGCGAAGTGGCGCGCGCGGCCCGGCGGGGGGCAACTCGGTGCGGCGGTGCCCCGGACCTCCGCTCAAGAAGGGGACAGAGGAGAGCATTACAAAAGACGAGCGAGCAGCGGACAGAGACGGATTTACCGACAGGAAGTTTAGGGAGTGTGCCGGGCTGGCGGGGGCGCGGACGAGAGGCGGCGAGAGGCGGTGCCGCTCCACCTCCGCCCGCCGCCGCGGCCGCACCTTACCTTTAATTACGCGCGTTCCACGCCGCCGCCAGCTCTACGCCGGCGTACGGCTGCGCGTCGGCGTCGGGGCTCCGTCGACGCGGGGGACACTGACCGCCGCGCCGGCGCAGCCGCGTAACTGGCACTGGCGCCTAGAGGCGCGAGGGGGCGGGAGAGCGGGGCGGTGCTGGCGGGCAGCGACCTCGCTGCCGATGCTTAATTTTATGCTCCCTTGCCACGTGCGCGCCCGAAGGAGAACGACTGGAGAATGCGCCGTGGGCGGCGGCGCGAAGGCAGGCGCGGGGAATCGGAGTGCGAAACCCGAGGCGGGAGTTGGCAGCGCGACTTCACCGCGGAGCGGAGGAGAAGGATGCCGAAGCAAAAGAGGAGGACCGGGACGAACGGCAATGGTGCGGAGGAGGAGCACTAAGCGAGAGCGGGCGAAATTGAAACGATTATTTCTTGACTTCTGTTACGCACGTGCGGCACATTGTGCGACGTAAGGCATTAAAATATTATCTTAGTGATTAGTCTAACCAATCTCTGCTTACGAACGTAAGATGACCATTACCCGAAACTAGTTATTACACACGATTGCCTCGCCCCTCATCTAATGGTTATGCGAAAACATTAAAACTAATACATTGTTTTCAAACCTGTATATTGACTAAAACATTACCACAATGGGTCGGCGGTTCGATCTTCACAGTTCTGTTCTGAGGAGACGGTAATGCTAACGTAAGCAGCGTGCCTCGTCGGCAGTCTATTTGGACGCTTGCAGATTAAGCCTGCCACAGGCGAAGTAGGGTTTTCCGTAAAGGAAGAACGCGCGGAAACGGAACACATAGGCTTTGAGTTCCGGGCTTATAGAACTCACTTTTTATAGGGACGAAAGCGAGAGGGGGACACGTAGCTAGTAGCAGTGAGCCTTCGCCTATAAACAGATGTACAGGAGCAGTAGGGGAGATTTGGAGAAGCGGTTGGAACCTCGTGCGTGGCACAAAACTTGGGACCGAAGACGTGCGATATAGCCGCAGCTCGCGAGCTGGATCATTAGTGACAAGCCTGCGGACTTATCTCCTTGGTGACTGCGTCAACGGGGGAGCCATGCTGTGTGCGTGCTCCCGAGGTGAAGAGTGGATGGAAAGTGCCACGCGAATTCACGCCGATTCTCAATCGCGGAGTAAGACTCGCTCCTGCGATGCGAGGGCCCAAACCACCGTTGGATGTGCCAGAACCGACCCTTTCGTATGTGACCCAAGTCGACATCCGAGGTCACGGAAAGCTAGGCTTTGTGCGCGCTTCCAAAAAGGTAAGGGAGTATGGCGAATGCCACAACAAAGAGACATCTTCGAATCGGATTGATCGTCTACGCCGATCAGGGGAAGGAATAAGTAGGTCTATCAGAGCTAGGTGAAGTAGATTATTAACGTGATATATATTGAATGTTTTCGTTTTGCTTGGCTTAATTAAAATATACTTTGTCTATACGAAAAGCTCTGGTGCGTCTGTGGTCGCTGTGAGTTATCCAGACGTCACAGTAAAGAAAAATGAGCGAAAGAACACAGGGTTATAACACAGCCATAATAATACCCACCAACAAAACTGTATGACTTTTGGAGGCTATTTTGTTGACGAAACGCGATCTTACAGTATTGACTCACCCTAAAGATAATATGTTAAAACTGAACATCGTGTATCTGAAAACAGATGAACGCTATAAATTCACTGCAGACTTCCTGTGTAATGCATTAACATTCACGAAAACATTCAAAGTACATTATTGTTTTATAAGAGTTCGTCTGAAAAAATGTATTTAACTACTCTTCATTATTTTTACTACTATTTTAGTGTTAATAAAAAAATTTAAAGGACCTCCAATACAAAAAACAAAGTATTTTTAATTTATTTTTGCTTAGAGATAACAGAGTGAGATCGCAGAAGCTAGCGGGAAGTAAGAGAAACAGAAAATAGCAGGGGCCAAACAAACCGTAGAAAGAGTCGACAAGATCTGTTCAGAAAGAATAGAGCAGTACATTGCGAAGACAATGCATCGCCTTAGACCGCACGAATACGAAGGTCACAACACAGCTACACCATAGAAGGACCCGGCACCCAGCAAACATTGTGTGCAAAACTGACTATTATTACGCAGGCATGGATATGTAATGCAACGGAGGGAGACGGGGAAGACGAGCCAGGACAAACTAGAAACACATGCAAGCCGAGAGAAAGCGAAAGACACGATATGGTTGAAGAAAGGTGCAGCCAGGAAGAGGTTGGCCCGGCAGCCAGCGCAGATTCCGAACCGAGTGACAGCGTGACAGTTCGGGAAGGGGCGAAGAGGGAGCGGGGTTGTCGGGGGCCTAGAGCAAGGACGACGGGCGTTGAGAGGGGCAGCGGGGCACGCACGCGCGAGAGACCGGACCGACCGCGCGAGAGTAAGGAGAGAGGGTAGTGGGAGCGGGCAGTGGCGCTCACACAACGGTGTGTGGGGTGGTGGGGTTGGTGTGTGTGGTGGGGCCGTGGTGATGTCGTGCGCGCGGAGGCGGGGAGCGCGGAAAGGAGGTTAGGGAGCGGAATAGGCCAGAGCCCCGAGTAACATGAGCTCCGGCAGCGAAGAGAAAAGTTTTTGTTGTGCGAACAGCGCATGCCACTTGCGCCTCTCCTCTTGTTCCTATCCCCTCGTCGGCAACCCCCCCTCCGCCCCGCCCCACTCCCGTCGCAAAGGAGGCGTTCGTCGGCGCGGACCGCCGCGCGCGCTCGCCGTACCCGGCTACGCGTCGTCCCCACACCACCCCGCCCCCTGCGCGGCCCGCCCGAGCCCCGCGGCGGGCAGGCGGCAGGCGACGGAAGCCAACTGCGGCACCTCACAATTATGCAACCACGCTACGTAATTTATTCAAGCACAAGACAAATGCTGGCATACGCGGCAGGAACGGTGGCCCCCGGCCCGGAGATAGCGCGCCAGCGAGCGGAACTGCCCGCAAGGAAACGGGGGGGAGAGGGCGAGGCGAGAGGCAGAAGAGGACGAGAAGAAAAGAACGGCGCGAGGCCGCGCTACAAGCTTGCAGCAGTCTACGTGAAATATGCGCGTCCATACGAACCGGACGCACTGGCGTGGCCCCTCCCTCGGCGCGGGAGAGCGCCTCTTTCGGGCGGCGGGCGGAGGAAGAGAAGGGGGAGCCGACTGGCGGCAACGCGCGCCGAGCGCGGGAACGCGCGCAAGCAGGCTGCGAGATATAGCGGGGCGTGCGGGGGCCGCGAGCCCGCACTGTGCCCTTCATCTCCCCGCCCCACTGCGAACCCGCCAGTCGCCGCGCCGCCCCGAAAGAGCCTCGCCCCCCGCGCGCCAGAAATTTTGGCTAAGCAAAGACGCGCGTGTACACACGTCCTCCACGTCAAAAACACACCCCCGCCGCTTTCTGTTAATATATGCATTTAACCACGACCGCATGCGCCCTGAGTATACCCGCCGCACATCAAACCCGAAGCGTCGCCCGCCGTCGCCACACGACGCGACGTCCCCCTCATCTCCCCCTCCTTCCGCTCAGCACCCTCATCCCCCGGTTACAGGGCCAGCGAGCGGGCGCGTCGCCGCGGCCCGAATGCTCTTTATTCCCGCGTGGCCGAGGTTTGCCAGCGTTGTCAACTGCATCACGCGTGCGGCTTCTGCACGCACGCGGGTCGAACGCTGCACCGTGCCGCCCAGCCGAGGTACTCCGCACGCCCGAACGCGTTTAACTATACAAAGCATCCCGCTTCACCCACTGATGTTTGCAATTGATTAAATAAAAGTGGAAACGGCGGGACTCAAAGACAAGCGGAAAGCAGAAACCCACAACATTTAATTTGTTTTCCTCTAAATCTAATTAACTCCACTGAAATAGAAATAGCAAGTTCTTCCGCCAACAAAGGAAATAATGCGTTTTGCAGAAAAAAAACATTCGTATTAGCATATACATGAAACAGCAAAAGTCTACAAATGTAACCAATCATGGACACACATGTCAGCCATATTTGTAGTAATATTTAATTCAGTATAGTTCAATGACGATCACACAACAGAAAAAGACATTCTATTTTTTGTCCTCTATAAGTGAATATTACAAATCATACAATCTCTTCCAGTATTCCTATCATATTTTTACTATCTCAAAATATTATACACCTCTCACTGAAAAAGTTCATTAGGAAGTCTTAAATAAGTGTTCTTCGTTGCAAACATTTCTCTCAATGTTTTTCAAATATTTCCATATCTTATTTATTAGTTTATAATGGATATTCGAAAATTAATGTATTTGATTAAGTGACTATGAACAGGAAAAAAAAGAAAACACTTCAGTTTATTTCAAAAGTGATACTACTCGGGAAAAAAAGTAATAAGGATAGTCGATTTCCGCCCTTCTGAAAATTACACAGCAAATTAACATGCGTTTTCAAAAACAAACATGTATAATTTAATATTCAGTGTATTGTAAGCTTATATTGGAAGGAAGAAATAATGACTTTCAAGTGGCGTCTTCTATAAACATCTAATACGAGGCATTACGTTGCAAATGAAATCATTTCCAGATCCTCTTTCCACCTATAGCTCTTGATGCGGATCTTCGTTGGATCCAGAAGACAAAGAGAAAATTCTCAATTGAGGGATCAACTTATAAAGGGGAGAGCAGGCACCGACGGAAATAAGGGAAAATATTACAGGTCATGAACAAAGACGTTTTCCCCTCAGAAATTACTCAGGCATGTAAATTAAATTTCCGCACAAAAATGATGAAGAGATCTTGGTGAATATTTTGTAGTAATTGCAATCCATTTTGAAAACGTTCGTCTAAGGAATCCAAAATTTCAACCGAAATATTGGCGTTATACTTGAATATATCATTCCATTCATCAAATACGCTTGTTTTACTATTATTGTTTTACTATATTTTTATAATGTTAGTGTGGCTAATACTTAATACTTACACGGCCCTCAACCTGTCTATTCCATTTTTTCTCCTCGGGTTACCGGAATTTCAAGTGCCGCTCCTCTCCAGACTCGTGAACTCTTTCACCCGTCGTCTTTTACACAGCCCACCTCTTGCTAGGATGGGAAAGATATAAAAATATGCGCTTTATAAATAAAGAATAAAAACGTCTAGTAAAACGCTTACCCACAAAACAACAAAGGATTAGCCAAAACTGCCAAGTGGTTTTTGAAGAACAATCAAATATCGCATACACAGAAGTCTACACAAAATCCTATCGACATAGATGAATGAATAATCAAACGTTCTTCTTAGACCGATATTTTAACGCGTTCATTCTTGCTCTCACAACTTCGTGCCATCCTCTTAAATCAACTTCGAAAACAATAGAGCCATTCATTTCCCGGCGCTGCAGAAAGTTTCGAAGAAATATGAAACGCCAAGTAAAAGAAGAAACGACCTCGAAGGCTTATCGAGGGCGTTCGAGCGTTTTCATTTTCCAGCCAGTCTCATTGGAAGCACTTTGGAAGTTGTGGAGAGCGGCCGGACAAAAGCCGTTCCCACCTCGGCCGAGCGCTCGCCGCGTCGCCCATTCAAACGAGCGCCCGCGCGCTCGCCCCACCGACGCCCCACGAGAGAGGATCACCTCTTGTGGTGGTGAACTATACTAGGCTTGTAGCCTTTGTGGACAACTAACAGAAAACGGGTACGTGGCTTTCCTCCAAGCTTTACCTAGAGATTGTAGGGATTATCGCAAGAAAACTTACTTTCTTAGAAGGAACAAACAGAGTTTGCCAAGTTCCATGAGATCGTAATCCAGAAGTGAGAGTATTCGAATCACTGAAGGAAAAGCTCGACTATGTTGAAAGTGAGAATGCGAAGCACTTTCTTTGGAATTAATCTCCACCTGAAGAGGGTTAAAGAAACGTTTTCATAGATGGTAGATTGCCAGGGCAAAGTTCCAAAACAATGCTCATCACAGAATTTCAACTCTGACAACAATAAGAGTCGGGATGAGAAAAAATGTAAAGAGATAAGAATAGCGTCATTCCATCTAACAGAAGGAAAGTAAATTCCAGTAATATATAAATTAACTCCTCCGGAGAAGAGAATGCGCTTGATTATCTTTTAATCTGCTGTAAGTCTTAGAGTAAAACTACTAATATTGCGGTGTACCTGGAAAATAAAAATGTTAGGAGATGAGGACAAATTATTAATTTTTACAAACCTATAGCACACAATTTTCAGTTTGTAGTTTTCTTTCATTTTAGTTGTCACTATTCACATTCTTTTTTAAGTTTTCGAAATTCATTTTTGCACGAATTTTATTAGTTTTCTCTTGCCCAGCGTACCTAGACATTCGTAAAACAAGATTGAAGAACGCGGAAAGGAACTCGCGGTGAGATTTAGATGTCATGTAAACCCACAGTACCAGAGAGAATTTCCGCAGCAATCGAGGCAAATTCAGCAGAAGCAGCAGCTCTCTTCGTCCAATACCACTCCGCAGCCTCGGAACGGCGAGCGTGTTCGGCGGACTGCCGGGGCCTTACCCAACGACGCGGTCAACACTCCAGGTCCGCGATGTTTACTGAAGCAGGTCATGCTCTCCCACCTTCCTTCCAATAGACTAATCCACCTTTCGGAAAGTTCCTCTCCCGCCAGAGAACTCCCGAAGAGCACGGCGCCGCGCGAGGGGGGGGGGGCGCGGAGCCACGAGGGGCGCAAGCAGTCGGCGCCTCAGAGGGGAGGAAGGAGAGAGGAGATGAGAGGGAGAGGAAGGGGGATGTGTGAGGAATGGAGAGAGCAGGAGGGGGCAGGGATGGGGAAGGGTGGAGGGGTGGGGCGGAGAGGTTGTAGAAGGGCAACGCAACGCGGTGCGGGAGAAGTCGAGACTCCTCCACTGCGCCGCGCGACCGCAGCCAGCTTCTCCTCGCGGCAAAGCGACAGACGGCGGAAGGGGCGCCGGGCGCCGGCTCGAAACGTCCGACGTTGTACCGCTCCCTCCCCCTGCCCACCCCGCCCGAAGCGCTGGCCCAGAGCGCTGTTTGCTCAAGGGGTGGGGCGGCCGTGGCGGCCGCTAGTGAGCTCGGCCAGAAGGGCGAGAGCGCATCAGAAGGCGAGGGGCGGGGGAGGGGTAGGAGCGAGCGAGTGACGGGCCTCGCGTGGGCCGTGGGAGC
>BOPP01000004.1:3679855-3727636 GCA_017312745.1 Gryllus bimaculatus | reverse complement strand
GCTGACGCGCTGGCCAGCGGCCCCCGCCCAGGCCCGCCCTCCCCCTGGCGCTCGCTCCGCCACGACGGCTACGAGCTAAGTGCTGGAGGAGTGGGCATCGCGCTGATCACCGCACGGCCACGGGGGGGACGGTTTTCTTTCAATAAACGACACAAGAGTTTTCCTTGGCAATTATACTCGTTTACCTGAGCTCGAAAATGTTTGGATAATATTGCAATCTATGAATGTTTACACGCAGCGGACCTGAATTCAATAAGATTCATTTCCATGTTGAGAACAATTATGAAAACTTAATACTAGAAATCTCACTAAAATTTTTGTTGCACAGCGAATCTTTCTCAGAGCGCCGGTTTTAATAAGGAGACCTTCGCATCAGACTCGTTTCTGAATGTAGTGTAGTGTATGGTTTGATGTACTTTGGGGTATAACAAACCTAAGAGTATACTGCTTTTTTAACATTTCCTTTCACATTCACTCGTGCGCCACTCGAATATAATGCGCATACGGGTCATAACAAAATATATCGATCACCGATTTTCACTCTCGATATAAGCAACAGCGATATATCGATATTTTAAAAAATAGTTTGCGATCCCTACGCGCTTTGGTCACACCCGCGAGCCGCAATCATGTGCAAAATATGGAGATGAGGATCAGGCGCTAACATCGACTCATCAACACATATGCCACTAAAAGTTAAGGTCCCTTACAAATTAAGTTCCGCTATTGCAAGTATCCCTGACATGGTCCTCGATTAGATCGTCGATAGAATAAGCTAATCTGTTTTGCAGGAGCTTTCGTGGCGCCCACTGTTGTCATATGTATGCCCATCGCATTTCGGTCTCCCCCGAAACAATCGTTGCCGCTGGTATTTCCACCATGCGCTAGCCACTCCCTCCGAATCTCTACCCTCCACGTGCACGGCCCCTGCGGCTACCTCGGACCCCCCCCCCCCCGAGCCGCGTCGGTCGCCGTCTTTTTCCCGCTCCGAGAGAGCCCCCACCCCCCGGCTTCCCGACAGGCCGCGTCGCCAGGCGCCGCGTTATCGCGCCGCTTAAAAGACAGCAAAAAGGTGGCGCGTAAATGAGAGATAGCGCACGGGCGACCGGCGTGCACGTCGCTTGGCCCCGGCCGGCCCCGGCGTCCGGCTGCGCTCGCGTCGGGCACAACGCCCCCGCCGCCCGCTCGCGGCGCGGGATTTAGACGTAAAATGCGCGCGCGCTGCGAGCGACAAGCGGCCGGCGACGAGTGCGGTCTTTTGCCCCGGCCCCGCCCCCTCGAGCGCCCTCAAAGAACACGAGCGGCGTATCGCGGCGGCGCCCGTAATTATTTAAATCCCAGTTTATGCGTGAAGCGAAACAGGTTGCGTAAGCTCTCAACAGAATTACCTACATAACAACCAGATTAGCGGTGACAAACTGCTGCACATGTAATTACTTACGAGAAGCGGCGTTGCGCCGAGCTGCTGGCCACGGGGGCGGGACCGAGGTGGAACGATGAGGGCCGGGGGGGGGGGAGGAGGAGGGGAGGGGGAGGGCGGGCGGGCCGCGACACCACCCCTGGTGCCTGAGCCGGCCGCAGCGACAGTTTGTCTCCGCCGCGCGCACTTGCGGCCGCCGCGTCGCTGCGACGGCGCCGGTTCCGCTGACACAGGCGCGTTGTGCGGCGAGAGGAAATCGCGGAATTGGTGTGGCAGCGGGAACACCGGTGTGGGCGTTGTTAGCCGGATGGTTAAAGAAAATGACTGACGGCAATGTCGAATGGTAAAGAGGTCTAAAATACTCGCCTTTTTTATTCCAATGAAGAGTACCCAAAATATCTTGTTCGTTCACGTATCGTTCGTTTACTTTAAATCATTTGCTATACTCCGATGAAAGAAAGAAGTACCACGACGTTAAACTATTACTGTCAAAAGCGATGGATTAAATAGATCTGGCTTCTGGACTCTTCACACGCAGTCAATGGTTTCATACTTACGCAATAAAGATGTCTACCTACTGTGAGAGTTTTCAATGGGCTTTAATCCTCCTGCATCCGGGGATGTTACACATTATAGAAATAATTTGTTTCCCACATACTTGCCGAGCGTACAAAATCATGTAAAATATGCAATTAGAGCAGTCATTAGTGTTATTCTGTAATAAAGTATCGGAGGGGAATCTCGCTTTGGGAAAACATGCCCCGCTAGTACGCAACCAGCCTCTTGTGGGGATTGGACGATACTAGGCTGTAGCCTCTTGTGGGACAACTACAGAAAAGGGTACGTGGCTTTCCTCCAAGCTTTACCTAGAGATTGTAGGGATTACGCAAGAAAACTTACTTTCTTAGAAGGAACAAACAGAGTTTGCCAAGTTCCATGAGATCGTAATCCAGAAAGTGAGAGTAATTCGAATCACTGAAGGAAAGCTCGACTATGTTGAAAGTGAGAATGCGAAGCATTTCTTTGGAATTAATCTCACCTGAAGAGGGTTAAGAAACGTTTTCATAGATGGTAGATTGCCCAGGGCAAAGTTCCAAAACAATGCTCATCACAGAATTTCAACTCTGACAACAATAAGCAGTCGGGATGAGAAAAAAATGTAAAGAGATAAGATAGCGTCATTCCATCTAACAGAAGGAAAGTAAATTCCAGGTAATATATAAATTAACTTTCCTCGGAGAAGAGAATGCGCTTGAATTAATCTTTTTATCTGCTGTAAGTCTTAGAGTAAAACTACTAATATTGCGGTGTACCTGGAAAATAAATGTTAGGAGATGAGAGCAAATTATAATTTTACAAACCTATAGCACACAATTTTCAGTTTGTAGTTTTCTTTCATTTTAGTTGTCACTATCCACATTCTTTTTTAAGTTTCGAAATTCCATTTTTGCCAGAATTTATTAGTTTTCTCTTGCCCAGCGTACCTAGAATTCGTAAAACAAATTAAGAACGCGGAAAGCGAATCCCGTGAGATTTAGATGTCATGTAAACCCCCAGTATACAGGAGAATTTCGCCAGCAATCGAGGAAATTCAGCAGAAGCAGCAGCTCTCTTCGTCCAATACCACTCACTCCGCAGCCTGGACGGCGGCGTGTTCGGCGGACTGCCGGGGCCTTACCCACGACGCGGTCAACACTCCAGGTCCCGATGTTTACTGAAGCAGGTCATGCCTCCCACCTTCCCTTCCAATAGACTAATCCACCTTTCGGAAAGTTCCTCTCCCGCCAGAGAACCCCGAAGAGCACGGCCGCGCGGGGGGGGGGGGGGGCGCGGAGCCACGAGGGCGCGCAAGCAGTCGGCGCCTCAGAGGGGAGGAGGAGAGAGGAGATGAGAGGGAGAGGAAGGGGGATGTGGTGAGGAATGGAGAGAGCAGGAGGGGCAAGGGATGGGGAAGGGTGGAGGGGTGGGGGGAGAGGTTAAGCTCGCCGCAGGTGGGGAGGCGAGAATTGGGCGGGAAATGAAGGCCCGCAGCGGCGATGGGAACTGAGAGACATGCCTCCAAGCGTACATCAACAAGAATAACTAAACATATGGAAGAATTCATGTGTAAACCCCGTTACGCAGTGCGAGTTGATACCCAGGTAACTCCGAATGTGCGACACGATAGTTTGTCAGGAGGATAGGCAAAGCGATCCACATTAGCGGAATTGATGATAATGAGTTCTGAATGGACAAGGGTTAGACGAGAAGTAAGATGCGTACGTAAACACATTGGAAAACCGAAGATGGGAAAGAATGATGGGCGAAAAATGCGAGCGAACGAGGGGCAAAGCAGAACGGCGGGGAACGTAGGGAAGCGGAGGCCCGGGCGCCTAGGAAGTGTTGCCCCGTGGGGCCGCCAGACGAGCCAGGGCAGCGAAAGAGTGGAGCGTGGGCGGTGACGGTGACGGCGTCAGGGGCCGACGCTGGCGGGGGCCGGGCAGGGGAAGAGGCGACGGAAGAAGGGCAACCTGGGCTGCCACTTCGCCTTCTAATTACTTCCCAAACACCGTCGGCCTCCGCGCCGAGCTCCCCGCGCGCCGCTGCTACCTGCGCGCGAGGCGGCGCTGTCAGGCCGCTGCGCTGCCGGCGCCAATTCGCCGGAGAAGGCGCACGGCCCTTCTTCCCCCGCCCCGGCCGCGGCCCCACCCGCGCTCCGCAACGAAGAAAGCCCTCTCTCCGGAGCTAAGGAGCGCGTCACGTCGCCGTGATTCCACGTCCATTATGCCGACAAGGGGATGACGTGACTGGCTTCAAATGCTCTAATATGCTTTGTTCTGCCTGAAAATACGAGTAACTAGTATCACACGGACGTAACGTGTTCGCAATCGCTACACAATAATGTAAATAAGTATTGTAGATAAACTTTCGTGTCGCTTCAGACTCCTTCACAATTTGAAGATCCAACTTCTCGTTTATAAATGAAGCAATTTCACACCCTCATTATGCATATTTTGTATTCATTACCCTTACAGAGGAACGAGCGGAAATATATACATCCATTAGATTACTTTTGGTACGAGATTGAAGGATGAAAACCGATCAAATTCATAGATAAAGCCTCACGTTCTAGGGGAGCAAAAGCGGAACACGTGACGAGAAAAGCGCTGAGAGGTCTTGAGAGACGCGCGTCGACGCGTGCGCGGGGCGTCCCGGGTCATCGGGCGGGGCGACGGCAGACGCGGACGGCGGCGCGGAGCGGCACGACGCAGAGCAGCAAGGCCCGGCGCCACGCGGGAGATATCCCAATGACGCGCCCGCACTAGACAAATAGCCTTCCGCACCCCATTTACGGGCTGCGCTAATCAGAACAGGGCCCGCCTTCGTCGCCCGCTGCGTCCCCGCCCCGCCGGGTGCCAGATTCTGAGCTGAATCCTACCGCTCCTCGCCGCCCCCGCGATCCCCGCCCCGCTGGACCCCCGCCCGCCGGGATCCTGATTCTGGGCTCGGTTCCCGCCGCTCCTCGCCGTCCCCGCGATCCCCGCCGCCACCAAGGAGAGCTCCGATTCGCTGGCGCTCGGCCCCTGGCCGTGGATCACCATTAGAGCTGCCACCTGCCCGGGTTTGAACCGGACGGGCCGGTAATTCGACCTTGTGCCCGATGTCCGCTGGAATGGGAAAACCGGACGACACTGACGTCGGATTTTTCACTAGCTGATCCCACAAAACGATTCAATAAATTTCTATTCCGGGATGGGATTTGTAGTCATTTGAGAACCATTCTTGACAAATAATGAACCGCTATTACATTCACACTTTTCCAGCCAAACATGATATTTACGGCACAATATTTCTTAGGAAAGGGAAGACAAAAAAAGATACTTCTACATTTATCGTTTTATTAACTATACGTGTCTCCATGTGAATAAACTTATGTTTTGCATTCACACTTATTTTAAAAAATAGTAAAAATATCGACTCATAAATCACTACAACATTAACATAGTATCAGATACGTAATGTTTATTACTTGTGCTTTTAAAAATGAGAGAAACACAAGAAACAAAGAAAATATTGTGCACATACAAAACGGCACAAAAATAGGTTATCTACAAAATAACATCGTAAGAGAAAATGCAATTTTATAAATAAACAAATATTCCTAACTGGCTTCCAAGGAATGAAACAAATGTTTTACATCAATTATAACTAGTTTCGGTTTGAAAAGCCGGTTAAACACTTCTGCACGTGCAGCTCGGAAAGAACGTTCATTTTTATACGTGACGCCTAAGAACTCCAAGAGAAATTGTGATCCAAAGCAACGGCCACTGTTCATACGTTCTAGTTGAAAACAGCCCCATTTATAAGACGGCGCCCACAAAGGTGCAGTCGTTTTGAAGGCGTAACACAGAAACCATAGTAAGAGTTATGTATGAGCACATATCTTCCAGTTTAAGCGAGCGGTCGACACGCTCTTTGTCGCAGCTCCATTTCTCCGCCTTTAATCACAGCCTCTGGGGAAGCGACGGCGCGGGCGAAGGGGGCGCAGCAAAAAGCAGGATCGGAGGCGGTGGAGCAAGAGGAGGCGACGGTGAAGGTAGTATTGACGAGACACTGGAAATAGTGACAACTTCAAAGGTGATGGGGGCACGAGAAGACGATAATGAACTTCTAGGGAAGCGAAAGAATAACATAAACGAGACCGTGGTGTTAGTGGTAAATTCGTTCTAAATGTGGTGACGGTATTAGACTATTCAAAGCTCGTGGAGTGGAGATAGGGGAAATGTTCATTAAGGAGGAAGGCTAGATTCCATTACAAGTTTTAGAAAGGCGTGGAGATGGTTGTGATGGCCATAGTGAGGCGGATGCAGCGTTGGGGAGGGGGAGGGGAAGGGAGGTTGGGCGGAAATGCCCCTCCCCTCCGTGAAGCCGCGAGGCGCAGTGATGCCACGCCAGCACCCATTGCTAATCGCGAGACGTGGGCCCGTAATGTTCCTGCACCTCAAAATGGCGAAACGTACTTAGCATGCGCGGGACCGGGCCGAGGCGGTGCGCACGTGAGGTCGACAAGGGATGGGCTGCTCCACCTCTAGGCCACGCTCCCCCTCACCCCCGCCCTCGCCCCCACCCTCACCCCAGCACCGCGCCCTCCAACCCCCGCGCGGTCTCTTGAGCGCGGAATATATCCGCTAGACGCTAGAGCACTCTGCCCGCAAACCTGAAACACAATAGAGTGGTCGGCCGCAAACTCTGCAACTGCTGCTCGCTCCTCCCGCGAGCTCTCCCTGCACCCCCGCGCCTCGCCTCCACGCCCCCGCGCGGCCTCCACGCGCTCTCTCGCCGCCTCGACCGGCATCTGCCCGCAAGACGCCAGGCGCAGATCTCCGTCTTCCCGAGCTCTCTCAAACTCCGCCAATTAACAAGCACTTCTGTAGGTCAGATCCTCACTAAACGTCACTTGGGTCTGGTGCCTGACAGGCCTGTAACGAAAATACGCTCCCTGGGAGTTCCCAACATTTTCCAGTCGTTCTTTCCTTTTGATTAGTCAACAGTTTCTACATAACTGAGAACACCTAATGCTATTGTTCTACCTGTAAGTTGATTGAAAAAACACCTCACCATTTTATGGAAATAAGTGATTGTTCGTTCGTACACATTATTTTCACCTAATACATTAATCCAGGTTGAATACCGTTACTAACCATATAATTAGTTTTCTTAAGAATGCTATTTCAATTGATGTCGATTCTTCTTTGACGTTGTGAGAGTAAACAAACTAAATAAAAAAAGGCATTTTTGACGAAAAATCTGAAATTTAGCATAAGGATAATGCAAGGTTCCTGGAGTATTTAAACAGAAAAATGGCAAGACAAACAAAACGAAATTGACAATTGAAAGTGAACTCAATTACAAATGAAGAGCTTTGGAATCATGGTGAAATGACCGGATTTGTAACTAGGAAACAAATAACTAGTGTCAATCTATAAATGTTGAAGAGGTAACTTCTGAACTTGATAATCACGTCACGCACCAATTAATTGTAATGTTGATTTGCGTCTCAAACGTTTTGATTCCGGCTTGACAAGAGCATAAAACAACAGAAATTGCGACAGCAAATGATAAGAGATGTAGCAGAATCGTTCACTTATTCTGACGTAAATATGAATCAATGGAATTAAATAGACAGGGAAGAATTAAGTTAGTTTGAACACATACACTTCACTTTTAACGTTTTCGGAATACTTTTTCCAAAAATATTTTTATACAATTCAAGTACAGACAAAGTTCCCAGAATCTTTGGCCAGTTCAGACTTGTGATTATATATTTAAATAATTGTATATTTATAACATTTTTAAAGCAAAGAATGTGAATTTCCAATCGAAAATCCGGAGAATTGCAACATTTTCCGGGCGGCACTGTTCCCGCCAGTCTCCAACCGCTCTGCAGCTTCTGGCGCTGGCTCCGCCGGCACGGGCGCCACAATGCAGCTTCGTGCTTCCGCAGCCTCCGCGTGAATCAGCGCCGGCGATCTTCACTGGCGGGGGGGGGGGGAGGGGGGAGCGGGGGGGGGGGCGGAAACCGAAGCCCACATTCACCTGGCCACGCCGCGACGCAGGGCGCCTCCCTTCCCCGCAGGCCCCAGGCCTGGCCGCGCGTGCTCGACGGCGCTCGCGTCCGTGTACACCGTGTTTCCAAATTATTACCAGACACCCATTTTACTCTCCTTTCATTCTGCCACCGGGCAACATCTGCCCTATTGTAGAATCAAGCGTGTATCTAACTGACACAATTTTCCCTATGCTCTTCAGGACACCGATGTCTGAAGAATTGTTCACTTTCTTAGCCTAAAGTTGCCTCAAAATATGCATTATCTCGGTCACGTAAAACAATTATCGCTTATGAGCAGAATGATTTGCACTACACACAATATCAAAATTATTTCTATCGTTTCCTATATTGTATTCAAAAAGAACTTTAGTGTTAAGACGAAAAGTAAAAAAGTTTTAGAAATTTTGAGATAACGAGATTTCAAAGAAATAATAATATCACGTTATTTTCACAAATTTCTTTTATATAAATCTTATCACAAAGTAAAATATTGCAGAGCAATTAATAATCACATCATCCGTTGTTTAACTGACATCTAATTAGACTGGTGAAATCTAAATTCTTCTAAGAGACAGTTTCCAAAATATCCATAAGCGAGAGGACTCCGCAACACGGGAGATTTGGGTAATGGTCTCTTTAAAAAGATCGTTCCCACATCTGATACCAAAAATTTGGAAGCAGTGTGTACATCCGATTCCAAGGCGGCTCACCGCCCTGAATGCAAACACGGCCGCGGCGAGCGGCAGGCGTCGGCCGTCGGGCCCAGCTAAATCCTCGCGAGCGGGGGGGCGGGGGGACGCCGGCAAACAATCCGGCGCGCCACCTGAGAGCAGGGTAGCAGACCGCGGCGACGCGACGGCGGCGACACCCCGCCAGCGGCCTCAGGTACCCGCGCGCCCCCCCTCGAAACACGACCCGCAGGCTCCGCGCCCCCCGGCCAAGCGCCCGCGTGAATACACGAATCGTCACTAAGCGCTCCAAAGTATCGACGCAAACGCCGCCAGCGATCGCGGATTCGAGAGGGTGGCCGGTCGAGTGAACCGGAGGGTGGGCGCGGGCAGAGGGAACCGCCGGCTGTCGAGAGCGAGATCTGGCGACCGGAGGACCCCGCGAGGAGAGAACAGGAGCGCTACGACAACGCAGCCGATTCATTCCCGTGATTAATAAATTGCACTACAAATGTGAAAATAGATGGTTTTAAATAATAGGTTCAAGAGCATCATACATACTTCAACATACATACAAGAGCATCAGTCATACTGATGATTTGTATTACACATTTTCTTATTTTAAGCAATTTGAAAATATTGTTGCTCTGCAATCGCTAGTTTGTTTAAAGTACTATGTGTGGAATTGTGTACATGCAGGGAGTTAAAGCTTAGAAGTAAAATAGTGGAGCGAGAAATGTGATGCAGTCGTAACATGAACAATGAAGAGTGGAACGGTTTTTACACAGTGTTCACACATCCCACTCAAATATTATTTACCTCAGTATCGTTTTACTAATTCACACATATCCACAAAGGAACGCAGCATTTCTATGTGTCAATCGCACTCCCATTTAATCGCTGTGAAATCAGTAAATGTGCTAGTGGGATAACATGCGATCAAAACCGGCGGCGGCAATTCAACAGCTCCGGAAGGACGCAAAAGGAAGCCAGACGCAGAACGACGCAAACTGCTAGCGATAAGCGGCACGCGAAAAATTTGAGATTGTTCAGAAATGCATACACGGAGGACCCCGCCGGAGGCTGGCGGCCTTCCATCCGGCTGATCGATGGTTTCTTCACAATCCGCGCATGGCGGCGGCGGCGGCGGAAATCGAAGGGCGAATGGAATACGAGCCGTCGCAGCTGCATGCAGATGGAGCCACCGCCAGCGCGGCACGTCCGCCGCCGCCGCCTGGCTCACGGGCCGGATCCACGCGGCGCGCTGACGAGTATCTGCGCCGCAAGGGGAGAAGTAATCTCGTCACTTCGGAGTGACGAGGGGCCGAGCTCAACCAGCGATCGAGCGGAAGCAAAGGCTGCATAGGCCTCCTCTCAACTACGCAATTCGCCACGGGGTCCCTTGCATACGGCAAAATACGCAATGATAGGGCCTATACCCTTTGGAAAATATTAACCATTTTTAAGAAAACATTAATTTAAAAAAAATTAAAATATTTACCTTATGTAGAATTTTAAACTACGTTATGTAAAATATAAAACTTAAAAATACGGAATCGACACCAAGAAGCAATTCTAATTTAATGTATTTTGTGCCAAAAAATTACACCTCCAGATACTGGTCCGAAGCGAAGACTCAAGATCATTACAAGTATATTCAAATATTGTAATAAAACAAAACAAATTAACGTGAACTGCAATTTGTTTAGAATAGTATAATTTGTTTTTTTTTTTTTTTTTGCTCTATACCATTAAATTACATCAGCAAAAAGATAGAAAGAAAAATGCACGTTTTGCTGGAGAAGCCAAAGAGGACTATTCCGAGTCCACCAATCCTTCAATTTGTTCACATCGCGAGGCACGCGCGTATGCGCCCGGCTTCTGCACAGTAATCCGGTCAATTCGGATGGACAGCTACCTGGAAAGTACTGGAAGCGTTCGACAGGCAGCGTCACTCAACATCGATGAAGTGCGTAGGACTGTGAAAGCAGCCGAGCTGTAAGGGCTCATGCGAACCTCCAGGGGGATTGAAGCAATGCCAGAGGTCAGCAGTTTAATTATAGGCGACAAGAGTGACGTGCGTAGTCTTCTGGCCTGACCTAGGGTTCGGGATACGAACCAAGAGAATTCTTAGGAAATTCGTTTATTTATAATTGAATTCTTATCCGGTGTTCACTGGGATCGGAAGTTCAGATTTTCACGATAATAATTTTTATTGGTCTATTTTATTGAATAAAGAGCGGTAGTGACACTCGTGGTAATATGCGTCAGCTGTTCACAATGATTCACGAAGCGATTTAAGCATTCGCTCATCCCCGAGAAGTAGATGTTCAATTTACCATGGACATAAATTTTATTAAGAAAGTCGCGTGGCTTAATAGAAGAACTCCCAAGTTGTGCCGCAATCTAACCGAAGACGACAAAAGAAAGACAAACCGTTCGGCTGCAGTGAAATGTGTTTGCATCTGGCGGGCAACTGACTGCGGACAATACTTTACGACGTTAATAAAACTTTAATTTAAAATGCTAATCACATGTGTTTGGCTGACAGAAAAATATGCTTCATCACAAGATTTACCCCAGCGTCATTAAGCCCCGACGGGGGAAATTCTCCTCGGTCGTCAATCGGCACAGCCGCGCGCGCAGCAGGTGCGGCGCGCAGAACCCTTCGCAGGCGCAGCAGCCGTCACCACCGCCGCAGCCAATCGCCGCCGTTGCCAAACAAGCGAACAATGCAATGAGCGCAACGCAGCAACCTAATGCTTACCAAATACAGGCTCCCTCGTCTTTTCCGATGAAATTTATAATAGAAAACGTCTTAATTACTTCGTTATGTTATAGCTCAACAATTATGTTTTAAAGCTGCTAATTCCCCACACCGACACACACACACACACACAACACATATATTATATATATATATATATAATAGTATATATATAATATATATATATATAATATATATATATATAATACCAATTTTAATTATATACACATTATACAGACATTTACATATATCAACGAATTATATATTGGAAGGAACTATATGTTATTTGGGAAAAAAAAAGAATTTTTTTTTAAAATTATTCGCTTCATTTCGGCATACTCAAGTATCAGTCCCCTTTTTTGTTGCACTTTAGAAAAAGGGTTGCTTATTGATCTATCTGTGAAAATACGGCGGTTCTCAACCCAGTGCGAGTTCTAGAGACGAAAGCGCAGGCAATTTGCCACGGCAGCCCCCCACCTCCTCCACCCCGGCGCGGAGCTCCACTACATTCCGGGGCATTAGGGGCACGCTCTCCCACTTTCAACACTCGCATCCCCGCCAGGTGTGGTGTCACTAAAACAAAAGTGACCGTTTGAAGGCTCCCCTCCGGGAGAGAGCAGACGCTTTTCCTCAGGGGGGGATCAAACTTCTCCGGCGTCGCTCAGCCATCTTCCTTGCCGCTTCCATCGCCACCATCATATTCCCCAGCCGCTACACTCACTATCGTGCGATGCCTTCTCAGTTATCGCATCTCTGCCATGCGGAAATCGATTTCTCTACCACGGTACTGCCAGTACCCCTTCCACAAAATCTGCACAACTGATTCCGCATCCGTCGCCGTCGCCCTCCGCTAGTTACGACACGAACTTCTCCTCTACCTTCCCACTACCACAACGCATTGCGCCGAAGTAGCGTCACCGTTCCCTCTCGTGGCATTTCTCCGTTCCCTTCGCCGCCCACGCCATTCCCACTCGCGTTCTCCGCTCCTCACCGTAACCCCACGCCCCCACCCCTCGCACGTTTCACGCACGTGGCACGCGCTACTAAGCCGTTAGGCGCGCCCCTATCCCGCGCACCCCGCTTCCTCTCGCCCCTCCCCCCTCTTCCCGGCAATGGAGAAAGCATCGAGTGAGCTCCAACACACGATTCTTGTCACACGCTTCTTGTCGTTAAAACGAACGCTGAGATGCTATAGTTATTTTACACGCGGAGCAGGATCCCCGTATAACGTCGAACATGCTACCGACGCGCCGGGAGGAAATGGAAGGAATCCCAGCGTCGTAAAGCGCACGTCCAACTCCTAAAGGAAAAGCGGAGTCGAGTGGTTTACGCAGCTTTCAATAGGTAATTAAATCTTCGAAACACACGATGCATTACAATTAGTGCCTCGATTGTAACACGTAGCGAATTAAACGGTACGTGATTTCTCAACAAATAAATTTATTAACCGTTGTATAAATGGAACCAGTACTACGTGAAACAATTTAATTAATTCGGTTCGATAAATCCGAAGCCACCCTAAAGATTTTCATTAACACCGTAACGATTCCGCCAATATTCACAAAATTCAAGTGGCGGCGGGACGGCTGGCGAGAACCGGATGAAAAGAGCCACTAGTGGCAATACAGGTAATAGGTTGGCGGTAGCAATTTTAAACTCCGAGGAGAAGTGATGGAGAAAACAAAAATGAATAATGAGATAGAATAGAAGGCAGAATGGAAGATGAAGCAAAGGCAAGAGCGTAGGGCCGCAGAAATTAGGAGGAAAGAGTGAATGCCGACAAAAATTGCTGGAGGTCGCGCAAGAGTGAAGGCAAAAGATTCTGGATGTAATCCAAAAGAAGGTGGGCACAGAGAAACACACGAAATAGTTTAAGTGAAGGAGGTGGAGAAGGGCACTACAACGGTGGCATCGGCGGGCGCAGCAAAACAACGGCAACACCGGCACGGGAAGTGGAAGGCGGCAGGGAAAAGGAAATTGTGGAAGGGAAGGGAGCACGGCGAAGGCATTCGTAGAGTCGAGGGTGGTGGGGATGGCAGGGCCTCCTGCTGAGACAAGACATGGGCGGCGGAGGGAGGTGAGTGGGGTGGTAGAAGCGGGGGCAGAGAGGGCTGGCGGGGACGCTGGCAGCGACGGCGGCGGAGAGTGCGTTCCGCACACCCGTCGCGGCGCCGCCCCCTTCCCCTCCGCCCCAGCGCCACCAACTTCCGGAGAATAGCTGACAAGGCACACCGGCGCCGCGCCGGCTCCAGCGCCGTTCCCAGGTGCGCTCGCGATGCTATGTTTTTGGAAGGGCGATAGGTGAGACGGCTGGGGCCGGGGCGGGGGCGGGCGGCCCTCGAGGAAACCCGCCCCAAACAAACACGCCTGCTGAAACGAGGGCGGGGATTTACACCGACGCGTAGGCTGGCCTGGGAAGGTCAGCCCGTCCGCATTACAGCGTTCCTTCTTCGTCTGCCTAGCCTCCTCCGCCGCCGCGGCCTGCTTCTTTTGCACCTCGCTGGCAGCGGCGGCGGCCTAGGCGTCACGACCCCAGGGGTAGAAAAGGGGGCTGCCACCGAAAAGGGAGAACGAGAGCCCAGGAAACGAAAAGAAAACCAGGACAAAAAGGAAAAGGACTGATACTCCGCGAAATGTCGGGTGCTCGCACACGACTCATCAGTGTCACTTGAAGCCGGGCTCAATACAACGCGACTTCCTCGGAGGACACGTTCCCGCGCAGCAAAAAGATGTTTAGCCCGCGGGCGGAGCTCGAGAGCCGGGAGGAGGGGGGGCAGGCCCCTTCAAGGGAAGGAGAACCGGGAGGGGGCAGAATGCCGCGTCCGCATATCGCGGGAGGAGGGGCAGTTCGGTGGAGGGGAAGGAGAGGGAGGGAGTGGGTAGGCGAGCTTCGCCCGTGGCGTCGCGGGCCGCGCCCGCCTGCAAAAAAGGGCGGTGGGCGAGCGCGCGCAGCGTAGGCGGTTTTGCGTGGCGGGCGAGAGCGCGGGCGAAGGCGCGGGCGCGGACGCGGGCGCGGGCGAGCGCCAGTGAGAGCCATGTGCGAGCGGCGGGCACTGCTGCGCCGACGATTGGTCACCGCGCGACTGGTGGGGAACCCTTCAACCCGGTTGTGGGGCTTTTGCAACAGGCCGTCTTCAGGGAAAAACATAACGCGCGCACACTCCACCGCGGGCAAATACAGGTGATTACTAACAAGGGAATGTGTGCCATGTCCAAACCCACCTTGATTTTTTTTTCTCGGTGATAATTATAACTTCTGGTTCATATGCAAAATTTCAGCAGCCGAAACCAACTGAAAGATACTCAAAAAATAACTAAATTATGGATTATTTATTGTGGCAGTGAGCATCAATACAATCCTCAGAAGGTATACACAGCCATTACCCGCTAACCCCAGTGTACCATTTGCCTATACGACCGCATAGTGCTTATCGTATCTGACGGCCGAGCAGAGTAGTATTTTTTTAACATAATTTGTTTCTAATCGAAAATATTGTTTTTCAGAGTCTGAGATTCAGTCCCAGGGAGGAAAATAGAACTTAGCATTGAGGCGAAATTTGGCACTCAGTAGTATTTGGAAATAAGGATTCATGGGGGGGGGGATAATAAAACGGTGTCATCTTAATGTATACTCTTGGTAATGGAACTCTTTAACAACCAGATGCATAACACTAAGAAAATTGATTTATCTTTCATGTCACAATTTCTGAATTTCAAAAAGTTAATCCTTTTTCACTTAAAAAAGGAAAGTCATCTGTTACTTCTTTCCAGTTTCCGATGTGAAACCTACTGTTTACAGTTGTCAACTGAAGGGTAAACAACCTATACATGTGGGAACTGCCAAACAGTAGTATTTAACACAGTAGGTAGGGTGGTGAATAGAATTAGTAGCGGGTACAATTTATGGGCCCTTAACCCGGTTGCACAAATAAAACTAAGAGTTCGATCGTGATAAAAAAATGCCCTAACTAATAGAAAATAATTTCAAAATATGTTTTTTCACTCGCCAATATTTTTACGCGAAATTCAAAAACAGAAAAGTTAGCGTACCGAGAAGATACTGTAAAAATGCAGTGAAATGTCCAGCTATTTCATTGCTTGAGTACAAGTTACCTACTCACAGAATAGACTAGTGTAAATATAACTTATTCAATTGAATTTAACGTAGATGTTTCAAATATTCAATATCAAGTTAGTTCAATCAGAAACAAAAAGAAACATTCAGAAGTTTGTTTTTAAAAAAAGGGACGAGTAGCACGAACACCAGGGAACGATTTCTAAATGTCCTATTAAAAATGGAGCAAAAATTGTATAATTACAGTCATTAATATATTTTAATTCAATGCATTCCTTTTAAAAATTGCTGTTAATATTAAAAGTGTATACATTTATTGTTCAGTTTTTCTATTTATGTTTATTCTATTAGGATTATTTAACTAGTTTGTTTTGATTATTCTCCAGAATTTAATAAATTCAAAGTTCTTCTGATAGCAGTTAAATATGAAGTGTTTTGATTGCATAAGTCTTCCTGTTCAGAAATAGTATAAAGTGAAAAATACAGGGTAACTTAACATATATTTTGCTTCGGATGATTCTCATTTATATTTCTCAGATATTCGGGTACCTGTTAACATTCTAAAATTCCCTCTGAGCTATCGATAAACTTCACTTAATGACATGTGACTCACAAAGCATGTGTTCTTGAGAAATGAGATCACGATTGAGCTAAAAAGCTACCGAATCACATCCGTAAGTTCGTGTCATATCGTTAGCAGTGGATTGACCAAATGGTTGAACTTCTAAGGATGACCAAGCCAAATTCTTGATTTAGGACAAAGTAAATTGTTTCTTTCCCTGCACTTATGAACATTCAAATGTTACCGCTAACGACAAAAAGCACGAGAGCATGTTACACGAGGAAGAGCAGATATGTTCATCACCGCGTGTTTCAAAAGTACGCTTCTGTAACTTCTTATGTCGGAAATCAAAGAAGTGCCCAGGCTATTGATTTGATTTTTAAAATAAATATTCATATTTTTTTCTCTGTCAGAATTTTACTTTTTGCCTAAACTGTTTAAAAAATTGAAACTATGAAAATTCATAGCTCACGGCACACGACAAGTACAAATGATATGAATGTTTGAGGCTACTGGGAAATAGAAAGGTTTTTAAATAGCTGTGAAAATAAAGTATAAATACATATTAATAAAGCTCCAGATCAGTGAACTAATCTAAGGGCATGAATTTCGCAGCAAATATTCTACTGATCAGTAGAACGTAAATTATCTGTTCGACAACCTATATTAATTTTTCTTCAAAATATTGGTTTCTGGTCAAAGTTCACAAATCGTGGACTGTGCAATGAAGACATATATATCGAATCACGAAAAATAAAATATTAATTCTCACGTGAACATGTCAATATCAAAATAACCAGCAATTAACTAGAAACACGCATCGTGATTGTGATAACTCTACTCGATAATGATTCATTATGCATCAAGAAAAATTATAGAGAATTATTTAAGAAACTTTCTAAAAAATTAAATATTTAATACTTCCACTACTATTGCGAGTAATAAAAATTCAGTGGCAAAAATAGCCGAATTATAAGTGACAACGCTTGTCGTTTGTTCCATATATTCCAAACAGCTTTGTGTTCGCTCAATTAGCGCGTCCCGCATGCCTTCTCGCATGACCAGCATTAGAGTACACAGCAGAGACGGAATACTTGGAGCGCCGTGGCTAAACGGTCGTAACGGGGTCGCGTCCAGTTCGCTGCTTCGCCGCATACGTAAAAGAGGCGCACATCGTCACCCAGTCGAATGTGCAAAATTTCTGCGGCATTCGCTCGACGGCGCGGAAGAGGAGGCACGCACATGCGCTATCCGTTGCGCCGTTCACAGGGCGCACGCCGCCGCTTCGACTTGACGCACATACGCGCGCGCGCGCTCACGCACCAAGCCGTGAGAGCAGCCCTCGATTGGATCGATACGTAATTTCGCGGTCCTCCAAATGCAATGACATAAGCGTGGGAAGTTCACGAAACTTGCGACCGCGACTCACCGGGCTCCGGCAAGACAACACGCCTTCTACTACTCGCATGCGACCGCATGTTGAAAAAATTATTCGCGTCCAAAAAAGTTTTGTGCACGCAAGGTTCAGGGGAAGTAAACTTTCACTCTGCGTGACCAGCTGCGTCTGCTCCAGTTTAGATAATTGTTTACAGAATCTACAAAATGTACGTCCGTAAAAGGCTAAGCATGAACTCCTTACATTACACCATAAATGTCCTCGTACATAGGTAAGAAATGGAATGGCAGAAATCTCAAAGGACACGAGTTTCTCCTACACAGCGGTACACGTAAGGAATTTAAGACAGGATCGTTAATCGTCTCGTAGAACGACTAGTCTCAGATCGAAACGTCTTAACATTCTATTTTTCGAGGCTCGGCCTGTTCGAGGGGGACCAACCAAATCTGTTAGCTGTTTATACAGTTTCGTGATCAACATCACCAAGGAAAGTACTCCGTTCAATTCCCCCCAAAGTACAAGCAGCATCGGGAGCCGGACGTCTAGCGTCGCGCTGGGAACGACAAGCGCCGACATTCCGAAGCAAGGTCACGTCTCATTCAAGTAGCTCCGTTTGACAGCGGCACATGCAGCGGCCGTACAAAAAGTCGGGCGCGCCGCGAGGCGGTTCGCCGGGGGCCTTCTAATTAGGGCCGCGTACACATCCGCCCGCCTGCCCGCCTGCCCACCCGCCGGGACGCTCCGCGCCGTCGCCACCGGCAGCGCCCGCGTCCCCGGCTCCCAAGCGGGGGGCAGGGGGCTGTAGTGACACGGTGTAGCATTCAGGGAGGCGGTGAACGTGGAGGCGGCGGTGACTGTAAATGTAGTAGAAGGAGCTGTGGATGCAGAGAGGGCGATGGATGTGGAGTTGGAGATCGGTGGCGTAGTTGGTATCACCCGCAGCGAAACTAATGGTATAACCCTCCAATAAGTTAAATAATAAAATATCTAATGCTCAATACTTTATTCACTATTTAATAAAAATACAGGTATATTTGCACATTTATTAATAATATACCAAAAATGTATGTAATTCAGAATAATTGAAATATATTTTTTAAATAAATAATATAAAACAGTATAATTAAATCACAAATGCAGGTTTGTTATAGAAAATATTGTTCAAAATTTAAGAGCAGCAGACTTATCCATAATTTCATTAAAATTGATACTTTTTAAATATATCATTAAAATTATATAATTCCAACTATAAAATTTTCACCCGGGGTGTCACCCGGGGGAATGATCCCCTGCCCCCTCACTCCGCCCCTGGAGGAGGTGAAAATAGATGTGAAGGTGGACGAAGAAAAAGACTAGGACGAGAAGGAAAAGATGAAGGTGAAGGTGGAAATGGAATCGGTTAGGGAAGGGCAGGGGAAGTTGGCGGTGACGGTGGGAAGAATAGTAGAGACGGAGCAGAGGCGACGGTGGTGCTACGGCAGTGGCTGTGCTTTTACTGCGGAGGTTGAAAGGGTAGCTGTCCGACTCACGCGGGGTTGCAAGGACAACATTCACACTTAAGTTCTTTACAAGGGCCATAAAATAGTAGATTTTATAAAAGGCAGTCGGAGAAGAGTCTCGTTATTTTACAGCTTGAAGGAGGCACTACAACTTTGGGTCTAGATATCTTCCTAACCGTCAAAAACCAAGATCGTAAGATTAGTAATTGACCGAATGGTATAATTCTTTATATGTTTTAGGGACACGAGCACGAAAAAATATGATAATTACTCGGAAGTAAGTACTGAATTACATATTTCTCAAACTCTCAACGAATTAGCAAACCAAAACAACGGTTTCTGAGAAAGTCACATTTGTTTTAATTTCAATTCATAACGTCGGTACATACAAAACCGGGTCATGGACAAAAATAATATTCATTAATTATTTAAAAAAAATAATTTTATAATAATTAATTAAAACTTAATTTAAGCGATCCGCGAAGGACTCAGAGAAATTCGTAGAATACTGGTCAATTTTCTAAAAATTAACGAAAGTTTGTTTAATGAAAAGTAAAATTAAACATTCATAAAATGAAATACACTGGATGATACAGGGTTGTTTAATGTACACACGGTCCGCCCTGGGAGACACCATTTATTGGGTGACACCAATTAGAAAATTTAAGAGTTGGTACTACATAATTGTAACGACTTATTTAAAAATTAAATATATTAATTTAATAATGTGAACTAAAATCATAAAAAAACCTGCATTTGTTACATAGTTACACTTCGTATTAAATTATTTACTTAAAAATTATGTTTCAGTTATGCTAAATCACATACAGTTTGTAATTTATTATAAATAGATGTTACGTGCAAATATACTTTTATTTTTAATAAATCAAGTATACACTATCAAATAATAGATACTTTTATATTTAATTTATGGGGCGGGATACCGTTACTTCTGCCCCGAGTGTCGGCCACTGAAGCTACGCCACTGCCCTCCACCCGTAGGCGTAAACGAGGCGACGCACAGTGGCACAGCGCGTGCGGCCCGCCACACACAGCCCGAGCGCCGCAGCACGACGGCCCGCGCCCGCCTGGCCTCCCGCTTGCGCCCAAGGAACCCGCCCGCGCAGTTTGTTTACGGTTCTAGCCCGTCGATTCACCACCGCGTGGAGTATTTAATGTATTATTCATCTCATGTCACCGGAAATACATAATTTATTGTGCAAGGCAAATAACTTACTAACCCGAAGTATAATGACACGGTGACATTAACATAGCCGCGGGCATTGTCGTCCTTCTAACGCGAGCTCGTCTGTCGTACGTGTCCCGAGAGGAATAAATACTCCATTAAGCACACACATTTTTGTTTATTACGTATTATTTATTATTCATCGAGGGCGGAGCGGGGCGGGGCCAAGTGCACGCGCGCCTCGTTGAGAGGGCCGTGTGACGGAGCGGCACCTCGGGACAACCAAGCGACCAGCGCCGCAGGCCGCGCGAAACACAGCACGCGGACACGCAGGGTGGACGAGGAACGCGCCTACGGTAGACGCAGTATTCGGGTATAATTTTCGTGACAAGTTATGACAGTGACAGATATTTCTAAAAATACTGATCCCTTCTTAAAGAGAATCACTAGAAACCCACGTTTGTATTTATTGAATTTTACGCAATTAAAAAAATTCGCCTTTTTTTTGAATTTAATAAATATTAATCTTTGAATGATCAGCCAGAAAATAAAAATATATATGCGGGGTTTTCTAAATTTCTTCATCTAAATTCCTCAGGGAAAACTAATAATAAATGAAATAATAAAATGCACGATAATAAATCACGCCCGTTTTTAAAATACCAAATAATTTTGAAAAAATAATTACATGATTTCAATGCTTGGCATGTGGCAGCGCAGAGAAAATGCGAAACGTGAAACGAGAACGCGTGTGAACACGAGCGTTTTAGCAGGGAGGAAAGCGCCGTAGGGGTAGCAATCACCGCCCCCGCCCTTCCTCCGCCCCCGCCCTTCTGCCGGCCGTCTAACTGTTGTGTGTGGCGAGCACGCAAGGCCAGCGCGCACGCAGCGCTCCGGGCGCCCAGTGCCCCAGCGCCCAGCGCCGCGCTGCGCGCCAGCGCCGGCTGCCGCCCAGCGGCCAGAAACGCGTCCGCGTCCTTTGGCCGGGTGGCGCTCATCCCGCCAGCTTTTTCCACGGCGCTGCCCACCTATGCACCGGCTCCGCGCCTCCCCGCCCCGCGTTCGCCCCGCGCAGCGTCGGCCGTAAGCCGCGCTTCGAACCGGCTGCGTCCGGCCCCGCTCTCTGAACCGCGCCCCGCCCCGCTGTCCCTTCCCGCACCTACGCGCACAGTTGATTGCGCTGCCCATCACTTCCCGCCATCTGTCCTTCGAGCGCTCCCCGTAGCCCTTCAAGGCACCTCACGCGCTTGTTCCAGGATATTTCCCTACATACACTACCTCAACCACGCCGACGTGAGACGTTCCCCATCGCATTTTTCTTTCTCTCGCTTCTCTCAGGATCATCTACTTCGCCACCTTTCCGTGCGCGTCTTTTCTCAAAGTGAGCGCGCATGTCGTCAGCATCTTCTCACGCCCTCTTCTACGTCCGGCGCCCGGCGCCGCGCTTCTGCATCACTCGCCGCGCTGCCGGCGCACCGCTCTTCCTTCCCCCTTGCGCCGCCCCCAGCGCCTCCCCGACGGCCATGGTAGCCGTCACCCTTGCCGTCCGCGTCGTCCTGCGCGGCCAGCCCCCACCCCGAGACCGATCGGGCGTTCAGCTCACTGAGCGCGACCATTAAACTGATGATCATACGCGGGCGAACAAGTTTGCGGCGGCGCTTAGCTAACGCGCCGGTGCGGGCCCCGCCGGCCTCGTACGGCCGAGCGAGCGCCTAGCCGACCCTCTCGGCCCCGCCCCATCCTCCACCCTGCTCCCCGTGGGCGACGCTTCAAAATAGCGCGAAAAATTATCGGAAATCGGGCGCGGGTCGCTGGGCGCGCTTCCCGCCGGACGCCGGGCTCCCTGTCTCGGGGGGGGGGGCTGCGCGTGTGCGCCACCGGTCAGCTCGTGAGAGTGGATGAGCCCCGACGCAAAGAAGTAATGCGCGCGCCCTGCAGGCCCTAGCACCGCCCACGGCCCATCGGTCAATGGCATGAGTAAGTTTCTGTGCCTAAGATACATATGCGCGTCATGCCGGTGTCAATTTAAGTATATTGGAATCCGCGATGACTGTACAAACTTGAAATTCGTGTTGTCGTGCAATTAGTTCATTACGAAAAACGATTTTTTAAATAATAGTTTTATAACTTCTTTTTACTCAGTATGATGTTCTTGAATATATACGTTTTATTGGATTCATTTCTCCTCATATTTCAACTGAAATATCGTTCACATTTGCATTGATCCATTTCAAAAAAATCAATACTATGGTGACGCTTCTAACGATAAGGAAATTTTACGTCCATTATTTCAATTTTCCTAAACGATAGAAAATTATAACCGTCAGAGAAAAAATTACAGTCTGTTAAAAATAATTGGTCTCTTAAACATCTATTAAAAACCATTGTAAACATAATAAGTTATATTTTCGCTAATGTTTCTTGTGTTCCAATTACCTTGATACAATAACCTGCGAATTGCTTAGTTCCTGAAACAAGTACAACGTAATTTCTTCTCATAACCAAAACCAGAAAGCATCTGTTGTTTGAGTTTTATAACAAACAACACTTTCCTACATAAAGCTCAATTTCATTTACTCCAGTTAATGATTACCACCGGAATTCTCTCGTAAATATTTTTTTCATTTCGACGACATATTGAAAGCAAACACCACGCGAGCAGAAAAAATTGACAAGTGGTGGCCGGGGCTGCCATTGCCCGTCGCCCCGCGAGTGAGCAAGGGCGTGAAACAGCGCGGCCCCTCGTGGACCCAACCCGCGCCAACCCGCGCGAGGTCACCCACAGCCACGAAAGGCTGGCCAAGTTGTGATGAGCACGGTTTCGGAGTACATTTCTCATGACTTCCATTCGATATACATCGGAAACTGAGCACGCCGGCAATCGGTGATGCTAGCCGCGCGGCCACGCCATGGATTAGCTGCGAGCAAATAGTTCCCTGTTGGCTTATTCAATAACGTGAGTGGAACGCCCTTCAGCAGCTTATATTATTGAATGTTATTTTGACGCAACCACGACCAGAGGTGTTGTGTTCAGACCAATTCATGTTTCCTTAAAAAATCATTGTTCGAAATATTGTTTGTGCTGAATCTAATTTTTTTATTTTTATTTTTTGATTTGTAGTTAATTATAAATATTCAATTTATAATTATATATATACATTAGTTACTACACAAAATTAATAGAAACTATCAGTTAGTAGTTGTTGGCAGTACTAGTAGTCAGAATGTGTATTAGAGGTTTCTGGAAGAGAAGCAGAAGTTCCATGAGTCCCACATTGAATGTTCCGCTACTACTATTTATTTATTTGTTAGTCTATTGAGCCTCTATTTGTATATGGTCTCTTTTCCGGCAACAAAAGCCAGTTATATAAAAATGACATCCTTTCCCATAGCGTCCCAGTCCAGATTGAGGGAAATATATGGTATACAATATTATATATTGAATGTTTTAATCTGTGAATACATCAATTAATTTCTTAAAAGTTTTCTGAGGTAAAACATGTCCCATTATTTTAAAAGAAATATTTCTAATGGAAAATGCTGAAACTAATTTTAAAAAACATGAAATTATACTGAATTTAATGTACTTATAAAATGTTAGCATTTATAATATGTGTAGAGCTTAATAAACCTTGTTTGCTAGATATCAGTAATATATTCTCAAAATTTACATTTTTTCTATTTTGGATATGAACTGATAATTCAGTAGTTTGAGATCTTTTCGTCTTGTTTATTCGAAGCTGCGTTTAAATACGTTCAGAAATTGTATATCTTGAGAAATAACTTCTTTAAATATTATGGAATTGTATGATTTTATGGAAATGTATTCAAGTTGTTAATGATTCTGCACCATCACCCCCCAACGGGTACACACATTTCCTGCCAACGCTACCGAAGAATATATGCGTCGCAAGAAAGCTTAGCGCTAGCAAACTAATAGGAGAAGCAAAACGGAACTACGCGGCTTGGAGATCAACCTGGCGTCGAGTTGCGGCACGGAGGAGGGACGGGGAAGGGCAGGGCGAGGAAGCAGAAAGGGAACGTACGGCGCACAAGGGGCTCGCGTGGGAGCGCCGGGGGGGGGGGGGGGGCTGCGTGCCGTGGCAAAACGACGGACGCGTTGGAGCGGCGAGACGCGGGACGCCGGCCACCGCAAACAACGGTGGAGGGCAATCGGTGAGGCATAGCCGCGCGGCCACCGCCATGGATTAGCTGCGAGCAAAAATGTTTCCTGTTGACTTATTCAATAACGCGAGTGAAACGCCCCCCCCCCCACCAGCCCCGCGCCGGCCTGCCAATCGCCGACACGCCTCCTCTTCGCGCGACGTGCGTGTCGCCCACGCCAGGAATCCTCCACTTTTTCTACGGCATTCCTTCGAAAATTGGTCGTAGCTCGGGGCGAGGCAAGGAACGAGTTTCAGGGAGTGGAATCGCTGATGACTGGCAACCGTCGTAGACACAAATAGAAATTTCATTTCTCTCGACAAGTGGAGGGAAATGAATATAAATTATTCGGAAAATATTAGACGCATTATTAAATTATGAAGGAAATATAGCAGTCATTTTTTATTGTCCGACAAACATTATATCAATATAACAGATAAAGTACAGAATAATAAAAAAATCGTATCAGTAATTTTGAAACATGTAGGATTGTTCGGAAAAATAAATCAATACACCACAAAATGTGGTTACATAATATAATAACTTTCCCAATGTCATCAAAGCATCCACTTGGTTGTATTTGCTTTGTCGGTAAAGCAATTGCCGACGTCTGTCTCGTAGCTCCAATTTCCATACTACAGAAGGGAGAATTGTTTCATGTTCATTCCACTTGTCTTTGTGTGTCAATGACGAACGAGAGGTAAGGCACTGCGTTGAAATCGTTCGGCTTTTAATATGGGATGATAGCCTATGATGAACCGGATGAATAGTGATGGGAGAGGGGGTCGAAGTCACCGTCCACATAGCAAACAATTCATGGAAAACACTCAGCCAATACCCAAGATGAAAAGACAAACTTGAACGGACGATAGCGTGACCGTAACTACTGTAAGTAGCCATAAAGTCGATACCCGTGTTGGATGTCGTGGCGGATTATATTCAAATATTGAGTAAGTAATCATTAAAGACCACGTTTATTGAATAAGTGTAGGCTTTAAAGAGCATTTACCCCGAGTAGGCTTTAATATGAGAACCCTTTCAACCCTTAAAACGAAATATAAAAAGCCAAACAAGGCTTAAGGGCAAATTGCATGCCCGCAAAAATGAAATCGCAGTAATGCATGTACCTTTGAAGTTTAGTCACTACATACACGGCAGGGTTCTAAAGATAAAAATTAATTTGATTCTGATTCAATCATATTTCCATTTTGCTCCACGCACACGTGACAGCTGAATGGACTCTAGCGCAAAAAAAAAACAACTATCATTCATTTTTTTCGGGCTGTACCTGACGACGGTTGCGCTCGTGCTGCTACATCCCACAAAGTCCACGCCAGCCGCCGCCTTGCAAAAACGCGCGGAGCCTGCGTCGCACACCGCATCGTATCGCGATGTCCCGCGGCGCCCGGCCGCCGCCTCGCCCCGACGGAAACTGGCCAAACTGCGCCTTCGAACTAGAGACGGCGGCGGCGGCGGTAGTGAGCGGTCTCGTCCCGGGTCGGGAAGGTCGAGGAGAGACGAGCCGGCGCGCTTTTGTTAAGCGGCGATGCAGACAGCGAGATGTCGCGTCGACTCGCGGTGGAGTTCTTGCTAAACCCTGTGCTGCCTCTGCTGCCCCTGTGCCTGCCCCCGTCACTCTCCGCGGTCTGTGAGAACTGTCCGCCCCGCCCGTCTTCTCTACTTCGCCCTCGTCTCCTCTTTACTGTAGCTTTTCCCATCCTCCGCTCATACATCTCGCGACCGCGGGGCGGTTCCCGCCACCACCAACACTACCTTCTTCGTCGAGGATACTAGAGGTGGCTCCGACGTCCCCGCTCTTTCTTCTCCTATTTCCCACTCTAACTCCCGCAATGCCCCCCATCCGTTTTGCAAGTTCCTCCCACAACCACCCACACGTTCCTCACCGTTCCTTCGGATACACACGGGCCTCTCATGAACTCATCCTATCGTTGTATACGCTCCCTCCAGGCCATCCGTTGCCACCCCCGGCGTCACTGCCACGGCCGCGAGCTCACCGCAGCCGTCGTCACCCGCGTCGTGGCTTTCTGAACACGAGCTCCGACTACGACTCAATTCTCGGCCAGGCCCTCCGCGCCCCGCGCTCGGCGCCCGTGCTTCTCTCCGCTCCATCTGTCGCACGTCGAAAGCGAAATTCCGCACAGAGAAATTGACACGCGCGGCGCGACGTCTGGCGTTCCCAGGTCGCGAATAAATTTCCACGCACGGATTGGGTTCGTCACCGGTTTCACTTTAATTCCGCAGGACGAAGAATTATCAGGCGTGGCAACATGCTGCGTGTCGTTGTCGACAGGCCGCGTCGTACAGAACACAACGGGGAATAATTTACGCCTAACATTCAGAAATTGACGGGGTTCATTACCGGAGGAAAACAAAGACGATATCTGATGTTCATTAAATGAAATACCTCTGCAGAGCAAGTAACAACGAAATACTTTGTTGGAATATTAAAGGATTTTCAAAACAATCTGCGGCGCATTCACGTTTAACGAAAAACGTCGAACTGAGCAACAAGCATATAATCGCCTCTAAAGCGACAGTGATACACATAACTAAAGTAAAAAAAATGTACCCGCTTAACATTTTTATAACGAGCTAAGGGAGGGCGGCAAAATTCAGAAGAAATTCTGAATACCTCCGAAGTTGCTTTCCACATTCCATTAACGCTGATCCTCTATTTTTTTACGGAAAGACGTTCAAAATTAATTTCCCAGGCCTGTCGGCAAGACAAGGGGCGAAGGGGCCTACGAGCTCAGGTGTAGGGCGTCGGTTAGGCCCTTTTTCGTCTGGGCGGCGTGCGCGCGAACCGGTTCCAGCCTGCGGGGAGCGCCCGCCCGCGCCCTCGACGGCCACCCCCGCGTTTCCCAATTTGCCGGGCTGAGGGGATCGTAATCCCGGGCGCGAGGGGCGGGTGCGTGGCGCCACCCCGCCGGCGTCTCCGCGCCTGCAACGCACGGCCACGCTCGCACGCCGCTGCCCCACGATGAAGCATGAACCCCCGGACAGCTGGTTCGGCGCGGCGCCAGACCCGCCTCCACTTTTCACAGAAACGTTTTCCACGTGATCAAAGACGCGAAGGAATTGCGGCAGTGCGTGCGCTTGCAACTACTCCCGACGCCAAAAGTATTAGATAAGATATTTTCGTTCAGTAAAACGATTACTACATACATTTTACAAACGAAAGGACCAATATTTTTTCTTAGATGTCAACATTTCTTAATGGTATATAAACAGTAACATTGAAAATTGTCGTAAGTTGAGTAAAAAGAAAAACACAGGCTTTCAAGCAGTGACGTACTACAGGAACATTGATAAATCAACACTTCCCCTCTATCAACTTGCACTTTAACCATTTCGTAAATAGTGTACCAATTTGCAGTATCTTTACAAAAACAATTGTATCCCGTAAATGTTTTTTTGAGGCAACGAAATGTGTTGGAGGATATCTCCATGTGTGACAAACATGTTTAGATGGACGCTACATTATGACTTGGACCTCAAAATGGCAGTCTCGGTAAATTTTAAAACAACCAAATCCTAATGTAAAAGTGTTCACCGAAAGAAATTAAAAACTCATATATTAAATAAAAGAATAACATACAAGAATAATGGTGTATGCCGAATTCGGAAATGATATATGTAAGCTAAGTAATGTGGCAACAAATATCCGTTCTCTAAAAATGTTTTAAATTCGGCCATTACTCTTACCTATCAGTAGCGTATATACTCAAAGCAACTTCTTAGTGAACATATTTGTTTACGGTTCAAGAAAATTGTATCATTACTACGGAATTATAATTAATAAATGTTATTTGCGTAGTAATACTTTAAATTCGGTAGGTCTTGATGAAATAACAGATCGAGGAAGTGAAAAAAAACATATTCAATACTTAATTCTCGTTTAATTAAGTTTTCCAACAAATCTTTATAAATAGGATAAAAAATTAATAAAGTAGAAATATGATATCTATGTAATTATTGTGATTAATACCCAGACAATGAGCTCGAAACAATACTCAAAAGATGCAAAAGAAATATAATATTTCCCTCTTAATCACCAGACCTATAATAATTTTAGGCCTAGCATAAAACGCAAAATAGCAATGTGCTGTAATAGGGTTGGTTCAAATAAACGGTCTTACCGGAACAAGACTTGGAACTCAACGTCATCGAAACGACTCTTGGGACGAAACGTGGGGGGAACGTGCTGGCTGGCGTGAGGCATGGAAACAACGCTTTCCGATCGCACCGCGAAGAACGTGTGAACAAGGAATTTCTCGCTCCAGTGGCTCGCGCACGGGACGAGCGGGCTGAATGCCGTTTGAGGGCGTCTCTTCGGGAATCACAAGGCGCAGGCCCTGGCTGAGGAGAACGCCCGCGGACGATCGGGAGATTCATGGGTCCAACATCACCCGTCCGTTTCGGGCCGCATGCAAGCTGAGGAAGCGCTAAGACACAGTATATGCATGCACGATCCCAGATACTGTTAATTAAACATGAATCGGAAAAGGTTTCTCAGCAAAAAATGATCTATTATTTCAACAGCATTAATGTTAGTTGCCGAAGAAAATGTTGCCGCACAGTATTCACCAAAATATTCTTTTTGTCAATAAAAAGGTTTTTAAAAGTGTAATGCAAATCTAGATAATTTCGGATTTTGTTTCAAATTTATTTGTAATAACCGAATTAGCAAAATAAAATTATTACCTGTCGAATGCCAGAGGTGTACCCAAAATTCAATGAGATTTGATATAGCAGTACTTACCAATGTGATGAGAGGATAGGTAAAGTTCCACAAGGATATTTATAATTAAAAGATATGCAAACACTTTCACTGGTTTCACCTCACACACACACACTCGTTTGAACATTTGTTGACATCACACGTTCCATAAATAATTGTAATCCAAGTGGAGTAAAAGTTCTTGCAAATGTATGGATTTCTCCCCAAACTCGCTTCCTTAAGAATAATCAATACTTAAGATATAGATAAATATACATAACCGTCAAATTTACTTTAAAACTAACAACGTAATTTCAACCAACGCTTTGCGAATTCGGTTTGTGAGCGAAATGTAATACAAAGACGAGTCGTTTATCAACATCCATAGAATAAAACATGCGGTCTGGGGCAATGTATGAAATTAAATTATGTTAGCTAATTATCTTATAGGAATGATACAAATTAGTGAATAATCAAAATATTTTAACGCAATTACAATTATTTATTAAAGAAAAGGCAAGAAAATGCTACTGCATTCTATTCAGTTGATAAACGACAGACAGCGTGAGGCCTAAAAACGCTTCTCAATGAACCGAAGTTCTTTCGGAAATTAAATTGAGATTATTGGGATTTATGGGAGTATACATTAATACCTAATATTTTATTAATTATGACTTATATTCTCGAGTGAAACATTTCTTAATAGTTGCTTTGTAGCCCATTCGCCATGTAACCCTCCTCGATTGGATTTCATCCTTTCCGTTGGAGATGTAGGCGCGTGAAATCAGAGTGCTCGTGAGCTGTCTCTCCGCCATGGCGCACCGCGGAGCAGACCGCAAGCGAAGCCGCGATCGCGTCGCCAGTGCAAAGAACGCCCGCGCCCGCGCCGGGGTATCTGGGAAGCAGCGGAGCGTCTGCTACCGCAACGTGCCGCTACGCAAGCCCGCTTCCACAGCCGGCCCTCGCCCGCCCGCTCCGTCCACCCTCACCCCGACGCCGCCGGCCCCAGCGCTCACTCAGCCCCTCACCCACCGTTCCGTCCGCCCTTTTGCCGCCCGATACGCAGCCGTCGACTCGCACGCCGGCGCCGACGTTTGTCCGCCTTCTGAGCCAGCCGCCTACGCCGGCGGCTCGTAAGCGAGCGTGGGCTACCCCGTCCGCCGCCATCCTCCATCCTCGCTGCCGACGCCATCGCCATCGCCTTCGCCAACGCCAACCGCCTCCGATTCTGTCTCCCGCCGGCGGCGGTGAGCGGTGGCGGGGCGGTGGCGGGGGCGGCGACGGCGGGTTGCGGAGGCCGCAGCTGCGGCGGCGGCGCGGAAGGGCGAGCAAGCAACGCGCCAGCGCCTCAGGAGGGGCGCGATCCTCTCGACCGATTGCTGGACGCTAAGCGTATGCCGGACGCTCGCCCGCTGCCCCGCCGCCTGCCCGCTGCCTGCTGCTGCCTGCCTACCGCGGCCACAAGAAATTCATAGTGACCAAGACCGGCGTGCGCTGAAGTGGGACGGCAATTCGGATGGCTGGAGCGCCCGGCGGCGGCGCGAAGAGCGGTACGCGACGGGCGGCGGGGCAGGCGGCCGCCGGTGGCACGTTGCGCCGCGCCGCCGCCACCCCCGTCTTCTGCTGGCTCCGAGCCCCCGCTCCGGCGCCGGCGCGCCGCCTTCAACGCAGACATCGACCCGCTCGCCTATAAATTCCCTCCAACAAAAGCCGCAGGCGCAAAATTGCAACTATTTAATGTAATTAGGAAGCCTTCCAACAGCTACGAATCATTTCATAAAACGAAGCGTCGGTGACCTTCGCTCTCAACTAGGGTGATGAAACGACGGAATGAAATGCGTTTGTACCTAGTAAAGCCCTGCGGAACAACCCCCGTTGTAAACTGCTTTAACGATAACGGACAAAATCGTGATGAAGCTGCTGCTTCGAAATTTCATATTCAATTTCACACCATTGCCTATATAATTTTGTTCACAAGCGTTTGAAATCTTTGACCCGCAAGGTGCAACAGGTCAAACCGAAATGCGAAATGGATTGAAGCATTTATTGTTTCTCATCCCTCCCATAGCTGACGCCGAACCCCCCTACGCGGAAATCCCAAACAGTAGCTTTCCGCATTAATAAAAAACCTCTCTATAATACGATCGCACAGTTTGGAATCTCCCCGTAGCTTCTGCAAGGCCAAGCCGAGGGAAAGTGCGTTCCTCTGTCGATTAAACTCCGGTAAAAGCGAAAAAGCTCCTCACAAACGCAAAAAACGAACGCGAAGCTACAATTAAGAAATTACAAAAAGGCGATAATGCAGCTCTTGAACACGCACACCGCCTCGCCCGCGAAATTCGCCGATGTGCGTCCCGCCGCACGAGCGCCCAGTAAATTAATCCATCCTCCTCCCACCCGCCAAGATGCCAGCGTCCCCCCTTCGGCAAGCGCTTTTAATTACTCGGGCACACGTCGCCAGGTTTCGTTTTAATGAACGCCGGCGATTGTGATGCGACTGCAATTAAATTGGCGGCGTGTCCGCGCGGTGGCGCCCAGCTTCCCACCCGCGCCTGTACCGGCCGCTTTATTTACCGTGCGTTTGAAGCACCCGAAGGAATGCGGGGCCTTCTCTCCACACGCCACGGCAGACCCCCCCCCCTCCCCGTTCGGACTGTTTCGAAGGCGGGGCGGGCGCCGCTTTTCAAAGCGGAAAACGACAGGCAGTGAATTTTTTACAGGCTTAATGAAAATTATAACCGCACCCTCGTGGTGAAACGGCCGCCGAGCCCCCGCCGCCGCCCGCCGCCGCCGCCGCCGCCGCCGCCGCCGCGCCGCCGGCCCGCAGGGTCTGCCGTGGGCGTGTGGATGAGAAGGCCCCGCATTCCTTTCGGATGGCTCAAACGCACGTAAATAAAGCGGCCGGTACAGGCGCGGGTGGGAAGCGGGCGCCACCGCGCGGACACGCCGCAATTTAATTGCAAGTCGCTCACAATCGCCGCTTCATTTAAACGAAACCTGGCGACGTGTGCCCGAGTAATTTAAAGCGCTTGCGAGGGGAGGACGCTGCCATCTGTGCGTGAGGAGGATGGGATTTATTTACTTGGGGCGCTCGTGCGGCGGGGACGCCACATTCGCGATCTCCGCGGGCGAGGCGTGTTGGTGCGGTTCAAGAAGCCTTGCCATTATCGCCTTTTGTTTTGTAATTTCTTATTGGTACCTTCGGCGTTCGTTTTTTGGCGTTTGTGAGGAGCTTTTTTCGCTGTTTACCGGGAGGTTATAAGTCGACAGATGAACGCACTTTCCCTTCGGCTTTTGCCTTGCAGTAAGCTACGGGGATGGATTTCCAAACTGTGGATCCCCGTATTATAGGAAGGTTTTTTTTAATGCGGGAAAGCTACTGTTTTGCGGATTTGTTCGCGTAGGCTGAGGGTTCGGCGGCAGCTATGGGAAGGGATGAAGAGAAACAATAAATGCGTGTGCGAGTCTCCATTTTCGCATTTGCGGATTTGACCTGTTGCACCTTGCGGGTCAAAGATTCTCAAACGCTCTCCGTGAACAAAATTATATTAGGCAATGGTGTGAACTTGAATAATGAATTTCGAAGCAGCAGCTTCCAGTGCACGATTTGTCCGTTACTACGTTTGCAGTTTACAACGGGGGTTGTTCCGCGGGCTTTACTAGGTACAAACGCATTTCATTCCGTCCGTTTTCATCACCCCTAGGTTGAGAGCGAAGCGTCACTCGCACGCTTCGTTTTATGAAATGATTCGTAGCTGTTGAAGGCTTCCTAATTACATTAAATAGTTTTGCAATTCTTTGCTGCCTGCGGCTTTTGTTGGAGGGAATTTTATAAGGCGGCGGGTCGATGTTCTGCGTTGAAGCGGCCGCGCGGCGCCGAGCGGGGGCTCTGAGCCAGCAGAAGACGGGGTGGCGGCGGCGCGGCGCAACGTGCCACCGGCGGCCGCCTGCCCCGCCGCCCGTCGCGTACCGCTCTTCGCGCCGCCGCCGGGCGCTCCAGCCATCCGAATTGCCGTCCCACTTCAGCGCACGCCGGTCTTGGTCACTATGAATTTCTTGTGGCCGCGGTAGGCAGGCAGCAGCAGGCAGCGGGCAGGCGGCGGGGCAGCGGGCGAGCGTCCGGCATACGCTTAGCGTCCAGCAATCGGTCGAGAGGATCGCGCCCCTCCTGAGGCGCTGGCGCGTTGCTTGCTCGCCCTTCCGCGCCGCCGCCGCAGCTGCGGCCTCCGCAACCCGCCGTCGCCGCCCCCGCCACCGCCCCGCCACCGCTCACCGCCGCCGGCGGGAGACAGAATCGGAGGCGGTGGCGGTTGGCGAAGGCTATGGCGATCGTCGGCCAGCCTGCAGGATGGAGGATGGCGGCGGTAGTCCGACGGGGTAGTCCACGCTCGCTTACGGCCGCCGGTCGTAGGCGGCCTGGCCCTCCAGAAGGCGGACAAACGTTCGGCGCCGGCGTGCGATCGGACGGACCTGCCGTATCGGGCCGGCAAAAGGGCGGACCGGAACGTGGGTGAACGGGAGCTGAGTGAGCGCGCTCGGCGGCGGCGCCTCCGTCGGCATGTGAGGTGGACGGAGCGGCGGCGAGGCCCGCTGTGCAAGCGGGCTTGCGTAGCGGCGCAGTTGCCAGGTAGCAGACGCTCCGCTGCTTCCAGATTACCCACGGCGCGGGCGCGGGCGTTCTTTGCACTGGCGACGCGATCGCCGGCTTCGCTTGCGGTCCTGCCCGCTGGATTTGCGACCATGCGGAGAGACAGCTCACGACACTCTGATTTCAACGCGCTACATCTCCAACGGAAAGGATGAAGAATCCAATCGAGGAGGGTTTACATGGCGAATTGGGGCTACCAAAGCAACTATTAAGAGAATGTTTCACTCGAGAATACATAAGTCATAATTAATAAAAATTAGGTATTAATGTATACTCCCATAAATTCCCAATAAAATCTCAATTTAAGTTCCGAAAGAACTTGGTTCATTGAGAAGCGGTTTTTAGCCTCACGCTGTCTGTCGTTTATCAACTGAATAGAATGCAGTAGCATTTTCTTGCCTTTTCTTTATAAATAATTGTAATTGCGTAAAATTGTTTGATTATTCACTAATTTGTATCTTCCTAATAAGCATTAATAGCTAACATATTTAATTCATACATTGCCCCAGGACCGCATTGTTTTACCTTCTTGGGATGTTGATAAACGACTCGTCTTTGTTTACATTCCCCACAAACCGAATTCGCAAAGCGTTTGTTTGAAAATTACGTTGTTAGTTTTAAAGTAAATTTTGCACGTTATGTATATTTATCTATAATCTTAAGTATTGGATTATTCTGTAAGGAAGCGGCAGTCTTGGTGGGAAGGAAAAATCCATCTACATTTGCAAGAACTTTTACTCCACTTGGATTACAATTATTATGGAACGCTGTGATGTTCAACAAATGTTCCAACGCACGAGTTTGTTTAGCTTGTGTGAGGTAAACCAGTGAAAGTGTTTGCATATCTTTTATTATAATATCCTTGTGGTAACTTTTACCTATCCTCTCATCACATGGGAAGTACTGCGATATCAAATCTCATTGAATTTTGGGTTACACCTCTGGCATTCACAGGTAATAATTTTATTTTTGCTATTCGGTTATTACAAATAAAATTTGAAACAAAATCCCGGAAATTATCTAGATTTGCTTACACTTTTTAAAAACCCTTTTTATTGACAAAAAGAATATTTTGGTGAATACTGTGCGGCAACATTTTCTTCGGCAACTAACATTAATTCTCGTTGAAATAATATGGATCATTTTTTGCTCGAGAAACCTTTTCCGATTCATGTTTATAAACAGTATCTGGGATCGTGCATCATTATACTGTGTCTTAGCGCTTCCGCAGCTTGCATTGCGGCCCCGAACGGACGGGTGGATGTTGGACCCTGATGAATCTCCCGATCGTCCGCGGGCGTTCTCCTCGCCAGGGCCTGCCCTTGGATTCCCGAAGAGACGCCCTCAAACGGGCATCAGCCCGCTCCGTCCCGGTGTCGCGAAAGCCACTGGAGCGAGAAATTCCTTGTCACACGTTCTTCGCGGTGCGATCGGAAAGCGTTTGTTTCCATGCCTTCACGCAGTCAGCACGTTCACCCTCACGGTTTCGTCCCAAGAGTCGTTTCGATGACGTTGAGTTCCAAGTCTTGTTCCCGGTAACTTAAGTCCGTTTTATTATTGAACCAACCCTAATTACAGCACATTGCTATTTTGCTGTTTTATGCTAGGCCCTAAAATTATTATAGGTCGGGTGGTGATTAAGAGGGGAAATATTTATATTTCTTTTTGCTCTTTTGAGTATTGTTTTCGAGTGCTCATTGTCTGAGTTATTAATCACATATAATTTACATAGATATTCATATTTCTAACTTTATAATTTTTTATCCTAGTTTATAAAGATTTGTGGAAAACTTAATTAAACGGAGAATTAAGTAATTGGAATATGTTTTGTTTCACTGCCTCGCATCTGTTATTCATCAAGACCTACCGAATTAAAGTTTTACTCACGCAAATACATTTATTAATTATTAATTCCGTAGTAATGATACAATTTTTCTTGAACCGTAAACAAATATGTCACTAAGGAAGTTGCTTTGTATATACGCTACTGATTAGGTAAGAGTAATTGGCCGAATTTAAAACATTTTTTAGGAACGGATATTTTGTTGCCAACATTATCTTAGCTTACATATATCATTTCGAATTCGGCATACACCATTATTCTTGTATGTTATTCTTTTATTTAATATATGAGTTTTTTAATTTCTTTCGGTGAAAACACTTTTACATATAGGATTTGGTTGTTTTAAAATTTACCGGAAGACTTCGCCATTTTGCGCGTCCAAATCATTAATTGTAGCGTCATTCTAAACATGTTTTGTCACACATGGAGATATCCGTCCAACCACAATTTCGGTTGCCTCAAAAAAAACATTTACGTGGATACAATTTGTTTGTGTAAAGATACTGCAAATTGTCACACTATTTACGAAATGGTTAAAGTGCAAGTTGATAGAGGGAAGTGTTGATTTATCAATGTTCCTGTTAGACGTCACTGGCTTGAAAGCCTGTGTTTTTCTTTTTACCTCAACTTACGACATTTCAATGTTACTGTTTATATACATTTACAAAGAAATGTTGACATTAAGAAAAAATATTGGTCCTTTCGTTTTGTAAAAATGTATGTAGTAATCGTTTTACGAACGAAATATCTTATCTATACTTTTGGGCGTCGGTGAGAGTAGTGCAAGCGCACGCACGGCCGCAATTCCTTCGCGTCTTGATCACGTGGAAAACTTTCCTGGTGAAAAGTGGAGGCGGGTCTGGCGCCCGCGCCGAACCAGCTGTCCGGGCGGTTCATGCTTCATCGTGGGGTCAGGCGGCAGCTAAAAATTGTCGTGCGCAGCGTTGGCCTGTGCGTTGCAGGCGCGGAGGACGCGCGGGGTGGCGCCACGCAACCCGCCCTCGCGCCCGGGATTACGATCCCCTCAGCCCGGCAAATTTTGGGGAAAACGCTGGGGGTGGCCGTCGAGGGGCGCGTGCGGGCGCTCCCCGCAGGCTGGAACCCGGGTGTCGCGCGCACCCGCCCAGAACGGAAAAAGGGGCCTAACCGACGGCGCCTACACCTGAGCTCGTAGGCCCCTCGCCCCTTGTTCTTGCCGGACAGGCCTTGCGGAAATTAATTTTGAACGTCGTTTCCGGGAAAAAAAATAGAGGAATCAGCGTTAAATTGGAATGTGGGAATAGCAACTCCGGAGGTATCAGAATATTCTTCTGAATTTTTGCCCCCTCCCTTAAGCTCCGTTATAAAAATGTTAAGCGTTTGTACATTTTTTTTTACTTTTAGTTATGATGTATCACTGTCGCTTTTAGAGCGATTATTATGCTGTTGGGCCTCAGTTCGACGTTTTTCGTAAACGTGAATGCGCCGCCAGATTTGTTTGAAAAATCCTTTAATATTCCAAAAAGTATTTCGTTGTTACTTGCTTCTGCAGGAGGTATTCATTTTAATACATTCAGATATCGTCTTTGTTTTCCTCGGTAATGAACCCCGTCAAGTTTTCTGAATGTTAGGCGTAACAAGTATTCCCCGTGTGTTCTGTTACGACGCGGCCTGTTCGACAACGACACGCAGCATGTGCCACGCCTGAAATTCTTCGTCCTGCGGAATTAAAGTGAAAACCGGTGACGAACCCAAATCCGTGCGTGGAAATTTATTCGCGACCTGGCGAACGCCAGACGCGCGCCGGCGCGTGTCAATTTTCTCTGTGCGGAATTTCGCTTTCGACGTGCGACAGATGGGAAGCGGAGAGAAGCACGGGCGCCTGAGCGCGGGGCGCGGAGGCCTGGCGAGAATTGAGTCGTAGTCGGAGCTCGTGTTCAGAAAGCCCACGACGCGGGGTTTGACGACGGTGCGGTGAGCTCGCCGGCCGTGCAGTGACGCCGGGGTGGCAACGGATGGCCCTGGAGGGAGCGTATACAACGAAATAGGATGAGTTCATGAGAGCGCCCGTGTGTATCCGAAGGAACGGTGAGGAACGTGTGCGGTGGTTGTGGGAGGGATACTGGCAAAACGGATGGGGGCATTGCGGGAGTTAGAGTGGGGAAATAGGAGAAGAAAGAAGCGGGACGTCGGAGCCACCTCTAGTATCCTCGACGAAGAAGGGTAGGTGTTGGTGGTGGCGGGAACCCGCCCCGGCGGTCGACGAGAGTATGCAGCGGAGGATGGGAAAAAGCTACAGTAAAGAGAGAACAGTGCGAAGTAGAGAAGACGGGGCGGGCGCGACAGTTCCTCACAGACCGCGGAGAGTGACGGGCGGCAGGCAACAGGGGCAGCAGAGGCAGCACAGCGCGGTTTAGCAAGAACGCCACGCGAGTCGCACGCGGACATCTCGCTGTCTGCATCGTGCCGCTTAACAAAAGCGCGCCGGCTCGTCTCTCTCGACCTTCCCCGACCCGGACGAGACGCTCACTACCGCCGCCGCCGCCGTCTCTAGTTTCGAAGGCGCAGTTTGGCCAGTTTCCGTCGGAAGGCGAGGCGCGGCCGGGGCGCGCCGCGGGACATCGCGATACGATGCGGTGTGGCCGACGCAGGCTCCGCGCGTTTTTTGCAAGGCGGCGGCTGGCGTGACTTTGTCGGATTGTAGCAGCACGAGCGCAACGTCGTCAGGTACAGCCGAAAAAAATGAATGATAGTTTGTTGTTTTTTGCGCTAAGATCCATCAGCTTTCCACGTGTGCGTGGAGCAAAATGCGAAATATGATTGAATCAGAAATCAAATTAATTTTTATTCTTTAGGAACCCTGCCGTGTATGTAGTGACTAAAACTTCAAAGGTACAGTTGCATTACTGCGATTTCATTTTTGCGGGCATGCAATTTGCCCTTAAGGCCCTTGTTTGGCATGTTTATATTTCTTTTAAGGGTTGGAAAGGGTTCTCATTATTAAAGCCTACTCGGGGTAAATTGCTCTTTTAAAGCCTACACTTATTCAATAAACGTGGTCTTTTAATGATTACTTACTCATATTTGGAATATAATCCGCCACGAATCCAACACGGTATCGACTTTATGGCTACTTTACAGTAGTTACGGTCACGCTATCGTCCGTTTCAAGTTTGTCTTTTCATCTTGGGTATTGGCTGAGTGTTTTCCATGAATTCGTTTGGCTATGTGCGACGCGTGACTTCGACCCCTCGCCCATCACTATTCAAATCCGGCTTCATCATAGGCTATCATCCATTATTAAAGCCGAACGATTTCAACGCAGTGCCTTACCTCTCGTCGTCAATTGGAACACAAAGACAAGTGGAATGAAACATTTGAAAACAATTCTCCCTTTCTGTAGTTATGGAAATTGGAGCTACGAGGACGACGTCGTCAATATGCTTTACCGACAAAGCAAAATACAACCAAGTGATGCTTTGATGACATTGGGAAAGTATATATATGTAACCACATTTGTGTGTATGATTTATTTTTCCGAACAATTCCTACATGTTTTTCAAAATTTACTGATACGATTTTTTTATTATCTGTTACTTTATCTTTATATTGAATATAACTGTTTGTCGGACAATTAAAAAATGACTGCTAATATATTTCCTTCATAATTTAATAATGCGTTCTAATATTTCCGAAGAATTTATATTCATTTCCCTCCACTTGTCGAGAGAAATGAAATTTCTATTTTTGCTTCTACGACGGTCTGCCAGTCATCAGCGATTCCACTCCCTGAAACTCGTTCCCTTGCCTCGCCCGAGGCTACGGACCAATTTCGAAGGAATGCCGCCGTAGATAAAAGTGGAATTCCTGGTCCCGGTGTGGCGACACGCACGTCGGCGCGAAGAGGAGGCGTGTCGGCGATTGGCAGGCCGGCGCGGGCTGGGGGGGGGTGGCGTGCACTCGCGTTATGAATAAGTCAACAGGAAACATTTTTGCTCGCAGCTAATCCATGGCGGGTTGGCCGCGCGGCTATGCCTCACCGATTGCCCTCCACCGTTGTTTGCGGTGCCGGCGTCCCGCGTCTCGCCGCTCCACGCGTCCGTCGTTTTGCCACGGCACGCAGCCCCCCCCCCCCCCCCGGCGCTCCCACGCGAGCCCCTTGTGCGCCGTACGTTCCCTTTCTGCTTCCTCGGCCCTGCCCTTCCCCGTCCCTCCTTCCGCTGCCGCAACTCGACGCCAGCGTTGATCTCCAAGCCGCGTAGTTCCGTTTTGCTTCTCCTATTAGGTATTGTAGCGCTAAGCTTTCTTGCGACGCATATATTCTTCGGGTAGCACGTTGGCAGCGAAATGTGTTGTACCCGTTGGGGGGTGATGGTGCAGAATCATTAAAACAACTTGAATACATTTCCATAAAATCATACAATTTCCATAATATTTAAAAGAAGTTTATTTCTCAAGATATACAATTTCATGAAGTATTTAAAACGCAGCTTCGAAATAAACAAGACGAAAAGATTCTCAAAACTACTGAATTATCAGTTCATATTCCAAAATAGAAAAAAATGTAAATTTTTGAGCATATATTTACTTGATATCTAGCAAACAAGGTTTATTAAGCTCTACACATATTATAAATCAACGATTTATAAGTACATTATAATTCAGTATAATTTCAATGTTTTTTTTAAAATTAGTTTCAGCATTTTCCATTAGAAATATCTTCTTTAAAAGTAAGGGGACATGTTTTACCTCAGAAAACTTTTAAGGAAATTAATTGATGTATCACAGATTAAAAACATTCAAATATAATATTGTATACACATATTATTTCCCGTCAATCTGGACTGGGACGCTATGGAAAGCGATGTCATTTTATATAACTGCTTTTGTTGCCGGAAAAGAGACCATATACAAATAGAGGCTCAATAGACTAACAAATAATATAAATAGGTAGTAGCGAACATTCAATGTGGGACGCATGGAACTTCTGCTTCTTCTCCAGAAACCTCTAATACACATTCTGACTACTAGTACTGCCAACAACTACTAACTTTGATAGTTTTCTATTAATTTTGTGTAGTTAACTAATGTATATATATAATTATAAATTGAATATTTATAAATTAACTACAAATTCAAAAAATAAAATAAAAAAATTAGATTCAAGCACAAACAATAGTTTGAACAATTGATTTTTTAAGGAAACATGGAATTTGGTCTGAAACACAACACCTCTGGTCGTGGTTGCCGTCAAAATAACATTCAATAATATAAAGCTGCTGAAGGGCGTTCCACTCACGTTATTGAATAAGCAACAGGAACTATTTGCTCGCCAGCTAATCCATTGGCGTGGGCCGCGGGCTTTAGGCATCACCGATTGCCGGCGTGCTTCAGTTTCCGATGTATAATCAATCGCGAATTCATGAAGAAATGTACTCCGAAACCGTGCGTCATCACAAACGTGGCAGCCTTTCGTGGCTGTGGAGGTGACTCGCGGGCGTTGGCGCGGGTTGGGTCCACCCGAGGGGCCGGCTGTTCACGCCCTTGCTCACTCGCGGGGCGAACGGGCAATAGGCAGCCCCGGCCACCCACTTGTCAATTTTCTGCTCGCGTTGCGTGTTGCCTTTTCAATATGTCGTCGAAATGAAAAAAAATATTTACGAGGCAGTGGGAATTCCGGGTGGTAATCATTAAACTGGGAGTAAATGAAATTGAGCTTTATGTAGGGAAGTGTTGTTTGTTAATAAAACTCACAACAACCAGATGCTTTCTGGTTTTGGTTATGAGAAGAAATTACGTTGTACTTGTTTCAGGAACCTAAGCCAATTCGCAGGTTATTGTATCAACGGTATAATTGGAACACAAGAAACATTAGCGGAAATATAACTTATTATGTTTAACAATGGTTTTTAATAGATGTTTAAGAGACCAATTAATTTTTTAACAGACTGCTAATTTTTTCTCTGGACGAGTTATAATTTTCTATCGTTTAGGAAAATTGAAATAATGACGCTAAAATTTCCTTTATCGTTAGAAGCCTCACCATAGTATCTATTTTTTTGAAATGGGATCAATGCAAAATGTGAACGATATTTCAGTTGAAATATGAGCGAAAATGAATCCAATAAAAACGCTATATATTCAAGAACATCATACTGAGTAAAAAGCAAGTTTAAAACTATTATTTAAAAAAAATCGTTTTTCGTAAATGAACTAATTGCACGAACAACACGATTTCAATGTTTGTACAAGTTCATCGCGGATTCCATAATACTTAAATTGACACCGCATGACGCGCATATGTATCTAGGCACAGAAACTTACCATGCCATTGACGATTGGGCCGTGGGCCGGTGCTAGGGGCCTGCAGGCGCGCGCATTGACTTCTTTGCGTCGGGCTCATCCACTCTCACGAGCTGACCGGTGGCGCACACGCGCAGCCCCCTCCCCCCCCCGAGAACAGGGCAGCCCGGCGTCCGGCGTGGAAGCGCGACCCAGCGACCCGGCGCCCGATTTCAACGATAATTTTCGCGCTATTTTTGAAGCGTCGCCCACGGGGAGCAGGCGTGGAGGATGGGGCGGGGCCGAGAGGGTCGGCTAGCGCGCTCGCTCGGCCGTACGAGGCCGGCGGGGCCCGCACCGGCGCGTTAGCTTAAGCGCCGCCGCAACTTGTTCCCCGCGTATGATCAATCAGTTAATTGGTCGCGCTCAGTGAGCTGAACGCCCGATCGGTCTCGGGGTGGGGGCTGGGCCGCGCAGGACGACGCGGACGCAAGGGTGACGGCTACATGGCCGGTCGGGGAGGGCGCTGGGGGCGGCCAGGGGAAGGAAGAGCGGTTGCGCCGGCAGCGCCGGCGAGTGATGCCAGAAGCGCGGGCGCCGGGCGCGGACGTAGAAGAGGGCTGAAGAAGATGCGGACGACTGCGCGCTCACTTTGAGAAAGAGCGCACGGAAAGGTGGCGAAGTAGATGATCCGAGCAGAAGCGAGAGAAAGAAAAATGCGATGGGGACGCACGTCGGCGTTGTTGAGGTAGTGTATGTAGGAAATATCTTGGAACAAGCGGTGAGTGCCTGTGAAGGGCTCGGGGAGCGCTCCGAAGGACAGATGCGGAGAAGTGATGGGCAGCGCATCAACTTGTGCGCGAGCGTGCGGGAAGGACACGGGGCGGGGCGCGGTTCAGAGAGCGGGGCCGGACGCAAGCCGGTCGAAGCGCTGGCGTTACGGGCCGACGCTTTGCGCGGGGCGAACGCGGGGCGGGAGGCGCGGAGCCGCGTGCAGGTGGAGCAGGCGCCGTGGAAAAAGCTGGCGGGCATGAGCGCCACCCGGCCCAAAGGACGCGGACGCGTTTCTGGCCCGCTGGGCGGCAGCCGGCGCTGGCGCGCAGCCGGCGCTGGGCGCTGGGCACTGGGCGCCCGGAGCGCTGCGTGCGCGCTGGCCTGCGTGCTCGCCACACACAACAGTTTAGAACGGCCGGCAGAAGGGCGGGGTGCGGAGCGAAGGGGGGGGCGGGTTGATTGCTACCCCTACGGCGCTTTCCTCCACTGCTAAAACGTCGTGTTCACACGCGTCTCGTTTCACTTTGCGCATTTTTCTCTGCGCTGCCACCATGCAAGCATTGAAATCATGTAATTATTTTTTTCAAAATTATTTGGTTATTTTAAAAACGGGCGTGATTATATTTATCGTGCATTTTATTATTTCCATTATTATTAGTTTTCCCTGAGGAATTTAGAATTGAAGAAATTTAGAAACCCCGCATATATATTTATTTTACTGGCTGATCATTCAAAGATTAATGATTTATTAAATCCAAAAAAAAGGCGAATTTTTTTAATGCGTTAAAATTCAAGAAATACAAACTGGGTTTCTAGTTGATTCTCTTTAAGAAGGGATCAGTATTTTTAAATTATCTGTCACTGTCATAACTTAGTCACGAAAATTATACCCGAATTACTGCGTCTACCGGTAGGCGGCGTTCCTCGTCCACCCTGCGTGTCCGCGTGCTGTGATTTCGCGCGGGCCTGCGGGCGCTGCGTCCTTGGTTGCTCCCGAGTGCCGCTCCGTCACACGCCCTCTCAACGAGCGCGCGCGTGCACTTTGGCCCCCCCGCTCCGCCCTCGCATGAATAATAATAATACGTAATGAAACAAAAATGTGTGTGCTTAATGGAGTATTTATTCCTCTCGGACACGTACGACCAGACGAGCTCGCGTTAGAAGGACGACAATGCCGCGCTATGTTATGTTACCGTGTCATTATACTTCGGGTTTAGTAAGTTTTTTGCCTTGCACAATAATTATGATTTCCAGGCTGGACATGAGGATAAATAATACATTAATACTCCACGCGGTGGTGAATCGACGGGGCTAGACCGTAAACAAACTGCGCGGCGGTTCTTGGGCGCAAGCGGAGCGACCAGGCGGGACGCGGCCGCGTGCTGCGGCGCTCGGGCTGTTGTTGGCCGGGCCGCACGCGCTGTGCCACTGTGCGTCGCCTCGTTTACGCCCTACCGGGTGGAGGGCAGGTGCGTAGCTTTTCAGGGGGGCCCCGGGGGACCACTCGGTGGCAGAAGTTAACGGTATCCCGCCCCCATAATTAAATATAAAAGTATTCATATTTGATATGTATACTTGATTTATTAAAAATAAAAGATATTGCACGTAAACATCTATTTATAATAAATTACAAACTGTATGTGATTTTAGCATAACTGAAAACATAATTTTTAAGTAAATAATTTAATTACGAAGTGAACTATGTAACAAATGCAGGTTTTTTATGATTTTAGTATCACATTATTAAAATTAATATATTTTAATTTTAAATAAGTCCGTTACAATATGTTAGTACCAACTCTTAAATTTTCTAATTTGGTGTCACCCAATAAATGGTGTCTCCAGGGCGGTACCGTGGTGTACATTATAAACAACCCTGTATCATCCAGTGTATTTCAATTTTATGAATGTTTAATTTTACTTTTCATTAAACAAAACTTTCGTTATTTTTAGAAAAAATTGGACCATATTCTTAGCGAATTTCTCTGCAGTCCTTTCGCGAATCGCTTTAAATTAAAGTTTTTAATTAATTAATTATAAATATTATTTTTTATTAAAGATTAAATGAATATTATTTTTGTCCATGACCCCGCGTTTTGTATGTACGCACTTTATGAATATAGAAATTAAAAACAAATGTGAGCTTTCTCAAAAACCGTTGTTTTGGTTGCTAATTCGTGAGAGTTTTGAGAAATATGTAATTCAGTACTTACTTCCGAGTAATTATCATATTTTTCGTGGGCTCGTTTTCCCTAAAACATATAAAGAATTATACAATTCGGGTCAATTACTAAATCTACGATCTTGGTTTTTGACGGTTAGGAAGATATCTAGACCCAAAGTTGTAGTGCCTCCTTCAAGCTGGAAAATAACGAGACTCTTCTCGACTGCCTTTTATAAAAATCACTATTTATGGGCCCTTGTAAAGAACTTAAGTGCTGAATGTTGTCCATTGGCAACCCCGCGTGAGTCGCGGACAGCATACCCTTTCAACCTCCGCAGTAAAAGCACAGCCACTGCGCGTAGCACCACCGTCGCCCTCCCCTCTGCTCCGGTTCTCTACTATTCTTCCCACCGTCACCGCCACTTCCCCTTGCCCTTCCCCTAACCCGATTCCATTTCCACCTTCACCTTCATCTTTTTCCTTCTCGTCCTAGTTCTTTTTTCTTCGTCCACCTTCCACATCTATTTTCACCTTCCTCCAGGGGCGGAGTGAGGGGGCAGGGAATCATTCCCCGGGTGACACCCGGTGAAAATTTTTATAGTGTGGAATTATATAATTTAATGATATATTTAAAAAGTATCAATTTTAATGAAAATTATGAATAAGTTCTTGCTGCTCTTAAATTTTTGAACATATTTCTATAACAACCTGCATTAAGTGATTTTAATTATACTGTTTTATATTATTTATTTAAAAATATATTTTCAATATTCTGAATTTACATACATTTGGGTATATTATTAATAAATCGTGCAAATATACCTGTATTTTTATATAAATAGTGAATAAAGTATTGAGCATTAGATATTTTTATATTTAACTTATTGGAGGGTTATTACCATTAGTTTCGCTGCAGGGTGATACCAACTACGCCACCGATCTCCAACTCCACATCCATCGCCCTCTTTCTGCATCCACAGCTCTTTCTACTACATTTACAGTCACCGCCGCCTCCACGTTCCACCGCCTTCCCTGAATGGCTACCACCGTGTCACTACAGCCCCCTTGCCCCCCGCTTGAGCCGCGGGACGCGGGCGCTGCCCGGGTGGCGACGGCGCGGGAGCCGTTCCCGGCGGGTGGGCAGGCGGGCAGGCGGGCGGATGTGTACGCGGCCCTAATTAGAAGGCCCCCGGCGAACCGGCCTCGCGGCGCGCCCGACTTTTTGTACGGCCGCTGCATGCGGCCCGCTGTCAAACGGAGCTACTTGAATGAGACGTGACTTTGCTTCGGATGTCGGCGCTTGTTCGTTCCCAGCGCGACGCTAGACGTCCGGCTCCCGATGCTGCTTGTACTTTGGGTGGGGAATTGAACGGAGTACTTTCCCTTTGGTGATTGTTGATCACGAAACTGTATAAACAGCTAACGATTTTGGTTGGTCCCCCTCGAACAGGCCGAGCCTCGAAAAATAGAATTGTTAAGACGTTTCGATCTGAGACTAGTCGTTTCTACGAGACGATTAATCGATCCTGTCTTAAATTCCTTACGTGTACCGGCTGTGTAGCGAGAAACTCGGTCCTTTTGAGATTCTGCCATTCCATTTCTTACCTATGTACCGAGGACATTTAATGGTGAATGTAAGGAGTTCATGCTTAGCCCTTTTACGGACGTACATTTGTAGATTCTGCTTAAACAATTATCTAAACTTGGAGCAGACGCAGCTGGTCACGCAGAGTGAAAAAGTTTACTTCCCCTGAACCTTGCATCAGTGCACAAAACTTTTTTTGGACGCGAATAATTTTTCAACATGCGGTCGGCATGCGAGTAGTAGAAGGGCGTGTTGGTCTTGCCGAGCCGGTGAGTCCGGTCGCAAGTTTCGTGAACTTCCCACGCTTATTGTCATTGCATTTGGAGGACCGCGAAATTACGTATGCGATCCAAATCGAGGGCTGGCTCTCACGGCTTGGTGCGTGAGCGCGCGCGCGCTATGTGCTTGTTCAAGTCAAGCGGCGGCGTGCGCCCTGTGACGGCGCAGACGGATAGCGCATGTGCGTGCCTCCTCTTCCGCGGCCCGTCGAGCGAATGCCGCAGAAATTTTGACTTCGAACTGGCGGTGGACGATGTGGCGCCTCTTTTTACGTATGCGGCGAAGCAGCGAACTGGCACGCGACCCCGTTAACGACCGTTTAGCCACGGCGCTCCAAGTATTCCGTCTCTTGCTGTGTACTCTAAATGCTGGTTCATGCAGAAGGCATGCGGGGACGCGCTAATTGACGCGAACACAAAGCTGTTTGGAATATATGAACAAACGGACAGCTTTGTCACTTATAATTCGGCTATTTTTGCCCTGAATTTTTATTACTCGCAATTAGTAGTGGAAGTATTAATATTTAATTTTTTAGAAATTTCTTAAATAATTCTCTATAATTTTTCTTGGATGCCATAATGATCATTTATCGAGTAGAGTTAATTCTACATCTACGATGCGTGTTTCTAGTGTAAATGGCTGGTTATTTTGATGATTGGACATTGTTCACGTGAGGAATTATATTATTTATACCTCTTCGTGATTTCGATATATCATTTTCATTGCACACGTCTCCCACGATTTGTCCTCTGATCCAGAAAACCAATTACTTTTGAAAAAAAATTAAGTATGGTGTTCGAACAGATAATTTACGTTCTACTGCTAATAGCAGCGCATAAGAATTATTTGACTCTGTGACAGATTCCATGCCCTTAGATTAGTTCACTGATCTGGACTTTATTAATATGTATTTATACTTTATGTCACAGCTATTTAAAAACCTTTCTATTCCCAGTAGCCTACACATTCATATCTTTGTGCTGTCGGTGTGCCAGTGAGCTATGAATTTTCATGAGTTTCGAATTTTTTAAACAGTTTATGGCAAAAAGCCTAACATTCTGACCAGTATAGAATATTATATGAATATTTATTTTAAAATATATCAAATCAATAGCCTGGGGCACTTTTCTTTTGATTCCGACATAAGAAGATCTCTCTCT
>BOPP01000004.1:3604580-3679830 GCA_017312745.1 Gryllus bimaculatus | reverse complement strand
AGGCGAGGCGGGGAAAAGGGGAGTGGCGGCGAGGCGGCCTGCGATGGTCTCTTCCCAACCGCCTTCCCGACGCCTCCGCTGACAGCAGGCGCGAGGCCGCGGTACGCCGAAATGAGTGACGAAGGGTAATGAAGCATGGCGAGCAGCGCGCGGGCCCGCCTCGAGGCGCCAAACTGATCGAATCCGCGCGATGAGGTCTTGCGCCGCGCGCGCTGCAAATGACCGATTCCTTCCCTCCCTCGCTTGCCTCGCATCTGCTGGGTTTGGAACCACTGGTGCCACCAGCACGAATGGGATTACTGGCATCATTCTCGCCGAAAATGGAGCTCAAACGATAGCACTGCGAACGACTGACGCGAGCTTCCCATCAAATAAAAAGAATGTGATAAATGTTTCAATCGAACAGAAAGTACAATTTTTTCCATCCTCGAATGACGTATTTTTTTGTTTTTACAACAATGTTTCATTTCGGAAGAGGTAAAAATTAGTCGATCTCATATTTATATTAGTGTTTAATAGCACCAAGTAAAATATGTGCTTGAAGTGATATTGCCTAGCCCTAATATAAAGTTTGAAGTCCGAAATCATTTCCTGGCTTTCAACTAATAGGCACTGCATATTAATTCAAACTAGCTGAAACTAAGTAATTGAAACAAGTGAACGGCAACACGTTACAATGAGGTATTAGGAAAGTAGACTTTATCCTAGCCAGTTCGCCTAGAAGCACGGATGCCGGCGTCCACTCTCTCGCGTCGAAAGAGCCGCACACTCTTTGAGGGTGCGCGAGAGCTAATAATATACACTAATATACACTGAATCATTTCGTTTCAATTGCAATCATATGCAATGTGCCGGCTGAAAGATAATTTCCACTCCCTTGTGCGATCATTATTTCTTCACGGACACCTCTAATATTAGTACATAATAACATCAAGTAAAATCTGGCAGATTAATGCACTTGAATTAATGCAATTGAAATAACTAGCCCAAATATGAAGTCTGAAGTCCGAAATCATTCTCAGGTTTTCAACGATTAAGCACCACATGTTAATTTCCAACTAGCTGAAACTAAGTAATTGAAGCTTGTGAACGGCTACACAGTTTAGTAATTATACACTGAATCATTTCGTTTCAATTGGAATCATACGCAATGCGCCTCAAAGATAATTTCCACTCCCTGGTGCGTTCGCGATCTCTTCACTGACACCGCTTCGGGCTCTTAGCGCGATTTGTGGACTGAGCGCCGTCATCGATGTGTAAGCGCCACCGCACCAATTAAGACGAGCGCGTTATTCCGCACAGAGCGTGAACTCCCAAACGTCGCTCCGGCCCGCGCGACTCTCAAGTCAGGCCGCGAAATAAATTCCAAACGGATAGGCGGATAAAGGTTCCGCGTGCGGTGCGCGCGTGTAAAAGAGCGCGATTTATAGCGCGCCCTCTGCACTCAAAAGAACGCAATGGCTGGCGCGTTCTCAAGCCGGGTGCCGCAGAGTTGTAGTGCGCTCGCGAGATGTGATGTGCCGCCAACATTTTTAACGAGACGAAAACTGTCGGAAACGTTCTCTCCAAAGGTGAAGAAGCGCTCTCACGACCGAGAGGCGTAATTCTTTGACGGGAACTTCATCTCTTAAAGCGCGGCGGAAGGCTGAATCGACGGTTGCGAATTTGTCTTTCGCTTAGAGGAGAAGTACACCATCTGCAGCGCTCTTCACTCACGTCGCGTACACTCGCGGGCTCGGTTACAGCCGGGACGAAACACACAGCGAAATTATAGCGAACAAATTAAGCTCCTAAAATATAACAAACAAGATTTATCAAATTTTTCGTTAGCAGGGCCCGGCAATAAGAGTTTTTTCTGTCGAACATTCGCTGGTTTTCGGGGCACGATTACGATACTTTCTAGGGAAAAACTAAATGGACCGATTTGACTCTCCGCAATATCAATTTATAAGGAAGATGCCTGTTTTCCCTCGCATTTTAAGTACGTACTAGGCAAGTTGCGGCGCCGCGTAACCGGCTGCGCCAAGTGGAGTCGACGGAGCCCCGCTGCCCTGGGTGGAAGGACGCTGTCTGAGAGGGGCTGCACTGCCGCCGCCGCCGCCGCCACGGCGGGCCGACGGGGAGCCGGCGGGCGGGCGGCGGCGCGGCGCAGCGGCGTGGCAGCGCGGTTGCCGCGCGGCGGACGCGAAACGGCAGCAAAGCGGCGCCGCGAGGAGAGCCAGTGGCCCAGGCGGAGGGCCGCTGCCAGAAGCCCCATTTCGTTAAGCCAGTCGCGCGCCAGCCCGAACGCCTTGCACGTTTCCGCTTCGATTTTCCTCGCTTCTGCAGCGGCGAGCGGGAGCGCGCCCCCGCCGGCCTTACAGCTCGGCTAGGAGTTCCGCAGCTCTCGCGCACCCTCAAAGAGTGTGCGGCTCTTTCGACGCGAGAGGGTGGACGCCGGCATCCGTGCTACTAGGCGAAAAGGCTAGGATAAAGTCTACTTTCCTAATACCTCAATGCAAATCGCAATTACTAATGAAGCAGCATAACGTAGTTGAAAATTATATCAGCAGACATACCTATGTGTTATCCAGATGCCAGCAAAGTAACATATACTGGCCTTTTATGATGCATCACACCGAAACAAAATGCTTGCACTCCTTAATGTATTCGGAAGTTGAGGGCAAACACAAGCGTATTCAGATTTCACCGATCTTCCCAATGAAAACAAATATCCTACGTGTTCTGATAACGCAAACAAATCTGATAGAAATAAGACGTTTTTGCGCTATTATTTCAAATCCGATATAACATCAGGTCGTTTCGATCACACTTATTTGCTTCATTCAACGTTCATCGGTGCATCGCAACTTACACGCGCGTCGCCCATCCTTGCATACGTCGCGAATGCGCATCTCTAATCGCATTTCGCTTTGATGTTCGTCGCGAGCGCTTCCCGGGCGGGATCTGGACCCGGCGAACGAGAATTCGGGCGGGCGGGCAGGCGGGCCGTCTGCGGGCGCCCGCGGCGGCACAGACGCCGACGTCGGCGGCGCGCGGGCGGAGGGCGGGCGGGCGAAAGACCGGCGGCTTGCAGCGGGTTCTGAGCGTACGACTGCGCGTCGCGGGCGGCGGGGGCTGGGCGGAGCGGCACGGAGCGGAGCGGAACAGGGAGAAGCGGAGCGGAGCGGGCGCACTGGACTGCCGGCCGCAGACTCAGATTTGGTGTTCGCGCGGCCCGGCGCAGACACGGCGCTCCGCCGGCCAGCGTGCGTGACAGCCCCCAGACACTCAAATGCTGCCACGCTCTGGCCGTGAGAGGGAAGTGGCGGTTGGGAGGCGGGAATCGCCGGGGAAAGAACGCCGCTACGCACGGAAAGAGCTGTCTGGGTTTACAGCAGCAAATTCAACGATTGACAATACGCCTACGTTTGGCAACGATCAACCACATTGCCGGAGGATCAATACCAAATTACACGTCAAACTAACGCCAAATATCTGATCATTGGTGCTCGACGGAGAAATGCAACGTCATTTGGCGAATTACATGCGTGTTACAAGGTGATTGCGTTAACAACGAGTTCCGAAATTTTTGTTTCACAATCCAATTGGTTCAAACGCGTTCCACTAGTTTAACATCCCATGTTATACCATTCATCGCCAATACACAGTGTGGGGAACTGCAGCGCGGTTGATATCGTCAAATGAAGTGAGGACGTCGACGCCAATTGTTTTACGATTCAATAATCTAATATCACAATCCAGCCCAAAAAGTGCATTATTTTTTTTTCTGACACGCGCGTCAGTGGCAATCATAACACACGTGCATTGTCGAAACGACACATTTTCCCAATCAGTCGGGATGCATTCAGCTGGAAGACCTCGGACACGCACCTATGTCACGCGGTGCGGAGTTCGGCAGCGGCAAGTTGCCGCCGCGCGTGACACACGGGACACGCACGGCGCGTGAAGATGAGTTTTTGAAAGGGCGAACGTCACCCTTGTTCAGCCCCACGCAAGACACAAAACACAAACACACAACAAAAAACGGCAAAACTCACTCACAGTGCAAAGAAAATATCCAACTCGAGAGAAGAGCTGGCATGCATAAAACAGATTCAGTTTTAAGTGGCGACGCGCGCACACACACAGACACACGAGTACGGACGCAGCGTGCAGCAGCGGTCGCGTCGCGCTGAATACTGACAAGCCCGGTGCCGCGCCGCAGAGTATACAGCCCGCTTTGCACGCGCTCGGGAGCGTTCGGGAGACGTCGGCCACCTTCGGCGCGGGTCGTGCGCCCGGCCGCCGCTGTGGCTGGCTGCCTGGCTGGAGACGACATAGCCGTTTCCCCACTCTCCCACCCGCGTGGGCGCAAGGCCCAGGCGGCGGCGGCGGCGGCGGCGCTGCGCGGGCGGGGGCGGCGGGAGCAGCGGGCTGTCCCCGACGCCTACCTGCGCGCGCATGCGGGTAGGCCGGGGAGAGGGAGATGTGGAGGTGGATCTGGTTCGAATCGCGCAGGTTTCGTAGTCAACGGACAACAGGTGCCTTTGCGCAAGTGTGCCTTCCGATTATGAAAAAGGAATTCGGGGACGGGTGTTCGGAACGTAAGGGCCTCTGTCCGTCTGTGTACATGTTCTCTTTACTCTTAGGACTTCAGTAGAAAAGCAGTCCTATGAAGCGCATTCACAAAATTGATCGTAGACATAAATAAAATGACATAAATGTGTAATATATTTTATATACGACTCAATATCCTATATGTATAGATGTTCATGGTACATATGAATTTGAAAATACAATACAACGTAAATTATAATTTCATGAATCAGTTGTTATTAAAAAAGTACTTCCAATGTGAGCATTCACTCAATACTATGTTTATGTTATTGCCACGTAGTATGCTGTAGTCTTTAAATAATAGTGTCCGAAGTTTCCAATTCACTCTTCACAACATTATGCATACGAAAAGCTAACGTGTATTACTGTACCTTCCAAATAAGCCGCATACAATATGAATTATAGAAGACATAGAGCGAGGTGATAGAAAGAACCGTGAATATTATTCGGATGTTTTAGTGATGAAGTGTCATAGAAATGAATGTGTTCTAGTGATAAATCGTAAGAAAGAACATAAACCAACCACCGAGTCACATATCAATAATAACACTGATTAAATTTATTGAAGAATTACATCATCTTTACCATCCCAAATAACAGTAGATATGATGGGACTACACCGGCAACGGTTTCATGGAGAGGACGGGCACGACCTACCCTGAAATTCATTGAAATGTCCAACTAACGTCTACGGACCTCCAACTTGGTCAGATAATTTATTCAGAGAACAATTGAAGAAGGTCTACCATGAATAGTAACTGCTCGTGTTTCTGAGTTCAGATGGTACGTAAGCTCCGTGCTTCCTCAATTACGTTAATATTCAAGTTCCTTTTGAAAATTTGAATGGAAACCACGACCACGTTTCCTAGAAGAGGAACCCTACCTTCATTATTGAGTTAATCATATTCTTTGCTAGAGTACTTACAAATAGCCACAGGGATTTCGCGTTAAATCAAGAAACCCCGACAATTTAATGAATGTTCGCGAGATAGGAAGTCATCGCCTACGGCACTAATCCTCTCACTTTCCAAAATGAATTTACGCCCTAAAACACAGGTCCTCAAAGGTTTTATAGACTGTACCCTCAAATGTGACTAAATGTTTAATAAACCCCTAGAATGTAATTTCCCAAAATAACTGATTTTTTATATTATTTACAGAAATGCTTAACAGGGCATTTTTTCATTTAAGGAAAAAATATTTTAATTGTACGTAGCAAATAATTACACGAACGTGGAAGGAACTGAACTTTATAACGCTTCAAAAGAAAGAGTTTGTGTCTGAACATGGATAACAGAATAACCTACCTATTTCAAGGGATCATAAACCACTAGGTTTCATTCTCAGTTCGAATGGTCTTAATTATTAAGATCGCTGGTGAGATAATTTCTTATAATTAAGTAAATAAAAGGTGCTGTCCAGTATCAAATATATTTTAAGTTAAGATATTTTCGATAGAGTAGCTATCATCTTCAGAGCGATCTTACAGTTTCTAGGCGGAAAACAAAGATTTGTAATTAAAAGTTTTGACTCTGCAATACTTGAGTGAGATTGAGTAGTTTTGAGTTCGAAATTCAGATATTATGAATATTTAGAGATGAGATGGGTCAACCTGCATGAATTGATACAATGTTTTGATAACAGATTCTCAAATTGAAGTCTTTTAACACACATGTGACTCCAAATCGATCTTGATACAAAAATATTTTTAATCGCACATCAATGAGAAAATATTATTACCAAATCGTACTGTTGAAGAATGTATCATAAAGGTGATGGTACAGACATCAATACAGATTTCTTAAAATCATTCCATCCAAGTTGTAAAGAATTAGTCAATCGCGTACTACATGTTTCACAACATTTACAGGGAAGTTAATCTTTAAATGAATTGTAAAATGCATTGACCATCACGCCTGATTCTGTATTACATATATTTGTAGTAAACTAATCAAACACTCGCCATACCATATTCGCACACAAGCATATTAAAATGATGTCAAAATGTTTGCATTTTCAATTGTCTAAAACGCTTTGCATATTTAGGCATATCCTTCATCACTTTTAAAAATAACAACTTATCTGTTATGTCAGGGGCACTAGATTTTGCTAAAAATCAGGCATGAAAATAGAAGAATAGTTTTTGTTATTGTAAAAGACCCAATTTAAAATGATAAAAAACAAGAAATATAATTTGAATAATACCATCACTCACAAGTATCGATGAAGGACAACCTATCTATATAATTAAAGTAGTCAATATTATTAAGCGACAGCCTCGTGAGATAACAACCTCAGTTGGAAAATTTGGCGATGGCAAAAAAGCCTTAGAATTTCACTGAAAACCTAAAGAGCCGCATCATCAGTGTGGTCTAAAGAAGTCCTATATGCAAAAAAGGTATTAGTATTATGAAAACAAAATGCATGGGTTCTCCGTAAATGTTCATTTGCTCTGTATATTAAAATACATTGTGATTACTTCTTTCTCGGGTGACTGCGACAGACAGTAGCAGCCATTTGCAATATTGAATTGATTCTTGTTCCCAGGTTTATATTTTGACTATACAATTTGACTTCTAGGAGTTTTTTGTTTATTGTATTGTAGGTATGATCAGACCAGATTCCACGCTTATTATTATTATTATTATTATTATTATTATTATTATTATTATATTTATTATTAATCATCAATACTATTATTCTATTTATTTTTAATTGTCACTGATTTGGAAAGGCATCGTAAATATGTTCTGCAGAGTAAAAGCATTCACATGTGTTACTAAGTAACCAATGTAGTACGTTAATAATAGATTTGTTCAATTTTTTGAGCAATTCTGCATGCCTCTGGCCATATGATACGTATCTGTAGTTTCGTTAGATAGCCAACAAGTCGGTAAAAATGTGGTAAATTGTTCAACAAGTGGGAGAGATGGCGAGTAATATAGATATCTATCGGTATTTTTGTACCGCAGAACATTAGCGCGCTAAGAAAGTCTCTCCACAGTGGCATCTTGCTGGGGAGATCGCTGGCAGCAGAAAATTATGTTGATTGCGCGAGCTGCGGCTTGAAAACGTAAATTGGTAATCACCAGAATCATTATAAATACTGTAAGTGTTGTTTCCTTCACTTGTTTCCCAGTGATCTGATTACTAATAACAAAAAGGAGGCCCTGATTCGGCTCAGTGCGGATAGACTTTCCTGGCGCACTGTATAATAGAACATAATAGAGAAAACACTATCTTTCAATGAAAACACCATCGAAATCGAATCGATTCAGCCGTTCCAGAAATTACTCCTGCAAACAGGCAGACAACAATTGATTTGGTTTATATATCATCTAAATAAGCAAATGAGATTATGAAAAGTTAGTTATTTTTAAATCACGGTCAGATACTTCAATTTATTTATATAGATGCAGAAAAGGCTGCTGGTATTCTCAGGGGAAAACATGTTTTGTGGATTCGTGATGAAAATAGAGGTTTTGCTTTCTTGTATACATCATGTATTACTTTCTCGTTTACGTCAAAAACAGCGTTTAGGGGATCTCTAATACACAAAGTGTTTTTTTCTAAAAACTTACATCTGTCTATGAACTATATTAGCGCCTTTTTTGGTCAAATAGAGCAAATCTGATATATATCTCAGAAATTCGTAAATTTTAAAAGGTAAAAGTTTTCGGATTGATTCGTGTTTCCAGGCACGGCAACAGCTATGGTCATTACCCCCGTTAATACATTGAATGTATTTTATCCCTGGAGGTGTCGGAGTTTTGGGACCCGGAGTTGGTGGGACCCGTTGTCCGAAATTCTCCTTCCAGTTGACTTCTCTGGTGAAACATCGCCTCCGCCAGGATAAGCTAAAAGTTACCGACTGGTCTTCCATTATGTGTGGTACTGTAGTGTCTATGTGCATGTGTAAGTAAGAGGAAAGGTTATGACAAGGAAGAACAATGAAAGATCGCGCGCGGTCTGTGACCTGTTTGTTAGGGTACTACTCCAGCATTTACATTCGGAGAAAACGCGAAAAACTATCGATGATATGATAAAATGGTGACAAAGTAAACAAGAGTTTCTCAAAAGTGCTTCAAAATTTTATTTCTTTGATCAAATAGAGCAAGTTTCTCTTATTAACATGGTCTAGGTCCGATGTTCATTAAAACCTTTGCAATTTTGAAAATTCAGTTCAATTGTTTTACACTCTCCTACATCTGCACTATAAGAGTAAGGACTTTTAAATTTGTTCTTCTTTCTGAATGCAATCTATTCCTCTAATTCGATCTTCAAATCATTTCATGTATACCTTTTTCGAAATAATAATAGTTTTCGAGAAATTTTGATTTACATCGTGATCATGTTATATATTGTATAATAAGAGCATTAAAATCTCATGAATTTAATTTCTTAAAAACTATTTAAACTCATGAAATCGTATGTATTAATGGCATGTTAATAACTGAAAAAATGTAATGTAACTTAATTAATCTGGATGAGCGAACTCAAAACTCTGAAACGTCGAGAATAAGGAAAATATAAAGCTCAGCCCACATCAAAGGTAATCTGTATAAACAATGACTTCCATAAAATAAATCATTGAACAAAATGATTCTAAATTTCTAACCAGAGGGTCACAAAAAATATACTGAATAATTTTGTTATGATTCAGAATCACTCTACCATTTATGATGCAAAGCAGCGTATCACATATCAGAGTGACAAATGCGCGGGATTCCGAACCTAGCGTTGAGGTTTAAATCACTGTCGAACTGTAATATTGTGCCATTTTAAGTACAGATAAGAATATACTGAATACAATGGTAGAATGCCATTTCAATGAAGTTTTTGAACTTTCAAAACATTTAAGTTACGGAGTTTTTTCGAACCTCCCGCGCCTTTTTTTAGGATTTTTTAAAGTGATGGAGTAAGTTTCAATAGAAGTTGCATTATAATATTACAAAACGTTACAAATTATACGAGAAAGTATTTGCTGGTGTAACACGATTAGTTTTGATATGGATATACCTAGATATCCATGGGCCTCCAAAGAGGATGCGTTCACTGCGCCATTTTATTGAAATCAATATAATGTACTATCATGGTGCCTGGTGGTCACCTGAATCTGTTTTCCCCTTTTTTACCCTGGATTTTCTCTGCATTTTGCATGTGGTTTCCCAATTTCTCTGCCTTAAAGCATCTATATTAAATAAAGCTGTATTAAGTACTTTCAAGATAAAAGAAATGAAATGATTTAAACCATAATACTGACTTAAAATAAGACTTTTTCAACTGGTTTCCTAGTAGAAATTTTTTACAGCTCTTTCACAAAATGGATAAAAACGTTTGCTGTTTAACTCCCTTTCAATTTTCATGACATTATGCTTCAAATCTTTTTAAAATAAAACAGATTTTAAGAATACATTTTATAACACTCAGTTGAAAAATTTAAATTCCCAAACTTAAAAATATATTTCTTTCGGAAAACTATTTTTGAACAAAATGTAAAGTTATTTAGTAACACAGTTAATTACAATGTTGAAACTATGAAAAATTTCCATAAGCAGAATATTTAGTTTACATGTTTCAACATTTAGTGACGTTTAAAACATTAGTGCGATTATAAGTTGAAAATATGACAGATTATTTCCAAATACTATTTTATTAGCAAAGGAACGATGTTATATAATAAAAATAATATTTTGAAATGTCATTTTGGATTGTGACACTATACTTTATCTTGGAAATTGGTAACGATGAACTAACACTCGTGACTATCAATCACATACGTTAGTGAAGGGGCTTCTCCTACAAATTTTAGCAAAAAGGGATGCGATAAAAAATAAACTGAATTGTTTCTGATATGAAAGTGGCTACTAATGGGTCCTTAGAATTTTGTTCAAATGTTGATCTAATGCTAAATGTTAAATGGATATAGCAGCAAACGTTCCCTTGTGGAAAGTAACTATAACTACTAATACTCCTCTTCAACATTTCATTGAGCTGTATAACGATTGTAAAGTGTCAGATGAATGGATATTGCATCAAAATGTATAAGAAACAGTGTTTGGATGGATTCATAAACTTTAAGAGGCATATTTTAATGAATATTTTCGAGCTTTTTACCGCATTAATACATATATATTTCGTTGACTATTAGTGCATATGATTTCAGCCCCTACTGAAAACAAAACACGACATTTTAAAGGTCGTTCACATTCATTTGATTACTATTTGCCGCGCATCATCAGTTATTCATTCTTTCCTTCCTCCATCAAGCAGATTCATGTTGAGTATCCATTTTTCGACGAAACGAACAGTTTCCCTGAATTTTCCTGTAAAATTTCTGCATTTCGATTTTCCTCTGTTATGCAGATTTTTTCTGATTTTTAGAGAAATCCGTCACCTGTAGAATGATTGAGGATCTTGTTCCAGCGACGAGCACGATTATGTTTCCGTGTGCAACGACGTATGCTCTTAGTGATGACTTCAGGGCCTCCTGTAAGTGGCTCTGCGTCTCTAATCGGCTCCCTTAGAAAGACATTCAGTGGACCAAGATATTACGGTCGCATGGTGACAGGTTGCGACAGAACCCAGGAGGATTAAAGGTCTTCCACTGGAAGCTCGTCAGATTGGACGAGGTACAATTTGCAGCGTGAAGACGGGCGTTGTCACGCAGGTGTTCATCTCCTCCGAAGGAAGTCGGGAGGAGAGAAGAGAGACATATAAACGTACATTGTTTCATTTTGTTTTAATTGTCCCTGACTAAGATCGTTATCATGGTCAGAAGCAGCGGCTCACACAGGTCTATGATATTCGAATCCATCGAAGGAGTGGAGTTGCTAAGGGACGTTTCTTGAAAATGAGTGTTTCCGCACTGAAATGGTGACGAAAATACATCAAACTGAAAATTAGTAATAAACTAAGTCACAATATTAGGTCAGGTAGTGGCGCTTATGACCGTTTAATATCCACGGCAGGCATCGCGAAGTGCTTCTTGTTGTTAGAATAACAGCAACTACCAACCCTCCCATTAAACGATTTTTGTTTAGATTTAGATTTAGGTTTAGATTTAGATTTAGAGTTATTCAGTCATAAAACAGTAAAAACTATGTGACGTAGGGGGGGAAATATTATCTGCGCACGTTTTCTTGAGTTCCAGAATCCTTTCCTGTCATTTTAACTATAAATAGTTGAAAGATGAGTAAAAGTTTATCATAAATAAAAATAAATTTTAAAAATCACCAGATTAGCAATATTTGAAAAATAGTCATTTTCATTTCTGAGATATAGAAAACGAATTTTGCGTCGGTACACGAATTGCAAGTATGATTTTTCTGCATTGCTAACAAAATAGCAACTGGCCCTTATCTCTACTCTTACCATTTCAAGCAAAAGGAGAGTTCAACAAAACGTGCGCATAGTGAAGCTACATTTACGTCCAGAAGCAAAACAAGGGGCAATCTCAGCATTTGCTTAATGGATCAGGGAAACTGGACGAAAACCTGATCGAGATGGAGATTGGAGATCGAAAACCAGATCGAGATGGAGATCGAGATTGTTACATCACAGTATCGAATACATGGGGAAGTTACAATGTGTGCAATTATTAGTTGCTGGTAATTTTAACTTCTACTGGTAACTGAGAAAGGCTGTCACTTTCTGTACACCCTAACGTTTCTCGTTGGCACATAAAACTTAACCTGCAGTAAAATACATTACTTTTATTATCACGATCAACACAAAAATAGTATTACAAATATTTGTGTAATAGTAGTATAGTGATGAAATTAAATAGGGACAGCTGTTAATTGGTTTTGTGTAATCCGTATTATTGAAAGAAAATCTATTTTCATCAATTTTTTTTAATCAACGTTAAAAACTTAAAAACAAGAATTTAATTGGAATTTTGAAATATTACATTGGGATTTTTTTTAAATTATTCACGTTTAAATTAAATAAAATACCGAATTGTGACTGAGCAAATTCAATCAATAATATAACTTCCATGGTGGCAGCAGATCTATTGTAGTAATCCATTATAGTGAAGGGCCCAGGAGGTATAAACTACAAAGTTTATTTAAAAATATATTTAATATTAAAAATAATTAGCCATACACATGTTTCGAGAATTTTATCCCATCTTCAGAGGCTCTCAGGTTCTACTATTTTGTTTACCTATTTTCTTTTCTGTAGAGCCACTGAAGATGGGATAAAATTCCCGAAACATGTGTATGGCTAATTATTTTTAATATTAAATATATTTTTAAATCAATTTTGTGGTTTATACCCCCTGGAGTCTTAATCATAAAATAACTTCTTCGTAAGTTAGGGTTGCCGGTGAAGGTTAATTTTAACAGCCCTAATATGGGTAGTCATCATAAAACTTTTGCCACTCTGGTAGTCACCATATTGATGCGTAAATGGTAGTACATTTTAATTTTGGAGAAAAAGTGATTCGCAGGAAAGGGCACAAAATAAGTATTGAGTGAAATAAAAAACGCATGCACTACTAAACAAAAAAGTGACCGACATGCTTAAAAATTACAATAAATTATAAGCGACAAATGTCATCTGTCAAAATATGCCAGTTACGAAAATCTGAATAATGCTTTACTTATTACACAAATAAATCAAATTTATTCAAAACAATATTCTTTTATAAAAAGTAATTTTCCGATTTAGTGAAAACGTTGATCATTTCAACAATTAGAATGGCTGATTTTCAAATTCAAACGAATTCATATTATTTCATGTCCATAAATATATAGGTTGTCTGGGAAGGAATCGTTGAAACTTCAAAAATAAACTCCTAAGACAATTTTAAGCATATTTTTCCTAATAAACTTCGTGAATATTCTGAAAGGCTGAGCCGCATTACGCACCCAAACGTTGGTTTGAAAAAATGATTTCTAGACAAAAATGTACATTATAAAACCATAGAAACACTCCAAAAACATGAAAATTGTTTATTATTTACAAAAGAAATAAATATATTTGTTCAGAAAGAAAAATTAAGCGAAAAATAAAAAAAAACAGTCGAATTGCGTAAATTCTTTTATTTATGAGTTAATTTTGCTTTCTAAACATATATATTCATTTTTTTTGAAAATAATAACCAACTTACATGCATCTGGAGTGCTTCTATTCTTCTGTAATGCAAATGTTTGCCTAGAAATATTTTTTTCAAACCAACTTTTGGGTGCTTATTGCGGCTCACCTTTTCGGATTATCCACGTAGTTTATTAGATAGAATATACTTAAAATTGTTTTAAGAGCTTATTAAGAGCTTATTATATAAGTTTTTTTCCCGGAAATCCTGTATACAGTCGACTCCGTTTATAGTGAACTGCTGGGGACAAACATTTTTGGTTTACTATACTATATCCGATGATGTCAAAATTAAATGTAATTTCTTCACAATGATTAATATTATTAATATAGAAATACAGCAAACTGAAAATTTTGTACTGTTATTGTATTTAAAAAAATGCCTTTATTTTATCTTAAAAATCAATTATTTTCATTTGTTTGTTTTGTACATTTGTTTTCTTCAGAATTTCTCTAGATCCTTTTCCAGAGTTCGTGCTTCCTCCATACTTGATTCTGTGTTGTTCAATATTTGTAAGTATCGTAATGCAGTCTTGACACCCTTCAATGACTCCTGCACTGCTAGGAACTATCCCACTCTCCGAAAGCCCTCTTCACTCGCCTAAGAACATCGAGGTCCTTTCGGTAGCGGCTTGGTCCAAAGGGGTAACGAAATGGATCGCTTTTCTGCGCAGCGTGAGGGGGTGTCGCTTGACTTAGGGGCTTTGGAAGTCGCGCGTTTTCTGTCGCCTACCTAACAGTTTTAAAACAAGATGCGCTTTGTCCCGTGGAATCTCAAATATCATTAAGCTTGAAACTGAAGCAAACAATTCCGCGTCGCCGTCGCCTGTTGTAGTCCAGGCAGGATACGACCTTTGTTTCCGCAGTGAAACTGAGTGCCACAAGGCCGTCAGTAAGGTCCCCATTCCGGGTCCACTACCTCCACCTCAGGGGAGACTTCTTTGATCATGACCTTTGGCTGACGATATTTTTTTCCAGACTGACTTGTGTTGGAATTTGTGGCATTGAAGCGATAATACTTTTTCCCAGGAAGGAATTAATTACCAGGACGTTGCCTTTCCTACACTTACTACAGCCGACGTAGTGTTCACTATAACCGAATCTTCTTGTGCTTATTTGTAACCTATGATAACCGGGACCAGTTACATAAGTTCACTATAATAGAGAGGTCAATATATACGAGTTCATTATAATCGGAGTCGTAATGTTTAATTGTGAGTGACTTGTAATTATTAAAATTAATTTTTTCACGAACAATATCCTTAAACATTTTTAGCTACCATAACTTCATGCGAAAGATTGTACAGAGGGAACTGAGATGAGTGAGAACCTACAGCAACTATTTCACCATCCCGGTGAACAAAAGTCTCGCTTTTTTTGTCTTTCAAATATATTCGCTATCACATGAATTCCTTCTTCAATGTTTCTTTGCAACATCTTTGAAAGTCTCTTCTTCCTTTCAAGCCTCTTCACTTCACACACTTTATTCCTATATCCTTCACGAATCTCCCTCTTGCATAAATGTGTTTTAATTCAATTTTCCTCTCATTTTCCTTCCCCTGTTGTTTTGTACGCGTTTTACACATGCCATTACACTTACTTTTATGAACATTATCTAACAGTGGAGTAAATTTTTAGTTTATGTCTGCCAAATTCTGATGTTTAATGCCCAGGAGAAACTCTCAGTTGGCTCATTCCTGTAATATCAGGCATTTTTCTTATATGTTATTTATGTAACTACTCACTCAATTGAACATTTGAAATTGAACATTTTTGTAAGCATTAAAAGGTGTTGCCTCAGAGTTACACCTATGATTGCCTTTACACTTTTACACAGTTTTTCTATTCTCTGAATCTTCTTGAGTTTCTTAAAATATTTAACCAGCGATAGCGCTAGCACATTTGGAAAAACATCTTACAGATCCAGAATAAAATGACTCGTAGATTATTAAAACTTTTGGATTTAAATGTATAATTAAAGCGGATAGCTTTAATGTGCTATTAACAGTATTATTCATGTTGGTGCCCGTTTTGATCTTTCACACTTTCTTTATTCACTTTACCTTCACATTTATTTTCATGCTCATTATTTATTTATGAACAAAGGTGGCACTGCAACTCAATTTTAAAGGTAAATGAATTACCTATCGTGAAAGAAATTACAGACCGATGTATTTTACAACGAATGTGCTATTACAAACAAGTTGATTACACTTACAAACAAGTTGATTTCCTAGATTGTCTATTTAGAATTTCACTTACGAGCATGGCCCAGGAATTATAATTTTCCCCTTTGACATGATCCTGTAATATGGACAAATAATTCTACATTATATTACGTATTTTTGCACATCAAACATACGTGTGGTAAGTGTTCGTCTACACCGGTGCATTTTCATGCATACATTCTTAATTCCTTACTATGAATAATAATATTGTTAAGAAATGTTCATTTATCTTCTTTTGTGTATTTTAATGATATATCTTATTCTTGTTTTTATATTTTTTATAACTTAGAGTTTTTACATTTACATTTATTTCAGCCTTGATAATGAGGCCGAATTACGCCTCGCAACGTTAGCTATAACAGAGTTATGTTTATAAATCTGAAAAGAAAAAAAAGACTGTCTAATAATTCCTGGACCATTCCCCAAAGTAGATCGCTTACAAACAGCGTAGAGGGCATTCGTATAGGGCAAGCACGTGTGAGCCGTCCTTGCCTTCATTCGAGCAAACAATGTCTTCTGGATTTTGAGCTGCTTTCACTGACATACACGATGACATAAAAGGTTTTTGTATCTACCCTTTTGTGTCTTTGTTCCCTTTCAAGGCGTCTGAAAGCGAAATTTCTCTCATTTTGGTCAATAAACAGTAGTGCAAATATTTGTTGAATTTTGGAATAACGCAGCAGAGCAAGCGGAGTTTGGTAGAGATTGTATACTCTTTTGGTGAGTAGCCCGTCATACACAGTTTTTAACTGTTTTTGAAATAAAATAAAATAAAATAAACGTGTATCGTTTGTTTTGCTGTTGTCTGTATGTGTTTGAAGATTACCGGTCTGACACGAGTAATATTATGCATTTGCATGCTTTATTAGATTCGTCTATACTAATTCAACAGTAAGATAGAAAATGACAGAACGAAAGAAGCTTTATGATTTCTAAATATCACTTACTTCAAAAGAGAAATATTTTTATTATGATTCGAATTATGATCCATAAACATTCTGGCCATGATCTAACAATTGTAAACTCACAGTACGCTAGCTTTCGCAATCACAGATTTTTTATCATAAAAGTTCATCAGACTGCGTCATAACATTGAACTACATTGAGCAATTAATACCACAATGCTCCAGAGTAATACTGAGTTTCTGAATAATATTTTAGTGTTCTATCAGGTTGAGAAACATAATTGAATTAAGTAGTTAAATTGAATACCTCTGTGCTCATGTAAACATTTTCTAAATTAACAAGGAATATGTTCACAGAATTTCTTGTTTTTCCACAATATAAAGAGATAATCATGAATCTAATGAAACATTTTGCAGTATTTGTTGGTGCTATGTCTCTCTCACAATTTTATCATATTCTCGGTATTATATACCGTGCTATTAATTAATGCTCACGGAATTCAATACATTTTTAATCTCATGGAGAACTTAATCACAAATTTTCTTCATTTCCAAAGAACGTTTACTCCCCTTCAATAATGGAAATGTAATTGCAATATTGTGCTTCGTGGAGTCAATAGAAGATAAGCATTTGTATCTAGGATCTTTAGTAGACTTTTAAACATATTTTTGCTCTACACGCAGTGTTATTGTTACACATCCATTTATAAATATTTTTTAGGAAAGTGAAATGATAATAAATAGTGTGGGAATAGTGAATTCTTATCTTTCAAAAGGAACTTTGATCTTATGAATCCATTCGGCCGTTATTTAGATTTCTAAGGGTTGATTTCTAAAACGTGGTCTGTGTTGCGGTTTTAGAACCGTGGCTTTGAAGCCACGGCTTGAGCCGTGGCGCGAATCAGATTGATAAAACGATGACTCAACGACGTCTGGTGAGGTCGCGATCTCAAGCCGAGGCTCTGGAAAATCGTTTTCGCGACATTGCCTGAGCGGCTTTCGTCGTGTGTTTTTGGAGTAGAAACTGAATAGTTCGCGGCCAAATAGTGGATATACGTTTGATAGAGTAGAATTGTATGTCCTTTCTATTTTGCAGGATAATGTAATGAATGACGAATTAAACTTTTATAATAATTAAAAATCCTTGCCAAAATTTCGTTTGGCATTAATACAGATGGCTTGGTTTGAAAAAGAAATGGGGATCCTGGCTGAAACTGGTCAGAAATACCCAGTTTTAGGGATGAAGTGGTACTGATTTAAAATAATTAATGAGAGGAGGGAAGATTGGACGAAAATATGCGAGGACTTCACCGTATCGAATCCGAGCAAACCTCCACGAGATTGTGGACAAAAAGGAGTTTTTTGTGGCCAAATATCGTGTTTTGTAGTTGCTCTAGTTTTCTTAAACAAAAAATACCTAACAACATATATTAGGATTAGCTGAAAACATGATTCTATGAGTATACATTTTAAATATAAATATTGTATATCAGTGAAACAATGTCCCTACTTGAAGTTCTGTTATTTTGTAAATGTGACATATTTATCTTTTGTAAGTGATATAATTAATTTAGAGTAATGCGAATTGATTGGTCTGGTGAATAAGATTTTTAAAAAATATTTATTAAAAGTACTTGAAACGGAACCAGATAACATCTTGGAAATGTTTGAATAGTTGTTAAAATTAGTGGGATTTATGATAATATCTACTACAAACTTTCTTTTTTAGAGGGCTATGACTTTTCCTTCTAACTTAATACAACAAGATAATGGATATAGTTCCTACTGTGAGAGATTTTTTCTGTTATATTTGACAAATCTTAGAGATAATGTGTTACAAAAGGGCAGCAGAACATGTTCTTCACACAATAGTGCAATAAGAGAGCTGCTAATTTAAATGTAATAAACATAATAATTTATGTTTAGTTAATATTTGCAAGGTGTACCTGGTTATTGCTAATAAATACTTGCAATTTTCATGAATTGCAATTGTTTCTTGTATTAATATTTTTGAAAGTATTTGAAAGACAAAAAAGGACAATTAATGATAATAATTGTGGGAATGTAATAGTAGTCAGGAGAAAAGAGGATTTAATGACAAAGAATGAGGCTTCCAGTTCTTCTGTCACAATTTATACTCTTGTAACCCCAAAAAAAGTAACAGAATAATTGTTTACTACTTACAAGTTTGAATTAGTATTGTTCTGAAGAGTTTTTGCTGGCTGTGCCAAAATAGGTCATGCATGTGGTTTAGTTTTATAGAAAGTAATTAGCAGTTTTCTTAAAATCAAAGATGAAAGTCCTGGATTATAATTGAATTAACAAATTTTAATTTTTTTTCTCGGAAAAAAATGTGAAAAGGAATTATTGGTGATGGCAAGTCACGGAATAAATGATAGAACACACAAAGAAAAATAGTAATTTTTAAGTCTCTATGTAATTCATCCCCAGACCATCATAAAAATGTGAGAAAGACTCTACAAAACAAAGGAATACTCTTTTTAGTCAATGAGTTGTCCTATAACAGATCTATTAAATCGTATTGAGTAATGACAGCGAGCACTAAGAGGGGCCGAGGAATAGTGTGCCGAAAAAGAACGCGAGAACCGTACAAGTATGTTGTACAAATGATATTTTCTTAAAAAACAAGACTCACATTAATCTCAGATATACGAGAAATATAGTATTTACGTATATTTTTTTCATTATGTTCAAGTTGGCACCTCAGAAACAAGTTTTTGACTTGAATTGCTCCAATGATGTAGCACGAGTTCAACAAATGTTATTTGATGATATGGATGAGGATGATGAAAAAGGAAGAATGTGATAGCGACTTCAAGACTTATAGGCAATGTTCATATTTGTAATATTGAACTTTTGCTTGAACTGAAAAGTGAGAAGAAATTTGGAAAATGGAAAATATTGTGATTAATTTGTCTATTTTCCGTTTAGATTTATTTTTTCAGAATGTTTCTTATGGTGTAAAACAAGTGAATAATTATTTCTTAGAATCCTTACATACCTACATAATATTTTACAAGATTTTACAAGACATTTTGTAACTGTTATTATTACAAAAGATTAAAGGAGATTTCTTTCCCGATATTTACATTTTCAAAAATACTAATGTAAAAATTTCAAATATTATGAATTTTTTATCATGTGTGGCGTCATATCAGTCGCCTTGTATGCCACACATGAATCTCGCAGATACAAGAAACGTAATAACGCGAGATTTATTAGGATAATAATCGATTGTTAACAACCTCTAAAATACAACAGAATTATTATTTGCAAAAATCCTTTACTGTGTACATAAAACTGAATTTCAATTGACCGGCAATTGAGAGCAAAAATTATTTTGTAAATGACTTTGTAAATCATTATCTAGAGAAGAATATTACAAAATGTACATTATATGTGTGCTATTCTCATTAGTTTACTAGATCCACACATAAATTCCAGTGGAAATGTTATCTATTTTCTTATTTTAACGCATAGCTCTTCAAAAAGCGGTAGTCTATCTTAAGAGGTCAATTGAAGTGAAAACTTGTTGACGACCGAAGAGGAAAATACGATTTCTGGGCAGATGGCCAGTGCATGCAAACAATGTTCTTCTGCAAGGCTCTTTGTCAGAGTTCCCTTCGTCCTGAAGTCTGCAACAACTGCAGGAATCTCCGGTGCGGCAAACCATTCGATCCCCTTTTTAGAAGCCCTTGAACACAAACAGCTATTCGCCGAAATTGCACGTGGCGCCGAAGTCATTTCCTGGGCGAGTGCTAAATCTAGCGTTCGTACGATCGGCGTTCTCAGACCTGAGCTGTGTCCACCGACCCCGGAAGGAAACGGGAGAAAGAGCCGCAGAATTTGGCAAACGCCCCCGGAGGAGCGGCGAGCTGTGGCGCGGCGCGGGGGGGAGGGGAGGGGGGCGAGCGGCGGCAATATGCTGCCGGAGCAGCGCGACGGGAAGCGCTGGGGGAACTACGTTGGCTCCACGTGCGTCTCTCGGAACCCGGACCAGTTTGTAGCGTTTCCTCGGCGCGCATCGGAGTGATTTAAATCCGCTAAAATCCTTTGACCGCGCTGCAAGTGGGGCGGGTGGGGCGGGAACAAAGGCGAACGACCGCGCGCTGGGGGGGAGATAGATCGGATATTGATGACGTTGATCGACGCTGTATGAATAAAATATGTATAGCGCGCCGAGCGCGGAGGGGAGTGGTACTCGTGAGTGAGATTCACTTGAGGGTCGACACGGCCGTTGCGCGCTGTACTCTCGATGCCCTCGCAGGGGAAATATCGGGAATGGCATCTCTGCAGACGCGTGGGTGGAACATTCGTGCGAACCCTACGAAGAAATGCCAACGCCCTCCCAACATTGGAAGAGTTATGTCCTAAGTGAAGAGGTCCCGCGTAGGGCTAGCTCGCAGCAAATCTGACTACCGTAAAGCCCGTTCCTATTACAAGAAATCCGCTCCTTTTGGCATTCCTTTCGATAAGATATTGCTTCAAGACAACGTATAGTGCTGGTTTTGCGATTTCATTTCGTATCTGGGGTCTCAATTTGAATCTCGGTCGATTCATGCGGAATTTATGATTCGTTTTTTTATTGCAAGTGGAGCATCCTTTAAGTGCTGCGTCAGAGTAGCTTGGGGTATCTTTACTCCAGTCGTGAACTATTTTTTATTTGCCATCTTCATCGTGGCCGCTGAATGACTACGATGCAAACATTGTACCTTCTCCTCAAACATCAAATCATACACAATAAATGTACAATTTATTACAAATCTTCAGCTTCGTTACCTATGGTTCACAATAGTTCAATTGTGTAATTATTGCATTTTTGTTCTTTTCTCTTTTTTGTTTAGAAAACAGAATAAGCAACAACCCCTAAAATAAAATAGGCGGTGTACGATGCTGAAGAATGGGTGAACATCGCAGATAGTTTACATTGAAGGACGACAAAAGAACAATCATTAACTTTCCTGAGATTCAGAATCTTTTGGTACTTCTGATTTTGTTTTTGACTCACCAACAAATTATGAAATATAGAGAGAAGTAAACATCACCTTGCCATATACATATTGGACTAAGTGTTGTATGTTCTCCAGAACATAATCTTTGAATCATACTGTTCAACTTCACTGTGGTAAGAATATTTGCCATTGCTGATCTTTAAGCATCAGAAGAAGCCTATGACTCCTCAACGTATTGAAAATTACAGTAACGTTTAATAGAGCCAAATTTCGCTTCGGCTGTTTATACGTAAATAACAAAATAGTATCAGGAAAATAATTATAAACAACATTAATTAATTTTCTTAATTTGATTTGTAGGAACGAGATTGGTGAATTTCACCTAAGGTGGTATATTGGAGAAGTTATTAAAATCATTCTCTGGATGTAAGGATATATAACAATTTGCTAATAATTACTATAGAAGATTACATCTTATCTCTTTTATAGGAATCATGCCTACATTTCACTTTTAGAAACAAGATTGACACGCACAAAAATGGACATTTTGGTGAAGAAGACTACATCTCATGCAGCATTTTTGTTATTTGTATAAGTACTAAAAGAATTTCAGGTTAAATATAAATATAATTTTCAGAACCGATTTAGAAAGAAATAGTCTTTGAAGTTAGCTTGATGTATTTGCACTCGATCTCAGCAAAGTAGTTCTGAAAAAGAAAAATTGTGCTTACGCCTTTGAAATAGCCTTCAATCCCGTTTGAAAGAAAAGCGTAGAGCGCTCATTTGAGGCAAATGTGTACGACTGCTGTTTTAGTAAAACATAAATGAATATAAATTTGTTATATATGATAAAAGGAAAAGATTCATGTGGGTAAAACTACGTCTAATACAAAACAATATCGTTACATCGTGGCACGCACTCGCTATTTAAATCTAAGGATAAGAAAAAAGAAAATAAGTTGGGTGGAAAAGGATTTACTTCATAACACACGAAACACTTTGTTTCATAATTTGAACTAGCGAAAGGTTTGAAAGAAAGATTCAAAGGACTGAGGAGACCCTGAATTCACCAAACACTAACAAAGGAAATTTAAAATGGAAGCTCTAGCTTAAATGCACAATTGTTATTACAAAAGCATAAATGAAATGTTCCTGAGCATACATTTAGTTTTTTATTCTCTCTTGCATCTATAATGTCAGTCAAATAATTTAATTCAACGTCGTACCAAACCTTATCAATATAATATCAATTAGTAAGTAATACTTTTAAATTTTTGAAATTGACTTTTTAATTCCGAAATTGTTTAAATTATTTTCAAAAGAGTATGTGGCTTTCTTTAAGAAAACACGTTTCGTTACAAAATCATAAGTCTTATATAAGACTCACAGTAACAAACCATACATGTATGAGTTACATACACATATAAGAAAACTTTAAGAGTGATGTGGAAGGGGCTGAGTGTCTCCAAATGGATGTACATTAACTCCTTTCGTGACATCAAATGGCTTAAATTATCCTGAAATTAACAAAATTGTCATTCTTATTATGTCATACAGTAACATTGGATTATAATAATGAAAATAATTAATCCACCATTTAGATGAAAACCTGCCTGTCCACGTATACATTTTGTAAACGGGATGAAAACAAGCTACATCAACACCCTGTCAACGTCAAGTGAGAATGGACTTAACTCGGAATACTAGACTATAAGATCAACGCTACCAACCTAAATATTCTAAAACATTTCTCCCCGAATAATACTATAAGGTGATGTAATGCTAACCAAGAAAAATCGAAACACTGTGTCCAGAGAAAATTGGGGATTACATTAACTTTTTATCAGAACCTGTTAATCGTAGTTAAAGTATTGGGCACATGTATTAAGAGTACTATCAGTTCGAAAAATGTATTACTTTTCAGATTTCATTTCTTTCTTGTAATTACTTTGTTTGTGCGGATTTGTATATAAAATATATTTGCATTTCAAATGCACTTTTATGTTGTCCCATATTTAATTATTGTTTTTGAGATAAATTACGTGTCATTTCCATATACAAATATATGTATCAATTTTTTCAGACGATTTGACATTAAGACATTTCTAAGATAAGGCAAATGCACCATTCTGAAGAGAATTCCAAAAATTTGGGAATCGAAACGACAATTTCAAATATATTAAATAATGTGACATTGTTTTATTCATTGCACAATTTGTGTGAATCTTTGATCCTACACTGAATTAAATATCTTTACAGATAAATATATGTGGTAGTTTAGTGAATGTGTGTATGTAAGTAAGGGGTGAGGAGAGGACAAGGAATGGGAAGGAATGATCTTGCGCGGTCCGTGGCCCATTTGTCAGGGTACTGATCTGGCATTCGCTATTATTGATCGGAGAAACCACGGAAAACTACCGATCAGAGCAGCAAACCGGTAGAATTCTCCCCCAGATAGCGACAAAAATCGACTTAGCTATCTACAGAGGGAGACAAAAGTGTTCAGGCACGGAACGAAATTATATAAACAAACCAATACTGTGTTGAAAACTCCAGATATTTAGGACATTCTTTTTACGTATAAAAAACATGTCAAATCGAACATACATACATAACAAATGCTGACAAAATCCGTCTTATGTTGTGAGCAACAAACAAAAAAGAAATATGTAATGGATAAAAGTATTCAGACATTCAGCATTCAGTATTCTGTAAAAACTCCTTTCCTGGGTAGAACAGTCTTCAGTCACTTTGGCATAGAGTACACAACCTTTCTCGTTATATCCGAACCGATCCGTCCGTTATATTCTCCCATCTTTGTTTTAATACCTCACGAAAAACCTGTTTTAAACTGGTTACATGTCGATTGTGTAGTCTCTTTTTTCAGTTCATTTCAGATGTTTTCTATGGGGTTCAGGTCCGGTGACTGCGGCGGGGTAAGGTCACGATGTGGATTATTATATAGAACCACTATTTGGCAGATTCTGCCGTTTGCTTGGGATTATTGTCTTGCTGGTAATAAAAATCTCTGCCCAGATTTAACTTTGCAACACTGGTTTTCAGATTTCGTTTCAGTGTATCAAGATACACAAATCTATCCATGATACCATCGATAAAAACGAGCTTCCCGACACCCATGGAAGCATCCCTACATCATTGCACTGCCATCTCCAGTTCGACGTTACTACGTTCTTGGGCTCCTATTCTGTGTTCGGTTTGCGCCATACTAAACTGAGGCTATCTGAGTTGTACTTAAACTAAGTGAAATTAAATTTTAAGTTAACTTAATGTATAAAAATTAATTTAAATTTACATTCATCACTCCACAGAATCTTGTCCCAAAATGTCCCATCCTTGTTGACAAATTCCTCCACAAAGACCATACGCTTCCTTGCATTAATTTTATTCCCGAACTCCGTGGAACTCTGGCGTGGTACCCCGCACTGTTCCAGTGTCTGAGAATCGTGTGAACGGTGACATCGGTACAAATGCCTAGTGCCACTTGGGCTGCTTATTGCAGAGGCCGCTTTGCACGAGTTTTGTCGAACTATTCTCACTGTGCCTCTTGTCCCTATTTGTCATTTTCTGCGGACGCCCTCCCGTGGACGACCAACTACGTTTTCTGATCTTTCCATCTCTTAACCATTCTAAATATGGTTTTCTGGCTTCGGTTTACCACCTCGGCTTTCTCAGGATATGATGTTCCCTGGCTATGCAGACTAACAATAACTTTTTTCTCTTCCATTGTCGTTTCTCTACCTTTCCTGGACATGTCTGTCTTTCAGACGAATTTGACGAATCCTCTGTACGTCTTATGTACGGGACAACCACCTCACATCCATTGATAAGTTTTCTGTCGCCGATCCGCGCTTTATGACCGAGCTTCTCTTATCAATTGAAGCGGTGTCTGAGTACTTTTGTCACGCTTGTTGAACACGCCAATGAGATAAAAACGGAAATATACGTTACTACACAACACTGTACGATGGCATTGGCTAAGCTAACACCTTTCTACCCGGGGCCCGCAGTATCGTACCCTCGCACATCCAATTGTCATGTATGGATCGACAGTCCAATCCGTCTGCAATCTACGTCTGAATACTTTTGTCCGCCTCTGTAGCTAGTGTCAAAAATCCTACCCCCGTCGGGACTCGAACCTAGAACCTCCCGAGCAGAGGTTCTGCAGTGAGATCAGTTGATACCCTGAGTAACGTCTCTCGGCAGAAGAAGTAGCAGTGGCCACGTCGGGCTTTCGTCCCACCGCGTGGGTGTTCTCCCACTGCGGATGCGCCGCGCGTGCCAGCGCCCGCACCCGCGCCCGGTCCGGGCGGCGCGACGCCCGTGCTTCGGGGCCACTAACGAATTCAGCGTACCGTTACACGGAACGGTCTCGCCGCGTCCGGGGCCCAGGGCGCCACCATAATAGTCGTTGCTTCAACGTGATAAATTGCGATTACATTTAATTCTGTAGAGAAGGTGACCGAAGGGGACGCTCGCTGAACCACAGCCTTCTACAGCCATAATGAGAGGTTTGGGAAGGCATTGAAGACACTTTCAAACATGTCAATAATTTAGTTAGTATATTGTTTATATAAAAATTAAAATCATTCATTTATTTAGCCTTTATGGTGAAACTATTACTTTCCAAATCTTAAGTGATCTATTATTCCGCATTTCATTATACCTAAAAAAGGTGGAGGGGGAGGAGGGGAAGAAAAAGTCTTATAAATATAGAATTTGCATTTTCATCGACTAGCTGAATGGAGCGCCGAACTTGTTTCGTGAATGGTACGTGTTTCGGTGGTTAGGGATTAGCCTACTGGCCTCTGAACCCCCAGGGCGTGGGTTTTCGAAGAGCAGAAAACCCACAAAAGCCATGCCACTCTCGTGGCCATGTAAAAGAACCCTGACGTTATGCCCGGCAAAATTAAATCCCTCCGACATCTCGCCCAAACGAGATCCCACGTTCTCCCAACCAGACAGTTCGGATACCGAGACTGAGACCGACATCTGGTGGAGAAAGTGAGAGTCAAATCCCATATGCATTTAGGGGATCGCCTACGTGGTGCTCCTGGTCAGATAAAGGTCCCCAGGCCCGCGTCGGTGGTAGTATTCTAAGGAAGCCTGTATCGAAATCCGGGTGCGGAACAACTGCCTAAGGTCAGTCTCCCCCCATAAAATACATACGATAAATAAATAAATTCGTCAATGGTATGGTTCTAGGAAATCCGCTATTAAAGTGGTGCCAGTTCCACCAGAAAAAAAGTGTTTGCCATTTAAAAGGTATTCGATTATTGGGGTTACAAACTAGTACTGCTCAACAGCGTATACTTACTCGCCTTATTTCTAACTTTTGCAATTTTCAAACATTCAGAGAGGTCAACGAAAATGCGCTATGGTTTAAAATTTCCTTTGAGCTATCCGGGGAATTATATATTTTTTTTAAAAATTGGAACCATTGCAAATAATTGTTTTTATAAAATGCCATTTTTAAGCAAGTTTTGCGCAAAAACTGCATTTAATTTCAAAAAATATACTTGGCCGTTTTTACATAAAAAAAATTTTAAAGATATTTCACTAAGGAAAAATTCTAATAGTTCCATTTTCTAAATGTTAATTTATTGCAGTTTTCGAAAATACAGAGACTTTCCAAAATGGGGCCTGCGTCGTTTTAAGTCTACTTGAGCATATTCGAGTCGTTTTGAGAAAAAATTGCTAAAAAATTGCCTTATTTTGATGCAAAATAACGCGAAACCTACTCATATTTTCAAAGAATTGTGCATGATCATATACAAAGATGTCTTTGAAGAACAGATTTCATAAAGAAAAAAATCTTTGTTTTTAATATTGTAGTTGTAGAACGGCATAGAAAAAAGTTTGAACATTTGCAATTTACAAAACTTTTGCGATTTGAAAGAAAATTAGACTTCTGGCATTGTTTGTAACGGTTACGTAATTTTGTAATACCACTTGAACACATTTTTGTAATCTCTGAACGAATTGTAAATTTTTAATAGATTATATCAAAATAACGTTTATGTCATATTAATGCATTTAGGTCTATCCATTCAAGAAGTTAAAAAATTGAGCAATTTTTGAGAAAATTTAGTTTTGAAACTACCGTTATTTCACGCAAAATTTGTGGAAAAATACTCGTCAATTGAAAACAATTTGTCCATGATCTAATTTAAAGGTCAAATTTTGAGCAACTAACTTTATTGGGAAGAATAATAAGAATTTATTTGGAAGAATCATCAATATTGTACTTGTAGGAAGGCACACATAAAATATTAACTTCTGCAATTTGTTAACACTTTCGATCCTACGGACGTATTTGTTACGTCATCGTCATTTTACTGTTATGTCCTATGGAGGTATGTCATACGTCCTATATTTATCATCTTTGACCGGCAATAAACGTCTTTCGGACGTTCGTAGGCAATTAGAATACACTTTTTAATATCATTGAAGTAGTCGCAGGACAAATGCCAATGTGTGATTCAATTTTGTGCAAGTATTTGGAATATTTCCAGGAAGCAATTGAATATTCATACTTGCGGGCACTGACGATTACGTCCAGAATGTCTTTCTCTGTGAGTAGTGTTCGTGCTGTTAGCGATATATACAGGTGTTTAGAACACATAGATGTAAAATTCACAGCGAATTTCAACATTAGAAGTTCAAGAGTGTTTGAATAAGGGATCGGAATTGGATTCTTCTGATTTTTATTCCTAGACTGTTGTCGAGGTTGAACAATGAAAACTATATCGAGGAAAGTTATAAAAATGCAAATCATTCTATTGGATTTCCTCCTCAAACTCAAGAGTTTTATTTCCTTTGGAATATTGCAAAATTAATAAACGATCTGAATTACCAGTGTTTGAGAAAACCAGTGAAATAAACTTTCCAGTAAATGAATAAACTCTACTATTTTTCATCATTTTTTACCACAGAATATTTCGAAATATGCAAACGGAACTATACATGAACTTCAAAAAAATTTAATTATAATGCACCAGAATTGTTGAAACATGAAGTTCACTGCGTTTCCCTTCATATTTTACAACATTGTGACTTTTCGCAAAAATATAAAATTAACAACATGTGTTTCTTTGAATTCCATTCTCACTACCATATTATAGTCAAATGAATATAATATATATGCAGTCTTAAAGAGAAAAAAATATTAATTCCAACCGATTCCAACCGATGTGTACAATAGTTTTTGTTTTACAACGTTTTGAATAATAACTATATTGCCCCTGACACGGGCGTTAACCACGTAGCGTATCCATGAGGATCGAATCGGTTAAATTTTAGAGAATTCAATGAAAATCAGCAATGGTAATTTTTATTACTGTACTTTGTTCTAAGAAAAAATAAAGAAAAATCTAGAGGAGTTTTCTAGAAAATTTTGGAAATGATGTTTGGGCTTCGTGTAAAGAAAGCCATAAAGTACATTTACATTTCTGGGGGCTGCAACATCAGCCAGGTCGATAGGAAAATCGGGCAAGGGTCAGTTTTATTAGTATATATTGCTGTAAGAAAAATTAAAAAAACTTTGGAGCCGTTTTTGAAAACCTTTTGGAAATATGATTAGGACTTCTTGTAAAGAAAACCATAAAATATATTTCCAATTCTGGGGGATGTGACATCAGGAACATCGATGGGGAAACACACATTTTGGTGAAAATCCAGCTCATGGTTCAGCTTCGTACGTTGTTCACAAACTGATTAACTGGTGGAAAGACGGTGAGATGGACAGACTGACGGAGAGACGTTTTGCCGTAAATCAATTTTTCGGTAGTAAAGATCCATAAAATGTAGTCTCTGGCTACACAACGCATTAGAGGAAGTAACGTACTACATATAGGAACACGACTAATCCCCCTTTTCGGTATCAGAGACCTACAACACTTTTCTGCCAAAAGAATGGCTTTTTTCGCCGCAATATAACACAACGATCTCTATGCTACGTAATTAGTATGCTAGAAAGTAAAAACTTAAAATACGATGTATAAAGGTCAATTTTTTCCCGCATTTTTCTATTACTACAAAATTGAAGGTGGAGATTTTGAATCTTATGTATATATGAAAAATACATCTTGAAATATGTTCAGGCAACATTTTTTTGAAAATATGAGTAGTTTCCGCAAAATGTTGCGCGTTAATAATTTTTCAAAAATAATTTTCTAACAAACGGATCCAAATTATTTCTTTAAATGTTTTTTTGGAATCGAGCAACGGATGTTTACAAATTGCGCAGGTCTTATTTGCAATAAACTCTCTGTATTTTGGAAAATTACAATAAAATAATATTGCTAAATATAATACAGATTGCGTAGATATTTTTTTCATTATATCTGTTCTAAAAAATATTTTTAAATGATGCCATGAAAAAGTTTTTGACAAAATGAGTAATGTTTTGCTTGCAATACATATAGGCGATACAATATTATCTTAAAAGGGGCTTTTACATTTTTTCCTTAAATATTGCTCTCCGATAGAACAAAGTACACTTATAAAAATTCGGCAAGTGCAAACGACCGAAAAGTTGAACGCACTGAGTTTTCGAAAATTGTCAAATTACCAATAATGCGGGAAGTATATGTTGTTGTAGCACTAGTTTTCGTCTTAAATCTTTTTGATGTAGGGCTGAGAAGTAATTTGTTACACAGTTGTTACACGTACGGGATTTTTGTTAATGTTGTCAAAAACAGTCATACATTCTTAGCAAATTATATATAGAGAGGACACTGAGCTTCAAAAATGAAACTAATAACAATACTATTAATGCAGAATTTATTATTGAATGCAGAACTCTAAGTGAAAATATGCATGCTATAAGGAAGTTTGTGTTAATGGCCCCCATTTGGATCACGTTTTTCGTACAGCTTCTTTTGATCTACTGAGCAAACGATGCAATTGGTCGCTTACTTCTGGACATAAAAGAAGATTCAGTACCTACGCATGTTTACATGACTTCTATGGTGTGTTATCGGGGAATTCAGTTACTTCATCAGCTGGGTCATCAAATGAAATACCTATAGCTCGTTCACCGATACAAATACTTTCTTTAATACTGATGAAATTATATTTGTTACCAAATGGAACAAAAAACCCTTGTTGATAATTTTGTTCATTATTCAATTAATAGTAGGTATAGTACAGTACAATACAGTACAGTAACAGTAGGCGTGGCACAAGAAAATGTGCACAGATTTTACTTCTCCCTTATATGTCACATGAAATATTTCACCTTTTTGCACGAAGAATTGCATAAATAATTTAGTTAAATGAAGGCTTACAGAATTTATACATGTTTTCTGAAAGAGATTCATTATATGCCATAGTATATTCCGGAATTTAAAGGAAATACTTTGAATTTCGATGTCCTGTAAAAAGACCCTCATATTCAATTTTTTTGCGTACTAAAACCGAAGTCTTTGGTAATATCAGTAATAACTGATCGAAATATATCCATAAATTACGTTTAAAAATATTTCAGCAAATATTTTAAAGATATTGATACATGTAGTGACAAATGCCAAAAAAGAACAATAATAATAATAAGAACAAGAAGAGGCAGAAGAAGAACAAGAAGAGGCAGAAGAAGAAGAAGAAGAGGTAGAAGAAGAGACAGAAGAAGAAGAAGAAGAGGTAGAAGAAGAGACAGAAGAAGAAGAAGAGACAGAAGAAGAAGAAGAAGAAGAGACAGAAGAAGAAGAAGAAGAGACAGAAGAAGAAGAAGAAGAAGAAGAAGAGACAGAAGAAGAAGAGACAGAAGAAGAAGAAGAGACAGAAGAAGAAGAAGAGACAGAAGAAGAAGAAGAAGGAGAAGGAGAAGGATAAAAGAAGACAGAAAGAGAAGAAGAAGAAGAGACAGAAAGAGAAGAAGAAGAAGAGACAGAAAGAGAAGAAGAAGAAGAAGAAGAAGAAGAAGAGGAGGAGGAGGAGGAGGCAGAAGAAGAGGCAGAAGACGAAGAAGAAGCAGAAGACGAAGAAGAAGAAGAAGACGAAGAAGAAGAAGAAATTGGATAGTAAGAATATTATTTTACTTGGTAATAGGAAAGATAATTGGGGTGGAGTCAGACAGATAATATCAAACCATTTATTGGATGCTTGTTCAACGTTTCATGATCTACGCGACCACCTCATCACAATGAAGTCCTACCAGATATATAAATATAGTAGTAGTCGTAGTTGTAGGATATTGATGACGTAAATTGATGTTGTAAACAGTACGTAATCTGTTTCTGAGATATTAAGAGTCTTTGAAACTTTGGTAAGGGGTTGGTTGAGATTTTGATGAAAAATTAATGCTATTTAAATGAACACAATCAAATTTCTATTTTAAGAGAAGCTACTTTTTCAGATGCATGCAGAAAAAGATTAAAGTACTTTATGCGAGTATGTCTAGACGTTTGTGCATGTTGTGACCAATACGCAAGGATTGTAACCGTGGAATAGAAAACTAAAGAGACAAACGTATAAGTGTGATCCTGCAAGCAGAAGGCGTGACAAACCTTGACCTTCCTCGCCAAAGCAGACGCCGAGGCCACGACAAAGCGAAAGCAAAAACGCATCTTATGTGCATTGGAGGCCCCGCCTCGCAGCGCGTATCAACAAGCCGCGCGGCGGCGAGCGAGTGCGGGCGCAGGGGCGAGAGTGGCGCGGCGCGGCGCGGAGTCGCGTGCTGCCCTCGGGAGGAGGCGCGCGAGGGGCGCGCACCCCCGCGACCGCACGCGGGGCCTGGGCGCGCCAACAATGGGTGCGAACGCCGCCGCGCCGCCGCCGCCGCCGGGTCGTGCAGATGTCGGTATCGACCGCCAGTGACAGAGCGCGCGCACCACCGCCGCGGGCGGCGCCCTCGCCCCCGCCTCCGCCCGCGGCTCCGGCCCGCCTCCCCCGCGCCTCCGTCCCCAGGCCGGTCCCCGTCCCCGTCCGCGTCCCCGCTCCCGTCTCGGCCCCGCCGCCCGCCACAGCGCCGCGCTGCGGGAAAGACGGCGCGCGGGGGACGGACGTGCACTTCGCACTGAATCACCGTTAAAAATGGTCCGCAGTACGGAGCGGGGCTTTCCGAACGAATTGCTTATCTATGAAACGACCAGCGGTACGGGAGCGTAACTCCGCCGAGGGAAACGACTGCGTTGGATCCGCACATAAAGAAATATTCGCATAAAAGACATGATTGAGACGACTGGGAAAAGTGATAAGCCTGAAACCATTTTATTCCATCGACGTGAAATCGTGTCAGTGGTAGTTAAATGAGATTGAAATCGAAGAGGAAGAATGAAATTGTAGCATTCTAATTAATTAAATTTTAAATAAACTAACGGCTTTGTATTTTAATAGAATGGCTTTTGACTAATACGTAGCCATATTCCTAGTTATCTTATAGTATAATATCATTTTATAGATATAGAGTATTTACAAACATTTATTCAGTAGAAATGCTAAGTAAAGAAGAAAAAGAGCTCAAATGTGTGATATTCTTGAATTATTTGCATGCTTCATTTTTGTATTCAGATACCTTAACAGTTCTTCTTAATACTCCTGATTTATGTTTATCATTTACACAGGAATACACAGATATCACAAATGTTCGTAATAACTATTTTTATAAAACAAACTACCAATTTTAGTGAAAAGAAACAACAACATATTTTCAATTACAATACAGTGCATCTTAATGTGTGGTTAAATGTGCCAGAATACACAGATTTTGTTACATGTGCCAAAATAACGATCCGTAGGATATGTTAAAAGTGTTTTGAATTGTTACATTTCTCAGTTTTTGCCAACTCTGAACAACTAAGGAGATAGATACATTATGATACGAAACTGACACATTCTCAGCACTCTTGCAATGAGGTAACTCGGGAAAACATGATAGTCATATCTATGTTTACAATATATTACGACTGTGAGCCTCAGAGATAAAATGCTTAATATGGTACTTTGACTGTTAAAGATGAAGGGTTATTCCCACCTTATTCCCAACGTCAGGCTCAAATCATTTAGAACTGGGGGGATTAGGGAACACTCCTTATTCTGACCTCGCGTACCCTACAGCCGCCGATGTTTTTGCGTTAAAGGTTTAAGCCAAAGGTTCTCAACACTTTATGGACCACCGCACCTTATAGAAGGAAACAAATCAACGGCCCGTAGTTCACAACAGTTATTTTTATGTAAAATATCTAAATATTGTTGCATAATATCAATACTTTACTTATCTGTTTATTTGTCTATTAAAAATCATGAAGTAGAAATTAATAAAACAATAAAATGCACTATACAAATTATTTATTAAAATTGTAAAAATAAACACTAAATCAATAAAAAGGAGATAAACACAAAATTAATAATGAATATAAAACTAATGAGGTGGTTGAGGATGGTGGAGTTTTCACAATTTGTCAATATCAGGTTCCAATTTCGCAGACACAATTGCAGATCGCCAGGTTTGGAATGTCAGAGTGTCAGGTAGACTGTTTCTCTTCTTGACAGTAAATTTGTTCCCTTTAACAAATAAGATTTTTTTCTTTTGAAACAACTTTTACATTTTTTAAAATATAGATTGTTTCTTTCAGTTTCCAATTTTTTTGTAAATAATGGGAGAAAGTGTTCCGGACTTCTGCCGATGTGGTTTGCCCCCGCTCATGCAAGCAATATTTATCAACTATATTTTTTAATATTTTTAATACTATGAATAAATATTTTAAAAATAGGTTTGTGTTAATAGAGTAGGTACGCCCTCCGCCATTTTCATCTGGATCAATGTTTCATAGGTTCTTGATAGCGAGAAAGTGATTCTCAAATGTCTGTGTGTCTGTTCGTTTGTCTGATTGTGGTCAACGCTAGCACCTAAATCGTTGAGGCGGTTTTCTCCAAAACTGAAATTCTCCGAGCGATCAGAACGAACTCGAGGCCAGGTGAGTTTGAAACGAATATTTTGATTTTTGGTGGTACTTTACATGAGGTCTCACTTACATCTGCAAAATGGCTCCAATTTTTTTTTTTTTTTAATAAACTTTGATCTTGGACAGCGAAGAAAATAAACGACAGCAAAGACGCAGGTCTCTTGTTCGTTAAAACTGAAAATTAAAACTTTTTAAAATTTATTGTCTTCCTGCTCAACATACATGTTTTTCAGGGCTGTGAGCATACATAACTTTTGATGTCGTAGGCTTCCGCGGCCAGAGTCATGATGTGGCACATCATGGCACATCAGCCATAGACGCGGCGTCAGCCGGACAGCCCAGATCATACATAACTTTTGTTTTATTTCCTAACTGTGGGTGCCCTGGACGGGTGCGAATAATGTTTTTGGTTTATTTTAATAATTTAAATTATTATGGAAGTAAATTGAAAATACAGAGAATGACCGTCGATATGATTATTCGATGAAGATCATATCATTTGAGGTTGATTTTCTGCTATTTTATGGTGGTCTGAATCAGTCTTTAGAAAAGCAAGAGTTGATGCGTAGGTTCGGTTCTGCTGTGCGTGATGTGAAAATGTCTTCGGACAGTTTGGTGAGGTGTTCTTTTATTGTGAATGTGCAGTTCGTGATGGATTTGCATGTTCGAAATGGACCATTGGGCTTTAATTATAATTCTTAGCGTTTTATTTTGTATAGTTTGTAAAATGTTTATATTAGATTTGGCTGCATTTCCCCATATTGGGGGGAAAACTCACAGTTGGTCGGATTATAGACTGGTAAATTATCATTCCGCTCTCTATTTTAAGGAAGGATTGTTTTGTTAATTATGGCGTCAAATTGGGAAAGTTTTGCTTGTGTTTTCCCTGTTTTGTGAATGTGTGTTTTCCAGTTTAATTTTGTATCAAATTGCATTCCTAGATATTTGGCTGCTGTCTTACTTGGTACCCAGGGAATATTTTCGTTGTGCATTATTAACTTGGGAGAGGTGACAATGTTTTCCTACGTTTATCCGGATTTATTTTAATTCTACATTTTTTAATGTGTCGAGGTCGTCTTGTACATCATTTCTAGTTGTCAGAATGTCCCGATGCGTGGAAAATAGTGCAGTGTCGTCAGCGTAAAGCGTTATTTGCGTATCTATTATCTATATATTGAATAATACTGAGGATAATGGGGACCCTTGATGCAGTCCGGCTGAAATCTGGTGTAAGGATGATACGGCATCGTTAATTTTTACTTGGAACTTTCTTTGATTTAAGAAACTTTTAAGAATTTGGTATAAGTAGTCTGGAGTACCTACTTGTCTTAATTTGGCCTTAATGCATATTTTGTCGAAAGCTTTGGTTATGTCCATGAGTATTGCAATCGTGTGTTGTTTGGTATGGAATCCTTGCACTATATATGCTGTTCGTAACTGTAATATTTGATGTGTTGTGGAGTTAGGTCGAAATCCAAATTGTTTGACTTGGATTACGTGTGTTTGTCAGGAATTTTATTATTCGTTTTAATATCAGTTTCTGATAATTTCGACAATGAGGGGAGTGGGCTTATTGGTATATAGTTTACTGGATCTTTTGTATTCTTTCCTGGTTTGCGGAAGGGTAGCCCTGTTGCAATTTTCCAATCGTTGGCGAAGTAACCTATTCTGAGTGCTGCGTTAAATATTGCTGTTATGCCTGCTATAAAATTGTTATTTAGTTCTTTTAGAACTTTATTCGAAATAGAGTCGTCTTCTGCTGATTTCTTAGTTTTTGATTTCTTGTTTAACTTCTGATGAGGATATGTAATTTATATTAATTGGAGCTGTATATAGTAGTTTCTGAATGAATTTCGCTACTTATTTAATAAAGTGATCGTTCTCGACTAGGCTTGGGTTGAACAACTTTTCAAGGTAGTCAGCTATAAGTGATGTTTTCTCAAAATCGGACTTTGTCACTTCTGAACCTACTATAATTTGCGGAAATTCTTTCTTTTTTTTGTCTTTTTATTTTTTGTATGATAGACCACATATGCCTAGACGATAAGTGAATTTCTTCTGGAAGCTTACATATCTATCTTGGTTGAGTTTTGTTTCAAATAGTCTCGACAGATTGTTTAATTTTCTTTTTAAGTCTGGTCGTCGTGTCATTTGCCAATAGCGACTTAAATTTTATTTACTTTTAACTAGGTTTATGATGTTTATTGGAATTAGTTGCTAGTTTATAGGGTTTGTTCTTTTGAGATGTGTGCTAGAGTTTGTGAGGGATCCTTGTATATTATTGCAAGTATAAGGGTAATGAGTGGGTTCTAAAGCCTGGTACTGAAAACTTGATTTGTGGTAGCAGGTGAGTTTCTGAAATAAAAGCGATTTTTATGTTGTGTCTTGTTATAAGTGTCGTAATTGATTTTCTTGCCTTTTTATTCCGTTCGCATAGCAGTTGAGTATCTTTGTTTCTGGATTTTTATTTAGTCCATTATCGAGGGCTGATTGTATTTGAATTTGTGGAATGAGTGCGTTTATTACTTGGTTAATGATTGTAGTTGTTAACTGCACTTGGTGTTGAGGGAGATTGGAGTTCATTTGCGGGGAAACTTGGAAATTAAGTCTTTGAGGATTTGAAAACCAGGCATTTATGAGAAGACGTTGCGTTGGGTTTGTTTTCGGCCAAAGTTTTTTATCTTGTGAAATTATCTTGTATTAAAAGTCTGTTATCTTTGGTTACACCGCTGTCCTTGATTCTTTTGTGGTTTCTGATAAACTTTACAACCACCCAAACTTTACAACAATCCAATTGGCCGTGTGATCTTTTTTACAGTTACGCGTTTCCGACATGTTTCTGTTTTAGATTCCGTGCATTTTGAATGGTGGTATTTACCTAAACATCTAACGCATCTCGGAGGGTGCCCACAGTTAAGTGTGCTCAAATCTTTGACAGTTTTTACATTGAATGGGTAATTTTTTGTTGAATCTAGTAAATACCTCAATAACACTACACAAAAATCTATCTAAGGATAGAATGCTCCTTCCCTGTTATTGTCCTCTAAATCTACAGCTCAAATTGTTATTGGTTTTCTGTCTTTTCCGTGAAGACGAGTTACTTTGATTACTGGGTATTTTCACTGTTCTTGGAAGATTTCTGCTTCATTATATAATGTTTAAATATCTTTAATTACAATTGAAAATGTTTTTATGTTTGGGTCACAAAAGTGTGGTATTCTATTCTGTTTTCATTACACAATTTACGAAGATCTCTGAAATCGTCTGTTGAATTAAGTTTAAATTCTACGTTGTCTGCTTCTGTTTTTGTTGTGAAATCTTGTTTAACTGCACTTTTAAGGTCTTTTATTACTAGTTGAAAATTTTCCGCTTTGTGTATGATTATAGGAGGAATTTTAATCACTGTCTCCGCGGAACTGATGTGTTTTTTTCTTCTGTTTCATTGTTTAATGTTTCGAACCTGTTTCCCGTAGGGATAGCATAAAGTATAACAGAATCAGTGTTTTGTCTTTTGGGGTCACTTCGTTTTGATGCGGCAGGTGCGCTGTAATGCAAGGGCGGCCAACTAGAGCGTTGGCTGTTTTGTACTTGCGTTTGAAGGTCCTGTAATTGCTGTTGCAATGGTACCAGTTGTTGGTGCTGTTCCTGAAGGTGCTGCTGCTGCGCCTGTATTTGATGATACTGCTGCTCTATGATGAGTGGTTGGTTCTCCAATTAATGTTGCATGGCGTCGGGCGTAGTGTTGTTCACGGCCTGCATCACTTCTTTGTTGCTCTGTCCGAGGTCAGGGCACGGTAAATCACTTTTTCTATATTCACTATTTGTTAAAGAGATAGACGTACTTTCAAATCCACTTAATAAGCCTTCACGACACTTCACGACACTTGTAGTCACTTCACGAGCACTCGCCACTCACTGAGTGCTCAGCTTAACGCCGACTGAACTAACAAGGTAGCGCTGCGGTCACAACGTCTCGTCACCGCTGTTAGCGCTGAACTGTCGAAATTGAAGATTTTACGGAAATTCAATACGTTCAAAATTTTTTTTGCGTTTACCTACAAAAACAATATTGAAGAAAGATAATTTCCCTCAATAAAATCTTGTGTTGAATGACAGATCATTAAATAAGGTTACGTAAAATTCATCGAAAAATGAGTTTCCCCGACTTGTGCGTGGTGTTGGTAATTTTAAACAAGTATTTTCTCAAAAACGGCTCCAATTTTTTGTTCAAAATATCTTCTTCTATTTATCAATTCTTCTATTAATTAATCTATTTATCGCCCGTTTGTTAACGTAGTGCTCTGTCGAGTTCCAGGTATTGATAGGAGAAAACGCGTAAAACAACCGATCAGAGCGGTCGGCAGCTAGAATTCTTCTTCAGACAGCGGATGAATTCGGCCGAGCTATGTAGCCGGAGTCTAAAATCTTCCACCGACGAGAATCAAAACTTAAGACCTCCGGTTAATATCTGCAGAGACCCAACAGTAGCCAAGAAAGTTTCAGCGAGGTCATTTAGCAATGTGTGATCCTGGGACTCCTGGCCATATCGCGACATTTCTTCCATTGACAACGGCTGTCTTGATGTAGGAACGTCAGTTATATTCATCTCACGCGGCGGTTGTCATACAACTGATTTCACAATGCTCTCTGTGGTAATACAGACACTCAAAGAATTATCTGAGGTTATACAATTATGTGATCCCATAATATTTCTTTTAGAAAAGAAATACTTGCCATGACATCATACATACATCATACATCATACATATATAAATATTATGGGATCCCATAATTGTATAACCCCAAATAGATCTTTGAGTGACTCTATTACCACAGAGAGCATTGTGAAATAAGTTGTATATATATAAAGTAACTAGCGATCGGGATTGTGGCCAGGACTGCTCTGTATTATGTATAAACGTATTATAGAGAATGTAAAAATATGTTTAAAAATTAAAATTTGAAATTATATTTAGAAAAAATAATCTCAAAATGTAAAGAAGTATAAAACGTTACTATATAAGTATAATAATAAAATGATAAAAAATAATAAATAATAAGATAGTGTATAATTTAATAATAAATAACATAATTTTGTTATTTTATGATTTATTAGAGAAAAGCAGGTTTTGGCTTGCAAATTGCATTACTTTGAATGATGCATTTCATTAACTTAACAAATAAGCAAATTTGCAAAATACAACATATTTGTTTTACACAGCGAAAATTTTCTTGAAACGAAAAATATTCATGTATACAATTTAATTCCCATAATAACTAATTTAAAATATAATATATAGTTATATATATATATATATAATATATATATTATATATATATTATATATAATATATATCATATATAATAAATATTGCATACCGGACGATATATACATTATTTTCCGTATCCATTTCCTCCATTAAATTACAACTTTTGTACCATTGTGTGGTTTCACTTCTTAACATTGAGAATTTGATGAACAAATGTATTTGGAAAAGAAAAAGAAAAAAAAGGGATTTTTGCTGTTTGTTTTCTCATAAACCGTTTGCATGATTCGGATTTCTAACGAACGACGTAATAAGACCACACAGCGAAAAATTATATTATACCCCGATATAAACATGGGACCTAATAATCAGATATTGCAGTAGGTATCAAAAATCCTTGTGATGGCTCTAGGCGATCAGATCAGTTTCAATGTAAAAATGTCCCTCACTTTACGTTCATATGGAACGAATTAGTGCCTCAGCAAACGATCGCAGCGATATCTGGCGTTACCAAGTAAAGACAGACCAGGTTGTTCTAGTTCCTTTGCCCGCCACACACAGCGCCACATTACAGTGTCTCAAGGCCTTTGACCTTTGGAAAGTATGATGAAATGGAATGAATACAATGCGAAACCTAGGAAATAATAGATTACTGAGCATATTAAACTTATTTTTGCGTCGATATCCATTCTTTACAGCAATTTTTTATCAACTTTTTTGTCGCAGGCCACCTACCAAGTATTTCATAAAGTAACAAAAAATAAGTTCTATTTAGTAGTTGATGAATCATTTAAATAGGCATAGTGTTACGACAAATGTCATTATCATTTGTATCACTTATCAACAAAATATGCACTGTCGAGCATTAAAGCTCAACAAATCCAGCAATTTTTACATTTAGGAAAAAAAATAATCAAAACAAGTCCACAAATTACATTCACTTTAGTAAAAATAAAAATAAAGTAAAAATAAAGCTACATCAGCACATACTTTCTCACATTACTTCTAACTTTTACAGTTTCCGAAAATTCAGACAATTCATAGAAAATGAGACATAATTTCTTAAGTGTTCTTTGTCGTACACGTGAAAAAAATAGAGCCGTATTGAGAAAATATATTTTTTGTACAAATTGCATTAAATTACGCGAAAACTACTCGTTTTTTCAAAACATAGTCCATGAATTTTTTATAGGAGTGATTTTATAAAACATAATTTATTTAAGACACAAATATCTATCTTCAATTTTACACTTTTGCAATGGTAATTTATTGCAATTTTCGAAAATACAGAGAGTGTGCCGAAAGTATTGCCCCTATTTGTATTCAGTCCTTTTACAAGGGAAAGCAAGTGGTGCTACAACAGCACATATTTTCACGCAATATTGTTAATAGCAATGTAATATTATAATATGACAATTTCTATCATACACTTCAATTATTACTTGAAACATTCTTCGACAAACGATGCATGAAAAATACATTTTTTTAAAAAAAATCAAACGTGCAAACGAAAACAACCTCCTGCTATTGAATTCAGTGTATCAACGTTTTACATAAATATACCAACGATGCGCGATTGTAGCCGTAAAAAATGTTAGTTTATTAACATTATAGTTTAGGCCAACGAACTGTGGCTGTTATTATCGCCTTCTGTTATCAGGCGTTACAACAATGTGGTGCAACACGCAACAATGACCGCCAATTCGTATGGGATACATTTTACAAATTAGCGTAGTTGATACCCCTGGCAAGAAAATGAAAATAGATACAAAAATATCATCATTAAATACAATATTGTTATATTCATCCAAACTATTCACTTTTTACGCACATTACTCTTCATTCCCACATATTATTATGCAAAACGATATCATCTATTCGTTTTTACATTGAACTCAATTAAAGATCGTAATTTAAAATAGGTTTTCAATAAATTATGAAAGATTAATTTGTAAACGTATAACATAAGTTCGAATGTAAGAAACGAAATATGAAATAATATACAAATTCTAACTTACAAAGCATACTGCTGGAATTACCTCTTTTACGTAAACGAAGTGCACTGATTTGAAGCGGTTATTATGTTTGTCCCAAAATTACACAAAAAATACTCATTATTTCAAAAAAATTACCATGACCTTATTTCTTGTTCTTATGAACACATTTCATTCAGAAAAAAAATGAATCTTAACAATTGTAGTTGTAGAATGACAGCAATTTTTTAATTTTTTTTTTTTTTTTGCAAAATCATATATTTTACCGAACATGGGTCATCATTCTCTTAGGCGTCCTTTATTCTATCTAAGGTCCCAATTTAATAAAAAAATGTTGCGCGGTTTTCAAGGAAAAAATATTTAAAGAAAATAAAAATTGACTATGAAAATAAACATGACCTTATTTGAAGACGTTTTTGACGAAGACATTTCATTGAGACAAAAATTGTATAGTCATAATTGTAGTTGTGGGAAGACGCCGAATAAATTTTGCATTTATCAATTTTCGAAAAATCAGGGTTTTTCACCAACATCAGAACTGCATCTTTTTCGTAAACGTAATTTAGACTATCCACCATCAAAATTTCATAAAAAATGATGGAGTTGTTTCCGGTTCGGAAGTAGATTGGTGGAGGTTTTGAGTACCACTCAGAATTTTTTGTTTGCCAGGTCTCTGTAAAGTTGCGTTGCGTTTGTATCAGGTACATGATTATTTTACGGAAATCTGCGGTTATGTTGGCTACAATCTCGAGTTTATTACTTCTCGTGTCGGTTATGATTTTTTTGTAGCATAGATGTTGAATTAAAGAAAGAAATTGTTGGTATTAGTTAATAGCGGAATATTTGTTATGAACGGAATATTTGTTATGAACGGAATCTTAAACTGATGAAAGTTTTCATCCGAGATAATTCACATACTGCGATCTTCCGAGTTAAGACGTGATTCACATATACTGGAATCTTTTATCTTCCGGGTTGATATCGAATTTACTGAGCATACCAAATCGTTCATTCACAGCAACGCTATATGCACTGTTTAAATCGTGTATGTTAGAAGCACTTACATGAAGAATCTGCACTGGTTTTTACTTTCTCGCTAAGAAGCAGATAAAAAGTTATGTAAAGCGGCGAAAATCTAGTTGCTAAATTAAGAAAAAATCCTCTAATGCGTGGCATAGCCAGAACCCATGTTTTGTGGGCCCTTGATACCGAAAAACCGAATGATGGCAAAACATCCGTCTGTCTGTCTTTCCGTCTGTGAACAACGCTAGCGGCTAAGCCGTTTAGCCGATTTCCTCCAAAATTGATATTACCCTCTCGATCTCGCTGATGTCGCGGCCCTTTGATATGATACTTCATATGAAGCATCTGGACCATTTCCCAAATTTTAAAAAAATGACTGCATCGTTTTTTATTACATTTTGTCTTTGGATAGTGTGAAGGGTGCTTAAGAGAATGGTGCAAGTCTCGTGCTTGTTAAAATCTATGATTTTTAGAAAATTGCAAAAGTTAAACATTTTTTCGGCGTCTTCCTACAACTAATATATTAAACTTCTATCGATAGTATGTTCTAATAGTTTGTAAAAATTTCGATTATATCAAAAATGTACTATCGAAGTAATAAGTTATTTAATGATACATCATTTTTAATTTAGTGCGAATAGTAATACAACTCCATCTTACCTTCGTACGAATCCGAGCTAGTGTTTCTAATTTTGCAGAATAGATATATCCAAAAACCTAATAGATTGCAATTATCACACCTTCAATAACGTCTTTACAAAATAATAGAACTTTTTGTTCCAGGATTACAGTTATTCACTTTGGACTTACTATGTCACACTCATTTCCTGAACTTCAGTTCACTGTCTTCATTTGTTTGGTCCATTCTTATATTTAGACAGTCACTTGCAATCTACAGTACATAGCATCAATATGTGAAGATTAACAAATTTCACAGTTTATGAAAATAATATTATATAATGTTAATAATGAAAATAATTTCAAATGAAAAATACTAATTAATATTAACCAAACTTCACCTTGACAAATCCAGTATGCCTGAATTGCGTCTGCTTCTCTCGATTTTAACCGCCAACCGCTCCAGGAAACGTCTGTGATGAGAACAGAAAGTGAAGAATAACATTCATAAGTTTTACACGCATTTATATCAGAATGCTATGACGTTTTTGTTTTTATTTTGCACAAGTTTTAGAAATGTCTACTATTACTCTGACACGTAAGAACACGACTACAAGAGCTTCAGAATACGAACGAATCCCAAACACTTGAGTTCCTGAAATAGGCAGGCTAGGAAATCCGTCACCCTTTGGCTTACTTGCTAAGGACCGGAAGGGTTTGGAATTTCCTCAGCCGCTCCCTAAATAAAGCCAGACTTGTCCCCACATCAGGCAATCGTTTCAGAAACGCAGCACAACTGAGAATAGGGAACCTTTAAATACAATGTTAAACTAAATGGTTTTGTGAACGAAATGATGAATTATTGAACGGAATAAAGTATAAAGCTCAAATAAAAATTATATTTTAAATTTATTATACGTTAGTTAAAATAGTGGAATAAAATATTTCTTAGTTTTCAAACAGTAACTATGTTCTATGTGTTTCATAATTATATAACAAATATTCGTGAATTTTAATTTAAACATTAAATTTAATGTACAAACATATTAATCTCGTTTTAGTATACAAGGTACATTACGTTTCATGAACAGGCGAATATTAATCTACATTGATTTTAATTTAAGCAGTAAATTTAATGTACAAATACATTAATATCCATTTAATGTACAGAGTACATTAAAATTAATGTAAGTCGTACATTAATCCTCATTAAATTTAATGTAATTTCTAACAGTATAGGGAAGAACATGGCAGCTCGGTGTTAACTTCACTGTTCACGATATTTGGATAATCCGTGTTATTTACGCTTAATAATACCTGGCTACTAGCCTGGCCTGTTGTTGAATTCACATCGATTGGCATTCACTGTATAAAGGGTAAATGTATTATTAGTCGTGCACTACGAATGAATTCACAATGCGTAGTTCGAATCGAAGAAATTTGCAATTCGAAAAATAACTTTTCGAAGGTAGACGAATGGGCTATTAAACTACAAAATCGCATTGTCCTCAAGTTAACCAGCTAATCATGCACGATATTTGCAACAAGGTGAACTTCCTTTAAAGTTTCACGAGGCCTCAAAATATTCTGACGATAGTCTAAATTATTTCATTAGAAATATTGAGGAAAAGAAAACTAAATATTTAATCTTAGGAAGCTCAAAAGAGATTCCCAGAAGGTATTCCCAAATACTTTTGAAGCAAAGAACGTCCATTTCGGGTGCTAGCGGAGAAATGGTGCGGTTGTTCTGGGAGGCGTCGTTTCAGAGCTGGGGGAAGCGCGAGGACGTCTGTATTCTCAAGGCGCGGGCGGCGGGGACGGCAGTGCAGCCGCGGGGAGGGGGGAGTGCGAGGGGCGAGAGAGGGTGTGTGTGAGGGTGCGTATCTGCGCGCCAGCCATCTCCATCGTTGCAGTTTCCTTTATTAGGGCGGGCGCGCGAAATAACGGAGCACCTCAGCAGCCGAGATAACTGCCATAAACATGCAGACTTACTATCCCACTTACAAAACTCTCGCGCCGCGATATTAGCATCCTCCCGACGGAGCAAATGTTCCGCTGCATGTTTTTGGGCGTCACGTCGCCCGCGCTGCTCCGTATCTTCTTTCCCTTGATTCGTTTAATGCACCGCGAGCGCGCAGCGGGAAGCGTTCCACGCGTGGCGTCTCGAAGTGACTCATTTAATAGAAGTACATCGCCGCAGGCGCAGGTGAAGCCATTACACATAGCCGTAATACCTTATAGTTTTAATGGCGACAGTTACGTTTGAAAATGGAAACGATATGCCGAAACCACTCTGAATTCGATTAGCGAAAAGACGTGATGAAAATGAAAAACAGACATTGCATATTATTGTTCTACTACACTAGTTAATAATTTTTTACACACACATTCAGTATGTTTATAAATATTGATTGCCCAAAACGAATAAATTAAATAGTGCAGCATACGGGTGATAGATTTTCAGTTGGATGTTTGAGTTCAAAGGGAAAATGTCAATAGTAAGAGTACAAAATATCAAATCTAATTAACCGTGTAACGAGATAGTATGTTGATGCTTTTTAATCATATGGACATAATACATTTAACCAATCTTAGATATATGAAAGAACAGGACTAATGGATATGTAGAAGAATTCATATTTTGAGGATAGTGTGAGTTTGAATGAGAGAGTGAATGGTTTGCACTGTGTACGAAATTGCAGGATCAGTCTTTGAGGCAAAATCGAATACATTTAACTTGATATTCTTACCACGAGTGGTGAAGTCATAGAAAATAACTATCTGTATAACATTGGTATTAAACAAATTATATCACGAATGCCATATGCGATGAAGACAAGAAAAAGGATATTCGTAGATATGATCTTAGACAGCGAGAAGGTTTTTTTTTTCTAAATTCGAACATTTTTTGAAGAAACATGAACAGTGCTGTGAAGGAAATATCACAAGATATCATAATCTATTGCATTTTCTCAGAGAACGACTTACAAAATTCGGAAGAAAAATGACTGGGCATTTTCAGAACGCCAGCAAACATGATACCAGAAAATAAAGGACATCAAAATTACCAAAAATACAAACTTATGAGGTTGTGATGCAAAGTGGGTTTCGGTGTATTTTTACTTCGTTTTGTTTAAAAATATTGTACTAAAAAATAATTTCACTTAAACGCGAGCAAACAGTAACAATACATTACTTCATTTTTTACGTATCACCGTTTTTCGACTATTTCAAAATACTAATTTTGAATATGTCAGAAGAGGGAATCAAAATAGGTTTACTAAAAAAGAGTACTTGTCATTTTGTTTATTTTCTAAGACCATGTTGTGAGTCTGAAAACGCTTCGTTTTTTCCTGAGAAAAGCTTCCCTAAATTTTTGAGAAAACTGACAAAAGAGAAACTAGCCAGTAATTTTGAATATCATTTTTGTTCCCTTTTTTAAAAAGTGGCTTAATCTTTGCTGTTTTGATAATTTCTGGAAATATTCATCTGCATAAAAAAGCATTGAAAATGTGAGTTAACGGGTGTATAAAGGCAGGTACACAAGTTTTCAATAAACAATTCGGAAATTCATCCAAAGCGGATGAATGTTTATTTTTTAGTTTACTGATTATTCTCAGGATTTCTTTAGAAGAAGTCTCGGAAGTAAACATCGTGCCGAAATTTTTTTGGGAAGCGAATTTTGTGGTTTTAGTCTCTTCGTGAGTTGACCCGAAATTCTAGAAAAGTGTTGGTTGAAGAGATTTGCCACTTTTTCCGGATTACTTGCTTCTCTTCCATTATCCTTTAAAACAATATTCTTTACTAAGTACCGAGATGATGTGGTCGTATTTTTTACAATATTCCACATTGTTTTAGTTTTGTTACTAGCGTTTAAAATATCCTGATTATTTTTCATTATTTTTGCCTGAACTATTACTTACCTTAAAATGGTTTTGTATTCTCGGAAATAGACATGGAAAACGGATAATACGTTATGGTGTTTATAAATAATGTAAAGCATACGTTTGTTTTTCACGATATTCTAATTCCTCGTGTGATCCAAGTATTATTTTTTCGTGAAATATTTAATTTTTTCTTTTTGAGAGGAAAGCATGCGTTAAAGTGAAATGAAATTATACTTTACATTAAAATTTACATTACATTATACTTTGCAATATTTCTTATTTTTTTGAGTTTCTCTTCCAATCTTCTTCACTTCGTGTTTCCTTTCCCTACATTATTTATCCTCTCATCCCACCATTTATACTCTCATCCATATTCCTACGTAACTTTAAGAAATACTTATGAAACACTACTGAATTTCATAATCTAAAATTGATTGATTAATTGATTAAGCTCTCTCTCTCTCTCTCTCTCTCTCTCTCTCTTTCTCTCTCTCTCTCTCTCTCTCTCTCTCGCTGTCTCTGCTGCAAGGCATAGGAATAATTATTTAAATATACTGAAAACAAAAGGTCAAAACTTTGTGATATTTAAATGTGCATTTGGTATGTAACCGTAAATTGTTATTGTCAGATTTAATTATTCAGATTTGTTGCATCATCTGGACGCGGTTATCCAATCGGGGGCTTCGTTAAGACTTTAATTTTTGGTATTGAAGGTCCCGATTAGATAACCGCGTCACAGCTAATTATCAGTCACAAGTCACTGCAGTTAAATCTGGAAATAGCTGTGTAAACCTGTCTGCTAATTAATAAAATGTATAATTACATTGGCAGACAAATATACAGTTATACGATTATTTTCTAGTTATTCAGATCTATTTCTGTTTCGGAAGGCATAAAATATATCAATTTAATGCTTTTCTTTTGTTGTTTACAATTTTATATATACTGTTTTTACTTTCATTTACTTTTGACATTTGTTTTCAAATTTTTTGCCACAATTTTCTATTATTAATAACAGTTTCTGACTTTATTATGTAAATTTTTCTTAGAAGAAGGTTTGAAATTTTATTTCTGGATTAAGAATCTCCATCTCGAATGTGCTTCATGTTATTTATTACCGATGCTTAGACAGTATGCTGAGATGCTCCCTTATTTGTATTCTGAACAGTAAATGTAGCTTTACTCCTCTCCAAACATCTATGTAGTTTGCATTGTTTATTGATGTAATAAACTTTTATTATCACGTACACATTGAATAAAATATGTGTTTTCGAACTCCTGTGTTCGAAAGATAAGGAACTGTGCATTCCTGCAGATTAACAGCTTTTTCCCGAAAATCGTTGTAACGCTTCAAAAACGGCAAGCTCTATCGATTCATTAGGCGAGCTATTTCCAGTGCAGTGATTGTCTTGGTTTGATATGAATATGTATACGGCGAGGAGACGGATGCGAAGCTCGCGTGCCGGCAGCGGGAGAGGGAGCGAGGGCTGGGGGCGGGCGGAAGCAGAGAGCGGCCACGGCGAATCCGCCGCCGCCGCTCGTAGTTTTCACCCCCGTCGCTCTCGCCCTCTCCCTACCCGCCACAGGCCCTGCGCGAGCGAAACATCTCACTCCGGCCCGGAGCTAGCACGCTCGGACAGCATTCTCAGCTCGGATTCATCTAGTTAATAGAAGGGTGGTTGGTCGTAATACTAGCACCTTTTTGGTCTTGAAAGTCAAAGTGGAATAAATACACTCATATAAAATGAAAATATAAATAAACTGATTGAATAATATGCAATAATATAATCGAATCTAAAACTTTTTTTTCAGTAGTCTTCATGTTTTCGCTTTTGATGTATGACAAAGGTACTGTACTTGTGCAGGTATTTTATCTTGTACACAGAGGTTTTGTCACAAACATTAATCTGTAGCTCATTTGCCTTTGTAATTTTTTTTTTACGCTGAAGTGAATATTTTCTTATTAGTTCTTGCCAAAAATGCTCGTGTCTGTATTCATAATTCGGAATATAAGTAGCTCGATTGATTGATTTATTGGTTATTGATTTCAGGCGCGTCAACAGCTAAGGTCACTAGCCCCGTAAGAGTAGTGCATGTTTTTCCTCGGGAAGTGGCGGTGATCTTGCCCCGCTAGATGTAAAGATTTGGCGCCGACCTACCGTTGGCTAGCAAGATCTCCCTCAACCAGGAATCTCCCACCAGCGGGGGGAACCGCCCCAGCCGGGACAAACTCTAAGCTCCCGACCGGTCTCCCGGCATGTGTGGTAGTGTGAGTAAGTGGTGAGGATAAGACAAGGAAAGGGGAGGGAGATCGCGCGCGATCTGTGGCCCGTTTTTTAGGGTACTACTCCGGCATTCGCCCGGTATTGATCGGAGAAAACATGGAAAACTACCTCTCAGAGTAGTCGGCCGCTAGAATTTTCCTCCAAACTGCAACTGACTTCGTCCTAGCTATCTAGATAGTATAAAAAACGCCGGAACTCGAACCTAGGACCTCCCGGTGACCTAGGACGGCGCAACCACTCGTGCACCGCGTGGCGTACTTCATCATCCTAATGGAACTTCTTGCCGCCCATTGCTTCTTTGGGTGGTCCAAAGATATGGAAATCACTCAGGGAAAGATCAGGCGAGTACGGTGGATGTGTGAGGCATTCAAATCTCAGATCTGTTATTCTCGCAACAGTTGCAGCATTGTGTTGCAGCAGAACACCTGCCGATAGCATTCCACGTCGATTCGTTTTGGTGGCATCGCCGTTTCAATTCCGAGATCAGTTGTCGGGGCACCCATCTTGCAGACACCTTTTGAAATTTGAGCATTTCATACACAATGTGACGTGCTGAACCATGACTATTGTGAACAGCTTTTGCAATGCCGTGTAATGTCACTCGGCGGTTATCCATCACGCTTGCTTCAACCGCTGCAATGGTCTCTGGAATCACAACACGATGTGCCTGGCCTGGGCGCAGAGCGTCGGCCACGGATGTCACACCATTTGCGAACATTCGGCACCATTCGTACACTTGCTGCTGTGACAAGCAGGCGTCATCATACTGAACCTTCATTCGTCGACGAATGTCAATATGTTTCATACCTTCACTTCGCAAAACTGAACCACAGGACGCTGTTCCTCTCTGGTGCACGTTGCTAGTGAAGCAGCCATTTTTACACTCTTCCTGCGCCGGAGTTTGTGTTTCTTCACAATGATGACAAGTAGGAGACATCATGCTTATCAACTTACAGGTCACTAGCGCCACATTTGGATTTACTATAAAACTAAACCACATGCATGAACTATTTTGGCACTGCCAGCAAATAACTCTTCAGAATAGTACTGATTCAAACATGTTAGTAAGAAACAATTATTTTTACCTTTTTTGGAGTTATAGGAGTATAAATTGTGACAAAAGAGCTGTAAGCATAATTCTTTGTCATTAAATCCTCTTCTCTTCTGACTACCATTTACATTCCCACAATTATTTTCATTAATTGCTCTTTTTTTTCATTTTCAAACTCTTTCAAAAATATTAATACAACAATTTTGCAAAAGAAAAACATGAAAATTACAAGCATTTATTAGGAATAACCAAATGCACCTTGCAGATATTAACTTAACATAAATTATTATCTTTATTATATTTAAATTAGCAACTCTCTTACTGCACTACTGTTTAAAGAACATATAATTCTAAAATGTACCTCTGTCGTTTTGTAATACAATAACATCTCTAAGATTTGTCAAATGTAACAGAAAAAATCCCTCACAATAGGAACTATATCCATTATCTTGTTGTATTAACTCAGAAGGAAAATACATAACCCTGCAAAAAAGAAATAAGTTTGTAGTAGATGTTATAAAAAATCCAACTAATTTTAACAATTATACAAACATTTCCAGGATGTTATCTGGTTGTTTCAAGTGTTTTTAATAAACAATATTTTACAATCTTATTCACCAGACCAACCAATTACCATTAATCTAAACCAATTACATCACATACAAAAGATAAATATGTCACTGCATATGCGAGCCAGGCTCGCGAGGCTAGATTTAATCGAATCTGAACTTTACCACTCGATTCAGGCTGCGGACTAGCTCTAGTCGCCTGTTCGCCCTGTTCTCCTAGAGTTTTTCTTTAATTGAAACGCGGCGTTCTGCCTCCCGTTCGGCTCTTTCGGCTTTTTCCCTCTCTAATTCGCTTGGTTCGGCCTTCTCTCGTTCTTTTTCTAATTCGCGTTCGGCCTTCTCTTGTTCTTTTTGATCCTTATAGGCCTAGCTATCCATTTCACAAATTCCTCTCGTAATCGGGCTGATGATTCCTCTATTCAATTTTTCTTCACACAGCTAAAGTTTCACCTGTGACTTAGAGTCCTAATTCCTGTGCCACGTGCACTACCATTCAATCTTTCCCCGAATCTCTGGTAAGTAAGCCATAATTAACAATACCGCTGCCTTTCCCATTATGTCTATCCGTCTGTGACGTCATGGATAACTCACAGCGTCCACAGACACAAGAGCTTTCGTATAACAATATATTTATTAACCCAACGAAATACAAAACAATATATACACCTTAATCTACTTAACACCCTAGCTCTGATAGACTATATCCCCTGATGCGGGCGCGATCAAAACCCGATTGAAGATGGTTTTGATTGTGGCTTTCGCCACTCCATACTTTTGAAGCGCTCACAAAGCTAAGCTTTCCGTGACCGGAGTCACGCTGGGCATCTTGAAAGTCGTTCTGGCGCACCAACGGCTGGTTTGCCCCGATCGCAGGAGCGATCTTATTCGATTGAGAATCCGGCGTGAATCGGTGGCTTCACCACTCTTCACCTCGGAGTCACTGCCCCAACACAGCATCGCTCCCTCCCGTGGCCCTGCAGTCACCTCAAGGACAAATAAAAGTCCGCTAGGTTCTCGTCAATAAGTGACTTGTTCCAGCCTCTTAGCGGAGCCTGGGCTCGCATATGCATATCCGTCGTGGCGTCCAGTTTGTGCACAGAGGAGCAACGTTGTTTCTCCCGCTGCTCCAGAACCACACTGGCTCTGTACGCCTCTGTTATAATAGGCGAGGTCCTCACCGTGACCTACTACGTCACGCCACCCCCTCGTTGTTATAACAATGAAAAGTTTTCTATAGGCCGGATACTGCCCAAAGCTTGTGTCTCCCGTTTTCCGCGTTCTTCCTTCGAAAAACCCTACTTCCTGTGTGGCTAGGCTAATCCTCTTCCAAGCGTCCCCAAATAGATGCCATGAGGCACGCTGGCTAATACGTTACACTACCATCTTTGTGAAAGAAACTGAATTAAACACCTGTGTCCAGAAGATGGATTAGCCGATAGGACGTGGTTCGACCCTAGTTTTATAAATCGTCACAAGCATGTTTTAGCTGTTTCGAAACCTACTGCAACATCATTTTCTACAGCAAATGGCTTTAACAAAGAGGCAGTATCCGGGAAGCCGAGTATGCTAAGCATAAATACCCAAAAGACAGGGTATTTAATATCCACGAGACAGGCATCTCAATAGTACAAATTAAAACTCCATGAGTCATTGGTGTAAGGGAAAACTCAAAGGGACGCTAAGTTCTGCTGAACGAGGGTATCTTGTAACTGATTCGCTGCTTAAGTGCAGGTGGAACCTTCATACATTCCATCTTCATTTTTTCAAGGAAAAACATGACATCTCATGCAGCCATCTGAGTGGATACAATCGAAAACTTTCATTAACTGGCTAAAGCATTTTATTGATTAAGCTAATACCACAAAAGATGATTCAGTGCTCCTCATCTTGGACGGCTACAATTCTCATAGAAAAATAGATATAAATATTGTGCAAGAAAAAACTTCATTTCTATAAGTTTACCTCCGCATACATCCCATAAGCTGCATCCTCTGGACAACAGTTTTTTGAGCTTTAAAACAATTACAGTGAAAATATAAGGCAATGAATACGCCATGTTGAGAGCTTTTCGGCGAACTAATGTGTGACTAATTGCTTTCTTTACGCACTTTTCTCATCACTTATTAAGGAGGCCCATAATACCAGCACATAACTTTTTTTTCCAAATACGATTTATTTTGAATTATTTACATTTTACCTACTTTATGAACATCTAAGGATGTTAATATTTTCATATTGTTTACACAAATGTTAAAGTTTAAGATATACTTATTTTTAATAATGTAATTTCATTTATTATTTTAAAAGTCCAAATAAAATTGGGGACTCATTTTACTACCTCCTCTATTGACGAAATTCTCATACTCAATGCGCCATTGTTTAAAATACAGTTGACGTCAGGCGACTGCAAGACTTTAAGGAAGAGGCTACATACCCATGAATATTGCGATACAACTCTTCTTCCCTAATTTATTATTTTATTAAACTTAACTTCCTGTCTTCTTTCAGAATATAACTTAAGCCCATTATATGACCGGTCGCCAACATGTTGCGATAACTAGCTCAATTTACAATTACAAAATTATACCTTAGGGTTGTTCGGTTCATGTGGGCTAGAAAACCACCGCACATACGAGATTTGTTCTGATAGATTTCTCTATTGGGAAATTATTGTTATTTTCATTATTATTATTATTATTATTATTATTATTATTATTATTATTATTATTATTATTATTATTGGTGGCGTATAGGCCATTGCTGACCACGCTACATGAACAACTACGATTTTTCCAGGATCAGTTTTTCAGCTGCATCCGTCAGTGCAAGATTGTTACGCCTTGAAGTGTGAATTATGAGATGATAAGATGATGATTATGAGAGGTGAAGGAGTATTCACAAATACGATCATGTCTAGGCAGGACTCGAACCTGCAGCCTCCTCGGCACAGACGGCGGCTGCCGCAACTGTCTGCGCCACGGGGCTGACTTTATTTTTATAATAATAATAATAATAATAATAATAATAATAATAATAATAATAATAATAATTATTATTATTATTATTATTATTATTATTATTATTATTATTATTATTATTATTATTATTATTATCATCATCATCATCATCAGTGAGAGCACCATTCAAAATTTATGACGCACAACAATCCTGTGCCGTGCTTCTTTATTACTATATTATCTGATTCAGACCCTGTTACTGTCAAACATTGAACATTATACATAACGTAAATTATAGTACCCTTTTAAATAATAATTCTAATAAAATAAAAAACATTCACACCAATCTACGACTACTAATCATTCATACTTTTCTAGCGGAGATCTCTGCACTTCTTTGTTTACTTGTACTTCAAAGGCCATTATTGCTAACGTTACTTTTCGTTAAATTACTCCAACCTTGGGACATGCACATTTGCTAATTAGTTTTTATGTATTTGTCACTTTCCTTGCGTTGGCTACTGCGCGTTTGACCAACAAAAACCGTCGCCCAATGGTACATCTCTTCCACTTCTTTTTTTATTCACAGATCCCAGTTACCAATCTCGGTCCACACTCGAATTTTGAAAATTTCCCTAACTTCAAAGTTTTTAATCAAAACTTCAATGTGTATCATGTTTTCATGACTATCAGAAAATATATAATATTCTATGCAACTACTTCGGTTTTAACATCAAAGTTCAAAATCATCAACAAAACCGGACCTCCTTACAACACTTACGTCTCACTTGGCTATGTTCCATTCTCTCTGTTCTTGCAACAGTACCTCTCGTACCACTGTTTTCTGACGTGACGCAGATCGATTACTGCACGCTAAACCGAGCTTGAACCCCATTGTAAGACTGCTCGCAATAAGTGTTTCTGGTTATATGAATATTGAGTCGCCTGTTTCTTGATGAAATGAGTTTACGTGAATCGCCTTTCTCGCTTACGAGAACGAAAGATAATATAGGGCATTTGACCACCTTTTCCACAACCCTTTATTTCTTTACGTTTTTCTGTCGCGGGCCATCTTTGCTTCTTATTTTTATGGATTTTGCGGGAGCCCCGGAGCGGCCGCACCATGCTCAACCCTAGCCTGGTCTGAATTTCCATGACGTGGGACTTCTCTACGAAATACCTTCTCTTCAAAGGTCATTTTAATTTTCTATGGTTTCTGTCAAAAACAAAGCTTCTATTTTACTTTTCTTTTGCTAATCAGCAATTTTTCGAGCGATACGAACTCTCCTTTAGTATTCAAACGTTTAATATTTCAATGCCGCTGCATGGTGTACCATCAAATGAACTAACTCAGCCATTTCATAATTATGTGGAGGGAATTTCCTACCAGAACAAGCATGTTGATTCATCGTCATTGTAATAGTACAATGATTACGGCAGAATTTTGAACGACTCTCGCTCTTTTATTAAAAAAAATCACATGACACGTTTTTGAAATCTTTTCTTCGACATGCAACGCACTTTTTTACATTTCTTGTTAGTGAACAATTTTCATCTTTTTAATAATAAAACAAACTACTTTTGAAACTATGATTTATTAGATTAAGAGGATTGACACTACGATTGTTATATGGGTCATCCCGCGTCAAATCGTTCAAATTTAAGGAAAATTTGACCTTGATGTCTCAGATTTTTGAACTTTTTTTGTGTGAAGAGTATAAGTAAAAATATGAAACATGTGTTTTTCATTTTTTTTTCAAATACTGTTTTTCGAGATAATATGAATTTTCAAAATTTTCGAAAAAATGTTCGCATTGCTTAAGTTAATCATTTGTAACTCGTAATTAAGACAGAAATTTAGTACTTTGCGACATTACAGAACAAAAGATGCTCTTGCTTTTGATGTATATTTTGAATTCGTAAATTTTTTTTTAAATTCAATTTTGTCCTATTTTATTTTTTTTATCTTTGTCTCAAAACTCGACAGTTAAAAAATTCGAAAAAAAGACCATTGTAATCTTCGAAAACTTTTACATAAGTACGTTAAGTTTCAAAATGTGACGTTGAGATGATTTTGAGGAATTAAATACGATAAAAATGGGTACGTGCTGTTTGCTGTAGTGTCCGCTAGAGCGTCACCCCTCAAGCATGTGCGAATCACCAGATGACGAGTACCATTAATATACTTTCACAGAGCAATGAATAGAAATATCCCTTCCCATCTTACTACGTGTCGGATATATACATATGACCCTTATAGCCGATTAAATTCAATTTGGTTTCAAACGGTCGGAATATTCACACGAATAAGAGTTTGATATAGTTAATTAAATTGATATTTCTTTTACTTCACTTTACAGACAATATCGTTTATTGACTATTACATAATAAAATTAAACTATGTATTTTCTTTGGGCCTTCTATTTTGTTTTTTTATTATTTCACTGTTACAATAGTCCTCTTTCAAAGTATTATTTAGCATTGCTAAAAATATTACTCTTCACCCACCAACACATCAAATATTACTCTTCATCAACCCACTTTAATAACTTCCTGGATAAATTAATAGTTTCCTGTCAGGATTGAACGATAACTTTTATTGGAATTATTTTAGTTGCTTCCCTCCCCCCCCCCTCCGAGTCCACCCTAACGTCCTTTTCCAAATGCTTTGCGAAGCAAAGAAATGCCATTCAGCACTCTTTGAAGACATCTCTGTGAAAGTATTAACTCGCATTGTTTTGTAATACTAGACACTAACCCCATCCGAAAAATGTCTGATACTAATATTATTATATTTGAAGCGAAATACTCCCATGAAATAGCGTACTGTCCCATTTTCCTGTGACATCTTATTTTAGCTCGTAAATACACATCACCTCATCGTGGCCCACCGAACGGTGCCTTGCTTTAAGCACCCTTTGGTCCACTTGAAGAAAAATTGCTTATCGGAAGAACCAGTCTCCGATGATTTAAAAAAAAAAAAAACTCTGTTATCTCACTAAATAAAACAGTTAAATTTTACTTTTCCGAATACGGAGTAATATACGTAGAACAAGGAAAGTTATGTAATGCTGCGGAAAATCGATTTCGAAATTTCAACGGAAATACGCGTTTTAGGATCCCTTGGTTACGAGGGTGTGTTTTTTTCCTCCCTAAAAGTCTGTGAACACTACTAGCTCCTAAACCACAGGAAGTATACTTTTCCAAAATGAATATTCCCCGGTCGATCTGGCTTAACTCAAGGCAGTGCGATTTTGAAACTCATTCTCAAAAATTTGGGAGTACTCTACATCAAGCCCCTCGGACATTTTCAACATTTTTTCAAAAACAGCTCCAAATACAAAGTTTCTTTAGTAGTTTCTTTAAAGTTCTTGTAAAAATAGAATAAAATACACAAATGTGGCATATGTCCGATTTTCAGCGTTAACTCTGAATTTTCGAAACTTTTTAAATTTTTCGGGTGTCTTCTTACAACTACAAAATTACTAACAATATATAGAGATTTTTCTTTCAAATACAATTTACTTCCCGTAGTGAGTTCTTTCATTACGGACATGTACATTTTGTTTTTGTGCAATTTGAAAAAATAACAAAAAATATTTTCTTAAAAAAATATTTCAATTTTTTTAAAAACTTTTTGTAGGGATAGTACTAAATAACGTAAACATCAATTTCCTCTCTATTAAAAAAAAAAGAAAAATTACAAACGTGTAATTTTTTGGACTTCTCTCACGATATTTACAATAGCGGCGATATGTTCACATTATTATGTTTATGAGTACAAGTGCTTTAAATGTCATAGTTTCTCGAAAATTCAACCGTTTTCTGAGAAAACTAGGTCAAAATTCTGCATTTCAGAAACGCTCAAACGCCATTTTCACAAAAACGGTACCGAATTGTTTCTTGCAACTTTTCAAACAGTGAGTGGCAATTTCACTCTTTAATATGACAAAGTTCATTTTGGGGTACTTCTTTCAAAAATTACACAAATGTACTTTTTTTGAAGATCTCACGCTGTTAATATGCACATTTCCAGCAATTTGTAAACATTATGTTTGTGAGTTGATGTACTTCAAATGAAGTTTTTTAGAAACTCAAAAATTTTCAGTGAAAGTTTGAAATTTTGAATTTTCAGTACTAGCGCTTAAACGCAGTTTTCTTAAAACGGCTCCGAATATTTCAAAGAAAAATTGCCATTTAGGTCGAGGTCTTACTGTTCTTTAATACCCATAAAATAAAATTTTGTTGTATTAGGAAACCGAAAAATTAAGAAATTTTAAAATAAAATATACTTTGGGCAGTGATAGATGGCAACTGGCAAGAGTACGTGTCAAGTCCGAATAGCTAGCAGAGACCAAAGGAAAAAAAAAAAGTAAATATGAACAATTAAAATTAGGTAAAAAATAAAAGTATGTACCATGGGCATTAACTGATCTCGGGTGACAAAAAGCAAGAGGACATTTTGTCGCTGCTCGATCATTAGAACCCTTATAAAACACTTGGTGCATAAATAACTATTATTTCCTTAAATATGTTCAATAACAGATTTCCTTTATTTTTAACAGCTCTCTAAGCGATCTGGTATAATAATTGTGATTTACTACTCATACATTAAAAAAAAACAATTAGAATTATATCATGCAAGTTTTAATTCATTCTCATTTTATGTTTTAATTGTTTACCAATAATACATGTCATATAGAAATTAAAAAGTTCAATTGAAAAGGGGGCCCAGAAATGTAGTCAGACCCCCTTTAGTTTTAGACTTGGCACACCTCTGAACACCAGCCTCTCCCTTTGATAGTCCTTAATAAAGCTCACCTTCTTTCCCCTCATTGTACTTAAATAAAGGGGGAGGGGAATATACATTCTGAAGAAAATCCTGAGGACAGTGAATGGTTGAAATGCAGTGGTTGTTCACAGTCAGACGGAGAGGTAACGAGTCTTTTGGCATTAACACAATTAACTGTTCTACAATTTACTTAAATGAACTGTGGTATAACTACAACAGAAAACAAATTTAGAACTAGTAACACTAGAGCAGTACACACTTTCTCATATTATTTCTAAATTTGCAATTTTTGAAAATTCAGAGTTCAATGAAAATGAGACTTGATACAATCATTGAAGCATTCTTTGTTCTATGCATGACAAAAAATTTGGAGCAGTTTTACAGATTTTTTTTTTATGAAATGCAACAAGTTCCAGGAAAAATTACATGAAAAATTCTTGTTTTTTCAAAAAATTGTACACGAGTTTTTTAATGATCTAATTCTCTAGAACAGATTTTGATTACAACAAAAAATATATTCTTCAAATTCGTATTTTTGTAGTATTGCAGTTTTTCAATTTTCAAAAATACTGAGTTCCGTAGAAATGAGACCAACACCAAATTTTCACCATTCCTTGATATACAGGAGGAGAAAATTTAAATAAAAAATTTCGAGCAGTTTTTGAGAAAATAATTGCTCGAAAACTGGATACATTTCATGCAAAATTACACAAAAACTACTCATATTTTTGAAAAATTGTTCAAGCTCCTATATTTTAGATATGTTTGAAGAACAGATTTTATTACGGAAAAATCTGTTTTCAATATTGTAGTTTTAAGATGATGAAAAAACATTTGAACTTCAGTATTTTTCGAAAAAATCAGGAATTTCAACAGAAATTAGATCTGCGCCATTCTTGAAAGAATCTTATACACTATCCAGAAAGAATATTTTGAAAAGAAAAAAATTGGAACCCTTTTTGAGAAAACTTCAAAAATGTTGAGGCTTAATATAAAATACCCCCCAAGATCAAAATATCTGTTCACAGGACCTCGAGAGTTTGGCCAGATCAAGCAGTAATATCAATCTTGGAGAAAATTGTGTGAACAGTTTCGACACTACCCTTCCCCACATACACACACACAGAGCGAGAGAGACGTTTACAGACAACCAATTTTTCAGTATCTATTGCCCACAAAACATGCATTTTGACTATGCTAGAGGAAGTAATTTACTACAAATACGGACAAAATTTAAACACTTTTTCAGTATCAGGGTCCCAAAATTCAAGTTTTTCTTTTGAAGAATTGCCTTGTTTTGGATGCAGCACTACAAGATTTTGTTTTGAAATAAGTAGTATGCGAGAAAGTAAAAGTGTGTCTGTAGTTTTGCATACTTTTCTTTAGAAATTCTGGCTCAAAAAAAAATATCAAATGGTTATTGGGAAAAACAGGTTGTACCAAGACACAACCCTCAAAAACCAAAAACAGTCAGCTGTCAATCGAGGCCTTCAACAGGGTAGGCAAATCTGTTATTTTTTTCATTTCAAGTCATTTAAGCTCTTGGGCCAACTTTTCATAGCAAACTTGCACAGAAGTTCACTGTAATGTTCATAGACAATATTCATGAATTATATTACAATTTACATTTATTAACAACGTTAGCAAAGACTGCCAACTAACATTTTTTCCACATCAAACAATAGACCAAGTTGTGAAACCTGGATTCAAGGAAGTAATACTTGATTGCATATACATCTGTTTCTTGTAGCTCTGTATAAAATACAAAGAAAAATCTGACAAAGTGAAATTCCACATTTATACTTTGCCCCTATTAGTTGGTTTTTCTTTGCTACAACTAGTTTCAAAGATTTCCTATTCTAAATTCAATTCTTTGAAATCCCATTCCAAATGTACAAAAATGTTTAAGCACATTTATCACAGTATTTCAAATAGATTATACTGAATGAATCGCTGTATGTCAGTCATACATAAAAATATCTAATACTTACTGGACTATTTCATTGCAAATTCACTATTCTGCATGCAAAGAAAAACTTTCCTTTACACAAGAAATTAAGACGAAATACCAATCACTTACTGTGTCAGTATTTGTTAATAGGGCAAACAGAACATTAGGAACTGAGCATTTAATATTTATCAAAAACACAATTTCATTCATAAATTAGTAATACTGCATTAACAAAGAAATTGCAAAATATATTAAGAGTTGCAGGAAATGATCTTGAAAATAGTTTTAAGTTGCATTTATAATAAAAATTGTAACACTATGACACTGTTGATTTTTTCCACATAATATGAAGTACATTCAATGAGGCTAATAATAACAATAATAATGAAGAATGAAATTGTTATTCCACATAGCACATAAGACAGATTTATTATGACATTCAATTATATACACCGTATTATCTCATAATGCACGTAAATTTGTGGTATAATTTCATTACTGTAATCATTGGTGTTTTGGTTTTAAAATTGATGTACATTCCAAGACCCGCTGGACAATAGAGATACAATTAACCAAAAACAAACAAAAAAAAATAAAAAATAAAAATCAGATACAGCATAGAAATAATATCACAGAAATGATGAACAGAAATTTAAAATAAATTATGCCCTTCCTCTCACAACAAACAAAACCTTGACACAAAGCAAATTTTAGAAATTTGAAAGAGATTGAGAGGTGGAGACACACAGGCACAAAATGGTGTGTGAGTTCATTCATAAGTAGTCCCTGTGTTCCTGACACTATTACACCATTTGCTAGTCACTTCTTATGTAGAACAAAACATAGGCGGAGTTTGTCTGAAAAATAATTCAAACAATAATTTATTAATAAATGTCGGCAAATTTTAAATACCACAGGGTCTGTGAGTTTATACTTACAACAACATTTTCAGGAGTTTTAGGTGACACGTTATGATCATCAAAACAATACCATTGTTTATCAATTTTATTAAGAGCATAAGCAGTGTCTGGAAAAGATGAAAACTGATTTGACAAATTATATTACAAAAGATCTACTTTTATCAGTTCAGGTTGATTCATTTTAAAGGATTTATATTTCTTTATAGCAAGAAAGAAGTAGATTGTTAGAAAGCTGTCTGCAAAACAAGGTGCATTCAAGTTCCAAGCTATCACTTTTTCTGATAAGCTACTTACTCCGGCAAGTTGCAACAGTTACTTTTCAAGTCACCAAGGAAACAAAGAATTTTGATGTGGGCACTATGATTCCAACATATCTCTAAGTCACTTTTTCAAAATCACAAATGCAGGAGCAGCAAAACTGAAAAACTAGCAGTTAGGATGCTACACATTTATCATGACAAAAGTAACTTTGGCAGTTAAAAAGAAAAAGTTCATGCACCACTGAAAATGAACAATATGCTGAACTGATGTTAAAGTAATAAAATTTTTGGGTCTCTCTGTTCAGTCATACCTCACATGGAATGCCCGTTTAAATACATTGAACATTGAATTAAGTTCATTATGTTATGCATTAAGACTTCTTTCAAAGTCGGTCAGCTTTCTTACAGCTCATTGTATGTATTTTGTGAACAGATTCCTGCCTGAAAATGGCATAAAATTCCTAGGTATCATATTCAATAGTACTCAGACTTTTAATTTAAAAGTAAATAAATAATTTTAAAAAATTAAGCTAATGCTATCCCAAGAACAAACCTCCATTGTGGAAATATGCTGAGATGGCCCCCTTGCTTTGCTTATTGACATTACTGCAGCTTCACTATGTACATGCAACCCTTAACACTAATTTTCTTTGCAATGCCAGAAGGAGCTTCATCCTCAAAACACATTCATAGGATGCACCCCTCACAGTAGAACCCTTTTGGAAAGATTACGTCTTGAGAGAATACATGTCTTCATTGTTTCAAAACATTGCCACTCAGGAAAACATACCAGTCTAGCAGTTCACAACAGAGGCACCTTGGGACTTATTAAATGATGCTTAGCTTCCTTTGAATTGTAGCACCAACATACATACCATAAGTCTAGATCAATATCATGGAATGTTGATGGGTGTTACACCCAGAGCTTAATATGTAGCACATAAAGTAAGGGAGCTCTGAATTCACACTACTTAGAAACTAAAGATGTGCAGCGCACTTCCATTCACTTGCATAATCTTCATAACAGCCACTAATATCTTTTAAATTATATGTTATAAGGTGTCCAATTTGGTATTAAAAAAAGGTCCAATCAAAGATATTGTACTTTTAAATTATTCAATTCAAAAAAGTAAGGGAGCTCCACCGTCTTCAACTTTCTTGGAAATGAGCACTGGTACACCAAACATGTCAAAAATTAATAACAATCTCTCCTCATAAACTGTACATTGCCATTATTGCCATTTAACTTCTGAAAAAGAGCCTTACTTGTACAGTTATATTTCAAAAACTGCACTTAATGCAGTTATGTGTCATACGTAATAAGTTTACAAAATTCATGCATATTTTAGGCCCAACTGCATCTTTCTCTCTTCCTAGTTCCAAATAAAATAATTCTAAATGCCACAACTTGAATGCACCTTGTCATTTAGTTTTCCTGAATAATTAATGTAATTGTAGATATTCATGTGTAATACTTACAGTGACCACCTCCCATTCCACCGTAGTGATTGCAGATTCCTATCAAATTATACTTAGCAGGTGGATGTTTATCATTAATAATATATTTGGACATATCTAAATCTCTCAAAGGAAATTCCACTAATGAATCTATTTTGTCACGACGGAATCTGCTATATGAAAATCTCTTGAGATGTATAATCAAAATCTTGGGTAATTTCCACAAATCAAATTTTTTTGTCGCCCTTTGGTGTTGTTTACAATCAGGACAATACCTGAAAAACAAGACAAAAAATTCATAAAAGAATTTTATCTTTCCTTGCTACAATATTTATTAACCCTCAATAGGTATGGTGGGGATCAGATCTGACCCGATCTGACCCCCCCCTACGTCCCTTGTGCTACTCTTCAGGATTACGGGTGATCCTATCAGCCACTCTAGCAGAAAGGCTTGGCAGGGTCGCATCGGTACGGTTAAGTGTCCTTGACTTCCTGCCATCTGTTTTCCTGCGAGGTGTCACATTGCGGGTCGCATCTGATCCGACCATGCAATTAATGCAATAGACTTTTACCGAAAACTTTCATCCTTTTTCTCCATTTTAGCCCAAATAGACAATTAGACTACTTTCTAGTTTACAAGAAATTCTATTGGATTTGCTACGCCAACTGACTTCACCAGTAAAGAGGCGACTCTAACCATGAAGAAAAGGTTTCAGAATTAGGGGATGAAACTCGTCCTGCCCTCTTCCTTTCTACATACACTACATTTTCTTCTTTTATTTTGTGATTTTGGTAAAAAACAAGACTTCAGTTCTTTATCTGCAAACCTCTTTATGTTCAAACATCTTTCTTTCCATGTCAATCAGAAAGTTATTCACTTTCTTAGTCCCCTCTCAAGAACAGATAGTTACATATTCTTTAGGCAAGAGAAAACAGATGGCGCCAGATGTGGAAAATAAGCATGTCGATGGATCGAAGAGAAGAAACTCAATGATATTTTTTCAACGGAGCAGAAATCCACCCAGGATGGAGTCAAAAATGGAATCAAAATGCTTAACAATAAGGAAAAAGTGTGATAAGAGGCTTTGATTAATTAATAGTTTTAAGGGCTAGTCTACTTCTATGATAATTTGCACCCATGTCAATTTATTTAAAGAAATATTTTGTGTATATTATTAACATAAATTGTTGACATAACAAAATGCATAACTACCGGTGCTACCCCACAGTCAGAGTGTGCATCCGCTGTTCCAGTGTCAAGACCATTCCTTTCACATTCAGAGACCTGCTGAGAGCCCGTGGAGACAGAACAAATCAATGATAATGAGGTAGCAGGGAAGGTTTTTGGCAGGGACGTTGGGGTCAGCTGCACATCATTGGCGTTTTTGTCAGTCACCAACCTTTCAAGAGCTCAGCTGCCACAATTTATACTTTGATTTGGAATAGTTTGTTTACAAGCAATTGGCAGCACATATTCGAAGTGTCTCGCATAAAATTGTCAAAAATTATCTGTATAATTAATAAGTTTGTTTCTTCTTACAAAGAGAATGTCGATGTGTTTACTGATTTCATAACGGAATCAAGCATTAAAGAAAAAATGTATATAGGCACCATGTCGTTAAACTAGTTTCTTAGTGAACAAACTTATCACTAGCAATTACAAGTAAACACAGAAATGGGTTACACTTGGATGCTTTGTATATTGAAAAACAAAAAAAAATTAAAGTAATGATGAATTGAATAACCTTAAAGGAAGAGTGCCGAAAGTGAAAATGGAAGATTCTGGATGCACGAGTAAGGTGAAAAACTAAATCTACCAATGATTTTCTTGATCCAAAAATTTAAACAAAACTGACCCTGATCTAGTGTTTGAGCTCACGATCTCATCTAAATGATATATTCTATTAGGAGTTATCTTAGATCACAAAAACAACAATTCTTTAAAAAAATCTTTTTGCTTTTATCAAGTGTTCCTAGGGACTTTAACACAAAAATGACATTTTTGCGCATTACATTGTAGCGTCCAATAGAATCACCAATCCTACAAGGGGGCAACCGATATTTTCACATTTGTTATTTGTAAGAAAGGACTAGTCAATTAATTTCATTTGTCAAAATTTGTGTTATCCTTCTTTCCAGCAGAATTTTTATTTTGTGATAAAATGATAGTAATAAAATTTAGATTTTGATTCTGTAGTTACAGGAACCCTGCATAACCATTTTAAAATTCCCTTTGTGACAACTTAAGGGTTAAAAATCAAAAATATTGGAAATACTCACCAGGCATCATCCGCACCAAGTTTTTCACACATAGTGAAAAGTTCCAGACAATCTTTTAACTGTACTTTATGTGACCGCTTTTGCCGTCCTGAATCACGACCATCAATTTCATTTTGGATGAAGGAATTCAAATACTGTTTGCGATTCTCAGTTGTCCATTGTGCTGCTAAATACTGGCGACCAATGACATCTGAAACTAAAAGAAAATTTTAAACTAGTGATGTTACAGCAGAATATACTTGTCATATTACTTGTATTTATTCCCCCTCTGTTTTCTATTCATATTATGTAACATAATATGGCAACTTGGAACCTACCAATTCTTTAGCCATCTCTTGGAACTTAAGCACAGGATATTTGACTTTTGACAATTTTTGAAATTTCAGAGGCTGACTTATCCTGTATTTATTGCCATACATTCCCTCTTTGAGCCAAAAATTTGAAGAAAAACATGTTTCATCATTCTAGGATTTAAACAGCTGCATCAGTGTGTGCCTCTATTTTCTACTATCTGGACTAGATGGAAGAGTGCACTTCTTGGGGGAAGAACGATGAGAGGGAATATTTACATAAAAACTTTCGAGATTTCAAGAAACTTTACAAAAGATCTTTTGAAGCATTTATGTCTACAAATTCATTAAATTATACAATATATCTGAAACTTTAATATTAGCACAGGAAATGTCTGAAAAAATTACAAACAGTTCCTTTTGAAAAATGGAAGTTTAACCGAAAATAACACTAATCCTGTATACTGTGCAAAAAGTGAAGTGAAAATTCTTGCAAAAAGTGAAGAGAATTATTAGAGCAGTTTTCACGAAAATCTTGTTGAATTTTGGAAAATTGCTGTAGTTGAATTCAAAATTTCACAAAAACTACTAATATTTTGAAAAAATAATACACACATTTATTTAAAGCTCTAATACTTATTGATTATGAGAAAACAATGACAAAGTAAACAGGCAGAAATACTTGAAGATGAGAAAATCCAAATCAGGTGTTCAAACCAATCCCAACAAACTACCAGCAGTGGCTGAAGACAAGAATGTGGATTATCACCCCTCCTCTTCAATATATGTATTAACCACAAAGTGAAAAATTGGAGAAGGAAAATTGACCATGGAATACCAATCAGGCAAGAATAAAAAAATTGGACACAATCTTGTAAGCAAATGCGGTTTTTTTAAATTTACACATTTTGACGAAAAATAGATCAATACCATACGTTTAGGGTCATTTTGCTCTTTTTTCTAACAAAAAATTTGAGAAACAAATTGGAGCCATTTTTGAGATAGCTTGTTAAGATATTTTTGGTAATTTGACACAATTTGATTAAAAATTAGATAAAAACTACTCGCATCTTCATTCAAAGAAAAAAGTAAGTAACATCATTTACAGATTTCATATTGTAGAAGAAATGCAATATGAAAAAAACCTTCTAGCAACAATTATGTAATTGCATAAGAGGGTTGGAAAAAACTGGAATTCTATAAGTTTTTAATGAAAATGCTGATTGTGTCAAATAATGAAGGGAAGGGAAGGGAAGGGAAGGGAAGGGAAGGGAAGGGAAGGGAAGGGAAGGGGAAGGACGGAAGGAAGGAAAAAAAACACAAATTTTCCAAGAATCAGGCTCCACTCAATGCTTTTGCATCAAATTCTTACCAATTTTTTGCAGCATTACATAACAAATAGAATGAATTATTTTTTTGCCTACAAGATGGTACATGATAACAAAATTATATGGTTACGTAGAAAAATTCAACAATCCAATGAAAGAAAATCAACTACATAGATATTATTCCAATGGCAGAGTAGAAAATATTATTGTAGAAAGAAAGTAGTCCAATATATATTACACAAACAAAAGCCACAAAATGAAATATTTATTCTACTTACTTGGCATTTGAATTGGGTTGCCATCATTATGAAGTTTGAAAACAACTGATGTTGTAGAAGCATTGACAACGTGCAAACTGAAGAGATCATTGGGAAGTAAATGACATATATTTTCTGGAGAAGTACACTTACAACTAGTACTGGCAGTAGCAATATCTGAAAATTTAAAAAATAAAATAAAATTTGAAACAATAATTAAAACACGCTTTGTATAATAGAAACAGAAATTGTTTAAAAATTTAATTGAACACAATATGAAAGGTTAAAAAAACAAATTATTCAAGATGTTCCAGAGAAAAATGAAATTTTACATTATATTTAAAAGATGCGAAAGAGGAATTTTGTACGTAGGAATGAATATCAAGAACTTGGGAAGAGATGATTACATAAATGTTTTTACATATTCTACATATGCCAATCTTCACAAACTTTTTACTTAATCCTAATATTATACATTATTCCACGTTCCCTCACAATCTAATAAAAATCATAGTTTTAATATCCGAGTGATAACTTTTTGATTTGAGGCCAATCCAGAGCTCATGTATCTTTAACAAAAACAGCTCCTTTTATAGCTCATCCACTTTGAAGAAATTTGTTGGACTTGATCCCTAAGACCTCCTGTTTATAAGCAATGCAGACATTAGTTGATGCCCAGAGCTACCTAAGCCAGTTATCAAAATTGAGAAAGTGGACAAATCTGTAACTCATTACAACAAAAAAGAAACATCTGGTTTTCCTTTATGAGATATATCATTTAGCAGCAATTAATCCAGTACATTATGTCTGAGAAAATTCAATGAAATTCTTAGTACATTTGCCAGAAATCTAATTTCTATGCTACCCATTGTAATCTGGGATGACTTTCTCATAAAATGAACAAGTTCTGCACCATGACAAAACTTACAAAAATATGCCCCTCTCATATTGCACAAAATTATTCAAAAGATATAGACAATTGCGATTACGTTTTGCTGTGATCAAATGACACCTCACCTAAAGATCTATTAACTGAATTTTGTTATAGAGGGAGACACATTAATCTACAAAATATTGTAAGTAATAAATAAATACATGAAATGAAACAGGAGAAATACAGAAACAAATGATTGGTTGGTTGTTAGCGAGTCTGCACACGTCAACTACAAAGGTACTTATTCCTGTAAGTGTAGTGAACGTTTCCCCCCTGGGAGGTAGTTATCTTCCCCCAAGAGATGGCAAGATCTGGTGCATACAGCCTATCGACTAGCGAGGTTCCCCCTAGCCAGGTGTCTCCCACCAGTGAAGCACCGCCCCAGTCGGGAAATCTCTAAACTCCCGACCGGTCTCCCAGCAAGTGTGCTAGTAAAGAGCATGTTGGTGTGTGAGTAATGGGTGAAGATATGACATGGAAGAGAAAATGCAGGCAGTCCATGGCCCATTTGTTAGGGTGCTGCTCCAGCATTCGCCTGGTGTTGATCAAAGAAACCACGTAAAACTATGGATCAGAGCAGTGGCCTCTAGAATTCTCCTCCAGACAGTGACTGCATTCATCCTAGCTGGCAAGCTAGTGTAGAAAATCGTGTCACTATCTGGACTCAAACTTTGGACCTTGCAGGCAGAGGCACTGCAGTGACATCAGCTGATGCACTGGGCCACCTCTCCCGGTGAAACAAAAAAAGAAGAGAGGAAGAAATGGGGTATGTAGTTTTATAAAACTAAAGTTGTTAACTAATTGTTAGCTTGGCATACATACCAGGTCGATGGCAACAACATCTCTCAACGTTTGACAGATTCAGATATCGGTAAACTTTCGCAAGTATAGCTCTATATATGTCATGATATGTACAATTATCACGAGGTAGCATAAGTATCATAGGAAAACCAAACAATTGGCTGAAATTAAAAGCTTGTCGTGTATTGACTTCCCATAACACAACAGGTACAGGAACATGCGATTCTGTACGTGGAACTTCATATCTGAAACACACAAGCATTTATAATTAATTCTTGATCTAGAAAAACACCTCTGAATAAACGATTAATAAGAAAATGTACTAGGTGGTTATAATTCACCTTTTCCTACATAACACTATTTGCAAAACGAATGCTCACATGTGTAGAAAATGTAATGTGAACATTGCTGAAGAAATGGGGAATAGAAATAATGAATAATCACATACATTCCTGCATCTTTAACACGTTTCTGCGTCATACAAAATCTATTGTTTATATGGTCATAGGGTCTCCAAAACTACAAAACACTTGAGAGGTCCAGGATAGTCTGAAAGCGTTGGATAGCACATCTGTGCTGCATGCATCTCTTTGGTTACGCCCAATACCTCTTTTGACATGATTATCATCTGATTTGCACATGTGAGGAACTTCTAATCTAAATAAATAATATAAATATAAGATGATCTCTCATTTTTAAAATGTGGTGTTTACGATAAACCACATCTTTTAGGTCACACCAAAGTAGGAAAAAGTAACAGTAAAGATGCATGGGAGTCTTGATCTATATTCTGAAAATAATTCCTCCAAAGTTTGGTACCCTTACTATAAATAGTTTTTTCTGGAGGATTATATGGGGAAAGTTTCATTATGCTAATAATACACTAATTATGTAATTACTCAGAGAATAGTTCTCATCCTAAATGCATTTACAATTATCTACTATATAAAGATACCATATTTACCCAAATATAAGTCAACTCTGAATGTAAGAAGACCTAGTAATTCTGAAGAGCCCTAGTGAGAATTTCTCAAATTTTTAGCTAATTCTAATTTACTCAAACTAAAATGGCAAATTTTCTAATCAACTATAAAATTGCCTAACTGATGAGAATGTTAAATCTTATTGCATGAGCTATCATTGTTTTTTTGTTCCATAAATTTATCATAATCTTGGTTTTTGCCACTATCCTCTTAATCTTCTTCATATGTATCATTGTTTCTTTCTTTTTGGCCCTCCTCCTACTCTGTGGTGTCTTCTGACTTTTTAGACCTCTCAATTTGCATTCTTACTCTTCTAAACTGATGCTATCTTTTGTGCCATACTTTATGTACGTTTCCTTCTGTATCACCACATTTTCTTCCAGCCCTTCTCTTATTCATGGCCTTTATTTAAGAGTTCTTTCACATTCTTTTACAAAATATCTCAGAAGTTTTCATTGTTAATGTTTGTGTGTTCGAGTTGAGGAATGCGAACTCAAACATCTCCACTTCTCTTTTCCAAGGGTAACGTGAAAGATAAGGGCAAGTTTTTGCTAAAAAAATATTTTGTCATCCTGTCAACAATAATTTTTTTATTTCCATTTCTTACAAAACACAGATTTATACTCACAGGGCATCAACCAAACAGTCCGTGTGACCTTGTTCTGAGCATTATGCCACAAAATCTCAGCAACAATTTTTATTCATTCTTAAGTTACATTTCACTTGATACTATGCTGTTTGAAATTTAAAATATCGGTGTAAATTGACTGACAAATTTGCAGGGGATACTGAGAATATGTCTGCAAATTTAATTATGTATTCTAAATGCATGATATTTTATTGCTTTTGCAGCTTGTTATGTCAACATTTACATGTTTTGTGACATGGAAACATAAATCAAAACCAAGTAGGTTTAATCTGCAAATATAAGATGATCTCTCATTTTTAAAATGTGGTGTTTACGAAAAAGCTTGAGCTATATTAGGGTAAATATGGTAACTATTTTATTCAGCAGGCTGCAGCCAAGAAAGTTAGGATACTCTTCACACAATAAATTACTGATAACTTAATGTTAGCTATTTTTTTCAGTAGTTTGATATGAAAGCGTTTTAAATATTCTTTTAAAATATCTTGCTTTAAATCATCTCTCAGAAACATTTACCTCCATATTTTGATTTTTTGTGCTTTACAATACTTTAAACACAACTTTAAAAGAAAAGGTTTCACAGTGAGACAATAAATGATTCTCGCCAGAGTCTTGCCATAATTTGTTTTATATTGAAACGTAACAAAAACAAAGAAAATGATTCAACAAAACTATTTACACTGCAATATCTTCTTTAGAATCAATGTTTTCCAGTGCATCATTACTCGAATAAAATTTGTGGAAATGATGCTTTGTGATTTCCGTAACAACAAGTTCGTCTGGGCTTACTCCACATTGGTGGCTTAAAGCGCATAATAAATCGTTCACATGTCCTTTCTTTGGTACCATTGTTGTAATAACCTGAGGCTTCTTTGATAAATCAGATGGGAAAAATGTGACCTAGAAAAAATAACACACACAATACATTATACTCACAATAGAAAAACAAACATGCACAATGCATTATATAAAATTTAAAAAATAAAAAAAATAAAAAAAAATTAAAAAAAGTAACAAACTTACAATGCGCTAACGTTTAGGAGACCAAATTTTTTTCTTAGCATTTTAATTTATAACTACATCTCACTTGCAGAATACAGTAACATTTAGGCATAACAAGAACAGGGGTTTTGAACGACTACCCTAACAACTGAAGCAGCAAAAGGCACATGTTCTGTAAGCATATCATCTGCTTGATATGTTTATTTGAAGGCCATTGCAATGGGCAGTTAGGATCAAAACTTCTCATTTGAGCAGCCCTGACCTTGTAAATCTCTAGCGTGGATTTTTGATTAATTACATTAATTTTTTGGATTAATTTTCACCTTGCTCCAAGATAATTATAAAAATTATACTTTTTGAGACCTGACAATTTGCTGAAAAGTTTTTCATTATCTTTTTAACATAAAAATGATAAAAAGGTGGGCAGTTCTACCCTACACATGCAGCGTACAGCACAAATTTTTTTAAACACTAAATTCTTTCAAATAAGCATCTTCTAATATAATAAATTCACAATTGAAATTGTCATTAACCATAGCAATGCCTTATTTAATCTCCCCCAGAAGATTACTGATACAACATCATTGTCATTTACTTCATTCCTTAAACTGGCAGTTCAAGAAGCCTAACACTGGAGTTTCTTAAAGAAACATTGAACATTATTTGAGTGAACTTTGTTTGAACTCTTTAAATAGGTTTCCTTTGAAACCAAGTAACGTGCAATAAACACAAGCAAGTAAGCAAAATGCTTATCCTATTTTATTGTAAAATATGTTCATCTCTCACTTAAACAATGTATGTTTTTGATTAATATTGTACATTTTGGAGCTAAGAATTTGTTGTCAATTTTCTCGTTCGCTATGAAAAATGTTGAAATTTCACAAACTGCACATCAAGCAAATCTCACCTCAATGTAGCGCTCTCTTCTAATTGGTAGCGGTAGAGACAGATGACAAAATGGATCGAAGGTGACTGAAATTTTTGCACAATCTGGACAAACAACTGTAGATTTTAAAAGGCCATGGAAGTAATCAACAATTATTGAATCATTTCTTTTCTGATAGATTTCCCATGCTTCTGATGCCACAATCTAAAATAAAAAATGAATTCCATTAATTACAGACTTCATTTTAGTTTTAAAATTTTTGGCAGAAATTAAAACAACTGAAATTACTTTACATTTGGGCATCTGAACATAACTATCACAGTAATTAACTTATGGTTAACTTCAGCAATAAAATTATTGGCAATATTTAAGTTATTAGCAGGGTTATACAGTTACAGGTATATATATGTTTCGTAATATAATTTGAAATAATATTTATAAAATAACAAAAAGAAACTTGAAACACATTCAAATCAATATAATTTCAAAGTATTCAATTGTACCTCGTCCGGTCGGCCATCACTGTCACTCATAGCAATATACGGTTTCTGTTTTATCTTATTCAAATCTTCGTGTAATCCATCAAGAAGGAATGTTAACAGTTCTTGAGAATCTTGTTGTTGGTAGCCAGAAAACTGAGGAGCAAATGTACCGACCTGCTCCTGTATGACACAAAAATCACAACACTACAGTAAAAATATGCAATATTATTTATTCAAATTGTTAAACAGTTAAAACTAGGGGGCAGATTTTAATGAAATGTGATTTTTTTTCTTTTCACTTTAGAACAATGCCGTCTATTATAGAAATTCATTTTATGCTCTAACAAAATGAAATGACCCATTTTTATTTGTAATTTTTCTGCATTTTCGCCAATTTCGACTAATAAGTTTTTTTCATCTTCCCCTTACTTTCACTGCATTTTTTGCTAATTTTGTTGATTTTAATATTATTTTAACGGTACTTGCATCAAACAATATTTACAAGGTGATACAAATTTTCATCACAAAATTATTAAGTAGTCTATTTGATTTCTTCACTGTATATATTGTCATGGCAGCCTTTGTGAGTACTATGTAATACAAGGTACCTCAGATGCTTATCGGCGCCATTGTCAGTTTGGCCAATTTTGCAATAAATAAAGGCAGAGATTTTTTTTTTAAACAACAGTCCAAATCTCTAGTCCGCAGGCGGAGTTCTATTGAACCAAAACAAGAAGCCTCTATTTCATTAACAACAGCTTGAGTTGTTCATCTGAAGTGGTTATGACCAAATATTATACGCAATTTTTCTTTGTTTTTAGGGCATTTCTAAAGCATTTTATTGATAATTTTTGGCAAGGTTTTGGGTCATCACAATCCGCCCCTAGTTATGACAATCTACTATTATTAATTTTTTGCACTGATAACAAATAAGTTACAAAAAAAAAAAAACATTACAAAATTTAAAATATGTTTAAAATCTTTTTAAGGGAGATATGTAAGGTGAATAACTTCACTAAAAAAACTTAAGAGGGATAGGAAATTAAAATTTGTAACATTTAATATGGACAATAAAATTAAGTTAGTGTCTTTTCTTTAACCAACCATGTACTATGGTATTGGTTTGTTTGAAGAAAATACACTGAAGACCAATTTTTTTTTTTAATGCAACACTTTTCAGAAACATAGGTCTAAGATGTGTCAAAAATATCACAGGCCTAAAAAAACACTGTCCTTAAAATATATCTATGAAATTATACTTATTTTATGGAACTTTGGAGATATTGCAAGATATTATAGCAATGCCTAGGTTGTTGTACCAATCGGTAGAAACCTGCTACCTGAACCTCTTTTCCACTTTCCTCTACCTTCATTTTAGCTTTCTCCAGTACTTCAATGAGGGGCAGGGGGCTTTTAGTAATACTTCATACATTCCTCACTTTATCTGTTTTATTAGACAATATTATAATACTTCAATACTACTAACTACTCTGATATCACCTGAAAGAAATTCTTCACCAAAGAAAATGCAAGAGATTTTAGAAGAAAGTGGGGAGGGAGGGGAGGGGAAGCGGAAGGGAAGGGGTGCGGAAGGGAAGG
>BOPP01000004.1:3510499-3604537 GCA_017312745.1 Gryllus bimaculatus | reverse complement strand
GGGAAGGGAAGGGGAAAGGAAGGAGGGGGAAGGAGGGGGAAGTGAAGGGGGAGGGGAAGTGAAATGAATTGTTTCTGTAAAACATTAGACAGAAATATGATTATGTAAATTTTATGTTGTTATAGGTTATCATTATTGTGTTAATTTGTTACATATTCAATAATTTATTAATTTATGTATTTCTTTAGTATTTGAGCATATTTGCCAGCTGAATGAAAGACCTAAATTTTAAAGGCATTTTACACAACATACTGAATAGTTAGGTACAAAGGGACATCCCTCAAACCATGAAGTTCATTCTGCTATTAAGAAATTTCATACTGTTCAAAGTAAGAGTGTTTCACAAATACATTACCTTGAAATTATTAGGCACTGCAAAAGGATATTTTCCTGACCACATAATCTTTATTAATTCACCAAATGCAGTTGCAATTTTGCCTTTCATACCAATTGGGTTTTCAGTGTTTAAATCCTTCAAATATTCATCCTCTGCAAAATGTTTAACAAGTGGAGGGCAATTACTCAAACACTAGAACAAAAAGAGTTGCAGAACAGTTAATTACTCTTCTGGATATTCCCCTCCTTGAATTTCTTAATTTTAAAGCTATGAGAAACATTCACACAATCCTCTAATAATATCTTATTAATTATACATCATGCTCATGAATGATTAATTCTCTTTTGCTAGAGACTTACGTGAAGATTATACCAATATTTCTTATAGATTTCTAATGAGAATTTAGTGAGTACTAAATCCTGCATTAGATAATACACAATTCTCTGAACAAAATCTTATGTAAATCTTACAAAATTGACATAAAACATAAGCTACTTACTTGAATTACACTATTCATAAAACATGTATTCCCCATATTACAAAGTCCGCATAAGCCAGGTGTGACACTTCCGCATCGAACATCATTATTACCTGAATATGATGTATGAAAACGAGTAACTCTGGAACATATTAATTGCATAATTTGTAAAGTACAAACATGGTTTTCATTTACATTATTGTCAACTAGTGCAACCAATGTTTTCCATGAAACTACTAAATTACTTTCTTCAAAATGTCCTACAGACAGTGTAACATATATAACATGTACTAAGTTTGTTATGAACTTTGCTTTATAAAAAAACTACTAACCAATATTTTAGTTGCACCATAACAGTCTAATCTACGATTTCCAGCATAGATTGATTGTCATTATTGCACAAGTATTTCTCTTAGAATCCAATCAAGAAATGAACATTTTAAAATAGATGTTTGCGTTGAATGCTGGGCGCTGAGGCATTGGATGAGTTAAGGCAATGAGGTATCTCGAGGTGCATTCCCCACCTCTCCCCCTCATATAATTTCAGATGTTCAGGAGTTTCAGGTGTATTGAACTAGTTTTCATTCATATTTTTGAATCTATAATCTCTAATTAAAAATAAAGAAGTGTGTGTGCTTAGAAATCCCAACTTTATTAATAATAAATAATTATATGAAACCTAAAAATGGTTATCTAATAAAACCAATGGTTTTGCAGAATTGCAATTTTTTGCGGTTCATTTTATTAATAAATATAAATTATCAATAATAATAATTGTTATATATGTCTGTCCAAAGAATTGACTGCCTTAGCATGGAATCTAATTAAGATCTCCCCATTTATCTCCAGTTCCTTTGTTACACTTCCAACGCTGTCCAGGAGGAGAATGTATAATTATAAAAAACAGTAGTAAATAGTTTATCTAATGTGATATATGTAAATTTAACATGTGTTCTGATAAAACAAAACTATGTTTCAATAGTTTGTAATAAGTAGGAAGCGAATTTCTATGATTTTGAATATTTTTTTATGTTGCTTCAGGAAATAGCTAAGTGACGTTCACATTTGTTGACATTTGGTTAGAATTGGATTCTATGTAGATTAATAAACATTTGTGCGCATTTGTGCATATTTGGCCAATATTTTGTGTTGGTAATTATTTCTGAAATTGTATGAGCATATTTTGCTAAAATAAGAGACTTATCTGTAAAACAATTCAGGTTCTCATAGAATCTATTTATTTGTGAAAGTTCTTTGATTAGAAAGAGCTTGTCAAAGTTTGAGTTGTATTTTTTCTTTGATAAATACTTGTGCAAAAGTAAGATAGTTCTTGATACCATATTTTTTTTATTGGACAGAAAAAAATGAAACTAGACATACAATGTTCTTCATTAAGGTGCATATATACTTTAATTATTTCTCCGTAAAGTAAGCTAGGTTATATAAGGTTTGTACAAAAATATATATTTTCATTCAAAGCATTCTCCTCCTGAATTTTATCTGAAAAGGTTTATACAGGAAATTAAATTTTGTTAGTTTTTACTGCATGCTTAAGCACACATTTCAGAATTTTTCGGTCATAAATGCACATTTTTAAAAGAATAGTTCAAGAATTTTTATGGCACAAAAATCCTCTCCCTAGTGTTGAAGTCTTCAGTCTGAAATGCGATGTATATAATGTCCTACATTGTTGAGAAATTAACCCATTTTTTACCAAATTTTTTCCAATATGGTAAAGTGGTTATTTTTCATTGCAATGCCATAAAAATAGGCTTTTTTGATAAAATTCATAAACTTTTGAACGCATTTACTTTAACATAATAGAAATTTTTACTGTCCTATATATAGGCCAGAGGGAAAAAAATATAATGAAGCTTAATGAAAACACAATTAAGTTTTCATATTTTAATAAATTAGTTTTTCCATAAAAATTACTTTCAAATGTTCATTTATTAATTTTCTTGAAATGATGTACGATATTAATTTTTTTTTTTTTTTGGTACACACGAAAACTCTGGTCACTATCTGGTACAAACTATTTAGGATGGTTCCAATTTTTTTTATGGTTGTGGCTGTGCCAGCGTGAAGTTGGCATCGCCACATTATAATGATTGTATCTTAATTAATTTCTTTGGTACAAACGATAATTTTGGTGCAACAGTTTGGTACAAACGATTTACAATTGTTCCAAATTTTCTTACAATGTTTGCAGTGCCAGTGTGGAATTGGCACCACCATAATTAAAAGTGCTCTAACTTGTAAGTGGTTTTGGTATAAACAAATGGTATTGCAGAATAAATGGGTACAAACGAATAGTAATGGTTTTAGTGGTTTTCACTGTGATGGTGGTGTCAATATCATGTGCATATGGTTGTTCTCTCACTTGTCTCTAAGAACATTAATGTTCATTGCACTGGCTTTCTACGAATTAACTTAAAACTTGCTTATAGGAATAGAGACTTATCTCTGGTGTCAAAATATCTTGTGCAGACAATAGTTCGCAATCAAAATAACGGGCAAGAAATTTGTTAGCAATGCTTCCATGTATGTTGCCACCTTTGATAGGGCTTTTTACCATTGTCATATTTATAGTATACCTAATTTTTCTTGCAAATTTCTCTTACATAAAATAAACTAATAAATGGGAAATAAATGTATGAGCATATTCAAAAACTACAATACTTGATTCATCATTTGAACGATATAATGTGTTGGTTTTTCATTTTATTGAGTTTTATGAACCCTGGGTAAGAAAAAACAGAATATTTAGAAATATGTATTTACTAAGTATACTAAAAATATTCAATCAATTATAATTTACTCAACAGATAAAATTGTTAAAAACAGTACACAGTGACAATTAATGAAAAATGAACAAAATCAGGAGCAAAAAATGTAAGTGCACAGCCACATAAATAGAACACAGTGGTAAAAAATGGGTTGGATAATAATGATATTGAATAATAAAATAAAATGTTTTCTGGCAACAATAATTTACCTAAATTTGTAGAAACCACAGGAAGAACCATATCATGCATAGAAAAGTTTAGACTAGAAGCCATTTGTAGAGCACTGTTCTTTCTGTACGAGAACTAACAGTGCCCACAAGACTCTTCTTTTACAACAACAGATCAACAGAGGAAATGTGTTTAATAACACTGAAGTGTCATTTGTAGTCATGGTTTTAATCTTACACTGATAAGAGCTGAAGTTCCTATTGCAATTTTCCTTTATTAATAATGCTACTTTACAAATTTTCTTCCCAGAAATTGTGTTATTTTTAGTTCCTCAATAACATATTCAAATTCCACAGTTATTACACAAGAAAATTTCTACATATTTTGTGAAAATAAATTTATGAAAACTGATAATACAGTTGTCAATTTACAACTTGCATATATATGCAAGCATATATGTAATATGCATGCCTATTACATATATATTTGAATAAAGCAAGTGCTCTTTGGAATAGTTTCATCAAGCAGACCATCTCTCGCTCAAGATATGACCCTGAAACACTATTTTCTATGCAGAGAGGCTGTCAAATTATGATCTGAAGTTCCTTCTCCCTCCCTGAACCCTACTGCAATGGCTATTGAGGAAGCACTCCCACCTTGAGATGGTCCCGCGTGTTAAAGATTTCAAGTACGAATATCACTGTAGCTTGAAAATAAAAATGGTAGAATTAATTTATATTTATGTCGCTATGATATACACCCTTCCCTTAGGAAATCTATCCAAAAGATCTGGGCCATCTCTGATTACCTACACAGTCCTGAATATACGTTCCTGGCTGGAAGGTCAAAAATTAGATGTCACCCATGACCTGACATACGAAGAGTCTGGCATAGGTATAGGACTGGAGTCAGTAACCAACATTAAACATGCACAGAATAGAGCTCTAACTGCAATACACACACCTCATGCTACACGTGAAGCTAAGAAGATAGATGTGTACAAAAGGAAATTACAAGTCAATTGAGACACAAGAGAAAAAAAAACAAAGAAGTTGCACGAAAAGAAAAGAGTAGAGAAAATAACTGGAATGAGGCATGAGGTAGGAAATGAAGATCAAGCACAGACAGATTACTCCTGCATGGCCAAGGTAAAATTGGAGTACAGATGGAAATGAGCGCATGCAAATTTTACACTGTAACTACTAAGCAATTTATTGATAATACTAATGCAAAAAGTGACAAAACAGTACAGTAAAAATCAGTTTTACCGTGAAACACTTGGTCCAGGATTATTTTTTGTGGACATGTTCAAAGATCCACTTTTTTCCAACGAATTTCGCATGGAATTTGTATTCATGGCACTAAAAACAAGGTTAAAAGTAACAGATAAGTACATTTGTAAACTTGATTATATTCTTTTAAATAAAATTGACAAGGATAGTTTGTTCTTCACAAATAATTTATCTTGAAAGACAAACTTTCACCACAGAAATTTCACTTGTTCCAAAATTAATTAGGAATATTGCCAATAAATCACCATTATTTTTCCATGATCATAATTTTAAATCCCCCCCCCTCACCCTGGATTCATATTCTGATCCCACGATTTAGGTTTACAAAAAATTCAGTTACAGGTAATAAGGCAATGAAAATAAATCTAAATTGGAAGAGATTACTACAAGTTAGACAAAAACAGATACAATCAATATCATTTTAGCTTACTTTTTAGACGGCTTTATGCACGTTCCATCTGGCCGACAAGCTTCTGCAACGACAACTTGATCAGGAAAGAGACTTTCTTCTTCAATTGTTTTACTAAAATTTAATTCATCACAGGAATTTGGAGAAAATAAACCCCACAATTTTATTACTACTTCGTCAGAAATACCAAACAATTCTTTTATTACTTTTGCAACATGCCCTGCAGAAAGAAAAAAAATACACACCTTGTTAAAAAATACTCCAAATAAAAAGTTTTAAAAACTACTGTAAGATGTCATTGCTAAGACACAAAGAACTCTAGAAAGAAAATTTGGAAAACCAATTTGAAAACTAGGGAATTCTAGATGAGATCTAGTTATTATTCATTTGTTCACTGACAACTCCAGCTTGTATATACAAAGGAACATCTTTGGTGCAAAAAACTTGAAATATGGGATTCAGATATTCTCCCTATTAATACAGTCTCCCTTGTAACAAACAAGGAGAAATCAGCCAACTTGAATGAGAATGGTAAACACCAACTTGTACCAGTGAGGGAATAACATTGTATATATAATATGAGCTTTGTAGGCGAATTGATGCTTCACTATACGTGTCGAAATTTTATGAGGCGGCTTCGGTCTACCTGATTAACTTAAAACAACCCATCCACCATTCTCCTTCTTGTCATTATTCAGTTGCCAAACAGTCATTGTGCCGTACGGACAATATTTGAGACTCTAAAATTAACTGAATATTGATATGTCAAATACTTTGAAACACCACTTGGTAATAAAACCCAATACAGATTTTTAAAACGCGTTTTGGCAGTGCCAACACACTGAACAAAATTTCAACAAGAAAATAATTAATGAATCATGACTTTATAAAGTATTTACAAGGAGAGCCTATCTTATTATAATTATGCACTACTCAATATTTTACAACTGTGATTTCTATAGTATAAATTCTCAATATATAAAAAATGTATTTTTAAAATAAAAAATGTAGCACAATGTTTCATGGTTTAATGTATCCACATCTTCATCTGTTAATTTACAACAGTAAAGTTTTGGGATGAAACACACTAAATTAGTGATGACACTTGAGAAATATGACATATAAACTGTACATTTTCAGTCACAATACAGTACATGAAAATTTCTTAATAAATGGTAAAAACTAGCACAGAGGCATGAGACAATGAGATTCTGAATATTTACAATAATGCTTATATTGAGAACTAATGATTTTAACATGTACTGTGATGAAACGCACATCTTGATCAACATGATTAAGTAATAAAGTAAAGAATTCCATATTTCTCGAAGCAGAAACATGAAAGAGAAGGAGAGCACGAGCATACAATAGCCATTGCCAACCCCAGCCGTGCCGAATTTGAGTACGGCAGCGTGAGAAAGTGAGGATGTCACAAGCCGCACAGCGGACAAGACGAGGCAATAGGTCCGGAAGGAAATATGTCTCCCTAGTTAAGCGCAGGTTTTGACAACAATGAACACATCGAAACATAAGCATGTGCTACTGCCAAGCTACTGTCAAATCTCCTAAACTCACTAAAGAGTATTCTTCCATTAAAGTTAATATAATACAGGGTAGGAGGCACGCCCTTTTGTAAACATGACACACTTAGGACTAATCGAGTAAATCGGTAAAAAGGTGGAGAGACATTTCAACCTGATAAACGGATCTCAAGTAGTAATTTCATAAACCTAAGGACAAGCGACAGTTTGGGAACATGAACGCACCCTGGGGTTTAATTGGTTGCAGATGCACGCACTTGCCCAGGAGGAGAGAATTATGAAGGGTGGTGGCCCGAATTCAGTTGGCCATTAGAAAAAGGAAATACTAGTTAGAAACATAATATTAACATTCATTGGCCAAAAGGGAAATGAGCAGAGCAACGCAGAGGTGCTTGGAGTAGGGGATCTGAGGCCTCATTAGAGAAGACGTATGAGCAGTGAGAGAAGAGATTTCGTCCTAGGGGGATAGGAGATTCAGAGTTCAGCCAGATTTACTTGAGATAAATTTTAATATTAGAAAGATTTTGATCTCAGAAATAGACTTTGTGCATGAACGCATATGCAACCAACCTTCATGTTGAGTAGCAGACTAGCTCCTGTTCAGCAGTTCTGCAGTTACAATAACTACCATGACTGCTGACGCCGAATATGTGGCAAGTTAATTTCTGACTGTGAATTTTGTGCACTACTTGTGGCAGTGGCAGAGACTTTGTTCTATCTGACGTAGAATGTCATTCACACATATGATGGTGGTGAGCCTGCGGGTACACTAATACGGCAAAAGGGGCAGCCTGATAGAGACTGGCAGCAAAGGCATGATGACATGCATGATAAACACGCAAAATCCTCAAAATTAAAAACGAAAGTTACAGACCTTAGGGTTCTACATTGAGCATCTGGCTGCGCAAGCTAGAGATGTGTCAGTGCAATTAATGTGTATTCATTTTTAAATTAGGTAAAGTTATCATTGGGGGAACCTACAGCCCATGCTACCTAGATTGCTGGTTGCTGGTTAACATCATAGTATCTTATATCACAGTTCACCGGAAAATGGATTTAAAGGTGCAAATTTGAAATGTCTAAAATAAACTAAATATATGATCTAAACACTTCTTTAATCTTTTTATTTAAAAATATTAGTGATCTGATTGTTCTTAATTAAAGATATCTATGACTAATTTGTTTATGAATAATAATCTATAAAAATAAAAATTCAAGTTGGACACTACGCATTGCCACAGCTTTGGCAGAGAAGTGAACAGTGCACTGCATATAACTAAATCTGTTCTACTTTGGATTCAAATAATCAGTCCAGGTTACAATTCTTATTTGCCCTGGAAAATTAAGTTGTGATTCACAAAATTTGAGGGATTTAAAATGAACATTTTAAAATGATCATTTTTAAATACACACCTTTATCAATAATTAGATTGCTATTAGTGGAGACACTGGAAAATAAGGTAGGGCCTTACATGGAGTTAGTTATCAAAAACAGGAGGAAACTTATCACCATGTCATTCTATGCTTATCTAACTGAGAGCAAAATGCCATATTTGCACAAGTGTGCAATTATCATGTGCTAATATTGACTTTAAATTGAGCTGTCCATATAGAGTAAGAAATTTGTTTAATTTGAATAGTGGTGGTGCTTCATGTTAAATATAAATTTAAAAAAAATTATGTAAAATTAATTTTGCACTTGATGTATTACAGCTAATCTGACAATGATTTACAAATACATCTTAAATGAAAGATCAAGATATTATTATCAATTGGATATTATTTTACTCAACAAAACCGCATAGTGTGTTTTCCGCAGAACAAAAATGTTTCATATAACCAGAAAATAACTTACCAATAGTATTTGCCTTGCTAAATTTATGAACAAATGATTTATCCATATCAAAATCCTTTATAAGGCGTAAAGGCAGTGGATATACTTCAATTTTGGTGTTTTTTGCATTTCGACCATATTCAATAACCTGCAAAAAGGACAATCATTTGTTACTTAGTGATCCGAATTCTTTAATTTTGCAATTAAAAACAATTAAGAATTCTGACTTGCAATGTGATACAATAAATTGTACCTGCAAGTTATGAAAAATTGTGCACATACATCTGATGAGTTATCTCAAAGAAATTGGAGACTGAAATTAGTGAACATTATATCGTCAACTCTTACTTCCCATCGTCTGAAGATTACAAAATGAGTGAATAGAAAAGAAAAAAATTCTGCTCCTTCCTCAATTTAAAGTATTGTCACCTATTAATTTGAACAACTTTATAATATTTCTTTGTAAAATAGCTCTCCTGGCACATGATATTAGATTTCATAATATAACAAATTTGAAAACTAATATCCACAATAAATTCACCATTTTTGGTCAGGGTATTGACATTGCAGAAATGTTTCATTAAACTAAATTATCTCAAAATAAGATGCTTCAGCCCATGATCTTGAAATTAATATTTAATTATCTGGTAGATTCATCCAATATCTTCAATGAAGTATGATTGCAATTATTTTTGTAGGTATGAAGAAGAGAAAGTCCAAGAAAAGAGACCAATAAACACATGTAAATGTAATATAATGTAAACCTGCATGTTTTGCGAGTACAAAACCAAAAACACCAAGTAAAACATATGTACATTCAGATAATATTCACTGGCTTTCTAGGATGTTTCAGAAAGACACGTGACTATACTAAGCACATTTCCCTGAACACATTCAGTACTCCCACCTAAGGAAACTAGTAGTAAAACTGTGCATACTTGATCACTATATTTCTAACTTTTGCAAATTTTTAAAATTCATAGAGTTCAATGAAAATGAAACTTACGCAATAAAAAAAGTTATTTGCTCTATTCTTGAAAAAAAGTTGGAGCAGGTTTTGAATTAATTTCTATGCAGAAATTATATGAAAATGATTGTTAATTTTGAAAAATTGTACATGACCATATTTCAAGATCATTCATTACAGATAAAATCTCTATTGTTGATGAAGATAGGCATTAAAATAATTTTGTACTTTTGCTGTTTTCTAAAATTCAAAATTTCACCTAAAATTAAACTTTCACCGATTTTTAAATGTCCTTTATGCTATTTGCGATAAAAGTTTGATAAAAAATATGGAGTCTTTTTTGAGAAAATTTTGAAAATGTTCATGTAAAGTGCACCCAAAATCTATATATCAGGGCAGGGCCTTGAGTTCATTTTGATCAATGGGTAATTTTGCTGAAAGTCGTGAGAATGGTTTAAGCGCTAGTTCTGATCAGACAGACGTTTTGTCAAACTTTTGTTATCAAATTCGTGGTGGCCCACAAAATGTGAGAAGAAGTAATTTCCTACATATAGAAACATAAATCATCCATTTCTTATTACCAGGGTTCCACAACACAATTTTTTACATAAAAAAAATGCTGATTTCTGACCAACATTAATTTCTCTTTATGAGAAAGTAAAAACTTGAAAATTATATTTAATACTCTCAATACGTAGTTTTTTAATACTGGAGTAGGCATATGAATTACTATTTTACAAGTGTATACACAAAGATCATGGAAAATGTTTTAATTTTCAATCAATTTCCACCTATTCATTTTCATTTATTATTGTTACCATTATTTTACATTAATTTTCTAAAATGGGTCAAGACCTCTACATAACATTTTATTTTCTCACACAATACATAATATATGTAATACTGAGCAAAAAACAGTGATTTTTTTACTCAGAAAGTGGTATTGTAGATTCCTAAAATTAAAAAATGGATATTTCTTGTTCATATATCGTAAATAACTTCCTATTACACAATTTGTGAATGCTTGATACTGAAAATTTGGTAAATGCAAAACTTCTGACTATCCATTCGTGAACAACACAATTGACTAAACTATGGGCTTCACCAAAACTAATGTTCTCCAATCAATCGGAATATGTTGCTTTCCCTTGCATTTGAAATGCTTTGCTCTAGGGAGTTATTTTACATGGAAGCAGCAACCTTTGCAAAATTTTCAAAAAAAATGGCTCGAAACTTTTCCTTTAATTTGTTTGTCTTATAGGGCAAAGTACACTAAAATAAATAGAGCAGGTCCAATATTCATTGAAGTTTCTTAAATTTTCAAAAATTGCAAAAAGTTTAATTTTTTCCGTCTTCCTACAACTACAATATTGAAAATAATTCTTTCTTTTTAATAAAATCTATTGTTCAAAATTAGATCTTTAAATGAAGTCATGTACCATTTTTTCAAAATATAAGTAGTTTTCACTAAATTGTGCGTGAAATAAATGCAATTTTAAAAACACAATTTTCTAGAAAAAAGCTCCAATTTTTTTTATCAACTTTTTAAACAAGATAAATGCACTGAATAACATAATGTAAAATTTTTTTCTCCCCAAAAATTTGTTTTATGTGTGTGTATAGGGCATGTATATATGCACTATGTATTTGGCATTGTTTTTAGAGTCGGATTAATCAGATTTTTACTAGCTAGCAGTGTTTCCAGGCCTGGGCACGGCTTTTTGATTATCCACACTTGGGGGTAAGGGAGATTTATGGCAAGCATGGCATTCCCATCACCATAACTAGCTTACTTGACCTGCCTGAGCTTTTTCTTTAGCCAGGCAGCAATAGAAACCAACATCATTTTGATTAGAAAGCTACGGCTTCATTTTTGTCATGACCAGGAATTGAACCTGGGATATTTTGATGTCATTGTTTACATTTTTGAAAACTACACAAATGTATGTCCCAGTAGTATTATATTTCAGAACTATTACAAATAATACAAGAAAGTACACCCTATAGTAGAAAAACTATATACTGTTGCCGTGAATAAATAAAAATAACAAAGATAACACTAAATTTAATTCATGATATAAGCCAGGGGTACACACACACAAAGTTGGTGAGAGCTCAGTCTGGTGTTTCATAATGCTATATTGAAGTTAAACAATATTGATATTACACAAATTCAAATTTAATTAAGTTAACTCTGAACTTGGCAAGCAAAATATAACTGGGGGCAAAAATTATTTGAAAGTATATTTACCTCCGAGGTATATACGAAGGGAAATTAGTATTCTATTTCATATATTGGGGTCCTAGGTTCACAAATTTTCATGTAACTCACAGGATATGTTGCCAAGTTCCCTTAGTACTAAGCAAGCATCTTGTAGGATATATTGTCAAAAATAGATGAGAATGTAACTTAATGTCATTTACCTTTACACTGAACATAGTTCTTTTATAACATTTTGTATTTGTCTTAAAAATATTACATGACATACATATTTCAATAATTAATAAATTATAAATTATTAAATTTTATACAATTATCATATCATTAATAGACAGGATGAGTCGTGTAACTTTAGCACCTCCTGCAGAATTAACGGTTCAAGTATTGCAATGTAATTTTTAAAGAAGTGCATGAGGGAATGGGGCTAATTGATGTAAGTACTCATTTCCATTTTATCACTTGTATTTTATGAGATATTAAGATAACTTGTTTTTTTCAAATGGAACTATACATATTATTTTTGTCTATCATGATCAGCGTAAGAAGACGTATCCAATGAGATACATATTGTCATATGTTAGATAAGCATTTGGTAATTTTGATTTTCTTGTGCTCAGCTTTCATTATTTGAGTGTGCATTAGTGGAGGGAGTTCTGTATGACCATGTGTGGTGGACTGTAACATCCAAACTATAACTTTAACACATGTTGCAAAAAAACAAATAATACTTACAAAAAAAACCTCAACTAACATGACAATATGTATATCATTGAATTTGCTTTTTTATTCATGTCATGATAGTCTAAAAAAATATGTATTGTTCCATTCAGAAAAAACGAAAATTACCTCAATATCTCATAAAATACAAGTGATACAGTAGAAATGAATACATGTATCAATTAGCCCAATTCCCTCATGCACTTCTGTGGAAACTGCATTGCAATGACTTCAACTTTCAAAAACTGCACAAGGAGCTAAAGTAACGTGACTCACCCTGTAATTACAAATATATAAATACATGAATTATAAATAGATGTAATTGTTTTAGGTATAAAATAAACATTTGCAGTCTCTGTACTTTATAGATTATTAGAATACTGCATGTTCATTACTGAAAACAATATTCAATATTACTTTGTTGGGTATCTGGCAATGTATCTCTATAGATACTATGATTTACCATACCATATAAAATGGATGCATAACAATAAAAACAAAAAACTAACACTATCCTGCAAAAGTAATTGTATTTACGAGACAAAGTACTGGAGACGCTCTTCATCCATCTTGTATCAAAATGGGTTTTGTTTCTTCTCTTGCACTTAACTGCAGTCAATAGTGAGCAGCACAGCATTATATACTTCAAAGAGGTAAATAAGACACAGACCTTCAAATCAAAACAATTTCCTTATTGTAATAATAAATATTTTATCATGTAATCTATGTATCTCACAAGATACATAGCCAAGTTAAGAGTGGTTACATTTGCCCCTTCATTTATATTAACAAAGAATTTCATATCATGGGAAAATGTATGATATACACATAGGCCAGATCACACTTTGTTCAATAAAATATCTCTGATCTGTCTTATGTGCACGAAATTGCACAAACATGAAAAAATACAATGATAAAACAGAAAATATCTTATGTTTCTTTACATATCAGTGTGCCCACAGTAGAGCTCGTTAACCAAGTACTTAAAAAGAAGATGGGATCAGGACCCTTTAGAGATTTAAAAATGTGACAATAGTAACTGATTTTGCTTTGTTTACCTATCTTAAAGGAAATTTTGAGATTTTTTTTTGAGATTCTAAACCATGAAAACAGCCTTTTCTTCATTGTTTCCAGCATTTTTTTTAATACTGAAAACTAAGACTCTCCAAACTGAAGTTATTTCCAAATACTTAAAGACAATCAAACCTCAAGCATTTTTTTAAACATAATTATTTTTATTCACTTAAATTTATTAAAAGCACCTTTTGTGACTTATTAATATAAATGTTTTTCCTTCCTAAGCCTCAAGACTACCTGAAAATGTGTCCACATTGTGTCGCAAAACAGTGTGTTTTTAGTAAATTTAAACCAATGAAAATAAATATATATAAAAAAAAACAACAACAACAGACGTTTGATTATCTTTAAATATTTAAGAATACCACTATTGTATAAAAATATGTATTGACAACCACTATAATTATCAAATTAATTTTTATTAGTTTATAAATTAAAATTAGTGTTTTAATTATTCCCATGTATATATTCTACTGTGGTGTTTTTAAAGTAAAATTCAACATGTTTTAAATATTTTCTCTTTTTTCTTTAAGTAGAGGAATCTATAGAATTATCAACATGTAATTATTCTTGACAACGTTAGAACTTAACAGCACATTGAACTTTTGCCGCAATGCAATATATATACTCTGATTAAAACAGGAAGTCCTTTGTCCCTTTCAGGTCATGACCTGGCAGGAGAGGGGGACAGTTCTCAAATCGTGAGCTTCATTTCAACTTAGATTTTTGGTATTAACGCTCACGATTGGATGACAGTGACCCTTTAGCTTTTCAGCTCACAACCTTGAAAGGGCATTATGTTTTAATCAAAGTTATTATCAAATACTCAATTTATCAATTTAATAAATGTTATTATCAAATGAGTCACTCACTGAACACACTACCATTAGAGAAACTAGAAGAGCAACAGATTTGATAGAGTATTTATTCCTTGAAAAATAAACATTGCCTTGTTCCAAAAGTAATAATTAAAGTAATTTGGATGATTATCCCATAAGGTAGGCAACTTATGAATAATATGTCAATTAAGTTAAATAATAACAATAATAATAAGTGTACAATGCATGACAATGTATACTTTAAAACAAATTGACATAAAACCAATATTTACAATACAAAACCACAGAGCAAAATAAATTTTAATAATTTGCTTAAATATATTTGAAAAACCTAGTGCTTCATGTAAAACCAACACTACTTCAGTACTTCCTTAGCATACATTAGTGCACCAGTCAATTACACATTTCATTACACACACCAATTACATTTTATTGCTCTCATTTAACATGTCTCTTGTCTCTTGGAGCATAAGTAATCATACACTACATTTCAGAATGCTGACATATCTGTACTTGTAAGTAGGTTATCTAGTACTTGTTGGCATTGATGTTAGTTTCAGACATTTGGGGGTTTCATTGTATTTCTATTGGATAGACAAATTCATTTGGCATGCATATCCGTATTATTAAAACAATAATATAGTCTAGTATAACTCGTAGAGCTGGTAAAGGTTATACAAAAGTAAGTGTAAGTAGAGAGATGAAGAATATTATCAAGACAAAATGCTTAGGAAGAGAATAGCAAAATCAATGCTCACTATAGTAAAAAAAGGTGTATAGTAAAACATCACTATAGTAAAAAACAAAAAACAAAAAGAACCCCCCCCACACACACAGTCTAAGATGTACAGAAGTCTAAGAAATAAATGTATATCATTCTTGGTTAAACATATTGCATATACTTCCAAGTACTGCACACAATCCATTACATCAAAAGAAAAATAAATTCAATGCTTCATAAACATATATCAAAGTGATTGAAATTATAATTCTAAGACCAAACTAGTCGGTTTAATTAAATTAACACACACTTAAACATTCAGTGCCTATTTATTTACAAATATTTCTCCATATATAATACACACACACCAAAAAAAAAAAAAACTATTTCACTGTCACAGGTATAAAACTTCATTAGGCATTAGGTTGTTTTTTTTCTTATTACTAACGCTCCTATTACGCACTTATGAAGTAATGATAATGCAATGCTGCTGCAGAAAGTAGAGATTGTTCGTCCGAAAAACTCATATTCTGAGGTACTGATATTGAAAAGCAAAAACATTTTGTTTTTATATGTAGAAAATTACTTCTTGTAAGGCCTTGTGTGACCAGAATCCATATTTTGTGGGTTGTGTAGAGTAGATTCTGACTACATAACATGTTAGAGGAAGTAAATTACTACAAATGAGAACCCGTGGCAGATCCAGGGGCGAGTGGGGAGCATGCCCCTATAAGGTCTAGAGTTTTCTTTTGTTACCTTCTTTTATTTAGTGAACTTTATTAAATACTTATTTTTGTTAGAATTATGTAATTAATTAAAAAATAACATTGTGTAGCATCATATAAACAATACAAAAATAATATACAACATAATAACAAATATTTATTATTTATAAATATATATAAATAAACTTTCAACAAAATATATTCAATATTTTAGAGCTGCTTAGAGATTAGGGGTGGATCCAACTGATGATTTTGGTGGAGACCATCATAGTTTTTTGTTAAATAATATATATACATACACATGAAGTTTTTAATAATTTAGAAAATGACCTTTTTCTGGAAGCTACTGCAACCGGCAAAGTTAATACAATTTGTAGTGACACGGTAATATTAGGAAATCACTGGGTTAGCTTATTTTAGCATATAAATTCTAATACAATAGATGAGATTTTTGCTTTGAGAAATTTCGTGATTATATATAGTTCATCTGAAAGTTTCATTGCTTTCATATCATCTTTACTATCTGTATCAGTTTCTTTGGAAAGATTTTGAAAAACATTCTTTAAAATTTGAGACTTTCAATTTTTTTTTTTAAATGACTCCATTTCTTTTTTGTGGTGGCGGGGGGAGAGGGGGGGGAGGGAGACTAGTGAAAGAACTAAATATGGATAAATTTTTTCTCCATATTTAGTGCTTTCATTAGTGTCGTGTTAAATTGTCAAAAAAATGTACTAATTTTCGTGCAATATGTGCAATTTTAAAAAAATTACAGAAACAACTTTTCTCAAAAAACAAACAAACAACCCTCCAATTTTCTTCTTTAAACCTTTAGCACGGTAGTGGTCAACGTACTCTTAAGAGATGACAAACACCATAATGCTTTACTCTTTCGTTTTTCAAAAATTACATACACGCTATTTTTTTGACTAGTCTCTCACGTCGTTAATACTTACATTAGCAGCGATTTATTCACATTACTGTATTCATGAGTGCTTTAAATGATGTCTTATAAAGTTTTCATGTAAACTCAATCTTTTTCTGCAAAAACAAGCTTAAAACCCGCATTTTCAGAAACGCTCGAACATCATTTACAAAACAAAATTTTTCTGTGAAAAAGAGCTTCAAATTTCGCACTGACAGTAACGCATAAATGCCATTTTCTTAAAATCGGCTCCAAATTTTTCATGAAATTTTTTAGGGCGAGGTTTTACTATTCTTGGGTATTCTTAAAATATTTCGGTTCTACTATTAGGAAACAGAAAAATTGAGAATTAAAAAATAAAATATATAAATAAAAAAATTGACTTTAGAAGGCGATAGAGGGCAGCTGGCAAGAGTATATGGTAAGTCCGAATAGCTAGCCTGGACCAAAGAAAATAGAAAAGTAAAATGAGAAAGTCTGTGCCATTTTGTGACACCAATAGCTTTCTGCTGTGAAGCAAACTTCTTTGTTAGATTTCTGAAGGAAAAAATGTTCTGGTGTTTTATTTAATACTTCACCTCTTCCTTCTCTAGCTTCTTCAAATTTTCGCTTGTTCGTTTGCAATACTCTGCTCCTTGAGTTTTAAACAACTGTCAATCATCAAAACAATACCGTCCTATAAACTTGTTTATTTCTTGTGATAGGGAAAAAGTGAAATTTTTTATATCTATTGTTATACTTCTACATATTTTACAAACTCACCTGGTTAATAATGTATTGCTCTTTGATATGTATCACACTTTTTGTTTTGTTTCATTCAATGATTTAAATGAGTATTCTAATTGTTGGCGCCCAGGCTCAATGCACCTCTCGAACCAGCGCCACGGCGCTGCTGGTGTGGATCACCAAGTAATGAAAATATATCTCGCAACCATACCCAAGGTTAAATGGCCCTTAGGGCCATGCACCCCTGCGTTAACCTGCTGCTCACTCTGAAATAATACATCAAAAGCTTGCCGAAAACATTAAACTATGACTCTTCGTAAATGCAACTTCGCTCTCTGTGCATTTTCTAGAGTTCAGTGGGGAATGCAGTTACTATTCAAATTATCATTCTCCACGTTCTCGCGGGATTAAGTCTATTTCATAACGAAGGACACGATGAGGAATAATCGCCAAAATCTGTAGCTGACTTGCCTATGCGAATATATAGTTTATTACATGGAAGGAGTGGAATATACTGCGGGCTACCGGCGGTTTCTAGAGAAAATTACGGCAATTAAAATATTTGAAGATAAATTATGTATAGGAATGGTCTGCTGCAATGTCTCTATTAATCGCTCGCTCCACGGCGCATCGGACCTCTACAAGGCGTCAACGCCGAAGAAACCGCTGGAAGACAGTGGCTACTTCGTCATCACAGCCAGCGTTAATTGCATGACTCACTTCCCACAGGTAAGATACGGACCACCCAAGAACTGTGGTTGCCGATTTTACGATCGGTTTCTTGACACGTTCGGAACAGCACGGCACCCAGCAATTGAGGCAGTGTGCAAGTTTTCCGTACAAGACGAGACTTAGTGGCGGTGTAGAAATTTTGTGTTTCAGACGTTAAATTGGAATTATAAGAATATGTTAGTAACAGATAAAACAATAACACAACTATACAGTGTTTATTAGAGATGCCTTTTAATCGTCGTTCGTGTAGCGAGAAACAAAGTCGTAAAAATGAACAAACCTACACCGCACTTGAATTTGTCTGTGGATATTTAAGAAAAACAACGTGAGTGGAAGCATCATTTTTCGTCATCTTTGCACGATAGATGAAACTTGTTCTAAATTATTTATAATATACACGAAAATTTTAAGTTCAGAAGTAGCCCATCATACCTGTTTATGCCATTGCACGAAAGCAAATAATTCCTTATCAATTCTTGCCAAAAACGCTCGTTTCCACCTGTATTCTTCATTAAATTAAAATTTTATATTATTTCGGAGAATTTAAGAAAACGTGTACAGAATTCATTTCTTCCCGTAGTACGTCACATTTTTTTAAAACGGTTTTTGGCGTTAAATAAAAATCTCACACATGTGGACCCTAGTCGTACACCTTTAATTGAATTGTTATTGTTCCTCACTCTCGTGACACTCGATCGGTACGTATGCAAAAAAACAAGTAACGGCAATAGATTCAACCTTCAATCTATTAGTTGGAGAATTTCAGTAGCTGTTCTTTTGTACACACAGATCGAGAAACAAGGAAGTGGGGGGGGGGGCCGACGACAACAATGCTTTTGACTAATGAAATGTTTATACTACACGGTATCCGACAGTATTTGTCTTTTTAAGTGATCGCGTCAATGAGATATTATATGAGCTCTAGTTTTCTAATTTCTCTTCAAAGGTAACGTATCAATTATTACCATATATAATTAGACGTTTTGAAAGTGGAAGTTCTTCTTCAGAAAGTCAAAGAACGAAAACAATATTGTCAAGTACTGGTATATCACGTTCCTGTCTCCTCAACTTCGAGTTCACAGAAAAATATTTACAAATACAGGAGGAAGAACAAACCGTTGTTTACAATATATAGATTTGGGACGTACAACGAAGATATTCACGATCTGGTGTCAGACTGTGCTTCAGGAAACGATGTAAGTACCATTATTTCAAACAAGTCACTTTTCAACATCTGAGTCTGGTGTTTCGTCACATGCTGATGACATCTTCCGTGGTTATTGGGTGGAAAAGAGACCTTCTGCTTGTCAGAGTAAAGAAACTAACTTTTATAAACATAAATGTTATAAAATGGGATAATTGTCTATAAAACGGGATAATTTGGAAAATGTAAGCCTTACTCATGTTCTCATGAGAAGTATCATAAGACAATCTTATTTATTCAGGTGATAATGAGGACGTAAAATTTTATTTTGTGTGTAAATTATTTTCTCACTCCAAATTTTCATTTAGCAGAGACTGATTTAATGGTGGAAAAAGTGCTCTGAAAGTTGCATCATAACATGAAAATAGTCAAGGACATAGAAACTCCATGGAAGCTTATGGTTGCTCAAAAACTTTCAGGTGAATAGATACACAGTTGGTCCAATTCAATGAGGACAATACTGGACAAAAGAGTTGAGAAGTTTTATTGTGATAATTAAATTCTTAGTATGGAACTCTGACGAGGTCAGTTTGAATTTCATTCTCGCACAAAAGCATTAAAAAAAATGGCAATGCACGATTCTGTAAAACTTGTCAGCCATCACTTGCGAAGGGTTTGTAGAAGTAATGAGGACTAAGTTCTTTCAATCATTGTCTTCGAAATTCAAAAGTAAATAAAAGTATGCTATATCTTTATTTATCACATAGGTTGAAACTCATATTGATCAACTTACTTTTTTAGTAAGCTGTGTGATGAATTGAGAAAACACTATGGTGAAATAACATTCAGACACTAGATGGTCTCCACAAGTGACACAAATTTTTTATGTAAGGAATGCAATGAAATTAAATGAAGATTTAAAGCCAATAAGAAATTATACGACAAATCAAGGGTTAGAGACACGACTTATGGCTCAAGGATTAGAGGAAAAACTTGATATGCTTGAACTGGATTTTCTAACAATAAATTGGAATGAAATCCTCAATAGATTTAATGCAGGAAGTTAACTACCGCAAAAGAAAAGAATGGAAGCAAATTTGTCTGTAGCAGTGAAGTTGCTGAAGTCCTTAATTGCCTTAGAGAATTGGGAGATTATTCTGATTATTATGAGTCCAAATCAAAAACAAAATAAAATTGTGAAAGAATATCATAATACGCGACGGCATCAAACAAAATGTTTCTCATTTCTTGCATTTGCAGATGGTGGATGTATTAATGATGAACTTCTAAGAAGAGAAAAGTTGAGAGTTGAAACGTTCCTACTCAAAATGGACACCCTGGTTTCCAGCCTACAACTCCAAAGTAAAGCGCATGTAAAAATGTTGAGAGGTTCGAGATTTTGGAAAATGTGCATAAGATCGAGTTCAAGAATTTCAAAATATTGCAATAACCTTGCAATTTTTTATAGTGGAGACTTGATTACTGCAGATATAATGCATGAATGTCACCATTTTGCTGGATATCTAAAATGTAAGGAAATATAAAATATTTCCAAGAATATGCTGCAGATAATGAAAAAAAATTAATATTCATAACTTGTACAGTTACATGAATAATGAGTATATTTTAGCAACCTATTTGGAAATTGCTATGAGAATTTTTCTTACTTTATTTGGGACTAATGCATCTGGAGAATGTTTAATTTTGAAGTTAAAGGTCACAAAACATGAGTTATGAAATAGCATAACAGAAACACATTTTAAAAACTGAAATTTTTAATGAGTAATTCAATATGACATTTCGGCAAAAATTTATTATTAATTTATGATTTGCCTCCTGAAAGAACAGAAAATTCTTCTCTCAATAAGTACAGACTAATAATAATTATTAAGAACGGAAGAGTGGAGTGATAATAACCGTGTAATTATGTGAAAACTTTGTTTCTTCATGTGTCCCTGCTTCAATTTATCACTGAATGAAGTGTGTGTGCATAGGGGCCCTCTGCTGCAGCATAACATTACTTTATCATTGCTACATTAGCATGTAGAAGTTGAGAAAGTAAAAATTCATAAGGCTCCTAGAAAAAAGAAAAAAAAAACTTTTAATATCACTGAAAATTGTTAAGCTATAATATGCATTCATTAGTGAAGTCATGAAACAGATTTTATTGTTCATGAACAAATTTAACAAAATTATTGAGTCAACTCTTAGTAACACGAAATCCATATATGCATGCATGCATGAATATGTGTGCTGGGACCCATATTTTGTGTTAAGCATGTTCTGTCGATGGCCTGATGAAAGAAAACAAACTACTCATTTTCACGCCATTAAGGCACAATGGGCCCTTGTGGAGAATGTTCGTAAGGAAGAATCTTGTGCACAGTTGCCAAATTGATTGTTGCAAAAGTACAAAAAATGTAGTCCTATGGAGAAAATAATGAACACAATATTAATTATGAAAAAGTGTCGTTCATTGGATTTTCAAATAAAATAATGAAAATAATGGATTTCTGTGGAACTGACTTTTTAAACATCATTTTATTCACAGAGTTAAAACATATCCGAAAAATTGGTGCAATTATTTTGGAAAAAATAGATACAATATTTCAGTTACTTCACCTGGGGGAAATGCTTTCATTTTATCAATGTGTCAAAATGTATCTCAATGTATCCTTTAAAATAATAAATTATCACGAAAATGTGAGAATTTTTAATTTGTGCATTAGAATATATCGTTGATGGGATATTTTCGTTCTTCAAGCCCAATTAAAAACATTCCACGACAAAGTTTTGTGTTGGGACTTTTGGGTAAAATAATGAAATTATTTTCTATCATCATCCGAAGGTCGTCGGATGCATTACTTTCGTGTATTTGGTGAAGAAGAGCGCACGAGAGACGATGACGCGAGGCTCCAAGGGAAGCGCGACGAAAAAACAAGACAGATGCACCCGTAGGGGTGAAAGGAAGTGTTTGATTTATATGTCATCGGCGGAAGGGACCATCCAAATGAAAACTCGAATGATCATCAGAAGCCCTTTCGATAATTTCATCTTGCTGGATATTCTGGTCAGTCGATTTAGGCTGGTAGAGGTGAATGAAGATGGAGGATGTGCAGTAATAGAGAAGAGTAGGCACGTAATTTGTCAATCGTGTAGTGTACCAATTTTAGGAGATCAAATTGGATCGCGGGAAAAAGAATGAAATAAGTAACAATGCTATTTTTTTAAGTATTCGAGAATTTAAAAGTAAAACATCCCAAAATGGAGTCAAACTTCTGAATGAATTTTGCAGAGCAGCAAACATTAGTACATATTCCTTCTTTATAATGCGAAAGGAAAATGAAATACCGACCGCGAGAAAAATAAAGTTAACTGGACCGAAGTGTAGTAGGGATAGGATATAGTAGGGAAATGAAGTACGACGATTTTGTACGTCTCAATTTCCATGCTTTTTTATTTCAAAATGTTCCTGCAACAATCGTGTGTGTAATGAAAGATGTTAATGATAAACATTTACCAAATTTCAAATATTCTACATTTTATCGCTTATTGATATAAATGGGATTTGAATTTGAAAAGCGAGAAAAAAATATAGTGATATAATAATACTGTACGGATATTCATATCAATGAGAAACGGACCATAATGTAGCAAGATGAAAGTTGGATAATTGTTGGTCAGTTTCGTTTACTGCGTAAATTATTTAATCAATATTTGACGGCACAATCGACATTTTTTTATTTTATAAGAGAAAACATGAAGGGATCCCTGCGTATGAGATTACGATAATAAAAATATTACATCTAGAATAATAATAATAATAATAATAATAATAATAATAATAATAATAATAATAATAATAATGTGAGGGAATAAACCATTCTTTTAGTAGATATACTGAGAAATGTAGCCGCGATTTAGAAGATTCTGGAGCGAGTGGGTAAGTAAACGTGTCGGGTCGGCAACAACGCACGGATTCTCCGTAAGACACCTTCACCTTGTGCCTTCCCAACGTGAAAAGCAGATAGATGTGGAAATTCTGATTTCCGGCAAGAACAGAATGAGTGTGAGAGCCGTCATTACTAGAAAAAGAAAAAAACAACAACAAACTATTACCAGAGAGAATGACGTTACGCTACGCTACGATACGATACGCAAGACCAACAGAGGTCATTGGCCCATTAATACCATACGCACGGCGTGCAAGCACGTGAGCCAGGCAGGAAACAATTGTTCCTGAGCTTAGTAATAGCAGAAGTTCAAGAAAGCTTCTTAATGCAATTCCTTATAAGGATTCCTTCAATGGTAAAGAAAAACAGTTACACACAAAATAACAGCAAATGGAGTGTAACTGAAATGCTCCATGACACAACATGACAAACACGTAAACTAAAAACAAAATATAAAGAGGGCAGAATTATTATAAATAATATCGAATTATAAATTCAATTTATGTTAATGTAATATCTAATGTCATTAATTCAAAATGTGTGCTCACAACTGAAAATCATGAGGAACAACTCTCAAACAGTAGTATTGCAAAATATATGAAGATACAATGCAAATATGAATGTAAGGGGATATACATACATTCACACACACACAAATGTACACATGAATACACCCTGAACCCCCGGAAGTTTAGAAAGTTCTCTACATTAATTATGTATATATTCTGGAATATCAAAGTGAAATTTTTCTGATGAACTGATCTCCAACTTCTAAGGGTTTTGATGAATTAATAAATATACACAACTTTCATTTCCTATGAAATATGAAGTTTTTTAAACAAACCCTCTGATCATCACTAATACTACGTTGCACAAAAACTTATGCATGGACTAGCATTATAACAAAAACACCAAATACAGCCCCAAACTCAAAACATAAACAATAGTTAAACCTCATCAACATCCGAAAGGAACATATAAACTCAAAGATCTAAAATAATTAATGAAGTTACTAAAAGCATAAAAATATCACTATACAAAATCGGGTTTTATATTTTTTTTTTTTTACAGAAAACAGTTCCAAACATTGATTTCAAAACTTCGCATACTTAATTTCTGTAAAAAACACACTTTACACGTTCAAAGTCCTTTCTGCTGTAACCTTTATCTAGGCCAAAAATATCACACTCCTCATTACATATTACCATCTCTCTCAAGGCTACACTAAATTTCATGTAATAACATAAGTCAGGCATGTTTTAAATGAGCGTCATTTCCCCAAGCTAGTGCCATCATGTCAGTCTTATAATTAAAATAAAGAAATGTAGAAAGCCCAACATTAATTATAAGAGAAATACAACATGATGGAATATTAGTATCATTATTTTATACATAATACCATTTATAAATTATTAATATGGCATTATATTTCTCACTTAAAAACATTAGTAGCTGCATAAAAAAGGTTATTTATAAAATGTTTACGCTAATTTCTAGAATTTCTGTGAAGAGCCTGAAGGTTTAAATACTGAACTTGGAGAAATAAATAATTCACTTGCCCCCTTGCACCTCAGTACAACGGCAGAGTCAAATTCCACACACACATAATAATCTCTGCATTAACTCACAAGTTCTCCTTGAGTCCAGTGTAGGAAGAACCCAATTGTGTTGTTGAATGCACAACAATTCTTGAAGTTCACTCACAGATTCAACTCGTCTTGAAAGGCACTTGTCCAAGTTCATGCCAGATTATACAGAATTTGCTGATCCCAGTGGACCGGCATAATTGCATCCCTTTTATAAATTATAAACTGAAGAATTAATTTTCTCATTGAGCCAAATTTTAATTCCATATCAAATTAATCTCCAATTATCTGTGCATTATACTAAAACAAATGAAGCATGACACAAACGGTGACTGAAATCCATGAAATGCACCTATTATTAATTTGTCTTAGACACAATTACTCCACTCCATCAATCGTCCATTAGAGTTTATATTTGACGAATCATTCTGCAGGGAATATAGTTCACCTCAACTTATAATGTTCTCCATCACAAACAGTTTCTTACTGCTTCACAAGGCACTGAGTGTGTGTATGTTATTGGATTGTCTAAATACATACATTAAATGAGTCCAAAATTTTTTACTACCAGGGAAAATTTCTTTCAATTCTCAGTAGTCAGACACCCAACAAAAATAAAATAAAAAGAAAGTACATAGAACTGAAGATTATGGTTTTTAATCAAACGAAAAGGTTACTTAAATAATGGATTTTTAACAAACCTTCTTTGGTATTGGAAGTTGATCAGTTACCATGCCATACCATTTAACAAGGAGGTGCCACAGCTCTTCTGGCACAAAAACGTAGTCTACTTCTTCAACTAGATGGTCTCTTATGTCTGTTGCATCTCCATCTAATATATAAATTAAATTATAAAATATGCAAAAAAATACAAATTCACAAACAAACATCAATAATAGCTTACCTTTGTAGAGTGAACTATTATCAATAGGGCCAGGATGTTCATGTTCATGACCATCATCCCAATTTTTATCTAAGCGTATATAACTTTTGAAACTTTTGAACCAATCACTATGAACCAGGTACCTAAAATACAATTTTATTTACTTCATGAATGTCATTGCATGCAATTACATATGCTTGCATTGAGCTGAAACATTCTGCACATTTTTGTAAACAGTGAAAACACATACTTTTAATGTTCCTAAGACTGCACTGTTCATTTATAAAAAAATGTATTTACTCAATCAAAACCAAAATACCCACTTTGAATTGTGTAAGAGTATTTATTTTACAAACCACATTTAACTTTGAAAACACATTTTCAAAAATAGTTATCACGAAAAGTAGTTAAATTTGAAGTTTGTGAACAAATATAATTAGCAATCTAATTGATTGTTAACCTACAGTTTGGTATAAGAATTGAGAAAATAACTTCATTGAATGCTTTATGATTTAAACACAGATACATGTGAAAATGAGTTAATCTAATTATTACAAACATTTAATAAATCTATTAGAGAAAAAAAGAATTCTAACTCCTGTTGTGTAAGTAAAAAGAAATAATTTACAAAAGATAAAATTACAGTAAGTCTTTCTACAATTGATGATCACAAAAAGTCAGTTTAATCTATCATGTTATGTAATGCAAGATGGTCAGTGAAAGCATAGAATGAAATTCTCCAACATTTTCCTAAACCTTCTTTGTTGTGTATGACTCTGCAAAGCAGTTACAAACAAGTTTGAAAGGTCATTCCTATTAAATATGAGGTTTCATCAAGGTATTCAGTACCTGGAACCATGGATATGTGGGACAATGAAGAAACTTGGAAAATAGTCAACAAATACATTCTCCGTAAGAAGAAGGAGAAATTAGGAAACAACGTCACAGATTCATTTTAGCTCTCATACAACTTTTCCAAATACACCCAATTCAAAGAACTTAAAATATGATCATAACACATTTATCCAGACAAAGTAAAGCTAATGCTCTAATGCACAATTTCCTCACACTTCTGTGTTCCCCACACACTACAAATTCCTTTACTTCCAACCTGTTGCCAGATCAATGCAACACATGTTCATATACTAATTTATGTTAATGAAGCCATGCAGTTTCAACCATTGCTTCAATATTTACAAATTATGTAAGACACTATAAACTTAAATTAATAAGAAAATCCTCCTTTTTCAAAATATAATAATGATAATAATGATGATAATAATAATAATAATAATAATAACAACAACAGAGGTAGGCTGATGAATTTCATTTTTCAAGAACTTACTGATGATCAAATTATAAAATAAAATCAGTTGAAACTGCAAACTGAAGAGATTAAATTTTACTTGCATGAAGTCAATAATGAAAATGGACACAACCTAACTAATGATGACAAACAAACCTAGAAAACAAAATCACTTTCAGAATGAGTCTTTGCAATTGTGGGGGCAACGAAGAGCATTATTAAAGACTTAGTAAGTTCAATGCAATAAGAGTTACTTGCCCCAACATGCCATGAGAACATTATATGAGGGGGCAAATACTGAAATAAAATAGATCAGAGATTTCATGTTAATTTTACAGAAATCAACCTGCACATATTTATACATTTTCCTAATAAAATAGTTTTAAAGAAAAATGACACACCTAGATACATCACATTTGATAAATATTTTTTCAAGAAAGGAGAGTTACAATGCAGAGAACACAAATATGGAACAAATTAAACAAGAGTAGAAAAATTTGTTAAATTTTAAGGGCAATGTTACTTTTTAAGGACATATTCTGAAAAATACCTGACATTTTTATCATTTGAAATGAAGAAATATTGCAAAATTAACTTCGGCAGGAGGAAAAAAACAAGCAACACAACATGGATAGAAATAAAAACAGCTGAAAGTGTAGGCCTATAAACATGAATTTAAAAAAACGAAAAAAAGTGCCTGCATTAATTCGATGGAATTCACACATATGTAACTTTGGTGTTTACACTATCATACTAGGAAACTAAACGATTATTGAATATGTTTTTACATGATAACCATAAGAAAATCAAAACTAGCCAATTTTCAGAGTAGTAAAGAAGGAATAGGATGAAGTACCCTAGTGAATATTTTAATTTCTAGAATTCATGGCATGTAGATAACTACAAGCACGCAATAAATCAATTACATTTGAGAGAACAATGACCAGGTAATTAGTAAAGATGATGTGAGAGTGATGAAAAATTTGTGGCAGAAACTTTCATGCCCTCGCAACTTCGTAAAATTTTAGAACGTACACATTGCAGAACACGTTTTCACACACTCCCCCTGTTTCTTGAATGAGCACACAATGCAGCAAGCAGAATACATACGCTATAACCACATAGAAAGCTAAATTACTAGTAACAACCCAGAAACCACACTATCAGCATTTTCAAAACTAACATAACCTAAGGATTGCGAAAAGCCGACATACACATGCCACATACGGGTCGCATAATACGACGTGAACACGTTGTATAGAAGGTTTTTGATGCATTACCATGTTTCATTACTAACTAGCGGCTTTGCTAATAGGCGTTCAGTTTCTCTTCTTTGAATATCTATGCTAGGTATTTCGTTCTGGGCATCCGCCATGGTCACTGAAACCAATAGTCAGGGATGTCCTGCATTCAACTGTTCCACTTATTGTTGCTCCAAGGAAGACAGAAGAAGAGCGCAGCGATGTTCACCATCGAGTATTAAGCGGTGCTCGAATCTCGAAGAACGTTAGACGTGGGAAAACGATACAAAAGGACATCCGCTGGATATAATTGCTGGTGTATTTCCGGATGTGAGTGCTGTAAATAACGTGTTAGTTAAAAAAAAAGAACTGAAAATTTGTATTATTACACGTGTTTACAACGGAAAGCAATGGATCTAACTTGGTCTTGACATAGATTACTGTATATAGAATTGAGAGATATGAAACACTACCTTTTTAAACCAATATTTTCTTTGAAGAAATTTGACATTCAGAATCAAACAATTTCAAATGAAAATTCATGAAGTGTACGCTGTGATTCTTGTAAACGCTACATATACACATTTTAAATTTAAACCATTAAGGCCATTTGTTTTGAAAATTGTTATCTCAATTTGAGGTTTATTTTCAAAATCATTCTCTAACACGTTTTACTTGATTATATATTGTTTCCGAAATGTTGCTCTTTTATGTGAGAACGCTGGGCGTTTACGAATCATGTATTAGATACGGACAGTGAATCGACTGCAGATTCACTTTGCCGAATTTCGGCAAAAGAAAATCCAACTAAAGCAAGGCCGGATTTAGTTACTGCGGGGCTTCCAAGCACAAAATTCTCCCCTCCTAAAAAATTCTTCCAATTTTACTGAAAAATTAAACCAAACAAAATATAATTTTAAGACTTTTTTCGAATATTCAATGAAACATTTTTCGATCGATTGACGTTTGGAGGGCACTCCATTTGCTATGGCTATTGGCGCCCATGTCAAAAATAATTTAAAAAATCTAAAATATATTTTATGTTAAAACTATTGCTGCTACATCACATACTTTCTTGCATTGTTTCTAAATTTGCAATTTTCGAAAATTCACAGAGATCCACAAAAATGAGATCCGCGTCAATCTTTTAAGTAACCCTTTCTATCCATGGAACGAAAAAGAGAACAAAAATTGGGGCGGATTTAAAAAAAAATGTTAATTCTTTTTTAAATTGCCTTATTTTGTACCGAAATAAACGAAAACTACTAATATTTTCGAATAATTGAACACGACCTTATTTAAAGATCTGTCTTTACGGGAGAAATTTTATTAAGGAAAATTTTCTCAATCTTCAATAATTGTAGGAAGAGGCCCCCAAAAAATTGCACTTGTGCAATTTTCAAAAAATCTGCAGTTTTAACGAACACGAGACCTACACCATTCTCTTAAGAGTTCTCCACGCTACCCGAGGAAAAAGATTGACCATCAAATTTGGTTCCATTTTTGAGAAAATTTTGAGGATTCATGTAACATACCCTCAAAAATCAAAATATTCATCGGGAGAGGAGGCTCAGTGCTTCAACTGATGTAACTGCATTGCCTATGACTGAGAGGTCCTAGGTTCGAGTCCCGACAGTGGCAAGATTTCTGACACTAGTTTTTCAGCTAGGTCGAATTCAATCGCAAACGGGCCACGGACCGCGCGCAATTTTTCCTTCCTCTTTCTTATCTTATCCTCATCTCTTTCATACATACACTAACATGCACTACAGTATCACACATGCCGGAGGAGCGGTCGACAGCTTAGAGCTTGTCTCGGCTGGGGCAGTGGCCCACTGGTAGGATATACCTGGTTGAGGGGAAAGCCCGCTAGCCGACGGTAGGTTTTTCGCCATCCAGTGGGCGAGATCACCAGCACCTCTTCTCGAGAACAAATATGCACTATTCTTACGAGACTAATGACCTCGGTAGCTGACGCGCCCGGAATCACTTACAACCAACCAATTCAAATATCCGTTTGAAACTCCCAAAACCACGAGTTCATTCAGAAGGAACGGGGAGTATCAATTTTGAAGAAAATCGGCTGAACGGTACGGTCGGAAATCGGTTGACCACAATCAGAGGCAATGTTTTGCCGTCAATCGATTTTTCGGTTTCACTCTACAAAACGGATTCTGGCTACACTACGAATTTTTTTCTATTTGGCAACTGGATTTATCCACTTTTTCGTTACTAGGGCTCGGCAATAAAAGTTTTTCTGACAAAAATTCACCGTCTTTCGGTGCACGATCACATGACTTTCACTTGCGAAACACCTTCGTAAAGGCGCGAAAGTAATTTATTTTATTTGTTTACGTCAAAACAGTTAAAAACTGAGTGACGTGCTACAGGGAGAAGTTAATTTATGTCCAGAAGCAAAACAAGGGGCCATCTCAGCATGTGCTCGAGAATCGGGGAAACTGGACCTGATCGAAATGGGGGTCATTGATCCAGAAGCTGAAATGCAATACTTGTTAGATTCTTTAGAATTATACAATCCAAATGGTAAATAATACATTATATGTTATTGTTAAAATTAATATTACTTTCCTTTTGGATGCTCGGTATGGTCTCTAATTATATAGAAACAGTTGTGCTGCAGAAAAGATTTTACTTGGGACTTAAAGCATTTGTATCGAATTTAATCGTTCAATGTCATCTGGAAAGGTGTTGTAAAATAATGTACATGTATTGTAGTTGAATTTTTTGTACTGAGCTGTTGATACTGTCACCAAACGAATATGATTAGTAGGTTGTGTTGTAGTTACAGACATCTGCGTTTGCTGAAAATATATTCCCGCCCTGAAGTAAGTCATTTTGAAAAAAACAACCACATTGATCTATATATCAAAAGACAATGGTAATGGTAAAATACCTAGATTAATAACGAGAGACTTACAAGAATCATGCGGGTGTGATTTGCTTATTATTCGAACAATTTTTTTTTGTAATCAAAAAATCTGGAAGCTATAAGATGTATTTCCCCAGAATATTATACCATATCTCAGGTGGGAATGAACATTCGCGAAATATACACAACGAGCAGTATGGAGGTTGACTGAATTTGAAAGAATTCTGAAAGTGTAGCATAAAGAACTTAATTAAGTGTTCAATTCATTTAAATGGGCGTTCCATTTAAGGTTTGACTGAATTGAAAGACCTAAAAACTTTGTTACCTTAACATCAGTCAATGGCACACTGATCATTTTCTATGGAGTACAGAACTGTTTATTTGAAATGGAAAACTGTATTGAGACCGTTTTCTTTTCATTTACTATTAATTTGTTATAAACGAAGCGATTTGAAATATCTGATATTGTACAATTCACGGTTTCTTTATCGCAAAGGATTTCCGTATAATTCGCGAAGAGAACTGTTCTTCCGTTTCTAATCGTCGAGAGCATCATTTATGTGTAGTAGGAAAAGAATAGGGCCTAAAATCGACCCCTGCGGGACTCCGCATGCAATTGGTAGAGAATAGGAAAGATGTGTACACAGTGTTCCATTATTCCAGTATTTCTACTCTTTGAGATTGTTGTTTAAGGTACGAACATAACCAATCCAGAGCGATATCGCGATTTCTATGGGAAGGTAATTTTGAAAGTAAAATATTATGATGAATGACGTGAAAACCTTTTAAAATATCTAAGAAAAAAAATCCAATAAGTGCTATCTAGTAACCTAGTGAGGCAAGAACAACATGTATTTTCTCGCTTTTTCAAACTGTTTCGTTTTATTAGGCTACCACAAAACATGCAAAAGTGTTTTCAAGCAGCAAAATTATATTCCGCACCGAAACTCGAACTGAGGTTTCCAATTTAATTCGACGACACCTATACCACTACACTACATAAATGCCCTGAACGAACTTGAATTGATACTGAAAAATGCAATTTCACCCAACATTTTTCCAACATGCATATTTTGCAATTTTTGCAAATATGGAGAATTCACCAAAATTGGACTACGTATTTTAACTTCTTCGCCCTTTCAAATGTTCTACGTAAGAAGAGAAAGTTATTACGAGAAAGAGCAGCTTCTCAAGTTCATTTATTCAGTTTAGATATTAAAATAAATGTACCTACACGGATCACACTAAATTTAAAGATGGCTATCGATCAAATAAAATATTCATATATCATCTTCGTTAATAAATAAAAATATTTTGAAATATGAAATACAAAGAGTTTTTCTCAGTTTTCTCGAAATGAAGAATTTTGCGTTTGACGTGTTTCTGAAATAAACGATTCAATTAATGCTAAAGATGCTCACATAAAGTATCAATTAGTTTGTAGCCTCTTCAATCCAATAGTTTAGTTATGAAGTTTTGAGACAATGAAAAGATTTTTCTATTAAATACCATTTTGCTAATAATTTGTCCACGTGTGTATTATCAAAATGTGAAGTTCAGGAGTGCGCGGAACATGAGCGGTATCATCTTTACACGTAAGAAAATTTGGCTCTGGCTCGTGGCTCCTTACTCACATGGAGCCCAACAAGTAGTAAAATGATTTTAATTGTTTCTGAGACAGGCAGATCATGGACCAACTCAGGAGATCTCAAGAAACAATTTTTATTAACAGTCTACGAAGAGGAGTGTACTAAGACTCATATAATTCAAACGCCTGCTCAGATTTGAATACATTTAACAGCAAAATCTGGAAGATAGCAACATGAAATCCTAATGGAACGCTTATCGGAAGAAAGTACTAATTACGGACATTTACTCAGGAAACTTTGGATTCAGCATTTATCACACTCTCATATATCACAGTTCGATTTTACTCTGATCCTAAGGAAGAGGACGGGTAGTGTGAATATAATAAAGATTCGTATTTAAAAAAGCAATTTTATGAATGTTTAATTTCTATTATATTTATCTTCCACTAATGATCATAAAAATTACGTTTATACACTGAAGAGCCAAAAAACCGATACAGCCAAGCATATTGAAATAAAGATATCTGGAACCAATCAGAATACGACGCTCCGGTCGGCAACGACTATATAAGACAACCAGAGTCTGGCACAATTGTTAGACCTATTACTGCTGCTGCTACAATGGCAGGGTATCGCGATTTAAGTGAGTGTGAACGTGGTGTTATAGTCGGCTCAAGAGAGATGGAGCATAGCATCTCCCAGGCCGCGATGCAATTTGGATTTTCCCCTACGACCATTTCATGAGTATACCGTGAATATCGGGAATCTGGTAAAATATGAAACCTCCATCATCGCTGCCGTCGCCAAAAGATCTTGCAAGAACGGGACCGACGTCGACTGAGGAGACTCATTACACGTGCCAGAAGTGCAACCCTTCCGCAAATTGCTGTAGATTTCAATGCTGGGCCATCAACAAGATCAGCGTGCAAACCATTCAACGAGACATTATCGATATGCGGTTTCGGAGCCGAAAGTCCACTCGTGGTATACTGCTTTATAACTGTATGATTCAAAGCTTTACACCTCGCCTGGGCCCGTCAACACCGACATTGGACTTGTTGAAACACGTTGTCTGGTCTGACAAATCTCGTTTCGCATGGTTTCGCGCGGATGGACGTGTACGAAGATGGCGCCAACCTCTTGAATCCATGGTCCCTGAATGTCAACGGGGGATTGATCATGCTGGTAGAGGCTCCGTGATGATATGGTGTGTGCGCATTTGGAGTGATATGGGGCTGCTGCTACGTCTAGATACGACTCTGACAAGTGACACGTACGAACGCATCCTGATTATCTGCACCCATTACTGTCCATCGTTCATCCCGACGGACTTGGGCAATTCCAGCAGGACGACGCGACAGCCCACACGTCCAGAATTGCAACTGAGTGGCTCCAGGAACACTTCTGAATTTAAATATTTCCACTGGCCCCCAAAATCCCCAGACATGAACATTATTGAGCAAATCTGGGATGCCTTGCAACGCATCATAAGCATAGCTGCCAACAATTTGGCTGTCATAGGGAGACTTTCCTCAGGGCTAAGTGCGCAGAGGTGTCAGAGAGGGGGCTCGAGACTGGTGGCGCTCTTCCGCCAGGGTGAAATTGATAATCTTCGAATAAGGTTTCCATGGCTTCGCGGTGCATGTGCGCGCAGGCGGCTCCTCGACATCTGCTGAGCGTTGGATTCTTAGGGGATTTGGTGCGAACTGCGTACGTGCGCTGGGCAGTTTTAAAGTACTACATAAATGAGGAGAAAATTGAGACTGAAAGTGAAAGAAGCAAAGGGAATCAATAGTTTGCGCTTGACTAAAGGGATTTTAATAATTTGGAAGTTTATGTTAATTAAATTTATTGTGTTTCAATTATGCGACATTGTTATGGGATTTGCATGAAGTGAGTATCAGTGGCGAGCCTTATTGTTCTGGATTTGAGGTTTTTGATAAGGTATTGTTAATACTTTTAGAATAGCGGCTTGGAAGTGGTGTTTTGGGAAATGTTTGTTTCTAGGGTGATTCGTGTATGCCATCTGGAGATGTTTTTTAGTTTTTTAACGTCCGTTAAAATGGTACCTTACTCAGGTCGGACGGCAGTTCTCATAAGGCGATTTTTTGTGATAGCGGTCGTGGCGAGGTTAGTGCGTGCCATCGAGGCCCATGCAACACAGGCATATATTCGTGCGCTTCGAATGAAGTCGATGAATAGAATTACTGTTGTGTTGATTATCTGCATGATACAGTTAGCCTGCAATCATGAAAGGAGAAAAAGGATTTTGCAAATAGAAGTTTATGGAAAAGGAATGGAAAACCACGAGGATTTACAACAAACTCAAACAAAAAATGTACTGTATAAATAATCTAGCCTGGAGTCCAAATTCTCCCACACGACACCTCCTGGGTCTATTTACCCCTATTTGTTAACATTATCTACCCAGGTACACAAACTAAAAAGTTTTCAGAATCAAAGACTTTATACCTGCTCGTCTATGTACGTTGATGCGCATAATCCGATTCTGAAGCCAGAATTGCGCCACCAGCCTCAGGTCTTTTTAATCACGAGAAACCACCGTGCAATTATAAATTGTAAATTTCATTGATTCTTCGATATTTGAAAAGAACTGGACGGTGTTGGAGTATTTCTGGCTTCGGATTCGGATTTAGCGCGTTGACATACATAAAGAAATATGGAGGTCGTTCGATAAGTAACTTGGTTCGCATTCTAAGAGATGACGAAAGCAACTTCTGTGAATTTTAATTTAAAGCTACAACAATATATGGTAACATTTCATTGTTGCAAGTCATTATCATTCTAACTCATTGCTGGACAGCGACTTGAACAAAAGCGTTTGAAAGATGGGTAGAACTGGAATTCGTGGTGTTATCCAATTATTTTATTATGGAAGGTAAAAACACGAAAGAAATGTATGAAAGGATAGCGCCTACATTGAGTGATTCATGCCATTCGTATGAGACGGTGAGACTTTGGGTCAACGAATTTAGGCGAGGCAGGACAAGCATCGATGATGCTCCAAACCTGGTGCTCCAAAAATAGCTGGGACGCCAGAAAACATCGACAAAAGTCATGATATTGTTTTAACAGACAGACGAGTGAAAGTTCGCGAGTTAGCAGAGGCCACAGGTATCTCAAATGACCGAGTGCATTTTATTTTGCATAATGAACTGAGCATGAATAAGCTTTGCGCAAGATGGGTGCCGCGATTGCTGACTGCAGTGATGAAACGAAGTCGCATGATAACATCTGGCGGGTGTTTGCAGCTATTCAAGCAAGATCCAGCGGTTTTTTTGGGTCGTTTTGTTTCATGGATGAAACTTGGATTCACCATTACACTCCAGAAAAAAAGGAGCAGTCAAAACAATGGATTGCAAGAGGAGAACCGGCTCCGAAGAAGGTGAAATGCAGTCCATCAGAAGGGAAGCTGATGGCGTCAGTCTTTTGGAATGCTTAAGGTATTCTTCTTAAAGACTACCTGAAAAAGGGAAAAAAACATCACTGGAAAATACTATGCATCACTTCTGGACAAACTCAAGGCAGCTATCGCGGATAAACGTCCTGGAATGGCAAGAAAAAAAGTGTTCCATGACCATAACGCCCAAGCACATTTAAGCTATATTGCCCAGCAAAAGTTCAGTGAACTTCGTTTCCATCCGCCCTACTCACCTGATTTGGCCCACTCGGACTTTCATTTGTTCCCAAAATTAAAAACTTTCCTGGCTGGACAAAACTTTGTCAGCAATGAAGAAGCCATCCAGATAGTCAATGACTATGTCGAGGGTCCTGAAGAAAATCACGTTAGAGAAGGGATTCTGAACCTGGAGAAACGTTGGGTCAAGTGTTGAACTTCGAGGGGATTATGTTGAAAAATAAGGTAAGTTCCTAACCTCATATCATTGTTTTTCATATCGAAACAAGTTACTTATCGAATGCTTCTCTTATGTGTCAAGTCTTAGGCCTGACAACTCTCAAAAACGACAACAAAAAATACAATGTCTCGGTGGTTTTTCGCGAAAAAAACTGGAGGGTGGTGGCGCAATTCTAGTTTCAGATTCGAATTCAGCGCGTTGACATAAATAGAGAAACATGTGTCAAGTCTTTTGGTCTTTATTCTTTTACTTATTTACAAGTTTTTCATTTTGTGTGTCTGTGTCATTGGTTGTTTTATTAATAATATAATTGTTATATTATATAACATTGTATAAAATATTGAATTAGAATGTTAAAACTGTATTCTCCAAAAATGTTTTGTGTTAGAAGAATGGAAGTGGAGTTACAGTACAGGTTACGATAAATAGAGTCGTATATTGCTTTGTGTTATGAAATAATCTATTTTGAATTTTTAAATTTTTTCATATTTTTATTAAATCATAAACATTTAAATAATAATTACCATTCAAAAACGTAATTATCGGGCGAACCTTTACCTCCCACTTCCGTACCACCATTGGAACATGTACGCCCGTTTCCCGCTCTATCTTTGCTCCCCGGCCCGGTTCCGAGCAAGAGAGTAGATTATTGTGACGTCACAAATCATTGCGTTGGCGAGCCCTGGGCTAAACCGTTCAGACGATTTTCTACAAAACGTTTCCTCTAATGTCATAATCATGTCGGTTGATGTCGTGGACCCTTAAATTTGAAAGCGATATTTCAATTTTTGGAGGTACTTCACGTTAAGCCTCTGGGACATTTTCAAAATTTTCAAAAAATGACTCCATTGTTTGTGATTAAATTCCGTTGTTAGATAGGTTGAAGGACGATTAAGAGAATGGCGAAGGGTATTTTTTCGTTCAAACCCCTGATTTTTCTAAAATTGCACAAGTTTAAACTTTTTCGTAGTCTTCCTAGAACTAAAATATTAAAGATACAGATTTTTTCTGTACTGAAATCTCTTTTTTAAAGAAAGATTTTGAAATGAGGTCATGTACAATTTTTCGAAAATTTGAATATTTTTCGCGTAATTTTACGTGAAAGCACGGGCGAGAAAGTACGTGATTTTTTAGCACCACCAGTTCGTGTTTAAAATGGATACGAATGGTAATTCTGTTCAATGTTTAAATACTGTGAAATTTAGAAACTTAATTAAAGGCACCAGACGACACTGTAAATTATTGAATTTTTTTGAAAATTGTATTGTTTGTGTACGTATACATTCGATAATGTATTAAATATTTTATTTACGTTTTTTATTTGTGTATCGGTATGTTTGACCATCAGCAACGTTGTTCAAGCTTGTATATTTTTGTCTTTTGAATTGAAATACTTAAATATAGGGTGTCACGAAATGTTGCGCGGTCCCGGGCGGCTGACACTCACGCTACGCCACTGGTTATATCAGTGATGTTTACTGTCAAAAGTAGGTGAAGGTTGGAAGGAAGAAATTTACGGCTTTTTGGTGGAGTAAGCTGCAATTTACTTCGTAAAATTCAAAGAGAAGTCGTAAACGAGTGCAAGGGAAGATTTTTGGCAAGGCTGAATGCTGATTCCATGTTTAGGCATATAGCGCAGACGAGTGGCGCTACATGAAGCCGAATTGCGTTTACTTATTCAATGTTTATTGTTCTACTGTTCATCGAGTGTACTTCTTACATGTGGTAGTATTTGTCTTTCAATCACCTTCAATGACAGAAAGCTAATTGGGAATGACAGAAAGCTAATTTTCGGGATTACGGTGACTCGTTTTATGGTATTGGTATTAGCGAAAAAGTATTTTTTTCAGGCTGTCAGAAAGTAACAAGTGCGCAGGCAGGCGTTTAGTATTTTAATCGATGAAAACTAAATTGTTCGATGTCCAGGAGATTCAAATTTTGAAGATCAAGCAAAAAGGTTCTACTCGTAAATTCCGGTCATCGATCATTTTTACTTTTTTCTTACCATTAATAGTTGAAGGACACTCTACAGACGTCACAGAGTTCACAAAGAACGAACTTTTATGCATAGAAAGTTGAATTTTTATTTTAAGAGCAGTTTCCCTCTCTTAACTTAAAACCGAAAAAATGTGACATCGAACCTTTTTGTTTGCACCAATTCATTTATAGTATTGATGGGACTCCACGGGAGGTGACGCTGCATGTTGCCGTGAATGTAGTCGGGCACGCTTGCTTTATTTTCTTTGAGTGGCGGTATTTTGTCTTTTAACTTTCCTGAGATTCCAAAATTTTGATTATTGTCTTCCTGGGCAAAGTTGTCTATTTGCTTCGGGTGGTGTTTACCGACTCTTAGGCTCCATATGCGTCCCGGATGTAGGTTGTGCTGGCGGGTGTGAAGCGCTTTTGGAGAGTATTGTGGCGGCTCGTGCTTAGGTTGCACGGTTGCACAACTCCTAGATAATCGGAAAAGATCTCATAATACTTTAGGAATATACATTTTCCTTTTAATGACATTGAATATTCAAGATATTGCAACAATATCAATGTATATTAAATGATTTTGAAAACAAAGAGCATCCTACTTGCGTCTGGTGCCTTGTTACGAATTTCACCATGCTCTTGGCTGTATTATTGGGTTTACTGCATTTACTCTTTGACCCTTCGATTGAACACGGGGAGCATGGGCCTTTTCGTGGCGCAACCAGACGAGTGGTGCTATCTATCCATGCGCGGCGACGGAGGGAGTCTCGGGAATACCAATATTCTGTCTTAGTCTGACTCGCAGCCACGTAATTTTATGAATTTCGCTTGTTATTGAAAGTACACAAGTTCCGTCTGTTATTGACGATATTCAATGCATTTTTTATGATATTTGAAGATTTTTTCCATTTGATATAAGGTTTGTTGATTCAAAACGCACATTCGATGAGTTCTTTGTGTAAAGGTGGCCGTTCTGGATGGAAGTCCCTTAGTGCCTCGCCAGTGTGCCTGCAGCTGGTCGGCAAACGGTTTGCGAACATTCTGGTGAATACGAATGTGTGTCGAAGCTCCTTCATTATTGCCATATATACTTGGGTAGTGAAGTTTTAGAAATAAAATAATTTTATTTGTGTGAAACTTGTCGAAGCAATAGAGCTTGTTGCAATGTTTTGGAGTCGAACTTAAGTGTCCAGTGAAATGAAAGCCACAAGCACGTGTGCTGGGGGTGTATATACCTTACATGAAAGCGACACATAAAATTATGTGAGTAATGTCTCAATATAGACTTTTATTGCTTACATTACTTGCATATTACTTCAATTGCTACATTGCTTATTACTTCAATTACTTACATTTTTATTATGACATGAATGAGGGAAATCAGAACGGTATAAGTTACATTTTATAAATTCTGAGAAAACGTGTTTATTTTAGGCTACATTTTAGTGGAAATGTATTTTCGTGGTTTTAATGGACAATTGAAATGCCGTGGTTTTAATGATGAAACAAAGCACCACGACTTTACAGTAATATTGACTTAAATAGATTTCTCAGAATTTATAAAATGTCACTTATACCGTCCTTGTTTTCACTCATTCGTATATTCGTATTTTGAATTTTTGAAATTACACTTTCGTCCTTCGTTGGAGGTGCAACCTCCAGTCTGTTGGGACACAAGCCGCCACTGGCATTAGCAAGAAAGTTTTTGCTCATAGTACCTTTTCATCTCTTTCTAAACATACCCACACGCAGGAGAGCGGATCCAGTGACAGCTGTTCAGCTTTGAGGGTCAGTTGAAGTTTCGGAAAGGTCTCGCAGATCGCACATCACCAGTAATGGAATTTTTCTTACTACAGCGAGGATGCGTGAAGGTGCTGAATAATCTACGAGTGTTTCCCGAGGATCCTACTTTCGATAGAGCAGTTAATTAGTTGGTAATGGAATTCGCTAGTGGTATTGATAATGATGTGGACCGTGATTTTGCTGACCTGTTTCCGGGGAGAACTTTGTTTTCGAAACGATCATCAGCCAAATAAATTGTTGATACCAGACAACATCTTTTATTTATCATAATAATAATATTACTTTTATTTTGTGTATTAATTACACACACTTTTAGTTTCTTCTTTATTGCTGATGTGAAAAAATGTCAAGTCAACATGAAATGAAACACCGAAAATATATGGCCTAAAACTTAAAGGTCCTACAGAGACCGCACGTCATCGGTATCGGAAATTGGAAGGCACATCACTAGTTAACAGTTAATATCGGAGCGCTTAGTAAATTTATCATATTATTTCGCCTTAAATTCATGTAGTAAGCGCGGTATTTCTCGGCGGATTTGATGGTAACTAGTTTTTTCTGCTGGTTCCCTTGAGCTGCAGTAGTGTCTCTGCGCCTCTCCAGAATTTTTAGCAAGATTTCTGTGGGAAGACGTGAGTATTGACTTTGGGCAGGAGTGGCAGCTAGTTGGGTTAATTTTGTACTCTTCATTTAGCTGGTATGTACGATGATTTCTCCAGATCTTGCGCGGATGATTGTAGTTTTCGGGTCTCATTATCTTTAGATCTTTGCCAGTTTCTGTCTATTACTATCCTGCAGGGTATATATGGGTAGGCTCTGAGGTGTGGGGCACACAGGATGGAGACGTGGTCTGATTCAAGTTCGTTTAGACCAGGCCTACATAGCATTTTGCACTTTGACTGACTTCGGGAGCCGCGCGCGAGCAACTTCAGTGCAAAAACGTGCAGAGCGGAAGGGTGGGGATGCGACTCGTTCTAAGAGAGGGGATCGCAAATGAAAATACGCAATTACAACCGTAGCGCGTAAACTTAGAGCAATATGCGAAGACATGACGGACTGTTGCAGACAGTTCAAGTACCATTACCTTTTATTTTGGAAATGTTTGTTGGTGATACATGCCAATGTGAAGTATTAACCTAAACGAATTAGACATACACATTTGATTTGAATACAAAATTTAATTAAGGTTTGTAGGGTTGATAAAGTAATTCGTTTTGCTACAATATAATCACAAATTTAGCGTTTTTTATTTATTTTTACAGAGCATACATCCGCAAATTGAGCCGTTTGAATGTTGTCTAATTTTGGAAGTTCTGAAACGTATAGATTAAAAAACGTAGGGAATAATGGTAAACCCTATGCCGAGCTTGCACTTATTGGTTTCGGATTTGAATGATGACTGTTTACGGAGACTGAAGAGTTTTATTGTTAAGATAGATGGATATTATTTGAGTGAGAATGTGGAGTACCTATCTTTGTTAGTTTGTAGTTTATTGCTTTATGCCATACTCTATTATAGGTGTGAGTGGTGTCAATAAAAATCCCAACCGGGTGCTTTTTATTTTGAAAGCCTTTGTGGATGTATTCCGACAATCGTAAAAGTTGATGGTTGGTAGAAAGTTTTTCAGTGAAGCCTAATTGTTGTTAAGGAATTGCATTAGTTTGTATCAGTAATGCTTTTAAACGTGTAAGGATAGCTTTCTCGAATACTTTTGCAAAAGTAGGGAGTAAACTGATATGATGGTAACTTTTGAATAATGAGGGATTCTTGTTTGCTTTGGGAATCGGTGTGATGACAGCATGCTTCCATATTTTGGGTAAATATCTGATTCTAAGACACGAATTATATATATTTGTGATGAAGGCTAGAACAGCGGGAGGAAAGTGTTTGACTATTATATTACTCATGTTATCGTGTCCAGGAGATTTTTTAATTGGCAGTTTGCTTATGATATTTATTTCTTTAATTTAATTCTTGGTTGTAGTCCGTAAGTATGATGCATTATTGATTACTTGGTGAGATGGGTGGCATTGCGTGATGGTGGTAAAGGTGGATGAAAAATAATTGGCGATATTTTCTGTCTTTTGAAAGGGAGTATATGCTTGTATATTTGCTGCTTGAATTGTAGGAATTCTAATTTTTCTTGAGTATTTTTTGTGAATTGCCAAATTGTGTTGTTTTGTATATTGAGAGACTGAATGAGTTTAAAAAATTGATTATTTTTGATTCCTTAAAGATCTTTTTAGGAAATTTTGATAGTTTTTTTCGTGTTTGATGCTATTTCTTTTTGAGAGGGCCAACAATCTCTTCGGTTTGTTTTAATGTTTATAATTTTCATGATTTCTGGGGGAAGGTTGGTGTAATTTGTTTTCTTACAAGCATTGTCTTTAATTCCGACTTTTGGGATGTCATTTGGATGATATAATTTAGAAAAGATACTGATTGGTCAATATCAAGAGGGGTGTGTAGTATTTTAATTTTGGGGATTAATGAATTTAACTCTGTTTGAAACTTCCGTCAAGTGATTTTACAAATTTTTGTTTTGAGAAATGGAGCGTGAGGGGAGGAATTTGTTGGGTCGTTATACGTACGGGTATGTGGTCTGAATCTAATTCGACTAATGTGGAGGCGTGAAATTTAAGAGATGAATTTGTTATTCCTATGTATAATATATCGGGGGCCCTTGAGTTGTCATGGGGGTAGAATATAGGTTCCAGCGTTATTATTTTCAATGTGGAATTATAAAATGTGCCAGGTTTTTTCTGACACGATTATTGCTTTGCAGCCCAATGATGTATGTTTTGCGTTCATGTCTCCTAGTAATAAAACGTTATTGCCTGCTTGAAATACATTTTTGATACTGTTTATGTTTAATTTATGATCGGGAGGTTTATAAATTGTTATAATTGTCCAAGATTGTTATAATATTTTGGCATTAAGACCAATTATTTTTATTTCATTATATTTAGGTATTAATATGTGGTGATATCTTATGTTTGAATTGATTGCCATTAAGACGACTCCTTCTTTGTTTGGTGATTTATCTCTTCTACATATGACATAGTCTGGACAATAGAACTTATTACTGGGTTTTAAATGAGTTTCCGTAATGCAAGCAACGTCAACATGGTATGAAGAAATTGCGTAAATTATATTTTTTATTATCAATACTATTCGCATTCCAGTTCATGATGGTTATTAAGTTGTTAGTGTGTTGTGCTGCCATGGTTGCTATTGAAGTAAGATGACAATGAAGTTTGTATATTACTGATTATTGCTGGGATGATTGAATAATCATGTTTACGATATAAGTTGCAACGGAATTTATTATGTGTATGACTGATTTATTATTATTGCTGTTATTATTAGAGTTTGTGTTGTTTGGTGCTGGGTGGTTTTGGTTGGGTTGATAAAGAGGATTCGAGTTGGAGATTGTAGTTGGGACGAAAGTAAAATTAGGAATGCTGTTTGTGGGCGGGATATATGGGAAATTGTGAGAAGGTAAGCGAGATGAGGTGTTATTGTTGGATCACTTTCTGTGGTTGGTTGGTTTTGAATTTTTGGATGGTGGTTTTCCATTATGAGCTCCGTTAGGTAGGTGGGGTTCAGTTAGTTTTTTGTAGAACGGGCCCTGCACTCAGAGCGGACGTCTGCACGATGAGACCCGTTGCAGTACTTACAGATAGAGGTGTGCATTTTATTTGGATAATTCACCGAATAATGATATTTTGAGCACTAGATACAGACTAAGGTGTGGTTACAATTATTGCTGGAATAACCAAAGTCTAAACACCTTAGGCATTGAATTGGTCCTTTCGTTCTACGTCTTTTTTCAGCTTTCACTTTTAAGTTGCAAATTTCCGTTATTTTTAACACAATGTCTATTCTTTGTTGGCCGTTAAACTCGGCAGCTACCACTGTGATAGGAATGTTGTTTTTGTGCAGTCTGGTAACACTGATTTAGCGAAGGGCACGTTTCTTGACATCGTCGATGGTTTCTTGTATTAATAAAGATTGGTGAACATTTTTAAAAACTGGAGATTTTTTATTAGCGCTATCTTTATAAGTGTAAACATTTCTTTTAGTATATAATATATATTTAATTGTTTTTTGAAGTCGCTTATTTTTTTGAACATTAGCTTTATTCGGTTTTTCATTATATTCAAGGTGAATTGATTAGAAATTTTGTTTTTGATTTATCTATTAAACTCTGATAAGTTTGTTATGTTATTCACATAAATTGGTGGAATCTTGACTTTTCATTTTGGCTTAGTGTGACGTTTATATAATTAAACCTAAATCAGGGTCTTTTAGATTTTCTAATGGAGCATATCTATTACCAACTGGCATTGAATACACACTTTTAGCACTGTTGATTGTTTTTTTTAGGAGGATTTTCATTTTCATCTGAGACATTGAATGTTCTGTTTCCGCTATATGTTGAACTGTCCGCGGTATCTTCGTTTACACTTAGTGTTTTTGTTACACTAACCTTGGGCTGCATCACTGACAGATGGCTGAGCACTGACCTTAGTAGCGCCGCGTGTCGTTAGTTCCAGAATTTCCGGAATAGGAAATTCATGGACTCCCGCGTGCAGCGGATGTTGATTGAGAATAACATATTGAAGACCAATGGTGCCTCGTTGTGTAGCACCGCGTTGATGTTCACCATGGGATGGCGTCGTCGTGATGAATGAGGTGTCCATGGCGCAGTCTGGATTATACAGAGCGGACATGGTCCCGGCTATGCTTTGCCCTAAGCCAGGGTTGCTGGGTACTAACCACTTTTAATGGTTTATGAATTTTGTGCTGTAATTGGTAGCACTAATAAATGGCACTCCAGTTGATGAAAGTACGTTATTCACGTAGAATAACTTAAACAAGCCTTAACGGCAGACACTTCACTGTTCGGAACAGAGCTGAGCGCGATGTTGACTCCGCGACGGCTCGAAGGGAACTGATGACAAATTGAGCGTAGTACTAAACACAAAATTGTAAGATTGAATATTTTTTCTTTGATGATAGAATTACTTTTTTCAGTAACTATGTTTAAGTAAATAAGACGGATATCTTCTATCAAGGCTAAAACATCTTATTCTTAAAAAAAACATGATTACTTCCTTTTTAAAATGTATTAATATCCTTGGTTGGCAGTTATTGCCTTACAAAGGTATTTTGCAATTATTTTACATACATAACAATTTAATAACTTTTCGACGGTCTTCGGAGGAGGAATTTCTCATTAACAGTTTATTAATCTAACACTATGAAAGTATACAATGAATATATACAATGATTATTCACTGCTCTAAATTCTGTCAATAGTAAATCATATATTTCTATTTTCAAATCAACGAACACTATTTATTCATAATCGTTTACGACATCGTATAAAAAATTAAGCTCTTTGCGTTCTTTTTAACAAGACTCATAACAATCTCATGATTGCCTGTAAAATATCGTAAGAGAGGTGTGCTCGTTGGTATCTCTTATTCAGCATCATAATGGGGGGAAATGGACACCAATGTATCTCTGCAAAACATTACCATCTTGGAATTGCCAATAGTTCAATTTTATATCAATTTCGATGTGAGAAATTGTTCTCTATTTCCTCCGTTTTGCTATAATTTGGAGATTATAATATTCCTAGTGAAAAATCAATTATTAAATTGTAAATTTTTGTTAGTTATAATTACATAATACATTGTTAAAAGAGGCCACTGCTTTAAAATTTTGTTTACGAGTGTCAATAATCATAAAGTAAAAGATGTCGATACGTAGCAGAGCACAGAAAAACGTACACAGTGAAATATAGATATTGTAGCTAGAAATACTGGAGATTACCTGTTTAAATAAACGAACAAAACATTTCACAGCAGGGATCATTGCATTAGATGCCCAGGCATTCGATTTACGAGCCGGGTCGACCCGGCTGTGCAACGTCAGACTTCTCCCCTGGCCGCAAAGCTGCCTACTCCCAAAGACTTGCGCTTTCGCCGCTCTCGATGGCAGACGGGCCCTCGAGTGCAGGCGTTGTGCAGGCCTGGTTTGGAGATTGAAGGACGGTGGCCATGAATTAGGAAGTACGAATGTCTAGGACGAGGATTTCGTGCGGTAAGGCATTCACTAGGCGGTTGGGTCGGAAGGTTGTTGGATGGATAGTGGATGTTGAGAGTTTAGCGTAAAATTACACAGATTATTTCCGGATGGAGAGTGTCGGCGGCATCCCCACTCTGTTTCGTACAACCTTAATGTGAGAAGAGGTGGGACTTTATCTTTAAAGGTATTTGCGTTCACCCGAGTTTTTCATGGACTTCATTGGCCGTCAATGTGTCGTAATGGCACACAAGATTGCCAATTTTGTCTGTGACCCTCTGAATATCAGCAAAATTGCCATCTGGCGGTTGGCGTCAGGGCTAGGCGTTGTGATGTCATCCGCAGTGCTAAAGATGGTTGCTCCCCGCCGTATGGCTTGATTGGCTGCATTAACACTGAAGCCTTTAACTAGAATAGTGCCCTTCAGGAACTTTATTTTCAAGTCTATGGTTGTCTGATCACACATTCTAGTTGCGATCATAGTTTTCGAAACCACCCGTTTTGTTCCCAGCTGATGGGACTAGCTGGGCAATAATGCTAATTTTTTCTAAAGTGTTATTTATTTTTTACAGATTAGTTTTTTTAAGATTTATTTTCTTTCTTTGTAGCTTGAACCAGTAAATTTACCTTGCTTGTCTACCGCAAATTAAAATGCTCTTTAGCGTGCTATTTGAAAAATGAAATGAGGGTAACGGCTTAATATTCCAGAAAAAGACACGATCATTTTGCATTTAAACGAGGTAAATGACTGATTAATTCAAATTTTAAACTGTTTTAGATTCTTAATTTGGAAACTACAAAGACAGCTATAGTTGCCAATGTGACGTTGTTCTGCAAGATTAATCAGTGTTAAACTTGTTTGGTTTTATTTGTTTAAATAAAACAGTAAAAACTGATTAATTTTGACATTGATTTAATACGCCACTCTTACACGGAAGTGCCAATCTTCCTCACGATTTGTGGCAACCAACCTCACTTGTGGTTTGCATCGCAACCTGGCAATGTGGGCCTTCGATACTGTTATCGGCATACTTTGTCAGTAGCATTCTTTACCTCTATGATACTCCGCCGATAGCTCCAATCCACTGGTATTTGTTCGGTGGGAGGAGATTCTGGCGGCTATAAGGAGTTACATATACTCTGCAGTCAACGTCATATTTTGCGGATCGCCCAGCGCTCGAGGACCCAAACCCACTTGTGGAGTTGGTTGGCCCATCATTGTCATGATGACATTTAACAACTCTAAACGTTTGAGAGCCAAACATTCACAAAAACACAATAGCTTATGGTAGACAAATAAATGTAGTTTCCATTGATGTATTGAAACAAACGGAATTCAATTAAATAAATAAATAAATAAATAAATAAATAAATAAATAAATAAATAAATAAATAAATAAATAAAAGCTCCAACAGCAGTCGATAAATGATAGAAATAATGTAACAGGCAACATTAAATATTTTTATTTAAACATTAAAAATACAGATATGTTTTTGGGAATTATTTCCCATTTTCATCGGATCTAGATAGAACGAATTAAAACACATTATTAGTGTATTGGAGAAAGTAAGGATATGAGACTATGATATATTTCATGTATCGGATCATCAAAATTAATTTGAAATAGAGTAGTCATCAAGTTTTCGTAATTAAAATAGAAAATATGAACATTTATAATTTAATTTGTAACAAATTTGATCATAGCTGTCAGTTTTATATATTATTACCTAACAACTTAGTTGTTATGTACACAGGCCCTCCAAACGCAGACACTCTTACTATTACAGCATATATACAGACTGAATGCTTGTTTCTCATTGATTCATGAGTTCAATCGGTTAACTCCCAAACAGACCAGTACGATTCAATTCATCGGATTTCAACAATAATGGTTTATGGTTTACAAAATTAATACAAAAAGCTCTGTAAAGTTAAATTGGAAGTTGAATTTGAAGCAAGTTGGATAATTTATTGACATAAACTCTATATAATGTTAATAATTACACATTTCTCCTTAATTGTTATCAGAAAGATCAAATAAAAACTATTATTTAATATTTCATAATAAATACTAATTCTTGCTACAAAATTGTTCACAAAATTATCGTTATTTGTTTGTTTTATTGAATAATGTTTTACTACTATGCCTGTCCTGTAAGTCTAGGCCTTGGGAAAGGTACCGATGTGTCAATCCATTTTTCTGAATTTGGGTTATGTTTTGATAACATCAGGTTTTTTCTTAGGGTGAAAGGATAATAGGAAAGCTTAAAAAGTCTTCCACACATTTGGAGACATGCAGGTATCTCAAGAGATTACGTGAATAAATTAAACCTAATTATGTTAATTAAGTTGTAAATTGTGTCTGTACGATGAAAAAGTGTACATCAATGTACTGCACCCTTTGTATATTCTTAAAATCTGAATGATCAATTTTATCCCAAAGTAATTTATATTCTCAGGATGAGGGCGTACTTCTTGCAAACTAATTTTTCAAATGCAACTACAACCAGTGACAATTCCTAAGATGACTAGAGTGCAAGCACAGGCGTTTAATCCCGAAGTCATTTGTACCTTTCGGATGAAATCCGAGATTCGGAAAAGACACTTATTGAACCATTGTAAATATAGAAAGCAATTGTGGGAACTGACTACTTTTTAACCTGTGTAAAAGAAATAACATAAACCCGTCAATATTTATTGTTTCTTTTGTAACTTATAATAAAATTAAAATAAATTTGAATACGTAATTCATTTTTAATAATAAACAAAATCTTCGACAAAACAAGAGCAACCACTAGGAATTTCAAACACATCCACCACTGGTCGATAATGCGGGTTGAAAGGATCTACACATAACAATTTTACATAAGTATATCGCTGAACACAAAATGATTTATAACATGAAGGAAGATATTCGCATTTCTTCCCTCCATACCTGAAACAAAAGTTAAATAGAGTTAATCATTAGAAACCTGAAATAAATGACTCAATATTTTCGGACTGTTATTATTGGCCTTCACGTTTTCGGTAGACATGTGTACATGTATTAACGCATTCATAATAATTTTCATTTACAAAACACAATTAATGTATGCAAACCTGTCTGTCGAGAAAATGAAGACCAAGAATAAGTGCGAAGAATCGAATGACAGACAAAAGTAAGTATTAAATGCCTTAATAGTGCTTCATCATACTAATTTATGCATATCGTATTACCACGTATGGAAGATTCGAGACCATTCTAAAGTTCTTCAAAAGGCTATTTCAACGACATAAATGAATAGGTGCGAACAAAAAGGTTCGATGTCACATTTTGCCGGTTTTAAGTTAAAGGTGGGAAACTGTTCTTAAAATATAAACTCAACTTTCTAGGCATAAAAGTTCGCTGCTCGTGACTCTGTGACGTCTGTAGAGTGTCCTTCAACTATTAATGTAAAGACAAAATGAACGATGTCCGGAACGTAGAACCTTTTTGCTTGCTCTTTAAACTTTGAAGCACCTGGACTGTAAACGTTTTTGATTTCACAGATTCAAATATTGTTAATAGAATTTAGAGTTCTGCGAAGTCAGATTATTTTGTGCTTTTGTTTAGCGTCAGTGCGATCTTTGTATCTGTGTGATAATGTGCAACCGCCCGTGCTACAGAAAAACACTTAGTCATGTAAATAGATTTGAGAATTAATGGGAAATGAGCAAGTCTGATATTTCTCAGTCTCAACAGCGGGACGAAGAATTTCTGATTTTTCTTGAGCATTCCAAATTGAGACAGTGAAATAAATGTTTAAAAACTTAATACTATAAACCAATAAAAAATATTAATTTTTTAATAATTTTTTGTTGTTGACAATAAAAATTATGTGAATATTAATGTTTCCACATACTTGCACTTCTCGATTCGAATGCTTTGCGGATACTTGTTTGTATTGACAACTGCAACCCATTCGTTTTTCCAATTTTTTGCCCATCCAGGTCGGATGTAGGCCACGTCCGATTCACAAACAAAACTGCCTTTGTGTCTGAAATATAATAATTACAATTACATAACAAATAGAATAATAAACCTGATACTTTACTTTTCAATGTACCAACATTAAGTAGGTATCAATCTTTCTTACCTGTAACCATGAGTAAAGTTGTCATGAGTGATGTAATCTTTTATAGGGTAATGATTGAGTCCGTGGTACATATGGTGAACATCATCATGATAATTATTAATAATTTCATGTACTTTGTCTCTGAAATCAAATTAGAATAATGAATAGTCTTTTATTTATGAAAATTGGATACAAATTTCTTTATAACATTGTAAATCTGTTTTCTTGTTATTGCTATCTGGTAATAAGACAATTGTAGTAAATTATTATTATTATTATTATTATTATTATTATTATTATATCACATTCTCTTCTACCTCTACCTCTTTTTCACTTCTGTGGGCGTGGTGGAGGGTTTTGATTGGGAAGTGTGGAAGCTATTGGGTCCAATCCCTTGCGAAATGTAGAACAAGTCAATGGAATCGCTGTAATGTGAGTTCACCACGACCAAACACGAACAGTTTACTCGTACAGCGGAAAGCGATTATATTTTGCGAAAAACTCAATAAACGCTCTAGTGAAACTCTTAGCGTGATCCGTACAGTTTATGGGGAGACACTGTGTTTGAGAGGAAAACGTCTTTAGAGGTCAGAATGTTGAAGATGATGATCACTCAAGTGATTCACAGGGTCTTTGTGCCATTTATACATACCGAGAATTTTATTTATAACTCGGATTCTTCAGTCGACTGCCAGCCATCACCAAGTCCTGAAAGCTCCACCACGACAATGCTCCATGACACATCATTGTAGAGGAGTTCCTAGTTCCACACAACCACCCAGCCTCCCTTCAGTCCAGATGTCGCCCTCCCAGGCTTCTTCCTCTTCCCCAGACTCGTGTTTATACTCAAACGACAGGCGACCCGTCATGAGGGATATGAGGAATTTCAGTTACCCCACAAAAGTTGTAATGAAAGTGGTGCCTTTAGTTCACAAGGGAAATTCCTAAAAAGTTGATTTTTTACAATATTCAAATGTTCAAAGGATTTAGCGCAACCGGACTTTTACAGGGGAAAACCGATCTCGAGATTTTGACGGAAATACATCTTTTGGTGGCTTCTGATACCGAAATTTCTTTTTTTCAAAACGTTTGTCTGTTCGTTCGTTTGTCCGCCTGTGAGAAACATTACTCGCCTAACGTTATAATTTTTCATTTTATTTTTCACAAAACGAATATACCATAAACGATCTGCCCGAACACAGAACTTGCGAATTTCAAATGAATATTTTCATTTGCGGGGTTCTTTTCATTATGGCCCTAGTCTATATTTATTTTTTTCAAAAACTACTACTCATATATTCGGATTTGTATACTTTGCTTTGTTGCTGAGCGGCTACCGCCCCAGACTGTGCTACGTGTGTTGGATACTTACTCTGGATATTCCCTATTGAAAAGACAGTATGGCTCATCGTTAGCGCAGGAAGGTTGAGGTGCTCCATGTTTTGCTTTGTTTGATGGCCCCAGAGCGTTAATGCTTGACGGATTTTCAAACAACCTGAAGTTATCAGGGTATTCTGGAATCAGAAAGACATCAGCATTCACGAGTAAAATATATTAAACAAAAATAGTATAAGAATAAATATGTCAACATGTGTATCTCCAATAAAAATATAATGTTTAATCTGTTAACAATTATATTACCATATTCCTTTCTTGGAGAACTTTTCGAATATAATATGACTATGCCAGGACTACCATGAGATTCCAAATCTGTTTCAGCTGCTTTTGTATCTTCTGCCTCTTTTGCTGAACTTAGAGACGCATATAAAATACAATAAAATGTTAATCTTTTCAAAATGTCTAACATTCCTGAAACAATTTTTAAGTATTTCATTAACAGAGAATAAACAAATTAGGGCTGAAAATACAAAGAATTTTAAAGATGCTAACAAATGATTAAGTTTTTCTTAGAGTTTTTTCCAACCGGAGGCAGCTACCCTCATCAACCAAACGGATTGTATCTCATACTATATACTAAACACTAACACACTTGCGGGTTTCTCAGATCTGGGGATAGGAGAAGAAACATCCATACTCAGGGTGGCATTCGAACTCGCGACCCGTCGTACAAGAGCTTTGCGTTGGTCGCTCTAAACACACCAATCAAGGCCAGTAGTTTCAGTTATTAATTTAATTAATTATCATAAATGAACCTCACGCAAACAATCCCTCGTTATTTAATGGTTTTAATGAGAAAGGATGTGTCTTGAAACAAGTGAAAGAAAATATTGTGATCGTTGAAGATTGCGTAATGATATTAATTGGCGAACTCGCCAGAGACGACGGTTCTTACGAAAATAGCCACCCGAGCGCCCATGGAGATTGCATTCGACGTACTGGCACCGATGGGAAAGGGTCGGCATAGCAGCGGAAACAGCGGAAGAAAGTTGATGTCGAAGGCTTCCTCAGCCTGAGCCACGCGAATGCTCTCGGCTGTCCAGCATCACAGCCCTTGTGGTGTCACCCGAACGGCTGAGAGTATTCGCGTGAAGAAAAGGTTGAAATGGAAAAATGTGGAAGGAGAGGCGTTCGAAGAGTCTGAAAAATAGTGAAAGCGCGCGCTCGTGCCTTGGAGAAGCTATCGCCGCTACACCGAGGATCGCGTGGAAAGCGAAATGCGTAAAATAAAAAGGTCGGTGGCGGACGGTGGGTTCAGAACTAAAAGTCACCCAGGCAAATTTAGGCACCGAATCATATTGTGAAATTGAAAGTGAATGACCTTTGGTTTACTAGTAAACGGTTATTGGTGACAATCCAAATTTTAAAAAAAAATATTTCTCTTCTTTTAGAATTACTTCTTCGCGAAAACAACACTTCCAATAAAGAGTTTATTGTGTCCACTGACATACTGGGTCTGCCACACCACCACCATCGCAACCACAGAGCATCACTCTCTATGATCGCAACACGCCTTCGCAGGAAGAGACCAGACGCGCGAGAACCTCGTAACAAACCAACTCCAAAGTTAAACAAAACGAATCTACTCTTTTCTTATTGGTTGAAGGACGTTGTCATCGCAACAGGGGAGGCGCACGTCAGCTTGGACCGCCGGTATCCTGCAGGCACAAGCTGTGTTAGTACTTGGTTTGTATCTGTAACGCATAGAACTGCTTGCATTGTAACGCTATGTTTGCAGCAAGGGAAACAACTTTTAAATGTTTACTCGCCAGCCGTAAACATTTATGTCAATTTTAGACAAAGTTTAGTCTAACAGTTTTTAAGTTCGAAAAATATATATCTTTTAGTGTTGTTAAACAATTTTGTGGGGAGGCCTGGCTTCCCTGGCCTCCCTTGCCTCCTCTGAAAATCCGCCACTGAAAAAGGTAGGGCGTTACAGAAGACCTCCTGCACCGATAAGGGATATTCCGTCCTCCCGGGCATCGCATCTGCGATCCGGCGACCGCCGAGAAATGCCTAGATCTCAGCCGTTCAACGACCTTGCTAACCTGTTTGATTGGTGCCCACAAGTGACCCACCAATCGGCATCGTTGCAATACGGCAAATGGAGAAGCAGGGTGCTCGCGAAGGGGGCGGTGGTCTCCCATTACTGAGGAGCTCCGGGCACAAATGTGATAAAAATAACATCGAAGGGGGCGCGTACCCTGGGAACACCGCCAGATGTATCTTACTTAGAAACTAGTTATAATAGAACATCGTTTCTCGCCATTCACCTTCTGCCTATACCACCAGCTTCACTGATAAAGTCGACATTCCCGGCGCTTAAAAAAGTTGAACATTTGCATTTGCAATTTTCAAAAATTCAGAGATTTTCATTATCATTATTTCAAGATCTAGTTTTAAAGAACATGTTTCAGTAAGTCAAAAATCGCTATCATCGATATTATAGTTTTTAAATGTTAATTTTTATATAATAATATGATTCGCCAGAAATAGGATCAGCGCCATTTTTGTAAGCGTTTTTAGCTCTAACCGAGGAGAAAATATAGAAAAAATTGAACCCTTTTTAGATTTTAAAAATAATTTGCATTAAATTAAAGCTAAAGAATACGCAAAAACTACTCGTTTTCATAAAAATGCACGTGACTTTGTTGAAGGTTAAAATTTTTTAGGTCAGATTTCATTGAAGAAAATACTTCTATCGTAAGCAGTGTATATTTTAAACTTTCATTTTTTGCCGTTTTCAAAAATTCAGAGACCGCCGAAAATGGAACCTGCGACATTATCTTAAGCGTCCTTTGCTAAACATGAGGAAAACATAAGGAATAATAGGGGGCCTTTTTGAGTATACTTTTAATGAATTCCCTTACTTCAAACAAAAGTTACTCGTAAAATATTCCATTAGAAAACTGTGCATACCTCATTTAAAGATTTTTTGTGTACTTTTCCGTAATACAACGTGTTTCTGCAGTAAAGAGAGTCTTATAATGCTGCTGCAAATATCGGCGATTTTTCGACACAATACTCGTGTTATGGGGTCCTGGTACCGAGAAAGTGGATAAATCTTGTTCCAAAATGTATTAAATCTCCAAACTTGAAAATATCGGTTTCAAACGCACAGGGACTTACAAATACAATTATAAAGAGAATCTTCTGTATGGTTTGGATGCTAGCATTGACCACATACAGACGAACAGACGGACGTTTTGCCATCAAAGAACCCACAAAACGTGTATTCTGACTACACTTGTTAAAGGAAGTACTATACACGTGGTGTCCGGGCAGGAAACTGAATACTGAAAAATTTTCGAAACTTCGAAAATAAGACAATTTTAAGCATATTTTGTCTAATAAAATACTGGGATATTCCAAGTTGTTGAGCCGCAATAAGCCAAAATAAACCCAAAAGTTTGTTTGAAGAATGTTTTCTATGCACACATTTGCATTGCAGAAGAACTGAAACACTCTAAAAACATGTAAATTGTTTATTATTTTCAAAAGAAATCATTACATTTATTCAGAAGGAAAAAATAACCCAGAAATAAAAAGAAGCTGTCGAATTGTGTGAATAGGATGCTTTAGGATGCTTTTTCATTTCTATGTGAAAAGTAAATGAAAAATATATTTATCTCTAAGCCAAATTTAACGCTATAAGTTATTTATGATGCACGAAGAAATGCATTGTTTGTGAACTGGGGGAGGAGGGAATTTTTTGTTTGAAATAGGGGCCCCAAGGATCAACTACCCCAATCCCCCGGTTTATTCTGGGTGCCCCTGCATACACCTATGCTCGGATCCACACTCTTCGGTCAACCATTTCCGACACCGGACTATGCATGAAATCCCGCCGTAAAAAGCGAGGTCTTTGCCGACTCGCACGAGCGGCAGTTCCGATCCATTGACGCCAACGCCAGTGATGCAGGCTTGGCAGCGGAGCGTCTGCATGTTACCTGCTGGTACCGTCTGACCACACCGCCGAGGATCCCGTCCCGTAGTATGACACAAGGACAACTCACCAATACGGTGCGCCGCCTTCACTCTAAAAAAGCTTGCACGCCAGCCGGCATCACTGCCAGCAAGCCACCGGCGACAAAGATAAGGAATATGTCCTGGCACTCTTCAATGCAAGCTTAACCCGAGGATATTTCTCGTGAGTGGGGAAGATTACGAGCGTTTTCTGAATAACAAAATGTGGTGCACGCCCCTTTCTAACGAGCATTTGTACACCTATTGGTCTACTCTTGCTCCAAAGGAAGACTCAAGAACGTGTTTCGATGCGTTTGCAAAAGGAAATACGACGTCTAGGTCTACTATGAGACGAACAACTTGGATGCAGAACGACTAGCTGAGTTGTCTTAAAGCAACAACTGTAGCGATTTCGACTGGGAGGTTCTAGGTTTCGATTCCCGACGGTGGCGCATTGTCGACACTAGTTACACCTGCGGGTCAAATCCATCCGCTATCCGAATCCCAGCGGCCGGCTGCTCTGTCAGGGTAGTTTTCTGTGTTTTTTCCAGTCAATACCAGGCGAATTCCGGAGCAGTATCGTAATAAATGTGTCACCGCCCGCGCGCAATATTTCCTTCCTCAGGTATCCCCTCCCTTATCATTCACATACACGTACACTATACCATCTGACATGCACCATACACGTACACATGTCAGAAGCATTAAAATTTGTCCCGACGGGGGATGTGCCTCACTGGCAGAGATTCTTAAAGATGGAAACTCTGATAAGACAAGGTGTAGGTTGGCGCTGGATCACACGTTCCAGTAGAGGAGGAAAATCGCCTCCACCCGGGATATAACATGCATTGCACTTAAGGGTCTAATGGCCATAGGAGTTGACGCGACCGGAGACACAAAATAATGAAGCAATCGATGTTGAAGGTTTTCGCGAAACAGAATGAGTGCACTCTTTAAGCTTGCTATAAGATATAGGAAAGGGCGATGGAGGTCATTTTACGAAAAATTATGTAAAAGGTAACTTTTCTCTTCTTTTGAAGGTCATAAGTACAAAATTTCATGAAGTAGGAATAAAACTGTATATTTGTGTCAAAGCAAACGTTCTTAATAATATAAAATAATGGTATGCAAAAATAGCCTAAATGACGTCCAACAAAATACTTTACTTTTCTGTGGAAGACATCGAATTTTGTATACCGTTCCCGCGATTAGTCTCGATTAACAGACTGACAGACGGGCGGAGAGACGCAGTCATAGGGACAGGCACAAAAATTGTAAAATAGTAAGTTATGTAACATGTGCAAGAATCACCTCGCGCACATATATTAAATAACCTATTTTTTATCATTCCGTGTAAGAAATATATTTCATACACGCTTTGTAATATTTCGCACAGGCTTCGTAACATTCAACACACTATTAAAAAGAATGAAGTAGTTACATCGCTCACGAAAACAAGCACAAGAACCCTTGCTTCCAAGTGGGCATGTTGAAAACAATTCAGTGAATATCAGGTAAAACCAAATGAAATTATAAAATGGTAGTTATTTTGAAATCACGAAGAGACGTTCTTTTTTTTTAAATTAAGACATCCCTATTGTAACCGAAAACATTATTTTGCAAAATAATATTTTAACCTCAAACGCAAATGTTAACTCAAAAACCTTATTTTAACAACAAAAAAACTTATTTAAAACCCAAATCTGGATTAAATAAAAAAGCACGTTCACTTGATTTTTTTTTTACTTTCCACCGTTGGAAACTTGGTGTTCAAACTAAGATTTTTTTTTTGTTATTTAAGGTCGCATCAACATCTAGGCCATTAACGGCCACTATACCTTTTAACGGTATGGTAACTGTGAAGATGACATGATATGGTGATGACATGGGGTGAAAGGACGAACACAAATGCAACCATGCCCGAGGCGGGACTCAAACTCGCATCTTTCGGTTCGAGATCTTCGGTCCGAGATCGCTACGGCACTAACGATACGGCACTAACGAAGCGGCCTTAACGATCTCGGTCAATCGGTCAAAGTAAGTTGTTGAAGGCAAATAATGAAAATGTCCCTGCAGAAATAGCGTGTGGTACGTCTTTAATTTGCCAATTTCTTTTTCATAATGAAAAAAAAAGCCTGTGTGCATGAAACAAGATTATCTTGTTTACCATATAATAACTAGTATGGCTACAAAAGCTCATATTTTTTCACATTAATTGTAACAGCAACGCAATAGTATAATACTACACGAACCTGTAAAAGTATTTCCAATCAGAAAAAAGTCCCTCGCGCTGAGATTCGAATTCAGAGTTCTTGTAGTTAGAATGCCATTTGCATTGACCTTACACCACGAGCTCCAGAGCATAGTTCATCCCGACGTAAAACGTTGAACATTTAAATGTGCACTTTTAAAAAATTCAGAGATTTTTATTTACATTGTTTCAAAATTTAGTTTAAAAAAATATTTCATTTTGAAAAAATATTATAATTTGTAGTTTTGTAAAATTTATTTTTTGTTTGCAATTTTTAAAAAAAATGACGAAAATGGGACCAACGTCATTTTTATCCCGTGAAAAAATTAAATAAATAATTTGGAGCATTTTTGAGAAAATTAAAATAATGTTTAATATGAAGTACCCGAAAACACGTATTCAGATTCAGCATCAAAAAATTGGATAAATATTACTTCATTTAATATGTATAGTCAGAATTCATATTTTGTGTGTCCTTGATACCGAAAATCCCTTGTCAGCTAAGCGTCAGTCTATCTTTGTCCTAGCGCCTAACTCTTTCGATTTTCCCCAAAGTTTAAACTCCCCGTAATATCTGTTTGAACTCAAGACCTTGTGAGTTTAAAATGGATAGTTTGATTTTTGGAAATGCTTTACGCAAAACCTCAATTTTCAAAATTTTCTTAAAAATGGCTTCAAATTTTCGTATTAAAACTTTCCTAGTATAACGCAAAGGATGTTTAAAAATTGCGCTGGTCACATTTTCGTTAAAATCTCTAAATTATCGAAATTTTCAAAAGTTCAATATATTTTCGGCGACTTCCTATAACTAATGTATCCAAGATAGAGATGTTTTTCTTTATAAATCCATTCACGAAAAACATCTTGAAATAAGGTTATGTACAATTTTTCGAAAACATGAGTAGTCTTTACGTAATTTTATTTTCAAGAAGTAAGTACCGGTAGGGAGAATTTAGAAAAAGTTGTATCCATTTATTCGTTACCAGGGTCCGGTAATAAGAGATTCCTGTCGAACAATCACCGATTTCAGGCGCACGATTACAATACTTCCTCTTCTTACAAAGTAAGGTGGGCGACTTCTGAAAACTTTTTTGAAGATATTTTCTCTTCAGAGTTATAGAAAACTTATTTGCATCGGTAAACGCGCTACATATTTCATTTTATAGAAATACTAACAAAATAGCAACCCACATTCCCGGCTCTACTCCACGAAAACTAGCAAACGGTGAGCTCAACAAAACATGTGCATAGTGATTCTACATTTATATGCAGAAGCAGTCCAAGGGGCCATCTAAGGTTTTGCTCAATGCATCGGGAAACCTAATGAAAAACCTGATCGAGATGGAGGGTCATTGACCCAGAAGCTGAAGTGCATTACTAGTTAGAGGCATTTTTTGTCTTTCTAAAATTACAAAGTACAAATGTGAGATAATTCATTGAATATCATTGTTAATATAAATATAATTCCATATTGTATAAAACAGTAATGGAACAGAAAATATATCACTTGATTCTACGAGCTGGTCGATTTTCATTTTTTAATGTCATCTGGCAATGTGTTGTAAGACAACGTACATGTATCATAGGTGAATTTATTGTAGTGATCAGTTGACACTGACACCTGATGTATATGGTTTATACGTGTGCTGTAATTACAAATATCGGGTTACATGAAAATATGCTCACATCCTCAATTACTTCAGCTTTGAACAAGAGCTACAGATTCGTAAATATGCTATGCAATGAGAAGATTCACTGCTCAACGAAAAAAAATCTTGCAGGAATCACTTTTGCTTATTATTCAATTTTTCCTCAATATTTAAGTCTGTGCTTCCTCGGAATATTATATCACATCTCACGTGGGGATATAACACATACACAATTTACAATGAGCTGCATGAAGGTGGACTGAATTTGAAAGAGTTCTGAATGCGTAACATAATGAACTTAACTTACACATTTCATTTACACGGATATTCCGTTTGAGGTTCGACTGAATTCTCTTCTAGAGATCGGAAATCATGACACTAAAAAATGTAGTTTTGTTCACACTTCATCCAATTAAATATCTGTGAAACTTTAATACTTACATATTATCTCTTACAGACAAATATTTGCGTATTGTCATTAGTCATAAGTCGAATCTTCGCGTATTGTCATTAGTTACGCCACACTAAAAATACGTTAGTCGTCATCGGACGAAATATTTGCGATGGAAAGTGGCACTCACGTATGCTTGTTTAGTTCTCAGTTCATATTTGTACTACAGCAAGCATGTGGACAATGTCGTATATACGTAAAATATGAATAATATATAGCTTAAAGTCTCACTTTCGTGGATGCACCAAGAAATTTTAAAGGAACAAAACTCAAAGAAATGAATTTTTATTATGTAAGATAACAACAACAAAGTAAAACCTACATTCAACAATAATATTTTGTGCTGTTTGGATTCTAACGATGTAAGAAATGTATCCCTTCTAATAGTCTGCTCCTCAAATACCACTTATAATCAATTATAAGTTAACGCTGAATAATTAATTCTGAATACACTTTTTAATATTGTACTTCAAATGATCAATTACAGCAATTACAGATTTTGCATGAGAAACACCAAGTTAGTAAAGAAATGTGAATTATATTTGGAAGCACCAGATTCCTTGAAATTTCACAGAGAACAATTTTAATGATTCATGGATAAGAGCACAAACGAGGGTACAACTGCAGCTCTCATATGTGTTCGTACGAATATAACTTTCACCTTTAATTAAACAAAGAATAACAGAAGTAAAAATTCTATATTTGGGATTTCGAAGCGACTTATGAGTGTGAAAACGAAATTGAAGTTAAATTATGGAAAAGAAAAATGCAAGCGATGAAAATTAATGCGAAAAAGTGAACAAAATTCTTTCTTAAAGTAATCTCTTATGCTCATGAAACTCTTTTGAAGGCTGATGGTGGTGGAATACACTTCAACTTGTAGTTGGCGCCAATTAATAACAGCGAAATAGGAAAATCGCTACATTGACGCCGCCAACGTAGGAACATCTCCCTACAATTTTCTCTTTTAATTTTTTAATTTTAACTTCCCACAACATCTTCTTAAGGGTCATTTACTCCTCATTGCTCATTGCTACTTTAAATATGTGCGTAAAAACAGAAAAATAAATTTTTGCAATTGCTCACTTTTACGTGCGACCGGCCAAATTCATTTCCCGGTGAAATGTCCGCCAGCTCTCACCGTCCTGCGCTGGTCAGGTGAACATACCGGAACGGACGCTTCTTTCACGCATTACGCGCACAGGAAAGTTAAGCTTCTCCATGCTGCTGCTCGTGTCGGGATAACGCTAATTAACTTCCCTAATTCACATCACTCTTCGCTTCGCAACACCGCACTTTTCAGAAGCATACAATGCTTATTAAATAACCATACTGAATCAAGACATTGCAGGATATCTTCTGAAAGTGTCTAAAAATATCAACTCAATATCCCTAATTTTCTTTATAAAACCAGATAATTCATATTGAGCAGTTTACAATAAATTCAGATGCCACAAAACACAAAAATGTATGGAAAAAATATTTTGGATGTTCGGCGATTACTGCACACAGTGAAAATATGACTGTTTGATTTCACTTTTTATAGTTTTCTACTTTTATTTTCTACTTTTACGTGAGAGCTAAATACAATCAGATGAATCCGTATTCATAAAAGATTTGTCCAGGGTGCTATATTTTGAGGGTCGCAAAAACTTTGTATACAGTATTAAAAGTATTTCAAAATAATGGGCAATACTATTTTATCAAATATTTTTAATGTAATAATTACTTTAGTGATAAAATTTATTTTAAAATACTTTTGTACTTCAAGCTTGAATAAAAACGAATTATTATTCTGATATGTTACTACAACGAATTTTGAGTGTATACATGAAGAGTGAGGACTAAAACATCCATATTTTACGCTTTAAACTCAGAAATTACGCAGGTGTATTTTCATATCAAAAGAACTTAATGTGCAAAAAACAATAAGAGTAAAATTTACTATACATATTTACTGAAACTCTTGCCCCATTCACACTTGCAAACTAGTTTATTGCATTATTTTTTTGCAGTTGACAAAGGAAAAATGATAAAGAAGCAGGAATGGAATGAGTCCCGACTTGGTGTATATTGCAACAGGCAATTTCTGACTGCGTACATCCATCTTCATTACTGATCGCCTACTGCACGTTTCAAGCTTGTGTAACTAATTTGTCAGGACGTATCGTTTTATGGACATATACTGAAAATACATAAAAATGTCAAACGTAATAATTCTAGTAATTGCGATATCACTAACGTTGATATAGAGTGAACGGTTATTTATTTGATTTTCAGGCAAGAGTAATATTTTTTTGCGTTGTATATCTGTTCTCAACAATAAATGACCAAGCAGTTAGTTCTCGGTAATACTGAATAAACGTTGTAAGAGCAAGGATACGAATTTCAGAGCTGCACTTCCTCTCCCAATTCCTCACACGCAGTTTTAAATATTATTGACGTCAAATAAATAAAAAAATATCTCTAAATGCACACACTTTGTCAAAAACATGTCTTGTACTAACCGTCAAACACAGCTCAGACGTTGCGTCCGGAGCTCACTGCACTGAAAGAAAAACTTCTGCGTTTTGGTCGACTGTTCACGGTTTTATTTCACTTTCCCCCACTAACTGGCGCGCTCTCACCATCATTTCTCCCAGATCACTTGCAACAACAACACCTATGGTACACTGGTTCTTCCAAATCCGTTCTCATTCAACCTTACAAACAATGGGAATTACTCAACGTCCACATCATTCTGCGTTCCGTGCAATTTCCATTATTTTCATTTATCGGTGAATTAAACCTTTAGTACCCCCGATGACTGAGCAGTAAATCAATCGTTTCCGTTATGCTTCCGTAACCACTGTGCTACTTTTTGAAGTTTGACCTTAAAATCTATTATCAGGGCCTCTTGCAACAAAAACTGAAATTTTCCTACGAAATGCAACTACGTTAAAGACGTTAAGAAGTATAAGAAAGCATTTGGAAGATGAAGAAGTGGTCATGAATCTTCAACATTCTTCCACGTAATATACATATGAGTACTTAGAAATTTGAAAAAAATTACCAACTGTTTTGATTGACATTGACTGTTTTGTCCAATGAAATTTAACAATTTTTGTTTTTTAATCAAAGTGAAAACTACCGACAGATGAGTAAACACATTTTCCAAAACTTGATATCAATCTTCTTAATGCAAACATTGGAGAAATCAATAGTATTAGAAATACTTAAAATTTGAATTAATCAACACAAACATATTTTAAAAGGTATGTATTTCAATCATTTCTATTTACTTAACTAACAGGAAAATAGTAGCCCTAAACTTCACATCTTAATCTGATTGTTCCGTTATTGAAATTTTATTTAAAACGTAGGTAAACCGAATTGAAAGCAAATACTTTTAGTGTTATTAAAATTCCTGCCATTGCCAAACGGCAATTCACTACTTTCAGATAGATTTATGTTCGCATGCAATACAAGTTTTCTTTTAGCCTTTCTTTACACTAGTGCAGTTCTTACTTTAACTTTCTCGTATACTACTACGTAGGGTGTAAGTAGTATTGAAAATCTGCAGCGAAAAGTGCCAATTTTTCTGCTAAAAACTTATTTTTTGTGTACGAAAAGAGTCTTTTTTCTTGATCCTGTATGTGGTAAATTACCTCCTCTAATGCGTTGTACAGTCAAAATTCGCTTCCTGTGGGTCCTTGCTATCGACAAAGTTATTTGTGGCAAAATGTCTATCCGTCTGCCTTCAAACAACACTAGCGCCTTTCACAGTATACTATTCATCAAAATTGATATTTCTCCGAATATCTGGCTGTTGTCGCAGCCAATTGCATTTCATCTGGATATTTTAATTTGTTTGGGAGGGGGCACTTTTCACCAAGCCGTAAAAGCATTTTCGAAATTTTCTCAAAAAGATCCCCGAAAGAGGAATTTTTTACTTGCTTTCATTATTACGTATGTACTAAAGAGTAAGAATTGCAATCGTATGTCGGAAAACAGGAATTTTTTTAAAGAAAAACTTATTATTTTATTTGGCCACTTGGTTTACTTGTAGACCTAATATTATATTCTTAACTTTATAGGCTATCTATGTTAACCAAGTGGCCAAATACAATTAATAAATGAAAAACTCTTATTGTCGGGCACTAGTAGCGAATAAGTAGATCAAGCCACATTTTGTAGGTCTCTGATACCGGTTGACAAATCGATTGACGGCTAAGTTCTGCCTCTCTGTCAACGCCAGTACATCATTAGAGACGATTTTCTCCGAAACTGGTATTCCCAATCGATGTGAACAAATTCGAGACCTGCAAGTGTGACACGGATATTTTGATTTTGGGGGGTACTTTACATGAAGCATCTATAATTTCAAAATCTTCTCAAAAATGGCTCGAATTTTGTTTATTTAACTTTGTTGTCAGGTACTTTATTGAACGCTTAAAAATGACGCAGGTTTCATTTTCGCTGAACTCAAAAAAGTTTAAATTCTTTCGGCGTCTTCCTTCGACTACAATATTGATGATATTTTTTTTCCATTTAATGAAATTAGTTCTTCAAAGATATCTTGAAATAATATCATGTACAATCTTTCAAAAACATGAGTAATTTTCGTGCTGTTTTGCGTGAAATATAGGCATTTTTGAAACAATTTTCTCAAACAAGGCTTCAAATGATTTCCTCGTATGTACCAAAGAACGGCAAAGAAACTGATATTGTTTCCATTTACAGCGAACACTGAATTTTCGAAAATTTCGAAAACTTAACAAAGCAAAAATACAATGTTACTGACCTGGATGACCTAGGTGGTTAAGAGCGTGTAACGGCTAAGCACTTTGGTTCGAACGGTCACGGGTTCGAGTCCCGCCTTGGACATGGTTGTTTCTCCCTTGCCTCTCATGTATGTGTTGTCGCGAAGGACCTCGCGTTCAGCTGACCCCTGATCTGAGGTGTCCGCAAGTGTGTTGATGTCTAGTGTATGTTCGAATATGCGTCCCATCGGGGCTTAAAGGGTAACCGGCTGTCGGCTGGATAAAAAGCCAAGAAAGAAGACGAAAAGTACTATATTGGTGATAGATAGTTTTGTTAAATAAAATCTGTTAAAAAAATTAAATCTCGAAATAAAGTCATTTACAAGTTTTTGAAAAAACTAGTAGTTTTCGCGTTCCTGCATGAAATTAAAGCATTTTATAAAAAAAAATAATTTTCTCGGGAACGGCTGCAATTTTTTTCTTTAATTTATTTCCACGGCAAAATGGATTTGTCTGGCATATCTGCTTGCGATGGCTTCGGTATTCACATTACCTTTTCAAAGCCATATTGACATTTAGGATGTTCGTTTGAAGAGTTTTAAATTGCTTGCTGCGATGCATTGCGAAACGGAGGATGTCTGTTCACATCGGTTGCGAGGCGAGAAATCAATTTGTGAACCTAGTAAGGTTTTATTAGAATGTGATGCTCCCCCGGCTCCTTGTGCTAGGGGCTGGAACGACTAATCGCAATGTATACTTCATCTTATCTGCTAAGACGTACGTATTCCTTTTCAATCTTAGTGAAACCTCTTGTGCATACATAGTTTTCACGACCATACTTTCACATAGGAGAAGGCGTTGTAGCTTGGACCTGTTCTAACCTTTTTTTCTACTCGTATGTTTTTGAATTGTACTAATTCAGAATGATGCTAAGCCAAACTTTAGATATTATGTACTATGCATTTATTTGAGCATTTGTGGATTACTTCCTTATGTATTTTTGCAATAATGAAAAATATGTTTACATTAGAACCATGGAACAACACCAGCGTTGTTCATTGAACCTAGATAGATTGTACCGTGGTCCACAAACACTTTAACGAGATAAAATTCAAATAAAAATTGAACCGCAATTGCAGTGTTGTATCTTGCATTAAAAACTGTATAACGTGGTCAAATTTTAAGAAAATCGATATTGAATAGCAAAATACAATTTCAACAGCAGTCGATGATTGATTCATTATTTAGTTTTTCTAACCGCATCAACCACTGTATTCATTAGTCTCGCAAGTGTGCTGCATGTTATATCCTGGGTGTGGTATACAGCGTTCCTCTAACGCTGGAACAAGTGATCCAGTGCCGAACTACACGTTGGCTTGTAGGTTTTTCCTCTTCATATATCTCCACTAACGGTGCACCACTCGAACCGTGGTAAGTTCTAAGCTTCCGAAATGTGTGGCGTGTATGTGTGTGTGTATGTGTGCGTGTGTGAAGGGAGTAGGAGGGGACAAGGGTGGGAGGGAAAATATCACACGCACAGCAGGACTCGTCTGTAAAGGCACTGATTCGACATTCGTGTGATAGTGATCGAAGAAACTACTGATCAGAGTAGCTGGCCGCTAGATTTCTCTTCCAGTTCTCCTCCGAACCCTAGGACCCTGTAAGGGAAGCTACAAAATATTGCCACTGAGTCATTGCAGTCGTTTACAGAAGTCGAAATGGGAAATGTGAAAAATTCATTATTCATTTTATGAAAAACACTCCATCCATTTGATTTTATTGAAACCAGTCTCAGCACTCTTGACACCAACATTATGGACTGTGGAATTTTCTACTAATCTCTGGAGTAGTTTTTGAGTCTACAGTGCACACTAATACGAACATTTTATTCACAAAGATAAAAATATTAAATAATCGGATATCAAGAAAACTTATTTGGTTGCATTAATTGTATCAGAGGTGTTGTACCTTGAACTGGTCTAAGGTACAACACTTTGATTAGATTCAAGGTACAACACTTGCTCATATTATATTAAAAATACAATCCAACATTTTTAGATTATTATTTTTTTAAACTCATGTTTCTTGTAACTAAGAGAATGCCTTAAAAGTCTATTATCACTAAATAATGAAAAAAAATGTTAAATAATCGTGCGCCAGAAAAAAAAAGAAATTTCACGAGAAAAAACCTTATTGCCTGGTTCTGGTAAGAGAGAAGTGGATAAATCCTATTGCTAAGTTTAGAAAAAAATACTCTAACTCGTGATGCAGCCAGAATCCAAGTTTTGATGGTTCGTGATACCGAAAAATTGCAGACAGACGGCAAAACGTCTATCTATCTGCCTGTCTGTCTGTCCGTATGTGGTCAAAGCTAGTGCCTAAACCATTCAGTCGATTTTCTTCGAAATTGATATTCCTCAATCAATGTGAATGAATTCGTAGCTTTGGGTGTTTCAAACGTATATTTTGATTTTTGAGGGTACTTTACATAAAGCCTCAAAAACATTTTCAACGTTTTCTCAAAAACAGCTCCAAATTTTTTGATTAAATATTGTTGTTGAATAGTGCGAAGAACGTTTAAGAAAATGGTTTAGATCTCATTTTCGTTCACTTCCCCAATTTTTCGGTAATTGCAACAAAAAGCGGTCTTAAAACTAAAAAATTAAAGGTAGACATTTTTTTCAATGTTTGTTGTACAATATTAGCTTTTTTAAAGAGGTCATGTACAAGTTTTTGAGAAAATGAGTAGTTTTTGCGAAATTCACACTTGAAATTCTCAAAAAAATTCTCAAAAACTGCTCCAAATTTGTTGTTTAAATTGTCTTCAGTTTTGTAATAAAGGACAGTAAAAATATGATACTAGTGGTATTTTCTTTTATTGCTCGGTTTTTCGAAAATTCCCCCAAAAAGTATTGAAAACTACACAAACAAACAAACAAACAAACAAACAAACAATAAATAAATAAATAAATAAATAAATAAATAAATAAATAAATAAGTAAATAAATAAATAAATAAATAAATAAGTAAGTAAATAAATAAATAAATAATAGTAGTGCTATAGAATTGCACAGACTCTCCCGCAGTATTTAGTTTAGACACATTCTTTGGTCGACCAAGGGACAATTTTTTAACATTTTCTCGACTTTTCGGCTTCCTAATGCTAGAACTGAAACCACCATGCACTTACTATTACTATTATATAGGTGTTCTTCGGAGGGTACGTTCGCTGGTTCGAGTCTTGGTTGGGGAGTATTATTTGTCAAACTTCTCTGTTGCCTCAGAAACTAACGAGGAATTCCAGAAACTTTATTGAAAACCATTTGAAGCAACTCTAATCACAAATATAATGCGGCGCTTCTGTGGAGTAGTGGTATGAGTGCCGGCCCGTTGATTTTGAGTATAGAGTCTCGTAGTGGAAAAGTAATTTGCTGCTTGAAAACAACTTTTGTTGTTTTATGTAGTAGTACAATGTTGCCTATCATTTAAAAACAATGCGAGAAAGTATGTGCTTTGTCAGAATTACTAGTTTCATAGAAAATCTCTGCTACTCTCCTCATCTACAAGTTAGTATGTCTCTACTGACAAGTCAACGAACTTCTGTGAGTGGTTTTAAATTACTTCTACAGATGAAGCCTAAATCACTGTGTATCCGAGATACTGTGTCCATATGCAATTGAATTGAATTGAATTGAATTGAATTATGCCTTATTTTACGTGGCGAGACTCAGGCCATTAGGCCTGCTCTTCCGTCTGACCACGCAAATTTCACTCCGCTCCTTTCACCAACTACCGGAGAAAGGAGGTATCTTGGGCGAGAAACAGGCGACTTGAATTAAGCTCAGAGGCGTCATTTAGGCTTGAGGATCTTTTACATGCAAGTAAATCTACGAACATGGGACAGCCGGCTTTACTTCCCCTCCGAAGGAAGGCGTATGAAGGATTTTTTTGCCCTTAAAAATCCACGGCTTCGATCGGGTTTGAACCCGCCAACTTGGGTACAACACTTTTCTCTGTTCTAATTGTAGACTTGTTTTTTCTTATGTCCTTAAATTTTATGGTACTTTGTTTATGCATTGTTGTAGTAAATTGGTATATTATAATAAGTTATGGAGTACCTAGTATCATAATAATGATCCTTAAATTACGGTATCATTACTTCATTTTCAATACATGTTAGTGCTTTTAGACATTATTTTGTATACTCTTTGTTCATTAGCCGTTATGTCTTCAAGGTCCGTCATGTGACTGTTGGCGCATAACGTCACTATCTTACGCGTGGCGCTAAAACTCCCTAATTCCCGTCTAATAGGCGTCTAGACGTTGGGTGCGCGGGGAGTCTTCGAACTGCTATGCAAATTGGTTTGGAGTGCAAGAATACGAAGAATAATTATTTGTGTCCAAATGAAGGCAAGCGGCAAAGGAGAGAGCTCTTAGAGAGAATGAGCGCCAGGTGCGTGCCAGGCTCGTGCCAATGGAAGCGGAAGCGGAGGGGGCCGAGCACGAAAGATAGATTGTCAGTGTGTCTTCGAACACTCTCGGGATAGGACTGCACGTGAGCAATGGTGGAGAATGCGTGACTTATCGAAATGCTCATTCGCATAATACTTCTTGCTAGGTGCATTCTGGACATCAGTCTGTGACAAATGAGCAGAAGGCGGGGATACTGGTTTGCTAAATGGGATGTAGTATTGTAAATATTTCGTGGAATTGACACGCGGAGCCCAATGTGTCTACTTAAAGGTCCTCGAGCGCTGGCGTACGCAGACTAAAAGAGGGGACCCACTACATTCTTCATTCCTTTTCCGTTAAATTTTTTATTACATTTAACGTATTTTTTTAGTGAATAAGACAATTGATTTTATGTTGAACCATTTACAGAGTTGTCGGAGCGTTTGGTGGGCTTCTTCCCCAAATGTTATCAGTTCCCTAAATGTCAGCTTAAAAATGGGAAAATCAGGAATTGATCGCATGTATGGAAATAACATGTTTTATTACGTAGAGTTACGGGGCCCCTTTTGAAATTTTCTGAGGGACCATGCCCCCCCCCTAGCCCTCACTCTGTTTACGCCTATGGTCTCGAGCTAGAAGGTAAGCGCCCCAGCGCGTCTGCTCGCTAAGGCGCGAAATTGGTCAGATACAGCATTCTAAAATCTTGATAGCTGTATTTTCAGCATAGGACCTATAGATGTGATAACTACATTGTAAATAACTTGTGTAATAAAATAGTTTTATATAGGAGGTTTGTGGCAAGTAGTTCATGAAGACGAAAAACTAGTGTTGTCGCAACAGCTCATACTTTCTCGTAATAGAGATGATCATTACAACTTATATCCTTCTAATTCTTCAGCCATTTCTTGACAACCTCGTAACAAACAAAGAGTGAGAGGTGCGGAAAAAGTACCTCTCTTTAATATTTTGACATTTATAATTCAAATTATAATGGCCATTCTGACATTGAATTCAGTGTATTTTGCTCTCTTCTTTTAAAAAGTTTAAAGGAAAAAAATAAAATTATTTGTTTTCTTAAGCAAAGCCTTGAATCTCAGCGCTTGGGCTTATGAATTGCACGTCTTGACCACTCGAATAACCCTGTAACACCAGGATGCAGACCAACAACTCATTATTAATGTTCTGCTCATTCTTATGATGGTACCTAACAAAATTCTTTCGATTTAGCCAAACATTGTTCGAAAATACTATATTTCCAAAAGGTCTTCATGAACTGGTTTAAAGTCCTAATATTGAGAAATATATTTCACTAAGCTCTACCTTCCATTTTCAAGGAGTAGTTTGGAAATTTTAGTAATTTCATAAATTTTAATGAAAATCAGATTCACTGTTTGAGCTATTCGATTATTTGAGCAAAACATTGAATCCTGCTTCAGAATATCTTGTTTAGGTACATTTGAAAAATGTTTATTCAAAATTACTACTTAACTACTTTTGAAAAAAATGTGCACGACATTTTGACATCAAATTTTAAAGAACATATTTCATTTCGAAAAAATTCACTATCTTCAATCATGTGATTGTAGAATGGGATCAAAACAATTTTAAACGTTTGCAATATATGATCGCACATCAAAATAACGAATAGATTTACTGGAATCAATCCAATAATACATTTTTTTAAAGTGAGGTAAAATTTAAGGACTTTTTTGAATTTTTTGTTCATTGCAAATGGTTTGTGTCTAGAGACAGTTTTAATGATTTTTTTTACCCTAACCCATGTCAACAACACCTAGGTTTTAGCAGTATCAGTTATCACTTGTTTAAATGTATTCATTAAACTTTGAAATATATTATTTTATAAATGTAGTTTGTATGTACTACATTTGCAAATAAAATGTTGTATCAAAATAGTGAACTTTTCCCTTTTTCAACGATTATTTTATATTTACACGTGTTTTTCCAGACATAGAAAATACTTTCGCGTCGAATACTTACGCGAATACTGCAATATACCATACTATTAGCATATAGCAGCTTGACGCGCTCCACATTCCACTCGCGAAAACTAGTCGGGTCGGGGAAGTCAATCTAATCATGACAATAGCAGACTTTGTATTTTAATTAATACTAATCATACTAATGAATGGTCACGCGGTGACTATCACTAGAGCTCTGGAAAGACAAGTATTTTCATCTACCATTTCCTTGTCAAGCTTAGCCTTTGCGGCGGTGTACGATAAACTGTATTTTGAGTTTCTTTCAATATTAATGTGATACTGAATGCTTTTGTGTGAATAATATCTATTTAGGGCATAAATACAGTTGAAACATTGAAAGATACATTTTTTGTTCAAAGAGATGCAAACTTTACACTACCTATTCAAATAGTTTGTACTGACGTGATATCGGTCGTTGTGGCAATATGTGACGATACGTCAAGTTATTTAAGTAACTGCTTAAAAAGACATTAATTAGCTTAAACAATAGTGTAATTTTATTTATAAAGAAATAAAACTAGTGGTGCTACAGAATGGCACAGACTTTCCCATATTAGTTTTCTATTTCCTTTGGTCTCGGTTAGCTACGAGTATTCCAACTTGCCACATTCTCTTGCCTGCTGCCATCGCCGCCCAAAGTACATTTTTTGACATTTTTTTAATTTTTCGGTTTCCTAATTGTAGAGCGGAAATATTATATTAAGATTATTAAAGAACAATAAAATCTCTTCCTAAATGACAATTTTCTTTGAAAAATTTGGAACGGTTTTTTAAAACACTGGAGTTTAAGCGCTACTGTTAATTCGAAATTAGAAGCTCTTTTTCACATAAAATTTTTGAATTTTCGAAAAATTTAATTTGACGTCATATTAAGTACTTTAAGTGTTTACAAATTGCTTGAAATGTGCATATCAGCGGCGTGAGAGATCTTTCAAAACATTTACATTTGTGTAATTTTTGAAAAAAAAAAAAAATACATCGAAATTAACTTTACGTCATATTAAAAAGTATAATTACTACTTTTCTTTCGAAATGTTTAAAGAAAAAATTGGAGCCGCTTTTGAGATAATGACGTTTGAGCTCTTCTGAAAATGCGGAATTTTGAGCTAGTTTTCACAGAAAACGGTAGTTTTCGAGAAACTTTATATGACATTATTTAAAGCACGTGTACTCATAAATGCAATAATGTAAACAAATTGCACCTACTATAAATTTTAACGACATGAGAGGCGAGTCAAACAAATACATTTTTGTAATTTTTGAAAAAAACAACAAAAGAATAGCGCAATAAGGTGTTTAAGTCATCTTATAGAGTAAATTTAGCACTATCCTTACCAAAAGTTTAAAAGATTAATTTTGTAGTTGTAGGAAGACACCGAAAAAAGTACACTTTTGAAATTTTTGAAATTCAGAGTTAACCGTGAAAATTGGACCTATGCGAATTTTATAAATGTATGTTAAACTATTATTAAAGAAATTTAAAGAAAAAAATGGAGCTGTGGTTGAGAAATTTTTTAAAATGTCCGGGGGACTTTATGTACAGTACCCTCAAATTTTGAAAACTTTTTTCAAAATCTCAAAGATTCGATTCAAACCAGATCGACAAGATTTCTTCAATTTGGAAAAAAATACTACGCATGGTTTAGGCGCTAGTCGTGTTCACAGACACCAGACGGACGTTTTAAAAAAGGAAGAAAAAAAAACTAAACTTTTTCGGTATCAGGTGACCCCAAAACATATTTCCGTAGAAATCTCGAAATCGATTTTCCGCAGCATTACGTAACTTTTCCTATACTACATATTACTCCATATATATGTACGTACACGAGAAAGTAAAAACTAGTATATTTGTTTTTACTTTCTCGTAAATAAATCGTAGAAAGAGAAAGTTATGTATCTAATGCTGCAGGAAAAAAGTGCCGATTACTTGACAGAAAAACACGTTTTGAGAGTCCTTGATATCCCAAAAGAGGATTTTTATTGTTCCTAAGTGCAATAAATTGCTTTCTCGAATTCGTAATCAAACTCACGTTTTCTGGAAGCACGATACCAAAAATGTGTTGTTTTTTCTCATGGAGTTTTAAAATAGGGCATTTTTTTAGTGGAACCGGAAAAAGGACCGATGAAGTAAAACCGGAAAAGATTTCTCGACTCAAAACCGCTTTTTGTGAGTCTCTGATCTCGAAAAAGTGGATTTTATTTGCTTTTAAATGTAGTAAAGTAATTTCTCACACTCGCACAGTAGTCAGAATCTGCTTTTTGTAGGTGCTTGAAACCGAAACAGAACCGGACATTAATAATAAAACAAAACGACATTGTTTTGTTTATAAGAATTTTTGCTTTTTTGAAACAATTAATGAAATAATTTTATCGTATCGTCAAACATATCACGTCAACAATCAGTTTCAGGTAGGTGTGATGTGGTAATGTCCTGGAATGTGAAATGAAAACTATAACATAGTGATTTTTCAATATGTAGTATGCAAGAAACTCCAATTTCGCATTGATATGGGGAAAATACAATTACAAAAATCGATTTCAAGTATAACTTTAGGCAAGAAACGCGACGTTTTAGTCACTTAAAATTCATTACAAAATGATTAAATAAGGCATTTAAAAATCATTAGACCTGAAAAGTTAAGTTTCGGACATCTAAAACTGATCACAAAAGGATAAATGTTGGCATTTTTATTATTCAGGGGAGTCAAATACTTTTTTCACATTTATAACAGTTACTACAAGCATAGTATTTAATTCACTTTCGTAATGAAACAGCCCAGTATATAATCAATATTCGTATTGCCCCCCCCCCACACACACACACACAGAGAAGAAAACTTGAAATTATCTTTTTTACTTTCTGGAGCTTCACGGCTTGAGCCTATTTTGTCAGATTCGCCTTCGCGACAGAAGACTTCAGCCTGACCTATGTCTTTCCTCGTCTAGTCAGCGTAGACGACACGCCGCGGCGATAAGCCTCAACTTGCTGCACAGAGAATGGATGCAATTGCCTAAGAAGTGCGTGCTGACTGGAAACGAGAATAAAATATTCTTTATTTTGACTTGCAAGGTTCCTTAAGTTCAGTGTGTTGGGTGAGAGATTTCTGTGAGTAGTCGATTGCGTATTTGCCGAGCAGGGAATATACGCGTTTCGGGAAAGTATTTGCGTTTTGGTACAACAAATTTAAAATTGAGTAATGAAAATATGATAATTCTTCAAAATTACTTGTTTTAGGTACTTTTAGGCAAAAAAATCAAGTCATCAGCTACCCTTTTAGGACATTTTAGACATTATTAAATATCAACAATTATTTTGCCAAACCTCCTTAAGGAACTAAATAGGTGTCCTAAAATCCGAGGTCCACTTATTACATTTTCATGTTAAAACTCGTTCATGTTTGTTAAAACGCGTTTGAATACGCCTCCATACAACATACGCGAAGCGAGATACATAATACTCCTCTACCTAGAATCTTAATTTGTTGCTTCACAAGGGATAGTCCAACTCCTGTGAAGTGTCCTTAACCCTACCCCTATCCCAATTCCTTCCCAATTCTGGCCACTGGGTAGTGACGCAGGATCGCGTGGTAGTAGGCACGTACGCGAAGGTGCTACCTGGCGGTCCTCTTGACAACTGATCATACATGACGGATATGTCAATATTCATGGAGAATTAATCCCGCACTATTAATGGTGAATTACTCCGAAAGCTCAAAGCACTCAACACCTCCCATGGGGCTAGGAGACGCGTTGCGACAATTGTAGATGCAACAAATTTAAAAAAAACAAACATGATAGAGTTGGGTTATACACTAAAACAAAATGCTCCAAGGTTGCTGTTCGAAACATTGACACTTGACTATTCATTTAATTCAGACTCCCAGATTGCATACAGATAGAATACAGAATAAAGATGATTTCACCTTTAACTTTATTTGCCCAATACAGCATGTGCACTTCACCTCTTAACAAGTTAAACCAGTAGCTGATCTGAAACTACAATTTAAATCAACTACTCAATTATTGAACAAAACTGAATTACTGTTGGAAATATTATGGTTTTGAAGAGGTTAAATGCATATATTCTTTGATATATAACACACAGACAATTGTGTATTAAGAACTTATAATGATCATTTATTTTACTCAGTGCAAACATTTATTTTAGGAAATTGTAGGTGGGATTGATAATGAAGATCACAATTTTCAACTTGATTTATCACTCTTTATTTCAAAGGATTTTTGTAATCATGATAATACTACATTCATTCCTCAGCAATCTTGCCAAAGGAGATCACTTTTCTTGCAGACCTTCAAAGATGCTAGTTATAGGTAAAGATTTAGATGTCATTTTAGTTCTTAACATCTTATAACCTTTTCTATAAACACAATTAAATACAATAACATTTGTCTTTTTGACAGAAAACAAATTGGATGCTAGAGTGTCATTGTCAAGAGCACATGGCGTGCTTGTGCAAACATTATTTAACTGCATTATTACTTGTAAAATAAGTTCTAATAAAGAAGTTGTTGAGAGTAGATAGGAAATTGGAAGTATTGACAGGGAAAAAAATGATCTGTTAAATAAAAGAAAGGTAAAGAGGACAACTTTGCATTTCAAGCACCCATAGACTTCATGGAGGACATAATTTAAATATGTTTCATATCTTTGACAACAGAAAATATAATAGTAAATATTACTTATAATATCTTCCTTGGTAACATCCAAATACAACATATTAGAACATGTGTATTACACAATTATGCCTACACAATTTATTTACCCTTCAGATGATTCATCACCTTCATTGGTCTTAACAATATTGTAAGAAACATCACAAGATGCATTATAGTTAATCTTTCTCCCTATTTCTTTCATTGTGGTTAACACAGAAAACACATTTCTTGCAAACTTACTTGCTTATTCATGTATGTGACAGGAACAACCTGAAAATTTCATCACTTATAACATCTAATACAACAATTATATAACTGCAAGTAACATGTATGACTCACTGTTCTTTTTGGTTCTGGATTCAGCACAACCGATAGAGCAAAGGAAAGCTGCCTGCAATAAATATGTTGCAGAACTAAGAAGCAGCAGACGTGTATGTTTTACATAACAAACAATGAAGAGCCTGCTTGATGCCATATTTCATGGACATCACTAATGGTATGCATTTTGCATTATTTTTCACAATTGTAACTATTTTTGCCAGATATATCTGAAAGCTGAAGCGATTTATATTTTTACAGTCTTTTGTAAATGGATTAATGTTGGAAATTCAGCATAACTATTTCAACAGACAATGATGGTAATGGTCATATATGCATATTTCAGTACACATATATGTTTATAAAGAAATCTAAATAAAAGGAATATATGGAACTCTCTCCTTTTAAAAGTTTTCACATACATATATATTCATAGCTTCAGAAACCTGGATAGTACATGTGTCATAAGCTCTTACACAAATTTTTAATCAAATACCAATGGTATTTGAAAATCTGCTTCACGTATATAAGCTACATTATTCTTGATATACAGACTTGTAGCAAATAATGTCAGCTTAAAATTTCAGTTTCAATGTAGTCTTCTACAGTTTGACATGAATTTATTCAACAATTTTCAATGATTCCCTTAAGCTCTGAATAATTATATTAAATGTGTGCAATTTCTGAAATATGCCAAACAGCATTTGCAACTACTGGTATATATAACATATACTAAAGTATATATTATATAAATGTAGCTCTGATTGAATGATGATTTACCCCACGAGACAAAGATGGACTACTCGATTCCAGGTGGAACATCAGCAACTGATATGCCCAAACTTACTCAAATGAGTTATCGCAGTTCATGAGCCAGTATTGTAAGTAGGAATACTGTACATTTTATACTTTCCCTTCTTTGTCTGGTGAGTCTTTTCCTTTGCCCCAAAATTTGTCAAATCTTGTTCTAGCTTTCTCTAAAACATCAGATGCCAAGGAACGTCCAGAGGAAGGGGAAACTATTGGAAGGACTTTTTGAGGTTCTTGAACAGGTATATCTGTTCCTAATATATCCGTTGATGGAGGGATGTCAGAAGGAGTCAGTGCTTCTTCTGATGCATATTCCCCAGTCTTCTGTGAAGTAATATCAGAACTATCTGTGTCCTGCTTTGGCATTTTACTGACGCTTCTTTCTGGGCTTTGACATTTTAATTGTTCTTCCCTATCAGTTGACACAGAAGATTGCCCTATTTGTCCCCCTTCTGATTGTGTTCCTGACTTGGTCTGATCTCCTCCACCCACAGTAGAGGAATCAAATGCAAAGGAGGGATCTTCAAGGCATTTCTGTGTTGAACTAATGGCTGATGTTTCAGATTGGGGGGTGGAGGATGAAGGAAGGATATTTGTTTCATCTGTTTCTGGTTTATTTTGTATATCAGTTGTAGATTCTACTGGTCCAGTAACAGGTGAAGTTGCCACATCTTGTTCTGTATCTGATAATGGAGAACGCCAGCCTGAGAAGAAAATAAAATTGCCAATGAGTAAAAAATTAATTACACTTTTAATTGATTAATATAAAGATATCCAAAAAGTATGGGTTTTCTTCTAAAACCATGTTTTACAATTTTTTTACATGCATTTTTACATGAACACAAATTATGCTCATACTTGTACATGCATTCAATCTCATTCAAAGAAATGGTTTTCACTATCCACACAGTTTACCTTACTAGTTTACATCTTAAGTTTTGAATACGTTCATAGCTCCATTTAGCTCTTCTTTAGCTGAATTATCTATGTAAGCTTTGAAACAGTCTTCAGAAGTTTCATTTGTAACTAAATTTCTTTTTAAAATTATCTGAATTTACTTGAAAATATTGAGAAGTATTTTCGAAAGATTTATTACCCTTATTACTCTATACTAATAATTATAGTTATATTTTAGACATTCACAAGTATTGGTATCCTCCAACTTCTCCTTCTCAATTGTTCTCTTGTTTTGTTTTTGTGCTCCTTCTTTAAATTTGACAATTTGATAAACTTCTCTGATGTCAACCCTGCTTTTGGAGATTCATCTTGTGGCAATTTTCAGAGCAAGTAGACTGCCTGTGGAAATCATACACTTTCTGTATCGTTACAGCTAATTCATGCACGTTTGCCCTCTTGATATTTTTATTTATTTCATATACTAATTAATCTGTAGCTTTGTTGGTTTTGGATTCTTGATGAATACCACTGTCTAGTTATCAAAAGAGATCAATCAATGTTTTGGAAATTCCTTCTGATATTGTTTTTAATTTAAGAAAAATTTCTATTTAGAAGAGACATTGTAGATTTTTCAAAGAAACACATGATATATTATATGTCTCAACTGATATTAGAGACAGTCAAAATAAAATTATGTCCAATTTGTATTTTGGACACAGAAGATATCTTTGGTAGTTATTAGCTTCATCCATTTGGTATTTCCTCACAGTACACAAGTATATGAAACTCCGAATTTCCTTCCTTGAAATTCAATTTCTTGTGTAGACACCCTTTGCAAATAATTCAATCTTACTTAAAAAAATGTTTATGATTGTCCTTACAGTTTACCTTTGGACACTGTCTAGTCAAGCGTACAATTAGTTCACAGCTTCATTTAGCACGTCCTTAGATGAATCGTATAAGGAGCTTCGAAACAGTCTTTAGTAGTTTCATGGATTCTTCAGTGCTTGTTAGCTTTTTGTTGCTTGCTATTTTCATTCTACAGCATCTCTTCATTTGCATTTATAAGCAGTTGCGTTATAAACAGCATTGCAGCACCCATAACTGTAGAGGGCGATAAAGCTAAGAGGGTGCAATGTTCCAAAAAATACCCAACACAGATTTTTTAAATTAAAATTTTGTTTTTAAAATTGTAAGGATGCTAATATTTTCATATTTAGAAAGATGATGCAATGTTAACAAATGTGCAGGCAGTAAGTCTGAACAAGGTTTTCCCTCTAGTGAATCTGAAATTTAAGGTGGGGAGATCTTTGGTTATATGTTCTGAGCTGTATTTTGAGATACCTGAAATAACTCTTTCATTGAAATATTTGAAGCACATGAACCTATGATGAGCACATTCAGTGTGTGTTTTTTTAATATTTCTGGAATTCTAGATGTATTTGTACACATTTATTTCATATTAATAGTTAAACCAATTTGTACACATTTATTTCATATTAATAGTTAAACCATTTTCAGTGTTTTCATTTAATATATATTCAATTTGATATTAGAATCATATATTTTATTAATGATTGTATTGATTTTTATTAACAGATTATAACAGACAATAATGAATAACAATAATCAAAAAGATAAATAGTCATTTATGCACCAAAGGCATTATAAGAGTTCTAATGATCTAATGGCAATAAAATGCCTGAGGGCCTTTGGTCCTATGGCTTCTTGTCACCTGAGATCATTAGAACCAGCTAATGGCTGTGGTACATACATAATTTTATTTTTTTATTCTTTTATTGCTTCAAATTTACTTATTTACTAGTTAACTACACTTCACTTGACTCAATTTGTCATTTCATATTTCCCTCCTATAATTTACTTCATAAGAGACCGTTCAGTATCATTCAACTGTTTTCATATTTCCCATGTATCCATGATCCTCTCCATCCAGATATGTTTTGCAGTGTATATCGAGCTCTGTATCGAAGGCAATAATAAGCTATAATGTATCAGTAAAAAATAAAAATAAATTATTTATAAGCAAATTGAAAAATTATTTAAGCAATTTAATAACAATTAAACAATGTATATTACACTTAAATGCTCACAAGGGGATAAAAATATCTTCCTGTAATTTCTAGATAAACTTGTTTAAAGAAATAAAATATGGTGGAAAAATGTTTCAAAATATAAATATTTTACCCATAAACAAGCAACCAACTGTTGGGCATTGTTGGCTCTTTTTTAATACCATTTAGGAAAGACTCGAAGGTTATTATACCTTCTCTTTTATTATTTTGTTTCTCTTCCTTCAATGCAGTGTCTGCATGCAATGTTTAACCAATTTTGGCCAATTGACAATGAAAAATTTTATTTCAGTTTGTGTAATGTATTAAGGCAAGCAGGTTTTGAAAAGCACTGTATAATATTTCATACCCCAAAAAAACTGTTGGAAATCTTGAATTAGATGCAATAATTGAAAGAATGGTATTCATTTGCTAATCAGTTTGTGGGTGATTGCACATCTGGTATTGATTTTTAGACAGTTTAACTACTGATTTCTGAAGTTTTCAGTGATATTATGTAAAAGCAGCATCATCTCTGGCCATCTAACAAATCTAAGTAATAGAACATAAGATTGGGCTTAATTGATCTATGACACAAACATTTTCATAGTTATTCAAAGTTTTAAACTTCAATTCTGTACTGTCACTATCACTTCAACCACTGAGAGCTACAGTAGTACCAATGAAAATAAGTTTAGTTGAGATCTTATCTTCTTAATAACTCGTAATATCGAATATTACACACACAAAATAATTCTCATCTAGGAAATCAGTGAATGTGATAGTATTGTATGTGAGAATTATATAGTTCTAAACTTCTTGACCATATTTGTCTCTTAAATTCACCACAATAGTTGCCAAGACATCTCACAATGCCTAGCTTGATGACAAAAAATCTGAGGTAATAATGACAAATTTTCTTTTTGTGGAAAATAAAAGGTACAGTCCCTTTAAACATTTTCTCTCTAAGACCAATGTAAAGGTTGTAAACCAATGTAAACCACTCACAAAACAACTAGGATGGGATCAATGTTCAACAAGAAGTTCAAAAAGTTGGAAATGTTTATATATTTTGGAATTCAGAAATATTTAGTGACTTTTCATTTCCAAATTCTTGAGATAAGTTTTAACGAAATGAAATAAATAAACATGCACAAATTTATGTGTACTAATATTCAATCAAATTAACATTTATAATGCACTTACGTATGCATACCCATAACAGCACACACAAACATCCGCACATGCACATGCTTTCACATAGACACATTTCACACACTCATTCACAACATATAAAAGTATGACTATCTGCACTGAAACCTTTTTTTGAGGTTAAGAGGAATTGTACCATATGAAGTTTTGAAATGACCTTTACATTAACACATATGTTTTAATTAGTAATTTACCTGATGAAATTTGTGCTTGATCAGGTAGTTCTGGTGGAGCTGATTGAGGAGCAGGTGGGGGGATAGCAGGGGGTGTCCATGCTTTCACTTCACTGTGAGGTCGATTTACAAGTTCTCCTACAACAGAAAATGAGAAATTGTATTCCAAATCCACATTCTTGTAATCCTTCAATTTTCAAGGACAACATTACAAACTTTACATTGAAGCAAGCCCAGTCTATTGGGAGAATCAAAGGCATGGAGCGTGAATATCAGCAAAAGATCATCCAGTATCAAGTCAACAGCTGAATGCATTATAATCATCTCATCCACTTTCAAAATCCCTTCAACAGGTCACTTAATTTATTAAGTTACCAATTTTGATCTGCCACCATGCAAAGGGCTTCTATTTTACTAAGAAACATTATATCTCACTAAATACACACATCTTAATTTTAATTTCATCCTAGATACAAAAAATAATACTTTAATATATGACATGTTTTGAATCTGCTTCTCATTCACCAATTGTAATATATCATGCATACATAGTCAGTGAAAATTGAATCTATCAGAAACTATCTTTAATGTTAAGTATGAAACACGCTTATAGAAGCAATTATGAAACTGGTATAATGAATAATAAATCCTTTCAAAAGTATAATGTTAGGAACCTAGGTACAGAAGTGCACAAGTGCCAGGGTATTATTTTATTATAAAACAATTCTCTTTTCTCTGACATGCTTGTGCAATAATAAAAATAATATGAATCTCATTTAATAATACATCTGTTAATAAAATCTCTCCATAGGGTATTCATATCCATCTTTTGTAAGGAGTAAGTTGATACTAGAGGCCACTAAGGAGAGTAAGAGTGGTGCAACAGCAAACTATAAAATTTGTGATTAAAGCACTCTTGGTCTTGCAATCTCAATTATCTAAATGACATATAACAGGGTGGTAAATGATGATTTTTTTTCTGCAAGAGCAATCATCTTTTCTTTATCTTGCATCCATTTCACATTTCACAGTTTTTAAATTTTACCTTAAATTTGGTATACATATTTAAAGGAGTCACAGGTCTATAAATACTACATTAGACTAAAGTTTACTTACGTTGAATCTACACATCTTCATTTGTTGAAATCTGTTCCATCATAACAATAGTTAGTTTTCATAAGTCATTTTGCCAACACTACAGCAATTGAGGTGCAGTAGAACAAAGGCAATGAATTGGGTGAAGTTATTAGAAATTGTGAAAAAATGAAAAGAGATGCACTGCACTGTTATCTGCCTAGAACCATAGTACCTAATGTTTATAATTATTTAGTTTCTAATAAAAATGTTTTGGGTATATACAATGTTTTATGTAAATTCTGAAGGCCGCAAATTTGGAGTTACTGTAGAAATCGTTGAAAATTATGAGTTGGACAGACTCAAAGATGTTTTATGTTAATCACATAAGCCGATGGCTGTAGCCATGTGAAATCACACATTCATTGTAAAGCATTACTGTCTATCAAGTGATTTATGTAGTAATTAAAGTATGAGTTGTAAATACAACACTTTCTGCTCGCGGAGAGTGTACTAGTGTATTTTTGTCCAAACATATCCACATTTCACTTTTGAAACCTTTGGGTTGATTGATTAGGTTGACAAATGAGCAAAAATGACATCCTTTCCCAGTAAGTAAACTATATGCCTAAATTTCTCTGTTTTTTATAAGTTCCAATTTTATATCAGCATGAGAATACCTACACCAAATTTGACATTATCACATTAATAACAGGACTAATATGATAATTCCAGTGTAATTACTATTCAAATTTAATTTATTAGTGCAACTGTAGTGTGAACTTTATAAACCATTCGAAAAAAATTAATTTTAATTTATGTTCACAAACAAAAACATAAAATTTAAAACAAAATTATATTCTTCTTTTCTGAACTCCCTGTATCAATTGATATGTAGGCTAGGCTTTTATTGACTTAGCAGAAAGTAGTACTTAAGTAAATTAACTCAGAGGATGATTTCTTAATTCTTAGGTTAATTCACGTTTAGTACCTCCATTCAACGATTAAATATAAATTTCCAAATTGATTATACAGTTATTATATTATACATCTGTTTCTCAGTATTTACATTGCAAAATTTGATTTCATGGTAAACAATATTCAGAAAACAGATATTACTTGCTCTCCTCAAAGAATATTGCATTACTTGGCTGAAAAATGTTAACGATAATTTTGTTACTAAATGAGTTTGATTCAGTGCAGAGTAACATACAAACAAACTTTAATGGAAATATTTGACCAAAAAAACTTAACTACTAAAAGAATTAACTACTGAGATAAGAAACTGTAATATATAGGCAGATCCAGTTACATTTTTCTTGATTATTCATCTTAACTGTAAGAAAGAAATTAATTAACTAAACAATGGGTAGCAAAAGACACAGGTCTTATTTTAATAAAGTAAAAGTAGTTTCAGTAGGCTTCCTTCAAGTTGTGAAAACACTGTATTATAGTATGCATACAACAATGCAAAATCGTCATGTAATATTCTAAAATCTATCTTTCACTGAAATATTGGATCAGGCTTCTGAACAATTTACTCTCAAGGATTTTAATAAACAAAGGTTTATTAAATCACAACTTGAAAATGAATTTTGGGCTATAGTAAAATAAAAAACAAACAAACATTGCATGGTTGAAGTAAATACATTAATTTAAAATATTGTCTGTTAAGATTTGAAACCAATTATTTTCCTACACTTTGATTTCAATGAAGCTAATTTACATATCAATATAAATCTTTTGTGAACTAATTCTCCTATGTGCACACCAGACCCTATGTGCAGAAAAGCTTGAAATTACTATTAAAATAGTAAAACGTGGCAAGAGTATTGACACCCAAAGAAAATCATTTTGTCATCCAAATATTAAATGGAAATAATTTGGCATTAAATACTGCATATGTACTACCATGATCATTCAACGAACAGATGTTCTCAGAGAAATAAGTAGAAAGCAAGCAACTAATTTTTCATGTCAATTTAATAAAATAATACTAATCTTACACGAAATAAAAAAGGATATTTTGAGAGGAATTGTCATTCATAAGCAAGTGATTCGCAAAACAACTTTATACATTGTCCATTCTCATGTTTGGGTAGTCTGTTACATTGCAAAACCTCCAATGTGTTCAAACACTAGAAATTCTTAGGCCAAAGTATTATCATGCAGACTGGTTTTATCTACAGTACTCATGAATGTCAGTTGAAATTTTTTTACAAAACTCGTATTTACAGTGATATTTCATTCACAAGACTGTAATTAATGTTTTAATTAACACCTATATTTGAAAACAATTCATTGACATTGGTTCTAAAAATGAACTCTTTAAGAAAGAGAGCAAAGTGTGAAATCATGGTGAAATGGTTGAAGTGTTCGAAGTATGATTCTTAAAGTAGAGATTTCAAGTTTTAATTTAATACCAACTGAAAGAATTTTAGTTGAAAATTCACAAAGCTATAATAATTTGAAAAGTGCCAATTTTACTTTTTTTGTAATGACTGTATGTAATGAATGTAATGACAGTGTATAATTCTTATTAACAATAAATTATAATACAATCTCACTTGGAGCATGTCTTTGAAACTAAGAGAAATACAGATTTGCCAGTGGAGGTAACTGCAGACCATATTGTGCTTTTTGATTCATTCGGACTTTTCTAGAATTGGACTAGCTGAGACAATTTGATTAATGGTTTCTAACCTCTTCCTGACAAATAAGGAATTTATCATCCTTTGAAATATTAAGAACCACTTTTATCATCATGTCGTGTACTCAATGTCTAATCTTGAGCAGCTAAAACAAATCCTTTCCATTGAGGCTTAATTCTTCCATTTTGAAGATATATAAACTATTGGACTTTGTTTACCAGACATACTCTTTTAGAAAGAATCCTCTCATTTTACTTTCTAGCGCCCTTCCGTGGTAACAAGATTATTCGCAAGTATTGTAATCGTGGGCCGAGAAACGGCGATTTTTCGACAGAAAAATTCTCGTTGACGGGCGCTGGTAGCGAAAACGTGGATAACTCTCGTTCCTATATGTAGTAAATTACTTCCACTAACACGTTGTGTAGTCTGAGTCAAAATTTTGTGGGTCCTTGATACCGAAAAATTGCCTGACGGCAAAACGTCTGCGTCAATCTGTTCGTCGGTCTGTCTCTCCGTCTGTTTGTGGTCAACGCTTGCATCTAAACAGTTCACAATTTTCTTTTTTTTTAATATTGATATTCACCGATCGATTTCAACGAACTCGAGGCCCTGAGAGTTTGGAACGGATATTTTGAATTTGGGAGTACTTTACAAGAAGCTTCAACTTTTTCAATTTTTTTTAAAACATAGCTCCAAATTTGTTGGTTACACTTTGTCATCGGATAGCGTTTAAAACACTTTTAAACTGGTGGAGTTAAAACAGCATATACTTTCTCCCCCGCATTTTCACGCAAAATTACGCCAAGAGTACTCAAATTTTCGAAAAATTGTACATGACCTTATTTCTAAACCTACCTTTAAGGAACTGATTTAATTATGGGAAAAATCTGTATCTCTAATATTTTAGTTTAAGAAGACTGAAAAAATTTTGAACTTAAGCAATTACCGAAAAATAAGGGTTTTCAACGACCATGAGACATGCACCATCCTCTTAAATGTACATCATACTATCCAACAACAAAATTTAATAAAAAAACGATGGCACCATATTTTTGAAAATTCTTGAAAATGTTCCAGAGGCTTCGTATAAAGTACCCCCAAAAATTGAAATGTCGGTTCCAAATTCAGGGAGCCGAGACATCATCCACATCAATTGGGCAGATCGATCTTGGAGAAAATAAACGTTTTAACAGCTAGCGTTGTTCACAGGCGGGCGGACACAGACGGACGGACATTGGATTATTCGACATCAAGGACCCTCAAAACACGGATTTTGACTACACCACATGATAGAGGATTTTAGTTTCTAAATTTAGTATCCAATGTATTGTTTACCAAACTGTTGCTAGGCAACCCTTACTACACCTGGAATACGTGGTAATGAGCTAGTTTACGCACTCCGAACGCGGAAGTATATGGCATACTAGTTGGGAAGGCTGCGTTTAGTAAAAACACATGGCGTACGCGCAGGGGAGGCAAGTATTGCGTTTCCGTGAAATGCTTAATTTCCTTTTTTAAAGAGGAAAGCTCGCGTTTAAGTAAATCGAACACAAAAATAAAATATAAATATATAAATTAAAAGAATGAATTAAATAGAAAAAAAACTGCTCTTTTCCGAGAGATTCAGCAGAAAATCAATGATGAAACCACCACATACTGGGGGTTCAAAAAGAAACTGAACGTTTGAAGACCAACTTTTGCCAACCGGCAGATGAAGCGCGCTTCTAGAGTCCTTAGATACGCATCTACGACTACTGAGCACATCTAGCGAAAGGTTTAAACAGCAAACTGCCGTTTGCTACCGTTCTTTGCTATGGCCGTGTGTTACCGAGCTACAACCGCTTAAGTGTGCACGTGCACAAGGTGTTCGTCGGATTAGTGCCAAAGTAACAATGGAAGAGCTTGAAGAACAATGTGTGCGCGAGAAGTTTTTCTACGAACTGCGCAAATCTTTGACAGAGACATTTCAATTACGTAGAGCATGAGTCTCACGCTATGCTCTGAATGGTTTAAGCGGTTGAATGTCGGTCGGTGACTATCCCAAGGTTGGACGGTCTTCCACATCAACAGATGATGAGAAAGAGAGAGCAAATTCGTGCTGTGATTTGTGGAAATCGTCGATTATATGTTCGAAAAGTTGCTGACGAATGCTTCCATCAAGAGATTTTTTCGCATATGAATAATCAGGTGTGACGTAAACGGCGGAATGATTTTTGATGTTATATTTTACAAAGATCTTAGTAGCTGAAAGTTTTTTGAAACTGTATCACTTGTCATCAAAGCATTGAAAGGTGGCCACTCTTCAGACAATATTGCAGTCCTAAAATTCCATAGCAGGAGATTCTTTGGGATCCATTATCTAACTAATGTTAAGGCCAGGTGCAACACGAGTTAACTTAACAAATATACGATTACTTTCGTTGTAAACATAGCAAGAAACATTGTATATATTTACCACTATGAATGTTGAACTGTTGAAGAGGTCTTATGGCACACATGTAAGATGGAGCTCGCAAGTGCAGTCTGACCCCCTCATTACTCAAAATGTACCCACCTCTTGATGAGAAAAAAACACAGAGAGAAAAAAGAAAAAAATCCTCGAGAACTATGAGAACTAGAATACACCAAATGACTTGGAAAATTAAAGCTGGAAATACTGCAACAGAGATGAGAACGAAGTGACTTACTAGAAGTTTTCAAAATCGTAAATGGAATCTATAACGAGGACCTAGAAAACTTTTACAAGAACATAAGTGATCGAGAGACCACTTATGTTCTTGTAAAAAGATGAGAAAACACACACACACACACACACAACATCGCGCACACTTGTCTAACAGGTTTATAAACAAATGGAACTGTTGGAACCTCATATGGGGACATAAAAACTGTGGCATCTTTTGGGAGATGCTTAATGACTTGTAGTGACACTAGAATAGGTGTTAATTGAAAACGAAAATTCACCCGTGAAAATCTATATTACTAATTTTCAATGTGCTCAGAAATTGAAATACAACTATCTAGTCACCGACCATGTGGGGGTGACTAGGGTTTCCTTGATACTCTGGGACTCTGTAAAAATGCAAAAAACAAAAAGAAAAAACAATCAACAATGATACAGTTTGAATTTTGACCGAAAAATGCAAATATTTGATTGTGTTATTCCACCTATTCTCATACTGTGATTACCAGATTACCAACTGAATTCTCCTATTTAGTACGTAATTGCTTAAGGCCACGAAGGGCGAAAAATCCCACAGTGACCAGGTTAGGTTTGGTACGTAAAACAACCGTTGTAGGTAACCGGCAAAATAAAATCTCTTCGGCCCAACCAACCCCGAGACCATCACCTCAAAGAGAGAGTGACAATCACATCGGGTGTATCAGGGGACTCCCAAGGGGGGTACCTGCTCCAAAAAGATTCCTAGACCCACGCCGGGGGTAGTGTTGAAAAGAAGCCTAGGTCAAAAATCTGTTCGGACAATGGCTGACTTCCCACAAATAACGCCACATGATAAATAAATGTTACTTCCAACACTGTTGTCATGCGACAGCAAAGTTCCGAGGCAGGGGTCGTCCCCTATCAAATATTTGGAATTTACATGTTGCGTTAGGGAACAGCATATTTTCTTATTTTATACTATTTGTATGAAAGGTATTGTTGCACTATGTATTTATAACAGCTACGCAATATCATAGTATTCCATAAATCTACAAAATCGTTCCAATCAGCAATGTTTTTCTCCGCGTTGGGATTCCAATTGAGACCCTTAAGAGTTCACACGTCAATACGTACGGTATCCTTGTACCACCACAGCTAAACCCTCCCTATACCCTTACAGGTAAACCCTACGTTCCCGACTCAAAAAAAGTTGAACATGGAATATTCAAAAAATTAATTTACATTGTTTTAAGATATAGTTTTAGAGAAACGATTTCATTCAAAAACACATCTCTATTGTCAATGTTGTAGTTTCCCAGTACTAATGTTTTATTTGCACATTTCGCTGAAATGGAACCTGCGCCATTTTTACGCATCTAATGCTCTATCAGAGGAAAACACTCTTAGAAAAAAATGGCGCCATTTTTAGAAAATAATTGTTTATTGCCTATATTTCACACAGAATTACACGCAAACAACTAACATTTTCGAAAAATTGTGTATAACCTTATATGGCCTTGCCTTGAACATATTTCATTATATTTGCAAAAATCTATCTTTAATACTGTAATTATAAAAGAAAGACGCCAAAAGAATGTGAGCTTTAGCAGTTTTCGAAAATCTCTAAGGTAAGAGGAAAGTTACGATCTCGGTCGTTGAGGTTGGGAATTCGAGTCTCACGTAGGTATGGGTGATTGCCCTGTGTTGTGGAGAGATAAGCTTTCCCACCCCCATGCTTCACCTTAAATACTTTCCTTTCTAAACTGATATTCTCGGGAGAGTAGAACCTAGCAAGGGAGGCAAGTACACGTTGCACTCAATCCTTGTCCCCTCTTACATAAAAGCTCCCACAGACCGGCGCGGAAGATCCGCAGCGGGTGCAGTGCTGAAAGTTCCCCGCTAGACGCGGCGACGAAATCTGCGGGACCGTCCACACAGCAGCGCCAGCGCCTATGACTCAGCTTTGATGACAGTTTTCCTCATCCGATAAACAAAGGCGAGGGAGCTCGACTCAGAGAGGAGCTAAGAATCTCAAGGGCGGGCGGACTTTCACGAAACTTGAGCGGCAGCGGATAAAACGCGTCCGACTGCGTTACAAAATCCGCCACGGAGTAAATGCCGCCAATCCGTTGCCGCGATGCTCGCCTGCCGTGCAGGTGCTCATAAGACAACACGTGACGCGAAATTTCCTCTGCGGCCATTACACACAGGCTGCGGTTCTTCCGCGCTCGTCTGTGGGGGCCTTTAAATAAGCACAAGGGTATAAGCGAATGTCGTATAAGCGAATCGCGGACCAGGAGGGCTAGCTCTAAGGCAGGTGGGAAGTTGTGATCTTGGTCGAAGAGGTTGGGAGTTCGAGTCCCACTTGGTCATGGCCTTTTTACCCAGTGTTGTGGAGTGGAAAGCTCTCCCCCTCCATCATTCTTCATCCTTCAATAGTGCGAGTTTTCTTTCTATCATGATCTGCCCGGGGGCTTCGGAGTGGTTGGCAAGACACAGGTGGCGTCATTCCTTGATTCTCTTAATCACATTAATATGGACAAGGGTGTAATTCCTTACACTAAGAAAAAAGAATTACCCACCTTTTCAAAATCCCACAATACGAGCTTTTCTGTCGAAAAATCATTGATTTCGGCCGCATCATTACAATACTTTTTCTTTACAACACAAGTTCATAGTAAGGTGATAAAGTAAATATAGGAAATTCAGTACAAGTGACAGTACAATCAAGGGGTTGCACGGGCCCTTAGATTGTGAAGACTGTAGATAGCGTTACTCAAAATACCGTAAATAGCACGAGCCATAGATAGCTTTGTCAAAATAAAGATACTACATTTTCCTGGGTTACTTAATTCAAAACATGCCCATTTCTACAATGTCAATTACATATTGATAGAAAATACCACAGTATCACTGACAAATTCAATGACTATTAAAGTGTCTAATGCTGATTTGAGATATTTTAGTTACAAAAATACAACCATCAATGACTGAAGTACATCTGCCCTCTCCATTAGCTTGAATTGCAATGTGATATCAACGAAGAGCTGGTTGATATTATTCAGATGCAAAATATTACATTTTTTCCTCATATAGCCATTCAACACCATAATATGAACAAGAGACTGTCATGCAAATGAAATATGAAAAGATGGCATGAAAGATGAAAAGAATGCAAAATTTCCATTGAATTAATGAAGCTACCATGATTGAACCCTATTAGGCACTGAATTCTTTGAACCATAAATAGTCCTATTTAGTCTTTCTTCCTCAAGGACAATCAATTTCTTGAAACAGTCTATGATGTGTAATTCTTAAAATTTTCAACAATTCATTACATAAATAAAATTTCATTGATCTAGGAAATAGTACACAGAACTTGTTCTCATTAAAGCACAAGTATAAAAAATAAAACTTTGGCAAACTATCTTCTCATTGAAAAATATTATCTGGCTTCCACCATGTTGATCTTATCGTTTTCCTGAACAACTACAAAACTCCAATATTAAGGAACACAAAATTTAGGACACATTTTAACGTGTTTAACTATCAGAACTAAATAATTATGATCAAAATACCATTCAATGAAGAATTTATGTGTCAAGACTAAGAAAGCCATTTTCCATTTCTTATGAAAACTCAGGAGAAATAATTGTACTTAAAGATTTGAAAAGAGGAATGAAATTGTCTGAACAATGCTATTATGGGGTGCAGAGATTTCATGATAGATAGAGAAGAGAGAGACAGAGGAGGGAGAGGAGAGAATGGAGAGGGGAGAGGAAATTGGAGCAAAGGAGGGGGAGAGGACAAGAAAAGAGGGAGGAGGGTGTTGAAGCAATAAAAGAGAATTTTATAGGATGGAATCTGAGGCTGAACTATTGCACACCAGGATATTCAGACAGGGAGGAAGCATATAGTTTGAAAATAATTCAGATAGATTCTCATATGGTTCATTTTTACAAACTTTTCCAAAAATTCTTTTGGAAAAAACATTTAGAAATTTTCTCTTTAAATGTCTAAGTATGCAAACTCATCTTTTCTCTAATAAATGCAGCTTGGAGAATGGAAAACTTAAAAATGTAAAAGAAATTCCAAAATGAAATACAGAATAAAAGATTATAATTATATCAAATTTAGAGCACATTTCATGAGAATGCACCTGAAGATTTGAAATAGTAAAAATGTGGAAATCACGAATATCACATTTTTTATAAATAAAATAAGTTTGCTAGATTAGATAAAACCAAGTAAAATTAATTAATCTATAAAAACACATCAGTAATTCACAGTTACCTACTCATAATTAAAACAATCCGTTTCAACAAAATTCCCTATTTCAAAACAATAATAAAGAGGGTCCTGTGCTTTTGTAGTGTTAAGGCCCACACAAATCCGTAACCCAGTCTTGTGATTAATGTTGAAAGTTAATAGTTTGTTTCTAAATCATAAACTCGGGACATAAACAGATGCATTTTTGGCATGTGGAAAATTCAATCTGTTAATTTCCAAGATTTGCTATCTTGGTACAAACCAATCCTAGACACTGGAAAATTTTTGTGATAAAATATTGTACCAAGTCCCTATTTTGCAATTACAAAGAACTAATGAGTAAGTTCGTATCTTCTACGGGATATGCATGTTAAATACATATTAAAATAAATATTTTAATTGAAAAGTGAAATCTCAAATACATTAGTTCTTTTCAGTGTGTTTCGAGAGTAATGAAAATTTGTTTTATATTTCTCCACTCGCATCTCTCAGAAATTTTCTCTTGACTCTTTCTGTCTAAGAATGGTTTCAAAACTTATGAAATTTGGATTTTCAATTTTACATTTGCATATTCTAGTGTATTGTACACCCATTCATTTTTATGGCAATTAATGATAATACTAATTTTTAATATGATTTTTTGCTTTGAACATTAATGGCAATTTATGAAAAACTGAATATGGGATGCTGGTGTATAAAAAAAAAGTGACTAATTTTGTGTCAGAATGTGAAAAGCAAGGGAGGTGAAGAAGGGACAAGAAATTTATAGCAAGCAGCTCTGCTTTTTCTCAAAGCATTAGAAAAACTTCTAAAACAACACTGTAACATGAGTGAATCAAATTATAGACAGCAATATTTCAGCCTAGGAGCAAGTAAAGTCTCAGAAAAAGCTACTGAAAATAATAAAATGAATAGTGAACCAGCCAAATTGACACTACAAATGAAAAATACAAATCAAATTAAATACATACCAATTAAATAATTATCAAAAGTAATTTCCACTTTCATGGTATTGTATTATAGTCATTTTTCTTCATTTTGCATTTTATTTTAGTATATAATTTCATTTCTTTACGTGTTTCTACAAGGAATTTTCTAAGTGCTTGTAACAGAAAAGTTATAAAATATAATGTCCTCCTCCACAAACTTCAGAGAATTGAATGAAGAAAATGAGAATTGGAGAAAAGTTCATTAATAGCATAACAAAATGTACAGGTCTGACAAGTAATAAGACAAAATCTGTTCTAAGAGATATAGTCTGTTGAAAAATACCAATACACATTACATATTATAATATTCTTTCATCAAACTATTTACTTATTGAAATGATCCAAGGGTTTGTGGATGCAATTCAGCTTCTAAATATACATAAAAAAA
>BOPP01000004.1:3446998-3510479 GCA_017312745.1 Gryllus bimaculatus | reverse complement strand
AAAAAAAAAAAACTCTCTCTCATCATCATTTGTGCCTAATTAGCAAACAAACCTTAAGTCAACTACTTAACAAAGCAGTTTTAGATATTGAAGCTCTGTGTACTGATAAGATTTCTAATGTTTAATACATGTTAAAATAATTATCAAGACTACGCACTATTAATATCTGCAGAAACTATCGCAGCAACTAACATGAAGCAATCTGTCACACATAATTATGAAAGAAAATCAGGCTATTTCAAATGAGAGTAAGTGGCATGAGCAGAGTGAATATGTAGAAACTATTTTGGAACTACATAAGGATTAGTTCACATGTTTTTAAACTTTCCACCATGCAACTAAAGAGCAGAAGATAATTTAATGCAACTACAGAGGAATCATGCTTAACAAATCTAAGATTCCATTAAAGATACTTTACTTTCTCATATCAGGGTTTCATAAACAATCCTTATGAAAAGATCAATTTATGAAATTTTACTTTCTCATTTTTAAAGAATAGTTTAAAAAAAATAGAATCTACAAACATACATTGACATGAATCAATTCTGGATTTAGATGATACTCCTTTAACTCTCCTCAGTAATGTAAAGTTGAAAGGCAAGAATGACGATTCAATACATTTTAAACAAATTTCTAGGATCTGTAATTCTGTAATGCACAAATAGTTTTCCAAATAAAATTACTGAATATAAGATATGACTAATTCAACAGAACTTACTATTTTTGTTGATCAAATAAGTTTTAATAATAAGGAAAAATGATGTTGCATTCCCTTCATCAAAAGGATGAGTTCAGAACAGTAATTTTCGAAATTTGAGTCTTTACTGTTTCATCCTATCAGTAATAAGAGTGTAGGTTTCTGATTTATACAGTTGATGTTCTTTTCTTTCTGGGCATTCTCCATGTCCATGAATTGGTTAGAGGTTTAGAGACTATTTCAGCAGTATTTAAATTGTTTTCGAACATTACTGACTCTATACCACATGACATAGGTATTTTATCAGTTTTGTACATAAAAACAATGTACAGTTTTGTACATTTCTGTCAAGAAAGAAAAAAAAGCTTTTATTATTACCTAATTATATACTGCATAACATTTTTTCAAATTAGAGATACTGTTACAATTTTAGAAATGAGATGAAATCTACAAAATTTTTGTGAAATGTTGCATCTGAAATATCATAACAATATACAATATGCCACTTTTTATTCTGTTGATTTAAGAGCACAGATTTAAAACAAGGTATTTATGTTTCTCATATACAGCATATTTATGAAAATACTGCTGAATGAAAAAATAATAATTAAAATGAAAAGTAGCTTTTAGATTTGAGCATTGCAGAATGTGGAAGTTTGTAATGAATTAAACCGAAATAAAAAAAAATTTTAAGCACAAATATTTTCATTCCATAGTTAGCATTTTTTAATCAGATTGTGTCACAGTTTGTCTGTACTTGTGTAAGTGTAGTATATTTGTAATATTAAATTCTGATCTTACAGAGGAGGTATGCATGTAACGTAGGCTAAACAGAGTTTAAGAATCCCTGACAGGCTTATGTAATGTACATTGTAATGGGACTAACATAACACAACACTATAAAAATCACACTACAATTCAAATGTTATGAATCACACAACATGTTACAACTTTTAGCCTGTTTCATCATGAACCAAAAGTGGGGTAACTTTCACAGCAAGCATTAATTACATGACAGATTGTTTCACAATGTTTTAGCTATAACTCACTGCACAGCTGATATTTGAAATTATCCATTAGGATTCAAATCCATTACTAAATGAAACAGGCTAATATTTCAGCATAAAGCATTTTACTAAACGATGGTTGGAAATTTAAAATTTAGTGAGGCAAACTCTTTGCTTTGCTGAGGCAAGATTATATACTGGAAAATTAAACTTAGATAAATAATTACACAATCTATAATAGAGAAAACAAAAGTGAATGTGAATATGGTCGAGATTCATACCTCTGTAAAACTTCACATTCGGCATAGCTACAAGAAAATAATAATTGATAATAGAGGAACTTTTAACAATGCGAATTATTGCAAAGATAAAATCAGCTTGGAATAATTAAGTATTACTTGAATGTCAGCAAGTACTAAAACAAAAGTTTTACAACAAAATATTTTATACTACCCTAAAAACCAGTATACCTGTAATTTAATATACTATACTGAACATATTTATCAAAGTAAGCATGCAGTACTAAATATTTAAATTCTTCATTGATAATGTGCACAATATAACAATATATGGAATCAAATAAAGACAACTTAAGTCTACATTCTAATAACCAATCTTAAGTAAATATTTCAATATGAAAAAATCTTCTGGTTACTTTTATCAAACACATCTTACAATTGATCTACAAGAAGCTACAAGAAATCATTATTACACATTTAGAGTACTTAAGTTTACAACAAATATACTAAAACTATGAAGTATATTTAAAAATGCATTATTTCATTTCTAGTATTTAATTCTATGTTAGTATACAGTGAGAGAAATGTGAAAGAAGAGTTAGCAAAGTAAGATGAAGATGGTGATGATGATAATAAGAGTGTGTTCATTGGGGATGACAATAGAGAGAAAAGGAGAGAATGATGAGAAAGAGGATGATGTTTGATGTATTAGATCATATACTAAGATCATGTTGATCTACACATTCATTTAAATGCACAAATCTTTACAACAAATTTTACTGATGTAAAGAATATATATTTTATGCTGTAATTTCATATTAATGATTATTTTAAAGATCCTGAAATAATTTTATTTTTCGATTCAGATAATGCTGATAAAGAATTTTTTTAAAACAATACTATCCTTTTCATTCATATTGCTTCAGAAACCATTCTCAAGAATTTAAGACACAAATTAAAGTACTAGTATAAATATACACATTTTCTATTAAGATATCCCAAAGTAATCTATGCCAATACATTCTGCTGAACAGATTTTTCAATTCATCTAGTCCAAAATGTGCAGCAGTTTATCCAAGAATATGCATTAGCAGTGAAATAAAGGCTATATATGTACATTCAGTTATCTCAGAAAGATGTTATTAGAATTAAAATAGATTATTTTATAATTCTATATAATATAAAATTATACATTATAATATTTTATAAACAGAAAAAAGCAGATTAATCAAATAATCACTCAAGAGGAGGTTTCATGACAACTCAGGTGGATTAGGATGATATTCAGGTGTTCTGAAGCGACCATGCCAAAAATACATCAGATTCTATGTTAAATTTAATGAAAAATGGCATATCCAGTTTCTACGATACTTATACTGCTATATCGACATTAAACTGTGCTTGTCTTGGCCGTATCAGTTAATGCTGATTATGTACTAGTATGTGTTCTTCCACAATCATCTGACGGCTGAATGCCAAATGATGAAAAATCAATCTCTCAGCAAAGTTGTTTGTCTATTTAGAAGAAAAAAACACACAATAAATTATTGGGTGGGAAGATTCAATAGATAAGATACAGTTTACCAGAGAATCCTCCCAATATACCCTCTAAACCCAAAAATATTTTGCTAGGGACCCCCCCCCCTGGTGATGCCCATTGAACATGCTACACAATATCAAGTGCTCATGTGTACTATTCTTTCAATCTATTAAATCTACCGTAAAGTGGGGGTTACTTTATGACATTTGGTGTTTTTTTTTTCATTCGAAGCTCGCGTTGCATCCACGAGGCCGGGAAAACACCCTAACAGAGCTGCGGGTTGACTGAAATTCCACGCTACCAAGGGACTGTCATCTGAAAATGTTGCCTAGCCACCTTGTACTACACTAGAGGCGATCTTGTTAAGATCTCCAGCGCTCCACGCGTGATCTCTCACAACTCTGCGGGAGCGAATAAACTCGTACCATCTGCTGTTACTGGTAATTATTCTTGATTGATAATGTGTTGGCTTTAACGGAGAGAACTTTGAACTTTGTGTATTAATGTATATCAGAGTATGCGAACATACCATAAGGAAATCTCAGCCCTCCAGCAAGGCTTCCAAGTTCATCCGTAAGAAGTTTTTCCTTGAAGAGATGACACACGATTAGGCAGAAGTCAGTAGTGACGAATTTTCACTTCACAATTTCGACGAAAGCATGATCTTGTTCGACAAGCATTCGATCGGGTTAGAGGCCTATGCTGTACGATCCCCATTGGGGCACCCTCACACCAACAACAGTTCCAATAATCAAGGTACTACAGTTGCTTTTAAAGCGGACGATTGTGTGCTCAGCCTCGATGGAACGTCTTTTCCCGAAAAAGGGACTGACATCAAACTCGACGGATTAATAGTGCGTGAAATGGACCCAACGAAAATGCTTTAGAAATTGGCAGCCCACCCGGATGAAATACTCGTACAATAGAAGTCAAAGTCATAGACCCTCCTGAGCAAGTGTGAAATCGAGGGCTGTTAAAGATCAAAGACCTACATTAAGCCGTCCAAATATGAAACCGAATGATCCATTCGAGTGTGTCCCTGCCAAAATGCAAACTGAAGACTTTGCCAAAATATAACCCAAAGATATTGAGCATTTTTTAACGAAAAGGAGTTTCTATATAGCAAAACAACATTATACACTGTCTGTAAACAAATATTATGTACAGTGTACTCGTAAATTAACTTAACGATACAAATTTTTCCCGTGCATTTCAAGGAGAAATTTCATTGTATTTATTAAATATTCGGATGCTTACAGTAAATCACTGTTTAGAAAAGGAACTGACTTACATTTTGCAAGAAGTTTTGTGACCTTAAAAGATGCCCGCATGTGTATAAAAAAGCTCAAAAATCCGAAACAAAGTAACCCCACTTTACAGTTCCTATTGACAATGTAGCTTTATTCAAAACCAACAATATCCAGCAGCTCCGTGCCAGTAGGCTCTGTCGTGGATCAGACTGTTTACCATATTTAAATCTTTGTGATTTTCTTATCGATTAGTACATGCGTAGTCTGCCAAAGACCTTTGTGATTCCCTTCTGACAGAGAAAAATCGTGGTCGAGGCCGAAAAACAGAAGAACGTTACGGGTCGTCAGGGCTTGTGTGCCATGGTGCCTAGGGAGTAGAATACGAGAGCCGAGTGCTGTAAATTGTAATTTTTTTTTTGACTAAATAAATGTAAGTCTAAATTGAATATATTTTTTGCTAAAAAGCAAAAACATACTTTTTGTTTATTTAACTAAAACGAGAAGTGGACAAAGGCACAACAAGACAATGAAAATGACGGCAAGATCCCTACTTGAATGTAAAAACCCAATTTTAAGAAATAAGAAAGGATCGGAAACATTCTACGTGCCTCCTCAATTCAAGTTGGCGCCTGTCATTATTTTTATTTATTTGTTGTTTATTATTTATTTAGTTAACGTCAAAAATATTTAAAATCTGCTTTGAGGTACTACGGGTAGAAGTATATTCTGAGCAAGTTTTCTTCTAGGATCCCTACCCTGACCCATATACAAGTTGAATAAATTCGGGACAGTTGAATAAATACAGGAGGAAACGAGCGTTTTGCAAAGAATTGATAAGAACATATTTGCTCCCGCGTCATAAAAACTATTCGTAAAGGTAAATCTGCTAAAAATTTGGACTGTTAACCCTCATTATGTCCTCTTTCGCAAAGGAATTGACTTACTGAAACATGGAGAACAATAATTTGAAAAACTGCAATTCCCAGTGACCTCAATAAAACGTGCACGTATAACAAAGTTATATTTATGTCCAGAAGTAAATCAAGGGCCATCTCAGCATTTGCTCAAAGTGTCAGGGAAACTGGACGAAAAACCGGATCGAGATGGGGAGATCGAGATTGACCCAGAAGCTTAGGCAGGTATAATATACCTACTTTTTGCAGGCATATTCAGTCTTTTAGAAAAGTACAGTCCAAATGGGAACTACTACATTAGATGTGATTGTTAAAAATAAATATTACTTTCCTTCTTGAGACATGTTATAGCCTCTAATTGTAAAGAAACAGTCATGCAGCAGAAAATATTGTACTTGGCCCTTAAACTTGGGTATTGATTTTAATTGTTTAATATAATCTGACAATGATATGTAAAATACTCTGTGACTATTCTACGAAATATTGTGACAGAAATTACGTTACTTCATTTACTTACAAGGTCCGATGAGTCTAATAGGAGGTTTCGCCGTGAGAGTACAGAACCAAAAACTGGAAGAGTTCAAAGTTATACATAACAGTGTTGTTGTTTTTTGTTTTGTTTTGTTTCAGGACTTTGAATAATTTCAGTAACAAACTCCAAACTGGACTCTCCAGAGGGATATTACCCTTCCCCATAAGACTGTTTCACCATAAGATACCCGACATGAGTTTCCGGGGTGCCTTGGTATTGTAATAACTGTCGTCAAGGCTGGTGGACATAATTCTGGGTCTGCATTTTTTGCTCTTCCCAGTTTGGGTGAGTGGCGCTATTGTAATAACCGTGAAAAGAGATGCACCACTTCTGGAAGCCGAGAAGAGAGGGTCTGTTCCGACATCGAACCTAGAAAAACTAATGGAGCCACAACAGCACATATTTTCTTGCAAATTATTTAATCCGACTATGCAATATTATACAATCAATACAACATGAACCAAGAAAAGTGTTTTCAACCATAAATTTTGTTTTTTGCGCCTGAAATTCGAACTTACTTCCTTTAAGTCAACACGCAAGTCATATTATCCCTACAGCACCAGTCTGAGATATAAACTATACATTCCTGACGCTTAAAAAATAAAACATCTACACTTGCAATTTTCCAAAATTCAGAGATTGTCATTTACATTAATATGTTTCATGAACAAAACAAATCTCTATCGTCAATATTGTACAATTGCAGTGCTAGTTTTTTGCAATTTTCAAAAAAAAAAAACACAGTTCCTGCACCATCCCTTCTCCTAACCGATAAAAGTACGAAGAGAAAAAAATAGATCAGTTTTTGACAACATTACAAATTGCATTAATTTGAAGCAAAACTTACGCGAAAACTACTTGTGTTTTCAAAAAATTGTACAAAGCCTTCTTTAAAAATATATATTTTTAGAATATCCTGTTTAAAATTTCTATCTTCATATTCTATTTTTGCAATATAAATTTTTTGCAATTTCCGAAAATACGGAGTTTATCTTTATCTTCTATTGCAGTATCTGAGAGGGAAATTTAAAAAAAAAATTGGGACCATATTAGGGAAAATAATCGGTTAATATTGCCTATATTTCATTCAAAATTATATGAAAAATACTTTTATTTATTTAAAAAATTGTACCTGGTCGTATTTAAACATCAGCGTTTGAAGATTAGATTTTGTTAAGGAAAAAAATATCTTTCTTCAAGGACAAATTTAATTGTAATCTTTGGAACAGTTTTTGAGAAAATGTTTAAAATGTCAAGGCTTCATGAAAAGAACCTCAAAATATCCAAAAACTCGCAGGGCCTCGAGTTGGTTAAGATCCATTGGGAAATATTTTGGAGAAAATCGGCTGAACGGTTCAGATGCTAGATCTGACCACAGACAGACGAATATACACTCGTTCTACCCTCAATCAATTTTTCTGTATCAAGGAACCAAAAAACATGGATTATGGCTACACAATGTGTTAGAGAAAGTAATTATAGGAATCAGATTTATCCTCTTTTTCGTTACCAGGGTTCTGTAATAAGAGTTTTTCTGCCAAAAAGTGGCCTTTTTCCGACGCACGTTTATAATACTTTCTCTTTTTACGAAGTTAGGCGAGAAAAAAAGACGAATTTCTACAACACACATTACAATCACAAGCAACTTTGAAACTATTTCTAGCCTCTCTAAAACAGGTTTTCATGTTCCAAATGGAACATGAGTTTTGTAGGGGCAGGAGTGCTTTGTCCTGACAGGAGTTATAGGGGTACAAGGGAAATGTTGGAACGTATGGGAAAATGACTGAGACCCCGAGTTATGTTTCTAAAGCAGTATTCTATAAAGAAGCCTTTCTGATTCTTCTATTACAGTTTTGAAGATTTACTCTTCTGAGGACCCCTGAGCGAGGGAGTAACTCGAAATCTATTTAAAAATAAAATGACGGATAATAAACATAAATAATATTCCACAATATAATTAAGGTCACTAATTGATTTTCTGTTAAATTGAATCACAAAGTTTGGCAATATTAGAATAATTCCTCATGCACAAAGCTGTGACATAAAATAGTATTAATGTAAAGTATAATACTGTAACGAAGAGCACGAATATATATTTTCAACGGCATATCCATCATCATCATCATTCGTACACAGATTTCAGACGGTAAGAGTAAAAACATTTGGACAATACGTTAAAAAAGGTTACGTTTTAAAATAGATCTCATTGCCCCTTTTACTTTCTCGCCATACTACATATTTATATAGCAAAGAGAAAGGATTGTAATGCTGCGGCTAAAATCGGCACTCTTCTCAAAATTACCAATTTTTTATATGCACGCCTTACTTCGTAGAAAAGGGAAGTATTGTAATCGTGCGCGGAAAGCGGCGATTTTTCGACAGAAAAACCGTTCTTGTTGGGCACGTCCTTTAAAAAACGAAATTAGTGGTGGTACCACTGCCCACACTTCCATTATTTCTAACATCAGCAATATTCGAAAATTCAGAGAGTTAAACGATAATGAGGCCTGTGCCACTCTTAAGCGTCCCTTGTTCTATTCATGAAAAAAAATTGAGCGTTTTTGTGAATATTTCTTTTATATTGGATTAACTCTAAGATAAAATACGCGAAATACTCATTTTTTCAAAATATTGTATATGGACTTTCTTATGGGTCTGATTTTTAGTTTCTCGTGTACGCAAAATAGAAGAAGTATTGTAATACTGCGGAAAAACGACGATTTTTCGATAGAAAATCTCTTACTACGAGGTCCTGGCACAAAAAAGGGGATAAATCTTGTTCCTATATCTAGTAAGTTTCTTCCTCCATTAAGTTATGTAGTCAGAATAGGCTACGTGTTTCGCAGGTCCTGAATAACAAAAAATTGACGGCAAAACTCTTTCTGTCCGTGGTCAACGCTAGAGCCTAAACCGTTCAGACGATTTTCTCTAAAATTGATATTCCTCGTTTTATTGTAAGGTACTCAAGGCCCTACGAGTTTAAAACGGATATTTGGGAGTACTTTGACGAGCCGCCTTTGAGCCATTTTTGAAAAAGATTGTATAATGTAATGGAAGCGTCAAACATTTTTAATTAAAATTTGTTCTTGAAGAGCGTAAACACGCTTAAAAGAACTGCAGGTTTCATTTTCGTTAAAATCCCTGATTTTTCGAAAATTGCCAAAGTTTATTATTTCGGTGTATTCCTACCACTATAATATTGAAGATATACTTTTTCCCTTAACGAAATCTGGGGAAGTAATTTACTACGTATTGGAACAATATTTATCTGCTTTCTCGCCTTACTTCAAACTGCATGTTTTGTGGGTCCTTATTACCGCAAAATCGATATATGGCGAAATGATTACGTTCGCCTGAGTAAGGCCAACGCAAACACCTAAACGATCCGACAATTTGCCCCAAAACTGATAATTGAGGAAAACTTTTTGCTGCTTGAATCATTTTTGGAAGTTCACATAATATTATAATATTGCGTAGTATCCATTACAAGTAATGCGAAGAAGTACGTGCCGTTGTAGCACCACAACTGGTAGATCCAAGGGGGGCCATAGCCCTCCCCCTCCCAATGGCCAAGAGTATTCCTTTACCTTCCTTTATTTGGCAAAATTGATTTAAATATTCCATTTATGTTCGAATTATGTAATTATTTAAACAATAATTAGTATATATAGTATCATATCTACAGAACTGCAATAACATGCCATATAATAACAAATATGTTTATTATTTAACAAAAATCTACGATGCTCCCCCACCCGATGATTGTTTAGATCTGCCCCGGAGCACCACTAGTTTCTTTTTCTTTCCTCCGTATTGTTCATTTCAAGGTAAAATTATTTTCACTAGTTACTAATAGGGCTTGGACTTCAAGGTCCAGGGTCCTTAGGCCTCCATTTTAGTAATCTTAAAAGTGAACAAATGATTAATACTTCATGTAATACCTGATATAAAATAATGCTTAAAGATATATTGTCCCTCAGAATAATGTCCAAAAAGCAGATTGTCCAGAGTAAACATGTCTAAATCATCAAGTTCACTAAATAATGTCCAATAAAAAATTAGTCCTCAGTATAATTACCCAAAACATTAAGTTCATTAAATAATGTCCACAAGGGATATGTCCAGAATGCAAGAATGTACAAATGAGTAATATCCAATTTTGTTTGTTATATATTGTCTTCATGAATATTGCTACATTCATTACAAGGTGGTATTAGAACTAAAAATAATGCAGAATGGTTCCATTCTAAATTTCAAAGAATGTTTTTGGAACATTATATGAAAATTTGAAGATGTTTAGAAAATATTCCAAATGTAGAAAATAAAACAGAACAAATCTTAATACAATTCCAAAGCAGAAAAATTAATTTCTGATATCTCAATAACCAAAATGTGTGACAAATCAATGGCGCAATGGAGAAGTAGTATAACAGTACCAAGATTATAAGGACAACGTGAAATATTATGTGTGTTCCCTGTCACACCACTTGAAGCTGCATACTGACTGTAGATGAATAAAATGTAAAAATACATTAATGGACGTTGAATTTAACTGAAAATTTCGTTTATTAGATAGTTTTGCAATATAAATAACTTGGAAGAATCAGTATTGAACTTCTATTTGAAGAGGATATTTGCAGTGGGCATTTGGTTGAGAACGAATTGACTGATGATCATGACTAATAATTATTTATTATATAGGCTGAGTTTTCTAAAACTTAGTTTTTAAATGTTTTTGCTCATATATATGGTTGATGCCTTGTCTTATTCTCATGTCTCAAATTAGGAAATTCCCTCTGTGCAATAACGTATAATGATTATATAAGCAAGTAATATGTGATGTACGCATAGAAATAGAAATGAATGACCAGATCGTTGTTACCAAGGGGTTTAGTTCAGCCCACTCTTGCTTCAAACTCTCTAGCTTGCTACTTAATCTGCAAACATTGTAAGTCTCTTCTCCTCAGAAGTCACAGAGGACTGTCACTTTCCTGATATACAAATTAAAAATGTTGGAAAAGACAATTACATTTTGCATTACATACACAAGGTTTTGCAAGCCGTTTACTGATTGTGAGGCACTGCAAGGGACATTCTTCAAAAATATTTCTTTTTCAATAAATCAGTATTCCAACATTCATAATACAAACTTTTTTGTAGACAATTTATGGAATGCATAATGAACAGAGAATTAGAACACAAAGCAGGTGACTTTCATCAAACAAACTTTGACTTCCTGAAATACACATTTCAATCTCCCCTCAGGCTTACTTCCACATGCATGCAGTTGTTTCAACAACTGAGAACCTACAGTTTCAAAACAGAGTTTATCTGCACTCTTAATGCTGTGTCTGCATCAGTAAGTAAACCATCAAGACAGCAGATTGATTGCCCTTCACTAACCCTAAGAAGCAGTATATTCATCCAAACTCTGTGCTCACTCCCTTACATTAGTTACCACAAAGGTTACTTTTGGGCACTTAAGTTCTGAGAATGAATTTCATATAATGACCTGGGCCCTGTTTCATATAGCCCTACTGCGCGAATGAAAGTGTTGTTGACACACAGTAATTTCTTCACTGTGTGAAGCGATGATTCAAAATTTTCTTCAGGAAATTTAAACCCAAATGAGTCAAGCAATTTACTGATGGGTTATTTCCAAAGAAGCTCCATTCATACCCAACACTCTCTGTGCTGGGTATTCAGATGATCATGAAATGCTACCAGCTTGCACCACACCATTCAAAATTTGTATAACCAACTTTTTATGGCAAGAGACACAAGTGTAACTTAAGAGGGGAGGACTGCCTCACCTCTCCTCTGAATACTTTGAGCTTCATTGAATTGTCAAAATTATACAAAAATGTTGAAATGTATATAAATAAAAATATGATAAAGAATTTTAAAAGTTTGAATTACAGAATAATAAGTGCATGAACTTAATTATGGAATAATACGTGCTTTAAAAACATAAATTTTAATAAAGAATAAAACAAAAGATGTCCCCATTCCCCTGTATGAAATAATCTTCATGCATTTCATATCAAACGACACAAGGAAATGGCATCACATGATCTGGGAGATCCCACAGCACTTGAGATTGAATTTGTTTCCTGTCAATACGAAGATTTGTTGGTTGTGGAGATGAGTTCCCTCCACAACTGATCCAATCTCCCAACATCTGCAATATTTATTATTATAATACAATTAAGTTACCAATTATTTAAGACTTTTAAAATTTCCATTTATTTATAATTATTATTCCAATAATCCAGATATTTTAAAATCTGAAAAAAAATATATTTGAAAAGCAGCAGAACTAGTAAGATATAAAAAATTCTTTTACATATTTATAAAATTTTAAATTGATTTAAAATTAACTAGAATTCCTATTATATGTCATTTCTATCCTCTTGAGTTGTCTTTGAGGGTGAGCCCCTAAGCAATTGCCTAGTTTGCTTCAGCAGAAATCCACTCTTGAGAACAAAAGTATTCATTCCTTGCATATTGTCTTAAATTGAATAATTTAAATCATTACACCAGATTTAATGATGATGGAGAAGCTGACGAAAGCTGTTTATATATAGTAAACACAGGTAAAGACAACTCTTTTTATTCAAATTAAGAGATTGTAAAATTATTTGTGTAAAACAAGAAATACAATAAGAGTATAAATTTGTTTGTTGATTGATATCACTTTCAGAATATTTTCTATTTTATGTACAGTGACTTTAAGTTAGTGTAGCGAGTGTAGTGTAGTGTAGTACAGTGAGTTAGTTTTGAATTCATGATACAGTAAAATCTGTCTAAGCTAAAATCTGCAGGGACACAAAACAATTCCGTTTTAGGAAGGTTTCCTTTTCATACAATGTGGTCAATTTCATGACATTTGTAATATTGGTAGTTCTACCCTGAAAATAGTACATTACATGACTTTATTATAATTATCGGAATACATTAACATATAACGTATTTATGGAAGAAATCACCAATAAATGAATATTAAACACTCTTCATTAGCAATGCTTGAGCAATGCATATCTAGCTAATGGGTAATGATTTTCAACACGGGGTAGGGAGATGCGTGAATAAAAGCCATGCCCGCAAATTTTCCCACGCTCAGAGAGTTGGGAGAGAGGATAAATCACTATGCTGAATAAGGTTGAATTCTATGCTGACAGCTGAAGCTCCTCTCCTTTAATATCTGGCTGCCAAAACTAAATAATGTATCACAGGGATAGAGAATTTAAAACGAGCTTGTAGATGCATTCATTTCATTAAGTACATCTTGAGCCTCTCTGCCAATTGCCTTAAATTCATAGAAATTCCATTTTATAAAGATTTTTTCCCAGCCGAACATGAAGTACCATTCCGTTTCAGTGTTTGAGAGTTTCTGTTTTATGCTCTATAAAATGCCATTTAACTTCACAGGCTGGAGAAAGTTTCCACTTAAGGCAGGTTTCTAGCTAGTACAGGTCCCAGTTTAGACAGATTTTACTGTAATTGGTAACCAGAATCATCTGTTGAGTACTAATTTGACCAAATGTAAATCAAGCCCCTCCTTCTTTGAAATTAATATTTTTTAGAATTTTCAATTGTGGACACTAATTTTCTATAATCAGGGAATAATTAGGAAAATTGTAACCACCACCGCTTGTTCATTGTGTACCGGAGGAGCACTAGTGCAACATTATTAGCATTCAATGAAGTGATTGGGATATTATAATGCTAAATAAGGTTATTATTCATCATAAAATCAGCTTTTGACTTATGTGAAGTTGCTGAAATGCTGGTTGCGACCTGTCTCAGGTGTATAATTACTAAATTAGCAGGTGGCAGCATATTAAGATACAATATTGATTACATCACTGTCCAAAAGGGTATTCCCATTACAAAAAAACCATTTTTTAAATTTCAAACTAACAATTAAAAAAAAAAATTCAAAAATATTTAGGGAAAGGAGGTTTGTAACTGAACTTAGCCCTCCCACTCTGAAATGCTATCTAGATCCACCCATGCCTTGGAGACAAATTATGAAAGATTTTGTTGTACGTCACTGCTGTGTACAACAATATGTAACAAGTTTCAAATAATTTTCAATTATTCATTCTGATCACATTTATTGGGTTGTAAAAAGTACTATACAGTCCAATAATTCTATCTACATCATTTTCAATTAATCTTGGTTTTATCCAAGAGATTTTAACTAATTAGCTCTTACTAATAAATGTTGAAAGAAATATCTCTAAATTGTTTTTACTAGACATTTTTTGATTACTTAATATAATAACAGAAAATAGGATCCTTTCAAGTAGTTCAAATTGACTGATACATGTGGTGCCAGAAGCACCCACAGTAAACAAGAGGCTTGAGGCAGTAGATCCACAGGGGCACCTTATTTCAAAAATTATTTCTGTCCCCCTGCCCCAAAATATAAGCTGAATTCATTTCTCCAAGCAACAGAAACAGCTCATAGTGGTTAATTGGAATTACAATAAAATATTTTTTATTTATTTGAGTGGGAAAGAAAATAAGGCCCCAGTTACGTCAGGGCCTAAGGCAAGTTGCCCCTGCTGACGCCCCCTCCCCATCTGGATGCCCCTGTGTAGTACTCTTTTGCAGTACTCAATTGATAGTGATTACATAAAATACTATTTAATTATTTGTTGTATAAATACACAAACTTATCATTAGATAATAAAAGACACCCATCATTAAGAGAACACGTAATGTATGCTTTGGTTGTGGAAAACAATCTTTAATAGATGGAAGATTGAAGATATAATCATGTTTTAGATTCATTCTGAATGTTTGTCAATGTTTGCACAATGAAATTAACCATACTCAAATCACTTTGTTGATTCTCTAATCAACATTCGAATGTAATACCGTTTAATGTATGTATTTGATAATTAATACTAGTATAATTCTAGCTTATAATTACTATTTTCATAACCCAAATTGTAATCATAATTCTGAAAGAAAAGACTTAATAATGGAAAATTGTTACAACCAAAATGGTGGCAATTGCAATGGGAAGTGGTGAAATGGCTGTGGTGGTGGATTTGATGATATTTTAGAGATTCGTGACATTTCTGCACTAGTTATTTTCACTCATATTTTCTTGTCTTTCTATATAATAATCTAATTTTTTTAAATTTCAAATAAGTAGTGGAATTGATAAGCATGGATGTATAATGATCTATATTAATTAAAATATTAGTAATAGTAAGTATCTTATGTAAATGTTACCTTATTTGTCATACAGTAATTGTACTATTAATGTTACGAAAATTTTAATTTACTTATTCATGAATTATATTTTGTGGCAATAACCATAGTATTACTACAAGGTATCTGTATATTACATGCAGTTTCTTACCTTCACGAACATTTTGTGTCACAGTAAATGTCTTTCCAGTATCAAGAGGAACTGTCCAGTTGACTGGTTCTGGAGATCTAATGATGATTTGCTCAGGTGACTTCACTCGTGTAGGCTCAGGAGGTGACTTCACAACAGCTGGTTCAATTTCTGGCTCAAAGTCTTCTTTAGTTTCCTCTGCTTCAGAACCAGCTTTAGTGACATCCTCAGGTTCTTCTTCCTGTTTCTCCTCATCCATACCTGAACAATGCAGGTGAAGAAACATACACTTTTCCAGTCACAAATATTAAGTTTGTTTTGAGCAGAAATAGTTTTAAAACTAGCAACATATTTTCATATAAAAAATTAATGAAATAACCATTCCATAAATAAAAATTAAATATTTTATACATTTCAAACAATTACATACTAATATATAAAAATCTCATATTCTAAATTAATCAACATGAACATTATATGTGCTGTTATCTTCAAATATCCCATGTAATAAACCCAAACACACATTCATAATATTGTAAAAAATTATAATCTTGTGTCAAGAACATAAATACTTCAAGAATTAGAAACTTTGAAAAATAATGAATGATTATTATATCAAGACAAAGGCACAAATGCATTTAAAACATGCAAAACATTTTTTGAATATCCACAATGAAATATATTACAAAAAGTATTTACAGAAATCAAGTGAACTATCTGAAATTTGCATAGTTTTTCTTGACATTTATAGTTTACAATTTAAATTTCTATTGTACTGCCTGTTAATAGATATTTGAAGTCTGAATTACATTCACATTAAGAACACAATCATTTCAGTAAGCATAACTTAACCCAGAATCCAAACTATTTGCTTTAACAAGAAGCAAATTAAATTTACTAATTAGAATAAAACTCTTTAATCTACACAAACATGTACCAATTCATATGACATTATTTACCATATATTACTAATTTCAAAAGAAGTGTAAACTGATTCTACTCACTTCAAATGAAAATTTACAACGATTATTTTCTTGCAAAATTATCTTCATATGCAAAAACGTAGGAGTAGATGTAAAACACAATAGGAAGTAGTAGGAGTAGGTATAGAACACATATAGAACACAGTATCATAAATAATTTTCAATTGAAGCAGGTTAAACACGTATATATCTTTTATAATTACTTTTCATGATAATATTTAATTTTCCTTCCTGAATAATAAATTTGTATCATTGTTTTTTCAAAAGTATAACTGGCTTATCTGTAATCTTTCTAACACAACATTGTCAGTGTGCACCAAATTCATCCTTTCTAATTGAAGACCAATGGTTTCAAAAAAGAAGATATATTAAAAATTGTGTATTATTTAAATTTGTTATAAAGAACCACTAGGGGCAAGTTTCAAAATTTTGTCAGTTTTGGAACCTTTACTCTCAGATTGCTCAAAGTGGAGTATCTGTTTTGATAACGAATCACCTTTAGTATTAATTAGGCAAAATAAGTCATGCTCATCATAAAGCAGCTCTATACATATATATATACACAGCCAATATGACATTAAACTGAGAAGATAATTGAAAAGTTACCTAACAGTTGGGAAATAAGCTCCTAATCAATATAATCAGAAGGAAAATTTTGCAACTAATTCTGAAGAGAATTATAAGAGAAATATCGTATAATAACAAAATTGAGGTTCATATTTTTTTTTATTAGGTGATCCCAAAAGATCATATTTTGTTGAATTCATCAATAAAATGAAAATATGATTGGAAAACTTACAAAATGTGTAATAAAGTATTATTTTTTGTTTATTACAACTATATTACATTTTTGTTGAAAGTTTTGTAATATTGAGAAAAAATTAAAATATTAAGAAATTACAGTATGGAATTACTCTGAAACACACATTTTATGAACTTGCCACTTACGAATTTACCATAACACATGAAATATATATTTTAATAAACTTTTCCTTTCATGTACAATAAATAATTTGTTGTAATTTTATTGATCCACACCTTTGCGAGTATAAGATTATCATTACACATATTTTTATCTTGTAAATTTTAAATATTTCCATTAAATGGTTATAAAAAGCATGGTTTTAATTAATGAATATTATACAAAAAGTTTTAATACTTTATGTTTTTGAAATTATGAAAAACAGACAATAAAAATCAATGAGCAACTAGCCACATAGAGGATAACAATTCACTGAAGGAAGTAAGTGCCTACAAATTGAAAAGAAGGTTTTATATTGTGTATAAAATATAATGAACACAAAATACATTCTGGAAAGACAAATCTAATACATGGACAAAGTATACATTTCTTTTTCATTGTTTCCTTGTTGTCAAGTAGATCACATTCTTTAGGAGATAATGCAGAGAACATCCTACATTTAATTGTAGTGAACAGTGACGTAGTGAAGAGAAAATGTAATGGATACTTTAATAATTTCAAGAAACAATGGACATGCATTTTATACCTTTTAAATACTATAAAATTGTGGGTGAATATTTTTATAAACACTCAAACATTTACTTCCACAATTTAATAAATTCTTGGCTGTAAATTCTGAATGTTACATCAGATTTTTCCATTATTCAAACTACATTATTATTATTACAACTATTATTATTATTATTACTATTATTATTATTATTACTATTACTATTACTATTATTATTACTATTACTATTATTATTATTATTATTATTATTACTATTATTATTATTATTATTATTATTATTATTATTATTATTAGTAGTAGTAGTAGTAGTAGTAGTAGTAGTAGTAGTAGTAGTAGTAGTAGTAATAGTAGTAGTGTCATTATATTAGCTACATAAACCATGTAGGACCTTTTCTGCCTAACAGACTATATTGTGCCATTAATCTAGAGTGAATAATTTAATATTTATTGCTACATTAATACATCGTTTGAATGGTCACAAAATAATTTAGATTGGCATATGTGGATCCTTCTAGTTTCTTTGCCAACAAGTTTAGAAAAGTATGTTTAAAATGTTTTCTCTTATTGCATTAACAAACATGATAACTTACAATTTCATAATATATATCTATGTTGTACAAACTTCTCAAATTATTTGCAAACAGAAGATTCCTAATTCAATATAATTGTTTTATATCAACAAATGAAGTTATGCCAAGGAAACTATGAATTGCAGTATTTTGAGTCTCGTTAATTTTAATGAATTGTAATACAGAATAACCAGTCATGTAGAAATTATGTTTCAGTTTTTTAAAACTTCCACCAGTGCCTTCAGAATGCTTAAATGCAATGTACTATTTAAGTTTTCAATATGTATTTGGAATAATTATTGTAAGGTGAGATCAGAGACCATGTTTTGAAAAAATACAATAATAAAATATTTAAATTCAGGATTTATCTCTTTACTAAAACATTACTTTTCATGTTTCTCATACTTGTTTCAAATAAATATACAGTATTATATTTCAATCTAGGTAGTTTTTGAGACCGGTTTACTATATTTTCGTAGAGATTTATTTTGCTTATGCAGGCTACCAATTCAACAATTAGATGAAATATTTAGTTTTCAACTAATTTTGTAGATATAACATTTATTTCTGTGCACTGGTACTGCTCATATGGTGAACCTTTTGTTATCATTATCCTAAAGTCAAAACGATTTTCCAAAGAGTGTGAAAATGCACACTAATACTATAGAACCAATCTACAAATTGTAAAAAAACAATGAGGTTTGTGCTGAAGTCATTTACAAAACATTGTTGAACAGACACTCCATTATCTGCTTTGTAAAGAAAGGTAAATATTAGTCAAGCATGAAATTAATATAAGTTAATAAATAAAAAAGGAGAGGGGTGTGACCTAATTTATTAAAATATGGCTTTTATTTTTAACGGTAGTTTTAATTGAATTGGCTATTTCAAAAAGACCTTATCTCCAATCTTTGTGAAAATGAATTAAGTTCACCATTTAATTCAGATTATGCTTTTAGCATTGTTACAACCTCATACTTGCTAATCTAAGCAGGTGTAGTTCTCTGTTTTCTTCGAACAGGCCATTTCTCCAGGGTTATGGTGTTTTTCAATATGCTCGCACTCACAGCTAATGGAAATGTGACATTTTCAATATAAAGATTCAATTAATTAATAACAATTAGTGGTAATTGAAATGCAAAACATTAAAATATTTGCATGGGCTTTCCCTGTTGGGCATTGTTATCAAACTTCAAAATTTGGAGACTTCTGTGCTTATTTCTCAGAAACTATTACAGCTATACCTGTGAAACATTTACAACATACTTTTAAAGTAGAAATCAAGAACCAACACAGTTGTGCCATAATTAAAAAAATCTTCATTTCTTCAGTGCTTGATAGACATTTTGAAGAAAACAAAAAATTATATTCTTCCTTTCATAAAGGTACTAAGTTCGAGTAGTAAATACACAAAACCGTGAGGAATATTCAGTACAAAATTGCTTGAATAATTTGTAATTATTCATGAGAAGAAGCACAAAGTTATATATTCCAGGGTATTTAATCTCACCTTACGCAATTCAAAATTGATTTACCAACAATATTTTATCCTGAATTATTGTAGAAGAAATAAAGGAACAGTTACATCAATTCTTCATTGTGTGCATTTTCAAAATAGTAGTGATGAATTAAATTAGTACAAAGACAATTTCAAAGCATTCTTAATTTTATTCTTTCTAGTTAAAATTCCTGGGTTTGCTTTCAGGATTGTCCTGCACAATATATAATGCTTCTCTTAATACCCATTTATTAAACTGAAAAAGAACAGTAAATAAACAATTCACTTTTGATTTGAAGATACAAAATGATATGAAAATTTAATGAACTTCAGATGTATATACAGAGAAATTTATACCAATAAACATAAATTTTAATCACACTAATTGTCAAAAATCAACTGAGATTGATTATCTTAAATGAAACTAGACATAATGTTATGAGAAGAATGAATTATTGTAGGTGTATCTCAAGGTCAATATTTATGAATCACTTTCATTAATAAATTTAAAAAAATTACTGACAATTGATGCATTTTACTTTCAGTCACTATGAATTGCTCAAAATTTTAAATCACATTCTTACATTTTGCTTCAGAGAGACAAACATAACTCTAACAAATTATTAGTATGTTTGGATTTCATAAATGGTGTAAATTTTAAAACATTTGGAAAATAGGCTCTTTGCAATATGTATTAAATTACTGCTTTTAGTACAAAAGTGAAGGAAGTTTTTAACTGAAAGTAAAAACGTAAGTAACACAAATTATAAAGTTCAGTTAAATGAAAATTTAAAAAATTGTTAAAGAGCTCCACACTAATATGTTATTGATGTTCAAGATATTTCAGTATAAAGAGATACCTTATCTGCCAACAAAAACATTTAATATTATTTACATGAGCTTTGTCTACAATAGATACATTTCTTCACTTTGTAATTATAATCATCTAATTATATTTCTATATGGGTGCAGTGTTCTAAGTGTATGAATGTTAAGTTCATAACATATGCAATTCTTTTTAAAAATAATGAAAAATACAATTAAAATTGTTTTGTTTTGATTTTTCTCTTGTATCAGTTCTTAAATCTCTATTAGTAAAATACAAATTTACTACACTTTTTGAAAATGCGTGATTGTTGAAGTCTTTCATATATGTATACAACTATCTTTATTATTTTGTGACAGAGCCGTTTCAAAATTAAAAACTCAACGTTAATTTTAGGTACACAAGGTTAATCTGAAGACCTAATTCTTTTTTTATTAACAGCACTACATTCCTGAATGCATGAACATTTCTGGAAAGGTTTGTCAATGTTATTCATGTCATGTTCCATGTGAACTGTAGGCGACTAAATAACCAAGACCTCTGGCCCCTTGACTTCCCTGGTACCTTTTACATTGATGATTTGAAGATATGTATAGTAGATATTAAATCACATGATGAAGATATTCTGGTATGACATTCCCGCCATTAAATATTAAATTGGCAACATTGCATGTGTCATTTCCTAATATACATTTCTTTTTCATAGTAAATGTCTCCATTTTAGACTTCCATAAAATTAAAAAATAGCTATTACATTTGTTTTGTACTTTAATTTTTCTAATTGTTATGAGAGTTTAAAATAAGTGTCAATTCAATGCCTACACAGAAAACTATTTAAAGATAATACAGACATGTTAATTACATTTTATTTACCGAGCCATTTTTCTTTTAAAACTAAATAGAATTTCCTGTGTCATAACTAATTACAATTTTCACATTAACTAGTCAGGATAATATAATTTAATATCAGTTTTATTTCTGCATTATTTTTATGCAGAAAGAAAATACCTAATGTCTTGTGTATCTAAGACCCTTCATTTTAGCCATGAAAAGGTCTTTGAAATAAAGTTTCAGTCTATCTGTCATGTGGCAGGAAAACTTCAAATAAATAGTTTAGTTTCTTTATTATATTATGCTTTCCACAAAAGCCATTACATTAGGCCTGGGCCACAAATTCTTCCAGATTCCTAACCCAATTTATGACATATATTAGGGAAGTCATTTAATAAAAATAGAAAACTACTTCTTTTCCTATTATAATTTAACAATATTGATAAAATATTTTCTAAGATATTCAGAAGTCACCAAGTGTAGTGTTACATGATAAATTCTCAAAATGTAATAGAACTGATTCAGAGGCTATAATTTCACTACTAATTATATTCAGTAACAATTAGATATTCCAATAGTTTATATTAAAGACCATTGTAATCAGCTGTCCTACTACAAAATCTTTATGTTCAGCATGACATTCTTCATTGTTGTTGTTCATGACAACAAGGAAATCTTTTTATTTTTGGTTTGTTTTGTCCTATACAGAGACCCAAATTCCTAAACATGAGTTACAGCTTTTAAATTGACAAGGAAATGGTCTGTTGTTTCATGTCACCCCTCCTCTTGAATTTTTTCAATGACAGTTAAGGTCACACGTGGTTTGTACGCACAATTTTTATAGCCAAAACAAATCCAAAGTTACTCTAAAACACAATTAACATTGTAATTATTTCAAACACCCGTCAGAAGGTATCCCCAGCCCACTGCTTGCCTGTATGATCAGACATTTTATTGTATCTGATGGCAAAGCAAGGCTGTACAAATTAAGTTTCATGAGCAAAAACTTTGTAGAAAATTTTTCTTTACATTTTTTTTTCTTGAGTAACTTTCAGTTTGTATCAACTTTGATGACTCAAAATAAAAGAAATGCATATCACCCAGAGGAAGGTCACAGCTTGATATTCAAACTGTTGGCATCAGTGCTTAGGAAGCATCATCTCCTAGACAGCTAAGTAGACACTGACTCTGGCGGAACTATACATTTTCAACTTTTAGTTTGCTAAAAAGCAGCTAAATCTTTGTGTATGAACCATAAGTGACCTCAACCGTCATTGAAAAAAGTCAAACAAATTTCAAGAAAACACAGCAGGCCATTCCCTTCTGAGAATTATTAATTGAAAACATGATGTACTGAAACATTTTTTGCAACTCCATACAAAAGTACTCTTCATTTTACCATGCATTCCTTAAAATCCTCCATTGCAATCAATAGTTATACAAATATATTTTATATTACACCAAATCGCATGTTCTCGCTTGGTCAGAATTTCTTTGGAGATCATGGAAAATCAATGAGAGTTAAATATAATTATGAAACAAAGAAGAGTTGGAAAGAAACCAACAAACTTTAAATTCTCAATAATGAATCAAACGCAAAAGACATTTTTTAAAAATATAAATACATTATCTTTTTCCAAAAATCAGAAACTTAATAGCACAAAATAACATTATGATAAATGTAAAAGTATGGCAAAAGAAAGATGAATACTGAAAGAAACTTCATACATAACATTAACGAAGTACATTATGACAAATAATTTCATGAAATTAGATGAGGCAAAACTTCACACACTGATCTCAAACTATGTGGGTATACAATACACCCATTCCAAGGGATCTTGGATATTATCATTAATTCTATGAATATTTGGACAAACAACTCATATTTTTATATTTTCTTATTATTGCCATTTAAAATAAATACTTAATTGAATTCAGGGGTGTCCAGAGAAAACAAAACACCTGAGTCAGCACATCCATGGGGGCCCTTTACATCAAACAAAAATCCCCCTCCTCAATGCGTAACAAGAATTTATCTCTTCCTGAATCAAAAGTAATTTATAGCAGTTATTTTGAGTTACAAGTAAATATATTGTTTTATATTTTGAGTGAAAAAATGTCTGGGTCTCAAATAAGAGGGAGCCTAGGTCACGTTGCCCCGTTTGCCCTTCCTTCTGGGCACCCCTGATTGAATGCAGAGATAGAAATCCAAAGATTTATTTCTTGTACTTATAGTTTATAATACACGTGTCAAATTTTTTCATGAGTAATGAGAATTTCATTCACTTAAAATGGTATAAATGTTTGTTTATTTGGCACAGAACAGTCTTTCAATGTGTGATGTTTTTTGGTTGATACATATTTTCCTCTAGAATACACCATTAAAATAATTTCTGTAATATAAAATTTACAGTAACTCTACCCTAAAGATATAGGTACAGGAAAATATGAAATGATTGTAAATTAATAAAAGTTATAATTTACATTTAATAGATTCGACTTCACAATTTTTAAAACTTCCTGGGACATACGAAGAAACAGGCAGATTGTTCTTTGGAATTATTTTGATGAAATATGCAGATCTTTAAGCAAATTGTCTAAAATATGTGACTTGTTGCTGAAAACTAATAAATTTAATCAGAAATATAATTTTGTATACAGAAACAAATTTACAGAATATGTCATAATAATTTTGAAATTGAATTTTTGTTTTTCCACTCTATTATACAAGTTTTGGAATTTTTGAATGCTGTAGATAACATAAACAGAATATTTGTGAGAAGAATAAAATAGCTACACCAAATTGCAGAAATTGGCTCAAAGTTGATGAAAGTTCTAGTAACAATAATTGCAGTGTATGAAATCTGTAATAACATAATATGAGAATTTACTGTCAAGTATCCAGATAACAATGGTTGATTATCATAATTTTTTATTATATTTATATTTACTGCACACTGTACAACATGCATGTATCTAAATGCACATAAATTAACATTACTATACAAAGTAATTAATTTATACAAATGTGCATTTCATTTTATTGAAAAATTCTCTAAGAACTTGTGACACTTGATCTACTTATCTTAATTATATAAACTACAATCAAAACTGCATACACAATACATTCCCATACAAAGCAGTTCAGTGTCTTGTAAAGCAAATATCAGAGCAACTTGCCTAAAAATTACACTATAGCAATAGTAACCCTTAAATGTTAAATTAAAGTAACTTGTTACCCCTTATATTATTAAAAGAAAACATTAACACTTAGTTTCTCAATATACAAGCAAATGCTGTAATAATTTTTCTATTGGTAAAAGCAAAAGTGACACATTCCTTCAGAAATTGGTTTAGATACATTATAGTTTATCTAGTCATAGTACATTTAAACAAGATTGAAAAATACAATTTGTAGAAAGCAATGAAGAACAAGAGAAGATGTCAGAAGATAGAAGAAAAACTATCAAAAAGAGAGGAAAACAAGGAAAAGTGGGAAGAGAGAAAGAAATAATTAATAAAAGGAAATTGAAGGGAAAAAAAGAGTGAATGTTATACATGTGAAGAGTACAGCACAATGTTATTTAATATATTACAAAATTAAATAATATATTACACAATGAAAGAAATGATAGTGCAACTGCTTGAATTAATATCAAAAAAATAGGTAACATGATTTTTATACACACTACATATGTAAAGTGCATCTATAAAACAATAATTAAGATGCCTATATGATGGCAACTTCAAGAATCATTCATTAAGCAGAAACTTAAAAAAGAAAGCTCAGACAAGTCATACTGAAATTTATTTAATCAACCAAATAACTGATGTTCAATATTATTTACCTATCAATACATAATGTAAGGCTTAAATACAAACAGTATACTATGAAAATCATAAGTTTGTGTAAATAACAGTGCTGTGACTCAGTAGTGAAATGTATCACATGCGTAAGTTCTTATGAGAACAACTTACAAATTGAGCAAAGCAATATCTAGATTAAACTTAGAAGGAAAAAAATAAAACTTTATGCACAGCTTCAAAACCAACATGAAGAAATTGTAATATCCTTACTCTCAAAATGAAAAATCCTTACTCACAAAACACATATTTCACATCTAATATTAATTGTCAAGTGTATGCAGATAAAGAAATGCATTAACATACATATTGTCTGGAATTGTTTGTAAACATATGTGTACAAGCATACATGTCTTAATAGACATAAACATGCATACACATATGTGTACACAGAGATATTTGCACTGGCAGAGACATTATGAAACATTCATGTAAGAAGCTGTAAGAATTCTTTGGGACATAATGAGATTCTTCAAATAGGTAGTCAAAGATATATTACATTAATACACTGGATGATTAATGTAACATTCACTAATTCTAATCATGCATTCTGTGTACTTTTCATTCACAATATTACACTATGCGTATGAACATGAAACTATCATTACATCATGTAATACTGAAAAATATCAATTTAGAATTAAAAACTGCCAATATATTCAGGGCATAAGAGGAATACAACACTGCTAAGCACACACACATCCATCACACCATAGAATAGCTAGGACATCCTTGCCAACGCAAGTTGGCTACTTACTGGACTCCTTTTTATCCGCAACTTTGGTCCTGTCGCCTCTCATATTTGCTGGTTGGATCCCATTCACCGATTTGGCAGGCATACATTTGGCTTTTATGGTGTGATTGGATTTGCCTTCTTCAGATTTTAGGGGAGCTGAGCTACTTTTAGGACGGGAAGGACCAGTGGTAGTTAAGGAGGCTAGAAAAGGTGAGAAGCAAGTAGTCAAAATATTAGCTTCCTAAAACAGATTGACTCCCACTACTTCAATTTGCTTGCTGTTTCTTAACATTAACATAATAAACATACACAGTGTTATAAGTTAAATTAATAATAATCTTCATTCTGAACAGGAACCTGAATATAAAAAAAAATTAAGTACATGTCAGCCACACCATGACAATCAAAGCAACATTTTGCATGGGCCAGTCCTCAACAAGCTGCCTTTCTAAACACAGAACTTATTCACTTCTCTACACATAAATACATTTCACAGGAAGCCAAATCATTCATCATCCTAGTAACATTACACATGACTTCTCTTCAGACAACAGAAAGATAAATCTCATACTTATTGTAACAATGTTATAGGTAATGAAGTTTTGTATTTTTTTTTTTAAGAATACATGCAGGAAAATTTAGATTTTTCAAAATGGTACTAAATTTCTGACAGTTTTAATAAAAATAAGAATATATAAAATAAGTAACACATTTATAATATTTTTTCGAAATCCCAGAGCAGCATTTGTGTCTATTGTAGAATACAGGATGATGTTTAAATTTAAAAAATGTAGATGAGTAATGAAGAAATATATGCAATGAACAGGTGGTTTTATCACATTAATCTGATGAACTTCATTTATTAGTATGTGAAGGAGTGTTATTTTCAGAGAGAATGAATGCAATAACACAAAAACTCAACAAAATACATCAATTAATATTAATTTTTGGGATTGTTTATTTTCTAAAAACAATCAGTCTTAAAACTTCAACACACTAAAATCAATCTTATTTGAATGAGAGGCAAGAAGGATTAAACAAGAGAACAAAGATTTGAGGAAGAAAAATTGTGACCACTTGTTATATGTTGTTTTTTTGTGCAATAAAAATTCCTTGTAAATTAAATACTATTTACTCAATAGAGTTCAATTGATTAAATAACAAGATTCATATACTCTTCAGAAGTGCAACATGAAGGGAGCTTTGATTATATATTCAAATTTACAAGGTTTTGAACTGAAACATTAATTAAAAAGAGTGGCTATGAAGACATCTTATGGATAAAATCAAATACAGTTTCTGTGACAAATTTAGACTGAATGTAGAAGTAAAATGTTTTAATTCCTTTTGAGAAGTTTGGTCTCATAAGTTTATATTGGAATCATTTGAAATGCTGATTTAAACTTTTGTCCTTTTTTAAAAATGAACCAATCTTTTTGTTATTTAAATAAAAAAAATGAAGAATAAATTCTGCTTACGTAGTTGTCTGAAACCAATCTTCTTCATTTCATTTGTAGTTACCACAAATGCAACATGAATTTGAAAGATTCTTTAGAGCAAGCATAAGCAATATATTTCAAGTGCTTAAAACTAAGAAACAATTTTAATAACTGTGTATACATTATTTATGTCAAAGAACACTGGCAGAAAACTTCATTTCCTATATTTTTTATTACATTTGAATGTATCAGGGAAATAGAACTATTCAGGTTTGTTTTTAGAATCATTCTTTTGTGATTTCCAAAATGTTCAACAAAAATGGAGATGATGCAAGGGACATAGTATGTGGCCTGTTTCAGCTCTAGAAAGAAGAGATATTTTAAAAGTTTAAGAAAGTTTCTAAAGAGTAAACTTTTTTTTATAGTCAAGAAATGTGTAAGGTTATTAATTTATCTTCTTCTCCCTCAAGCATTAGACCGGTTGGTCCGTTGCGATTTTGATGTTATTAATTTATATTTATATAAAAAGCAGTAAAAAATATATGCAACCTTAAGGATAGAAGAAAAGTTTATGCAAAATTTAAGAAAAAAAAAAAAATATTATATCAGTATTTTCTCTGACAAGGTCAAGAAACTGAATTGAAAAGTAGATCAAGAAAGTGCCACTCACTCCAAAGTACATACAAAACAGTATTAGTAATAAACCTAATTAAAATTTTAATTTTGATATTTAAATTCACTATATATAACAAAAACGAATGGGGTCTAGTTGTTTTAACATTTGCATGAAACAAGGAACAGTAAGTATTCTGAGAAAAATTATTGTTCCATAACCGTCAAAAAATGTTTCAATTAATTTAAAAGTCAAATATATGTGTAAAAAAATTGTTTTTTAAGGAGAAAACTTTTCTCTTGTTTTCTTGAATATTGAAGGCAGTTTTATGTCCTTCATTAAATTAATGAAAAGAGGTGAACACCTACTACATGTTAATTTTTTATTGTAGCTGAAGATATTGAGACCCTAATAAACCTACTTGATGAATTTTGAACTTGAGAAAATTCAATTAAAGAAGTCAACATTGACAGGACTATTTTGATTTTCCATTATGTTAACACAATGAATTACAATTAAATTCAACAAGCAATATCCATTACCCACTTTTAATATATAAAAAACATAAATATAAAATTGCATAAGTAAGATAATTTTGTCTGGCTTATTATTGGTATTATTCATAATCTTTAAATTCTCTCTTTTTCTTGCCTTTAACTTCAAACATTATTTTCTTGTTCATTTATCAATTTTATATAAATTTATTATTTAAATTTTGATAATTGTAATTTCCACTATAGTTAATATTGTTCTTACAAAGTTATTAATTCTATAAGGAATCTAAGGGTTCATGGCTTTATGAAGAGAGGGTACAAAAAATATAGAGGAGCAAAAATTTCATATGCAACAAATAAATGCAACTATTATTATCTGTTGAACTTTTCAGATTATAATTGCAAATTGAGAGTGCAAATGCTAGAAATTAGGTAGTCAATGTTATTAACTGAGTGTGCTTCCCTTTTAAGCAGTCACCACTGCTTTAAAGCAGTGGTTGAATTTGTAATTGTTAATAGTAATGCAACTGACATATGGCACAAAACTATTTGTGTGGATATCTCCTATTTCAATTGCTTCTAATCAGTATATGCAGATTCACTCCTCCCCAAAACTCGAATGCAATAAATTACTTGCTGAATTAGTATCGCAATAGAACCACGATTATCCGTCTTTAATTAATGTGGATATTTGTTTAAGTATGTGTGTCGATATTCAGTGAACAAAAAAATCACTGTGGTATACGATTGTTTCCGTTTGAGATCATATTGTGTAGACAATCATAAATCGTGGGATAAGCCTTGGATGGCAATCTGTATTTTCACTCACGAGAAAAAAAATACGATGTTTACCCTTCACAGTTTTTGAGACATTTAGTACAAACTAAGTGCTCAGATGTTGGTGATGTGAATGCCTGGTTACAAATACAATAGCAATGGTGGCAATGGCGTGAATGCAGAGGACATTATTGCCGCCGGTTCTTCCGCATATCGTGATGGCAGTGATAGTGATTCTGGTGTCGTGGATTCGGTCCAAGCTCAAGAAGGGAAGCCAGACATGCGCAGGCAGAGGTGCAGCTGATATATTTGGAATGCCAGACGGCATTAACATCTACAGAATTCCAGTTAGTAAGACACCTCCGCATTTGTCATTGTGCTGCACGTAAATGCCATGAAAAGAAACCAACACACTATTTTACTAGAATTTAATAGAGTATGTATTACATTTCTGAGGTGAGTAAAGATCCTTTTAAAATTTGTATGTTTCAAATACACTGTTTTCTATAAACAAATAGTAGGCGCATCTAATTTATTGAGTATATATGTGTTATATCATACCCATAATTTACTGGTTATTAGGATTTTCATTAATAGGTATACGGATTACTTTCGGTCCGGGTAAACGAGTTTCTTATTTAGTGTTATTAATAATTTTCTTTCAGACTACGATGGGTTACGGCAACACAACTTTCAAGTGCTTCCCACTTCTTCCAATACTTCTTTGTCTTCTGCTAACATTTGTTCTAAATCTTGGCTGTTTCTCAGATTTTCTTCTGCTTTACCACAACATACGAAATCTTCATGAAATTTCTCAACCCACAAAGTTCGTTTTTATCATCTCTTAAAATGTGAGAATCCTGATTCATAATTTTAAGAATTCACTCGTCTGCTATGTTCACAGAAGGCGCACCCAGTTTCATTTTCTAACTGTTGAGGATATCTCAATTTCTTTACAGCTCCTGATTGGATCGTAAATAGAACTTAACTGGTATATCATCTGCTACTAATCGTTTAGATCTCAGAACAAAGTTCCTTTTCTTTATTTTTCTACTTCTGATACCCCCCCCCTCTTGGTAATTGTCTCTGCCGCATGCGGACACAAACTGATTGGACTACTGCACTATGTAGTATAATGCCTGATTTTTGCGTGGTAGGACATGGATTTTGATTTAAACTATTAATGCCATATTCTAAATGCTGTCTCTTATGACGCTTCTTATGACAGTCTACCTAAGGGGTCCGCCGCTGCTTGCAAGAGCAGACGCTCCTCCCAGCTGCCAGTGCTTCTCCAAAGAGGCAGGGAGGCGAGGACAAGCAGCCACTCCGCCGAGCGGCCCGGCCGTCACGGACGCCTGCCAACGCCCTCGAAGTCAGCGTAGCAAGCGTACACAACAAAATGTTCCTCAGAAGTTTCTTAAAATATTTAATGTTCTTTTCCTTTGGTTCTTAAATCTTTAAACTACTCGAATTCAGAGTTCTTAGCGGTTGGATGTATATAATCGTTCTTGACTGCATAAAAACACGGCCCATTCCTTATAGATTCAATGAGAGCAAACGCTTGAGTAAAAAGAGGTTTGAATGAAAACAAATTGTGAATTGCTGAGTCCTTTGGCGGATTTTGAGAACACTTTTCTGGAGTTCTTTATTGATGGGATGCCATTGTGATTAAAAAACGTTACAAGTCAGCACTGGATAGATCACCTACAGGCCCGTTGCTTTGGGGGCCCTTGGGCCTACGTTAATTTGAAGGACTCCAACTCTTACTTTCAACGATCTCCTTACACCCCCTCAATTTAAAGACAAGTTTTGTTAAAAAAAATACTTCTCAACACTGAGTGGCATTTTCGCATCAACCAGCAACATTCCATGTTACAAATATTATCCAATGATTCGCAGCACATCACTCCGTTATGATAATTTTTTGCGTTTAATATAATCGTACATAAAATAAAAAACGTGCAAAAAATATTTTTTTGAAAAACTTGGTATGAAATATTTTTCAAATCCAGGGCCCTTTAACATTGGGGACCCTGGGTCTCGGACCTTCGGGTCCGTACGTTAACTCGGGCCGGATCACCTAAGTGTTAAACGTTCTGAAAAGATTTAAGTACGAATCTAATTCTGAAGTACAAAATGTCTTAGGCTGGGTGTGTGAGAGTTGGTAAAAAAATGTCAACATTAATGTATTAATTCTTAAAGGTGGATAATGACAGTAAGTCAGCTCAATTGTAAGATTATTGTATATTATATATATAATAAAAATAATATTACTCTTTTTGAACAGTTGAATTAAGTCATTTGCAAGGGGAAAGAATGCGTGCGAATGAAAAATGTAGTGTTCATTGCAACATTAATGTTACATTTATTATTATCGTCCCTATCGTCCCTGTCGTCTCTACCTTCTTTGTCATCGTTGTCATCCTTATCATCATCATCATCATTATTATTATTATTATTATTATTATTATTATTATTATTATTATTATTATTAGCTTATACAATCCCATGTAGGGCTAAGGCCTCTTAACACAAGTTAACTTTTAAAATAGAAGATAGATTTTAGAATAGTGATATACAATAGAAATACGCAGCCTCATGGCTAGCTCTCAGCGTGCTCGCTTTCCATTGCGCGGCCCAGGGTTGGTTTCCAGATCAGGCACTATTATAGTGTGAGTTTTCCTTGCAATGTCTCAGTATGTTGCTGTGTGACGATGAGAAAATTCATTTTTAGTGTTGAGAAGACCGGAAAATGGCATAGGGATGTCCACGTGCTAACCATACATACTTAACCCTTACTCATGGCCGCGAGGCAAGGACGTCGCCGGTAGGCCTGAGCCTGTTCACAAGTGTCGCGCCAAGTGCATACGTACACACAATATAAATACTAATGCAGATTTGCTGTTATTTATTTTATAAAGTTATTTGTATATAAATATATAAACCTATTAATTGTAACGCCCATATGTTACAGTGTTCTGTCACCAGGTAACAGAAACCAACTAGAAGAAATAATAAAATATCTAATAACTTTTCAGTTTCCTAAACTTATTTTCTGAGGAAAGACAAGAAACATTCTTTAACCTAAACTAGTTAACAGGCATTCAAAAGTTTCAGGTACTATATTTTCAATCTTCTGATATCATAGATAAATTATTTTTGTGTACACACCCTTCGAAGAAGCCATTTCTGTGTCGTTATGAACCTTGTGTGTACCGATTTTAAAGTTGAACTTTCTCAGAGTAGGCCAGTAAAAATGTGCTATAAGATAGGCAGTAATAGGCAGAATAAAGACAACTAACAATACCTGGTGAACAATGAACATTACAACAGTTATTATGGAACTGACAGCTTGTGAATTTCGTATAGAAAAGGAGTAGGACGTACGTCTGCAAAAAGAAAGTTTATGTGCTTGATTTCTTGCATAATACTAATGGTTACTTTAAGAAGTAAGTGTATTGAATTGAATTGATGCCTTATTTTACGTGGCGAGACTCGGGCCATCAGGCCCGCTCTTACGTCTGACCACACAAATTTCGCTCCGCTTCTTTCCCCAACTAGCAGAGAAAGGTGGTATTTCTTGGGCGACAAACAGGCGATTTGAATTTAGCTCAGAGGCGTCATTTAGACTTGAGGATCTTTTACATACAAGTAAATCTACTAACATTGGACATCCGGCTTTACTTCCCTTCCGAAGGAAGGCGTACGAAGGATTTTTCGCCCTTAAAAATCCACGGCTTCGATCGGGCTTGAACCCGCCAACTTGGGTATAACAGTCCGATACGCTAACCATTAGACCATCGACGCGCGCATGCGTACGTTCCAAAAACAATAGAAAGCAAACAAAAACGTCGATGTACCTTGAAACAAGTATCGAAGTTTCTGGAATCGGCCTTATACCAACATCGCCAAAAAGCTTCAAATTTCGGTTTCAACACATGAATTAATATTTGGTATAATTTATTTGGTAAGTCCACACAGAAAATATATTTGCTAGAACATTCAGTCTTATAGAAGAATGGAGTTGGATATTATAAATTTTCCGTGTGTTAGAAAACGTCGCATGATCAAACGAATTTTGAAATATGGGAAAAAACTATATTTAATGATACCAAAAGAGCAGCATACTTCCCTTGCACCGGATTTTTATTGATTTGTTAGTGATTCCGGACGCTTAAACTGCTAAGGCAATTGGCCCCGTATGTGTAATGGCTGCGATCTTCACCGCTACATCGGCTTGCGGGGACTTTCCCTAATCTGGTGTCTCCCATTAGAGTGGCACCGCCACAGCTGGGATAAGCTCTTAAGCTCTCCACTGGTCTCCCGATATGTGTGGTAGTGTAATACAAGTGAGAGCAAGTGTTAATAAGTAAGGAGCGAGAATAGAACAAAGAAGAGGAAGGAATGATCGCGCGCGGTCCGTGGCTCGTCTATTATGGTACTGGTCCTGCATTCGCCTGGCGTTGATCGGAGAAACCACGGAAAACACGACGAGAGAAGCCAGTCGCTAAACTTATCCCCCAGTAGCATGTAGCTAGTGACGAAAATCCTGCCCCTTGACCCCTAGGGCCTCCCGGTGATGATATTGACTGATGATGCAGTGACATCAGTTGATGCCACTGCATCATCAGCCCCATTTTGCTGTGCACAGGATTTTAACGCACATTACGATAGTACATAATATTCTAATGACAATTCCGTTTAACTGGAAGATTATTTATTATACTTTAGTTCATGTACTTTCATTTTGCCTTGATCCCCCTACGTCATCTTGTGACATTTAAGACTATCTTATGACATATGACCAGTGCGTAGCGCGCTGACTTCGCAATCGGGAGGTCCGGTTTCGATCTCTGGGCCGGCCATAATGACCAGGGTTTTTCGTGGGTTTCCTAGGTCATAAGGCGAATGCTGAGATGGTTTTAAAATGCCATCACCTCCCTCCACCCCACCCCACCTACCACCATTATCTCAGTCCTTTCCCCTCTCATCATCATCCTATCACTTCATTCAGCATTCTCTGCAAAAGGCTAAAGGCCCTTGGACTCAATGGGATATTAGTTGGCTAATAATATTAATAGTATGACCTATCACGCCGCGAGGCCAACCAGCAGGCACCTGAGGCGTGTTTCTTTGTTTTCTTCCCTTCGTCAAGTAGGGGTAGAAAAACGAGTGGTTTCGTTTTCATTCGTCTGACATTCTCAGTAAACTACTTGCAACTTCTTGTCGCAGATACAAACAAAATAGTGTATTTTCTGACCCATTGAAGAATAATAAAAACGGATTAGCCTTCGGGATTTATGACATTCTATTTCACACTAGTACAACATAAATTAATAATAAAAGATAGATAAGAAAATAAACAACACAAAAAAGAACGAAAGAAAGAAAAATAAAAAAAAACGGAAAAACGGGGAAAAGGAAAAACGGAAAAAAGGAAAAACGGGAGAAAAGAAAAAATGAAAAATGGAAGAAAGGAAAAAAGGAAAAACGGAAGAAAGGAAAAAAGGAAAAACGGAAGAAAGGTAAAAAGGAAAAACGGAAAAATGTAAAAAAGGAAGAGAAGGAGAAAAAGCAAGAAAAGAAGAAAAAGGACGCAGTGAAAATTTACTCACCTCGAGATACAACACTTCACGCACAACACATATGTTTCGCAGGTTGCATATCGTGCCATTGTTCATTAATTGAGGTGAAGAATATGCGTAATTGACATTGTCAATAATAGAACGAAGGATATTCCCACGATAGAACAATTCAATGTATTTTTCAACATTTTCTTAATATGTTGGAGAGATATGTTGAAGTGAAAAAACAATATTTCAGAAACAAAAACACGCAGCTTGAAAAATCTGGAAACGAGGGAAGAAATCATGTGGCTAACTACATATTTTACATATATTGTCAAATAGTAATTAAGTAATTCGTAACTGTTAAATTATTTTGGAGATTGCTTAGTGTATACACATACATACATATATATACATACATATATATACATACATATATATACATACATATATATACATACATATATATACATACATATATATACATACATACATATATAAGTCTTAGAACAATACATACTTTACTACTTTTCTAATTTTTTGACAAGTTGTGACGATTGCTAAATTCTCGAAATCCGTGATTTCTAAAATGTACCTACGTGTATGTTACTTTATACCTTATGTTTATATGGCAATATTATACGGCAATTTTCATTGTTTCTGTAATGTTATCACATGCGCACTTCATACGAGAGATCACAATTCTTAATAATCTCAAATACATATCCATTAATTCAGGATTTCCTTTATAGTAAATGCTTGATAAGCACATGAGTTTACCTAGTGTCTTTAAAGATTAGTTGTTTGGTCTGCTACAGTTTTCAAAATCGTTATGAATTCGTCATATCAGACGCATTCGTGGTGAAAACTTGAAAACCGAGGCGGACGTAGATTTCGATTGCAGAATGGTATCATTATTTTAAATATGTAACTCACCTTTGCATATGAATGGTAGAAATTATTTAAATTTTGAAATGTGTGGCTCATTGTAAAATGTGTTCAGTGTGGCTCAGTGTAAAATGTGTAAAAAAAACTATGTTTGTGGCATACAAGTCTAAGATAACCTATTTACCCATGAATAATATAAATTTTTACAATTTCCCTTTTCCATTCCCTAATCAGTAATAACGCAGGTGATACGATGAACAATTTGGGGCGTAATCATATGTCCACGTTTAAAATATGTTTTGCATTCCTATAAAATGTCAATACGAATTTCTAAATCAATTTTTGTGCAGACATTGCTAGCTTAAAGTTTGAATCGTACTATGGCCCGACGCTCTACCTTCAGAGTGCGATCGCAGTGCTAGCGCATGAGACCCCACAACCGACCTTTTCCACACGCTACTAAACAATGCCAGCGAAATCTACATCCTTGGTTACCAAGTTTTCGTAATATGATCTGAACAGTTTGCATATACCCTAAATATAAGGTGTATGTAATCAAGGTCTTTATGTACCTTGCATTTATAATTAATAATTATATTTTTTCGAAGAACACCACGTAATTACAGTCTATAAATTACACATACAAATTTGAAAAATTGACATAAAAGATACTTTGGAAATTCATATGGAGTAGGTTCCTTCAGTATTAAAAACAAACGAACATATAAGATAACTCGTCATGTTCGAATATGTAATTATTTTTACCCTTTCCCCTTCATGTTCTCTGTGCTGAAATGTTGCCCTACTGGCAAAGGTGGCTCGGGGCATCAACTGATGTCATTGCAGTGGCAGTGGCAGGTGGCAGGATTTTTGTCACTGGATTGTCAGCCAGTTCAGCCGCAGTCTGGAGGAGAGCCGGAGTCTGGCGTCCGGCAACTCCAATCGGTAGTTTTCCGTGATTTCTTCGATCAATACCAGGCGAATGCCGGAGCAGTGCCCTAACAAACGGGCCAATGACCGCGCATGATCTTTCCTTCCTTTTCCTTAAGCTTTCTTAGCCCCTTACACACACTCTCATATGCACTACATTACCACACTTGTCGGGAGACCAGATGGGAGCTTACAGCTTGTATCGGCTGGGACGGTGGCTGGTGGGAGATACCTGGTTGATAAAAATTTCCGCACACTGACGTAGGGCAGCGCCCGAACTCGCCATCCATGAAGATGACCGCATTCCCGTGACGAAACATACACTACGCTTACGGGACAAATCACACGCCATATGGCTTGAGCGTAGCAACGATAGGGAGGTCGCGGGCTCAATCGCGTCAAGGCGTCAGAAATTTACTTGGTGTGATTGACGTCGGTGAATTTGTGGCGCTTACCGGAATCGAATTCATAGGCTGACTGCTTTGATCAGTGGTTTAACTCGTCTCATCCAAGCGAATGCCGGAGGTACGTGCAATACAATGGACCAGAGAACGCGCGCGCGATCTTTCATCATCCTCATCGCATCATCCCTCTCCATCCGGACTGGGGCGCTTTGGCAAAGTACTCAAGCACCCTTACTCACCCCCCGTTAACATGTGTACAATTGCGGGTAGGCCTTGCGGACCCAGCAACAGCGCAGGACTAACTAAGAAAAATATTTCAGGTTCAATTCCTTACTGGAGATATCAATTTGCAGAGTTCATTCATCATCACAGAAACTGGGAAGCTATTTAAATTGAGTGGTTTTAGAATTTGATCATTGAAAAAATAATACAGTAACAGGAAATATGATGAGCTGTTCAAATGCTGGCCAATAAAAATCACCTTTTGGCTCTAGACTTAGGAGGAAACAGATAGTATGTACAAATTTCTTGTATATTCAAAGAAGAAAAATCACTGGTAATACGAGAATGATGGACACTGAAAAGATGTAGCTTGTTTTTGCAAATAACTTTGAAACTAAAAAAATTTGTGAAACTTTAAAATCTGAACTACTTTCAAACTTCTGTGAGATTCTTTAATTTACTTTGAAATTCCATTTCACTGAAGATTCGTTGATGAATTTTATCAGTAAGCACCTAAACCATTCTTATGCATGAAAATTACAGCATCAGCTTTCTACGGTTGATATTCACAACAAAAATGAAAAATAGAAATATTTTATAGGTATAAAAACAATATGTTAATAATTAATTAGAAAAAATATTAATATTAAAAATATAGCTCAACGATTTTCAATTATATTAATTCATTCTGGATTAAAATCATGAAAAGACATGAATGAGTCACGAAGAAGACCTAATATGGGAAGCTGCATTGACAACTGTACTTTGAAAGACAAATTATATGAATACCAACATTTATAAATAAAATTGTGAAATTAACAAAAATAAAAATTGGATAATTTATATTCAAAGCAAATAGATTATCTTAAGTTCATGCCATTTATTTCTACTCTCTTGTCTAGCTCTAGGAAATCTTGATGACTATTGCCCTGCTGTGAGACTTAGCAAAAGTTTGCATAACAGCATCCATAAAAATTAAATTGTATTAAAAACTGCAGAAAATATAAAAAAAACTACATGAATAATATATAACAGGCATTTTAAATAGGGAACATTCAACAGTTCATTCCAACATTTAAATATTACATGACACAATATACTGAGTGATATAGTGTAACATGTTGAACTACATATTAATATTGTGAATATTCAGAGACAATACCAGACAAATAAGTATTGCTTCTGTTGATAATGTGAGAACAAATATTATGAAACAAAGTTTATATAAATAACACTACAAGCAAATCACAGTAATAAAATACACTTTATGAAAATATTTCTTCATTCAAATTGTCATCATTTCTGAATACTACCTATGTAAAAAAATATCATCATTCAAGTGCTTTCATCCTGATCTAAACAGGTGTCTAAATAACTTTTTTTCTAATTTGATACTAGAAATTATTCATATGAAGGTATTTTGTGTATTTTAATAATTCTGATAATGAAGAAGCTAAAAAGAGCAAATTGTATAAAAGATTAAGGAAAACTTATCCCATTTTGGAAGACAAAGCACAAATTTCCTCAAAAGAATACCAACAATGATTAAAAAGCGCAAGCTAAGTTTTTATTACTTTATGATGCATCTCTTTAGTAATTTAGCAAAGTTAATAATGAAAGACTACTGATTAGGCCTAGGGAACATTGTTAGAGATAATTTACCTATTATATGCAAGAAGGATTAAAAATCGCCAAAATTTTCTATTTTCACCATTGCTTTTCAAAACAGTATCCTACAATTAATTTAATAAGACAATAATTTAATAAGACATGACAACAGAGAAAGTTACAATATTTAGATACAGTCTATGTTACTAGAAAGCAGATACACACAAAGCATTCCAGAATAAGGTATAATTAAAAATGATAAATTATAAAACAACTTTTCATGTACATCTATTAGTCTTTAACTATGTAAAATGTACAAAGAATAAGTTAAAACTATAAACTAGGTGAAGAGGTTTATTAGCCTAATTTTAGACTAGAATCATACTTCCATATAAAATTAAGCAGTGTTAAACCCAGTTAATGCTTCAATGCTCTTGGGAAGGGAGAAAAGTGATGGTATTTAGAAAATGAAGGGAAACTGGCAAAGAAAAGTGAAAAAGAGAATACTCCTTACAGGAATCCAAAGTCAGTGATTTACAGGCACCAGATAAATGGTTAAGGGAACAAAGAGACCTTATGAACAAAAGTCATAGGCGTTGTGCCATATTATAGTGCTGAGAGTAGATTAGAAAAGTTGGTGAATACTTACCTTCATGAGCCCCCAGAGCATTTTTAGGTTTGTGATGGAATATACATATATCTTACCTTCATTGTTCCTAGATCCATTTAGAGACATACTTTTTCATATTGGAGTTGAAATGAATAGAAGACATGCATTTCATCAATTTGCCACCTTAAATTATTAGCCACCACCTATTTACAAATGGATACTATTAATTTAATTATAAGGGTTTTCACAGATGAGAAAAGAGGGAATATTACTACATGAAAGTGAAACAATGAACAATTAGACCAAAATTGGGCAATGATAAAGACACATAAATGTATTGATATATGAAAATTCAGAAATTATCTACAAATCATTCTTAAACCAAACAAGCAACAATTTTCAGAAGGTTCTCTCTTCTTCAGTGGCAGGCTGTAGGCAAAAATAAATGAGCAATAAAGTATAAGAGTAATACACTACAATTAGATGTGGTGAATTGTATTTAATATAATTTATTTTCAATTCATTTTTGCTTACTCTACCATCATACGTGCGGGATGTTGCAGAATCATGTAGGTTTAGCATGAAGTAATAATAGTACATAATGCAACTAGTTTATTAAGCAACATTAAATACGAGTTGCACATGTTATTTTTTTTTTTTTTGTATAACAGCATTATAAATTTATTAGAGAATCCAAGATAATTTTTGCAAACAACTTTACTGTGACATCATGGGCATTTGTCATCTGTGCAAAAAAACTGTGGTCGGATTTTGGTTTACCGATATCTCCCCAGATTTATCTCTCTTTGATGGGCTGAACGTGTGCTGATGCAATTATTTGTGCCATAAAAAGCAAACACATCATAATCTGTGCTGTAAAATTTCATTTTGTGCACAACTGCTTGCAACGAAAAACATCATTTATAATGTTACATATGTATAATGTTACATTTATAATGTATATAATGTTACATTAAATACAAAAGAGTTATTTGTGAATAAATTATTTCATAATTTTCATTTTACAGAAAGTATATCAGTAGGGAATACCAAGTATTGACTGAGGCTTATATGTATATATTCCTCATTGTTTTTAAGGTTTAAATTTTAATTTTACTGTAATTGAATTTGAATTGATGTATTTGATTTGTAGAAAAAGTAAAAATTGTAGGGAAGAGATGATTAATCTCTGCATGTCTTCTTGTGATCCAGAATTCCTACTCCATTCTTTTATTAAACATAGTTTTAACGTACATTATGATGTAACAAAAGAACCAAAAAGGCAAGGTAGACAACGTATGAAAACTAGAAATTTGCAAGTCTGTAAATAAATATGCAAGGCAATATTAGAAATCCAAACTTGATGAAGTGAAGCTTGCAAGAATCATGTGGATGGCATTTGCTTATTATTCTATCATAATGAAATTAATTTATGGTTTAAGTCATTTATATCGAAATTGTACTGAGATTTGAAGGAATTGACAGACCAAGAAATTTTGTTACTTTAACATCAGCCAGTTGCATAGTCTTCATTTTCAATAGTACATGTAATTGCCTGGTGAAATGCAAAACTGTATTGAAACCATATTCCCTTTGTTTACTATTAATCTGTTATTAAGAAACCCACTTGAAATATCAGAAATTGTGAAGAATATTCTTATCATAAGCAAATGCATTCTAATGAATGAGAACATGTCGTTTACAAATAAAATACTAGGAGCTACTACAGCACATAATTTCTCGAATTATTTATAACTTTCACCATTTTTGAAAATTCAGAGTTCTATGAAAATGAGACCTGTGCCGGATTTGTTTTATCCTTGGAAAAAAAATTAAAGAAAAAAATGAGCGGTTTTGAAAACATATATATATTTTTGAAATTTGCATTAATTTCAAACAGAAATTATATAAAAATTAGTAGTATTTTCCAAAACGCTTGTACATAACCATACTTGAAAATACGATTTTTCAGAACAGATTCCAGACAAAAATGTCAGTTTTTAAATGAGTTGTTTTCCAATGTTACCTTTTGCAATTTTTAAAATACAGCGAGTTTGCTGGAATTGGAACTAGCACCAATTTCTTTTACCGTTCTTTAATACATACGAGGAGAATCGTTTAAAAAAAATGGATATGTTTCTGAAAAAATTGTTTGAAATTGCCTACATTTCACGCAAATTTACGCGAAAACTACTCATATATTCGAAAACTAGTACATAAGATTAGGTCAAGATCAGTCTTTGAACAACAAATTTTATTTTAAAAAGTTTATCTTCAATATTTTGGTTGAAAAAGACACCAAAAGTAATTCTGAATTTTTGTAATTTTCAAAAAATCAAGGATTTCAACAAAATGAGCCCACGCTGCACAATTATTTTAAGGAGCTTTACGCTATCAGAGGACAAATCTCAATCAAAGAATTTGGAGACATTTTTGAGAATATTTTTTAAAAGGAAAATTAAGGCTTAATGTAAAGCAATCCCCAAAATTAGTATAGTAATAATCCAAGTTTTGTCTTTGATACCGAAAAATCGATTGACGGTCAAAAGTCAGTCTGTCTGTCTGTCTAAGGTCAATGCTAGCGTTTAAAACATTGAGACGATTTTATCCAAAATTGTTTAAATCGATCAAGGAATATCAAATTCGAGGCCCTGCGATTTTGAAACGAATATTTTGTATTGGAAAGGCAGGGAGGGGGACAGTACTTTACATGAAGTCTCAACAGCACTTTTGAAATTTTCTCCAAACTGGCTCCAATTTTTTAAAATTAAAATTCGTTCCCGGATAGCACAATGAATGCTTCAAAGAATGGTGTGAATTTTCGTTAGAATCGCTAATTTTTAAAAATTGCAAAAGATCAAAATGTTTTCGGCTTCCTCCCACAACTACAATATTGATAATAGAGATTTTTTCTTAATGAAATATGTTGTTAAAAATATATCATGAAATAAGGTCATGTATTATTTTTCTAAAATAGGAGCAGCTTTCGCGTATTTTCGCGCGCAGAGGGCTGTTTTTAAACAATTGTTTTCTCAAAAACCGGTTTCAAATTTATTCTCTATTTTTTCTCTCTCAAATGTATCAAAAGAAACTTGTGCTTATCCCATTTTAGGCAATCTTTATATTTTCGAAATCTGCAAAAACATTAACAATGCACAAGTACAATATTGAAGATGAATATTTTTGAATAAATCGGTAAATTTTCGCGTAATTTCTACTTGAAATTAATGCAATTTAAAAAACAAACTTTTTTCAAAAATGGCTTCAATTTTTTCTTTAACTTTCCTCCTGGAAAGTGTCAAAAGAACTGTAAAAATTGCTGCTAGTCTCATTTTTGGCTAACTCTCCATATTTTCGAAAACTTTTTGTTTTAAATGAAATCTGGTCTAAAAACGAAATCTTTGAATACATTGTACAATTTTTTGAAAAATTATTAGTTTTCACGTAAATTCCGCTTGAACTAATGCATTTTATAAAAAAAAATATTTTCTCAAAAGCAGCTCCATTTTTTCTTTTCCCCACGGATATAGCAAAGGGTGCTTAAAAAGAGAACACTCATCTAATTTTCGCTGATCTCTCTGAATGTTCGAGAATGGCAAGAGTTAGATATGCGAGGAAGTACGTGCTGATGAAGCCATGTAACACTATTTTGATTCTACCTTGTCGTAGATTTCAAACCATTTTAGTGACGGACATGAAGTTGTTGCAAATATTTTCTCATCATCTAGGTCAGTTTTACAAGGAGTATCCTAGAGCATCGTCCTCGGTCTGCTTTTCTTTCTGCTGTTAATATATTCCCTCTGTGTTATCAAGTGCAGTCATGATACGTATGTGTGCGGATGAGTTACAAATTTACGTTAGCCTGATACTTTTTGAAGTGCTTGGTGGTTTGCTGGTTTAGTGGACGAAACAAATCACAGTTTGACATCCTTTCATGAGTGGAAAGTGAGAAACGGTCTTAAGCAAAACCATCAAAATCTCTGTCAATTAAAATTTCCTCCAGTCGATCTCACAAAATAATTCAAAATACTTCTGATACCACTTCTCACTAAATATCTCTAATGTAATAGTTAACAACACTGTATGTATCTGCTTAGAAGTTAAAACTCGCGGTTTGACTAAATACGTTCCTAATTTTGGTGCCTAATTTTGGGATTCTCACTTAAATTGCGCTAACAAATGACTTCCGGTAAAAAATACTAATAAACTCTCTTTCTATACCTTGAGTTTACATATTATAATAATAATTACTATTATCTAATAATAACTATTAACTATTAACTAATAATAATAATAATAATAATTATTATTATTATTATTATTATTACTATTATTATTTATTCAATTTGAATAACTCAATCCGTTTATTGAAAAACCTTATTCAAAATGTGGTCCACAATTGTTGAATAGAAAACAAGTTCTTGAAAGAAATGTAAATGCCAATCGACTGTTTATTGTATTCATTTCGAAGGTGGTTGCCCTCTAATATTTGTGTGTGTTATTTTTGTTTACTTTCAGATCGGGTACTGGGGAAGAATACTCAAGGGGCAGCGCCTGCATAAATTGATCTATATAAAAAGAAAGAATGTAAGCGAAGAAATGTCTTTCAAAAGTACAGGACACGTGACCTAATGGCAAGAGTTACTGGTCTGAAGACTTAAAGAAATCAACAATTTCGAAAGATGAAGTCAGAGTGAATGTATCTATGGGTCACCTTTTAAATCATGTACCTACCAAAAATGAGGCAAGAAGGACAATTGTCCCAAGAATGACAGCGGTTCCTGCATGACAGAAACATAATTACAGAGGGAAAAAATGAAAAATAAAGGTTTCGGTATCACTGTTGAAACGGTTTTGTTTTTTGTTTGATGCCCCGATTTATACCAATTTTAGACTTCAAAAATAATAAATCAGTACATTTAACAAGTAAGACCTCCGTTTCAGATGCAATAAGTAATTTATTCGTCCTCTTAGTAAATTTTTATCAGCAAATCCACACCAGCAGGATACCTCGAAGCACACTGCTTCCCCAGACTTCTCTCAGCAGACTAGTCCTTTGACAAAGCCGTGTACATTAGTCTATGTTGTATGCCAGGCGGCCTTCAGGCCGCCTCCCAGTCATTCACAACCGCACCGTCAACCTGATGGGACTATATTGCTGCTCACCATAGACTACTCATACTTAGGATTAGAGTGTTCTGACAAGATTAAAATTAACCTGGAGAGTACTTATAATCACTTCACATTCTGGCACCTCGCTAGGAAATCACTTCTGTTACCTTAATACCGTAATTAGCTCTGCATATTGGAAGTTCCCACAGGCTTTGGGGCTCATAACTGTTCATTAAACATAATCCTACTACATACAGAGCTGACTTGCGATTATCCGAATGCGTAATTGGGACTGAACCTTCATCTAACACGAAAAAACTAGAATAACTCAGTGTTCACAAAAAAAGTCGGGTAAAATTTTACTTACTCTGATTACTACTTACGTAGTAAACAAAGTGTATTGTAATGCTATGGTAGTAATCACAATTTTTCGACAGAAAAATCGTATTGTGGGGCCGAGGTGTCGAGAAAATGGATAATCTTGTTTCTATATGCAGTTTATTACTTTCTCTAAAACAGTGTGCAGTCATAATTGACGTTCTGTGAGTTCTCTTACCGAAAAACCAATTGACTGCAAAACGTCAGTCCGTCCGCACCGCCGAATGTCTGTCGTCTCAGGTCAATGGTAGCGCCTGAACTGCCCAGACGATTTTCTTCAAAATTGATATTCCGCGATAGATATGAACTAATTCAAGACCCTACGAGTTTGAAACGGATATTTTGATTTTTGGGCGAACATTACATGAAGCTTTGGACATTTTCAAAATTTTCTCAAATGGGCTACACATTTCTTATTAAATTTGCGACTTTTTTTTGTCCTCGCGTTAAAACGCTTAAAAATGGCGCGGGACTAATGTTCGTTGAAATCTCAGTTTTTTCGAAAAGTGCAATATTTTTCTGCTTTTTCCTACAACTACAAAAAAATGAAGATAGAGATTTCTTTCCTGAATGAAATCTACTGTTTAAAGACATCTTCACAGAAGGTCAAGTACAATTTTTCGAAAATATGAGCAGATTTTGCGTAATTTTGCAAAAATTATAGACAATTTTTTCAAATAATTTTCCAGCGTCAAGTTCAAAAGATGTTCAAATTCTCTCAACAGCAATATTGAAGACAATTTTTTTCTTAATTTTTTAAAATATGAATAAATAATTGTTTTTCAAAAACGGATGTATGCATATTTAAAAAATAATAGTTTTCGCGTATTTTCAGCGTGATGTTAATGGTATTTATAAAAACATTCTCAACAACAGTTCCGAATTTTTTCTTTACGTTTTTTCTTCGGATAGAGCTTATGATGCTTAAAAATTGCACATGACCCGCTTTGGATAAACTCTATGTATTTTCGAAAAATACAAACAAATAATTAACATTGTGAATGAACAGTCTTCATGATAAAGACTTTTCTTATTGAAATATGTCCTTATAAAACTAGTTCTTGATTATAAAAGAAAATCTCAGAGTTTTTGAAAATTGCATATGCCAATGTTCAACATTCTTTTAGAGCGTCGGGATGGTTGAGTTGAATGGTGCGGGTGATGGTGTAGGAGTATCGTGCTTCACGTTAACTCTAAGGGCTGAAGTACGAATCTCAGCGTGGAGAAAAATTTTTGCTGGCTAGAAAAACTCTTTCAGTTCATGTAGTTTTATGATATTGTGTAGCTTTTATGCAGATCATGCAAGAAATTATGTGCTCTTGTGGCCCCACTAGTTTATTTTTTCGTACGTTTCTCGTCTGTTCACCGTCCGTCTGGCTATCCGTCCGTTTACACCCTTGTGTCCAAACCATTCACAGAATTTTCTCAAAAACGAATATTCCCCGACCAATCTGGGAATACTCGAGATTCTACAAATTTTAAACGGATCATTTAATTTTTTAATGTACTTTACAAGAAGGCCATTGAGCATTTTCAATATTTTCTCCTAAATGGTTCTGAATTATTTCGTTAAATTATTTTCTCCACCTGAAAAAAGTATCATTATCCGTGTGGTACAGATTTGACTTTTATTCAAACTTCTAAAAATTGCAAAAGCTCAACAAGTTTTATAAGTCGAAGCCACTCAAGTGTCTAAACACTGCGGGAATATAATGGATAAGAGGGTTGAATGCGGAAACCTAAGCCCGTGAGTTCAAATCTTAACCCGTGCAATTATTTTTGATGGTTGGAAACGCTTGTAGAAATATGAATTGAGTCAATGAGGTGATCTCCAAGTGAAGTTACTCGATGGCAGCAATATTGCGATAACATAGCCAATCAAGTTCAAATGTGCGAAATTTTCTCACTGGTTCAACTAGTAACATATTACATAAACGTTACAAATAACACGAGAAATAAGGCGATGTCGCACCGTTAGTGTATTATAATAGTGATTAAGTACAATGTAATATTACAAATTTTGAGAAAACTAGATGACTTAATGAACACATTTACAGCAGTCACATCGAAAGGCTTCTAATACACAGTGAACGATTAATTGTGCTTGTCGGGCGAATCCCAATAATCCTAGATCAGTGTTGCATCGCCCGGCGCGCGCGTCGCCTCACTACTACTACAGCAGCTAATTTTTACATTTCTGACTTCCGTTTCTTTAATGATTTGTGTTTGTTTTTGTGACGATTGCCACAGTTAACTGTGAGTCAGACATAAATATAAATATAACAATAAAAAGAAACTGACATAATTCAGCGCCTAAACTGCTTGAATTTGGAATCTATGATTCCTATTGCGACATAAGTAATACGTCAGAAATAATTTTTAAAAATCCATCCTCAAAAGGATGAAGGAAGTTTATTTGGGCAATGCGCAATGCATTGAGGTATGACGGGTTGCGGCATGGCGGTGCTGATGGGACGGATGAGCAAGAATATGGTCGGGGCAGGAGAAGGGTCGAACAAAGAGAACGGGCGAGTAGGCAGGCATAGAGAAGCGTAGTTGTGAGGGCGGGGAGGGGAGTGGAGGGCGGCGCGGAACAGACTGGAATGAGCGGAGCAGGGCAGGGTGCAGTGGGACGGAGCGAGAAGGTATGGGAATTTAAATAAAATTACTTTCATTTTACACCATCCATTCCGAAGTATTGACTGCTATTTCTGTCTAAGAGATTATGGTATATAAATATCCAGACAACGCCGGGTTACTTGAGAAAGTTAAAAAAATAACCAAATTATAACACGAGACAATTTTCAAGCATAGTCACCAAAGAGATTTTTGCAAAGAGAAAATGGTAAAAACGGATGTGAATTATTATTGGTCACTTTTCAATCTCTTGAAAGGTCTCTTTAAAAAGAGAGATTAGCGTTTTCGGGAAAAATTCATGCCAGAGAATACCATACCCATGTATTTATAAATCTTCTTTAGAGGCACTGAATCCTTAAATGGATGTCTGCATGAGAATACGCAATTATACAAAGCACCACAGGAAAATGCTTTCAAATTAATGATACACGTTTTCTAATTTAGGTAACGGATAATTCTTTTATATACTTGAAATAATTCAGAATTGTTTTAAAATGAGTGAATTCTAACATCGAATTATTATGGTGGCAGATTTTCTTGCTGTGTTAAACTGGAACAGCCATGCCAAGACATTCGAATAAAAATTGCTAAACAATTTACATGCTAAATAATTAATTGTCCCCAATTTCGAATTAATTACCACGTATTTGTGTTGAGAAAACGGATGAGAGCTGGCTTGACACGATGTCAGCACTCACATCAGTTATATTCGATCCGTAGCTTGATGGAAACTGTCCAATAATTTATATATAATTAATAATAGCAATTAAATAGAAATAAATATTATTATTATTATTATTATTATTATTATTATTATTATTATTATTATTATTATTATTATTTAATATGTTGTGTGTTCACAACACGTCTCTTAGCCCTTTTTGCCCATTCAGAGTATCTGGAGTAATCCTCCGTTAAGTTTTTGTATCACCACGTCGCAGTCAATCAATGCTTTTTATTCCTTCGACCAGAAGCTCAGCGCCTTCAGTAATTGGAGTTCTCAGACGGCAACTCGTCCTGGAATCCGTGGTGTCTCTAGTTTCTTAACTGTCATGACTTCACGGAGCATAGTTAAACAATTCGGTTAATAATTCGGCCGACATTGTACATGGTGTGCTGACATGGCTGTTCCAGAGCTTGACACACCTCAATTTTCCATTCCTAAACCACATATATACATATACGACGTGGTCTTAAAATATAATGGGAGTCACAAACTTATTAACACACACCCACTCTTCAAGTTTAGGCTGGACAATGGTACGGTCAATGGACAAACAAAGAAATGGACACGATCAAAAAACAACAAATAAACAAATAATTTGCACCTATGAGACAAAGACCAAGAAGAAGAGATACGGAGGTATACTACATAGAGACGAGCTACAGAGAGACGAAATCAGTATTCTTTTTTGACAGTATACTGAAATTTTAAACACAATCTATATTTTCATGCACAAGGGCCGTTGGCGCAAGAACAAGTGAAGTAAAAATAAATGGTAAGAAACCTTGCACATTTGTTGATGATTTCTTCAAAATGGAGTACTTAAAATGCCAAAAGGTCTAGAATCAAACATATTTTTGAATAACTACACCATTTTCTAAGATCACTGGAGAGAGTTTAGTTGTGTGAGAGGCAGGAGAAAAGCCAGCTCTCAACGAAACACCATCTCCTCCTAACCCTTCACAACTTTACCTCCTTGCTTTGGAATCAGCCTATGGGCACTTTGAAAGGACAAAAGCTTAGCATACATTCCTGGTCTGAAGAAATTGTGATATCTGTTTATGCTTCAGTTCCTTTCCAAAAATTATTTAATAGAAATAATTATTTATTTAGATGAATAAATACAAAAATGATAAAAATGAATGCTATGTCAAAATGAAAAATCTTTCAGTAGGAGCAATCTAAGCACGGTAAAGATAATTATGTCCTAGATGAAAACCTTGTAATGCAGATTAGATACTTAGTTGAATACTGGGTGAAGGAGATAATTTTAATAGATTGCAATGGATTTTTCAGTTTCCAAACAGGTGCCACATGTTTTAATATGAAAAACAGGGTTGCAATATGCTACCAAAACTTTTCATTCCAGAGAAATATCTATGACAAAGCAATGTGTGATAATTTCCATTTAATGAATGATACTATTGTATTTGATTGAAATATTTTACATGAATTTAGTGATTGTTAGTATTTGATTGAACATTACACAAAATTTGGTACAAATATCAATGAAAGCTTTACATTTCCAAATTAGTGTTTCTTTTTCGTTGAGCACAATACTTTTGTAAAACGAACTATGATAATTGTGAATACTCAGTTGTTTCACTGGCAAGTCAGGGCTAAAAAATAAAAAAAAAGATATTTTTATATCTACATATCTATATATCTATATATAGATATAGATATATATATAGATAGATAGATTGATTTTATTGAACAAATTCTACTTTTTGAGAAAAGTATTCAATAATTCATAATAAAATACAAAATATTATTTCAAATGGAGGACACTATTTATTTGAAATTATCATAAATAAATCGTAAAAATGTATTACTTCATCAATGCAAGGCAAAGTAAGAGTTAGAATATTCTGTTACATCTCAGTTAAAATAATACCTGTTTCAGTTGCAGGAGTGATTGTTTCAAGAATGAATTATAAATCTCATATCTAGAAATTACTATAAAAATGATTATTTAAACCACTTTATAGTATTTAAAACTAGCATAAGTGTAGAACATTGAATGGTGATAAAGAGTATGATATCAGAGAAAGACTAATACAAATCTATGCATAAAAAGTTGGACAGTAGCAGCTCACATTAATCGCACACAGTTATACTTCTGTAGATGTAAATAACATGACAGAAAACTTCAGTGAGGTAAATCAAGTAATTAAAGAAAAGATAAGGGACAAGTGTGCAAATTCATTATGCTCTACTACACACGCAGATCAGAAAAATTATTTGAACCATATGTGAACACTTTAAAAAAGAAAGTGGCAGTTCAGCAATGCTTGAAGGAACGTGCACATTTGAATACTTAAGGAAACAGGATTAGATTATTGAGTAAAAAGATAAAACATAGGACGTTTGCCAACATTTATTTCGAAGACAGAATTATGCATTCATGTTTGCTATACTATGTTACGTAAAATGAGAAAGAATCCTATGAAAAAAATAAGGGTTCAATTTGGCAAAGTAAGAAGCGGGCAGGCAAGCAAGCAGGCAAACAAGCCAATTTGTCCCTTTGAACAGGCTATGTTGCAACATACTTGTGGGTTGGGGGCGGGCAGTCACTCGTGGCCGAGGGGTCACTCGAGGCTGGGGCACAGCTGGGAGCACAGGCTTCCCACTAGATGCACCGGAAGCTGAAAAGATCAGATGAGGATTTCCCATCTCTAACACCACACAGCCAAGACTGACGAAGTTGAGAAGGGAAACAAGTCAACAAACAGAAACATGAAGGAATAATACGGAAACCTGCTTCGGAGCATGTCCAATAAATTTAACTACAGGATCATACAATGTTGAAGGAAAATATATCTAGTATATCACAGCATTAGATTTTATGGTATCTGTTTTCAAACAGAATTCAATAAATACTTTTCTCACTGAAATTGATAGTATGAACAAAATATAGTTCTGATAGTATTCCTTATTTGCAGCTGTTTGTTTAATGTGGCAGAAAGTTCAGTAAGAACAATATAAGCATGTATAAATAATTATAGACCTATGACATAAATTGAGAATCCTTATCTGTTGAGTGAAAGTTTACTTTTATATTTATAAAAAATAAATTGATCTAATACATCCTTGAAAATCTGTAGGAATCCTATTTATTAAAATCCTTGTATCACAGTTATCGTTATAATAAATAATATTTCAAACAGTATGGAATTACCAATAACTGAATTTAGAATAATTTTCAAGATAAATCTCTAACAGAACTGACTTCTCCCTGCTGCAAGAATATTAATTAAAAACACCATATAGAGAAGCTGCATTATTCAATGTGAGTTGCATTTTTCTCAAACTAATGCATCAATTACCAAGGTATTATTTCCTTCTCTGTTTCAGATTGGTAGTTGAAGCATCAATTTGAAGATATGTTACTCACAAGGAATTTATTTGATTCAACAAACTTTGGCCACGGAAGCTCACAACAAATCATAATAGACATTTTAAACCAATACACACACAATGCTCGAGAAGTCTTCATCATGCACATTCATTCATGTCCAATTCAAAGTGCAGTACAGAAAATACAGAAATATATGCAGATAAATACACAAGCTCACATATATGTAATTGTAAAATTGTATATGTATATAGAGCAACATATGAACATTCTACAAGAAGTCATAATCAAGAGTGCACATTAATGAATGAAATATACAGAAAGAGGGAAAAGAACATCATAACAACTTCAAAAGAGAAAAAAAGTTAAATTAATTCAGAAGTATTTGACCACTATGTATTAAAACCAATATTGTATTTTAAGACTGGCAGTTCATACAACTTTACAATAAGGAAACTTGTGTAATTGTACTTTATTTATCTCCAATATTTCATGATCTAGAATAACCAATATTTTTACACTACAGATCTGTACACTTACTTCATGAGAGCCTGCACAGAAAAGTTTGGTACTGGAGAGAAAAACATTTTCTTGAACCTATATAATTCATTAATATTTTTCTATATATCAGGCATTACATGCAAAACAATGATTTAGATTTCAAAGTATTTAGTCCATAAACAAAGAATTAAAATTCCATTATAAAATACTGCTAGTTCTTTTGTAGTAAGAAATAATTTTTAGTGAAAATGAAGATTAAAACCATAACATGAACTTCATTAATGCACTTACTACAAAGTGTTTATTCTATTTTTAGTTTAACATAATGTTTGGAAATGTTTACGAGTACTTTCATTTATCAAACGCAAGGTTGTAACAACTTTGTGGATTCTGCTTTCTAACTCATTGTAGATAACAATTTACATCAATAATTGTAATTAAAAGTGAATACAATAATGCAATTTACCAATCAATTTCATGTACATTCCTATGGGAAATGTCAAATTTGTTCAAAAGTAAAATTCTGAAATTGTTTTTTGAATCACAATCTAGGGCATTTAAGAAAAGATAACACTAACCATGTATTCAGGCTAAATGTAGTAACAAGAGGATATTATTCTATCTATTTATTATTATTATTATTATTATTATTATTATTATTATTATTATTATTATTATTATTATTACAAATATTTTTATCATAATAAAATTATATTCACTGGACACAGTTAAAAATTAAGTTATTTAGCTTATGAGCTTCACTTCATAATTTTATGCCTGTGCCTAATTGTAAGATTAAAGATTAGGTACTTAAAGGAAAGTTTTCTATTTCTGTATTACTATATTAGTTGGAATGAATAATGACTCTTGAAAATACAAAGTACTCCCTCATTACTTCAGTATAGTATTACTATAAAAAATAATCATTTTTGTTAACTTCATGAAAGTTTATTTGCATTAACAATCAAATTGAATTTATAAATGGCATTGGAAGTTTCGATTATACATTCGCCAGTTGCTTCTAAAATTAATGTAATCTTTGTGTTTCTTTCAGGTGATTTGGACTATACCGTGCTATTATAATCCAAGCAGAATTTAATTAAACATTAAATGTAAATCTAATAAACCATTCATGGGAATTATTTGAACATGATTCATTGACTAATTAATTTGAATTTTATTGAATGTTGTAAAATGACTTTTAGTCTCAATTACTAGTTTGTCCAGTGAATTGATAAATAATAATGAAATATGATCAAGTGAGTTATCAAAGGTATGTGTACTACAACTGCACTGCACTTGTTAACAACATTTTCAATTTCATTTGGAAGACAAAAAATACAAGAATTTTCACAGCCTAAAAATAATCTTAATTGTGGTCAAATATACATTAATTCAAGTATTGATACAGCTTATACTGTCTTAACTTAACACAAGATATATAACAGTACCAAATTACATCAGAATAGAAGGGAACATTTAAGAAAAAATGTAGAGGGGTTTATTAAAATGAATAATCATTAGAATGAAGGCCACAAGAAAGGATTTTTTCATTGGAGGTAGATTCCTAAATAGCTACATGGAAATGTATTGCTGGCAAACACAAATGCCAAAATAATAATACCAGTTCATGAATTTATATGAAACTAAACTTATTACTTATAAAGTAAATTTAAAAATATATAATATTATTGAAAAAGTATGTATTACTTTACACAATGTACCTACTTTATATGTCACTTATGTAGTTCATTTCCAGATTCTTTATCTTATATACAAGACATTATAACAATTAAAAAAAAAAAAAAAATCACACTTTTTATCACATATCTGGTTGGGAGAAGTTCATATATATTAATACACTGTGTTAATTGTATTAACTTACTGAAAGTTTTGAGATCACAATAGTAACCAAGTTCCTACTAATGTTTAAGATTAATATGTTTAATAATTTTGAGAATAAGAAAAACATCTAATATTTACATACAATCAAAATATTAAAAGGTCAAAGAAATGTTAAATTATTTCTAGTCAACTAATTTAAATTAAACAAAGGTAGAGCTGAAATTTTTTTGAACTTTAGAATATATTTATAAGGAAGTGATGATCACTAGTCTGTTTTGTCTTTAAACAACACATTAAATATACGTAAATATATTGTTTTTTCTGTTTATCACTTGAGTGCAGACAAGAATATTACATTACACATTAATATCTTCAACAACTATAACACATATCAGTAATCAGTGGTATAAGTTTCAATAATCTCATAACTAGGAAGAAAATCACATTTAAAAACTTCCTTATTTGCATCAGTAAAAGCTGTGAGGAAATAAAACTTGTCAAATGTAATAAGATTAATTAATTGCTATTTAAAACACAAACTTATTTTTATTAACAATATGAAAATAGGGGAAACCAATAAGGAAATCAAAAGAAGTATCTACTGTATTTTAGCTGTGTATTATTTACAGTGTTCATTACTCAGTCACATGGAAAGGAAGTAATACTATCCTCTCAAACATTGCATTGCTGTAAATATTGGAAATGCACTTAATCTACAAGCTAAAGTAGGGGAAAGTAATAGAAGAAATACTGTCACACAAACTAAAAAGTTCTCATTGTTCATTATTACAAACCTAAAATACCAGGATTCATCAACAGGTGACAGTACACGAGTTACGAGAAACAGCATACGAACAACTTCAATTCTTACACTGATATGAAATAAAATTTGTGAGTACTTTATATGTATATATAAATATATTTAATTTTCATAAGAAAATAACTGAATCAATTTACGGTACCACTAGTTTACTGTTAATTATCTATTTGGCATGCCACACATCACTTGGTACACAAAACATGTTACTTACTGAAGGAAAACATCTTCGTGAATAATTTCAGTGGTGTATTGATACTGAGCTATAACATAACTGAGGAAAAAATATTTAATAATTTATTATAATAGTCATATCATTAATGAAGAAACAGATATGTATTTTATACACCTATAGCTTCATTAAACATTGTACAAATATTAATATAATATGGATGTAAATATGAAGTAAGCACAATTATATTACATCCACAGTATCACATGGAAAAGTTTTCATTTTGCTTCATCCTAATGAAACACTGCAGCATCATTATTCTCATACAGGAATAATTTATTTGTTTTAATTCATACCAATGTAGGCAATTTTGTGAATCACTCGAGATCAGTGGATTTTGAATATATAAGATGATATTGCAATGATAGACAAGTATATGTATGTATATGTTTGTGTACATATGCATAGATACATACACACTGTCAAGGAATTTACACAAGTTTTAATCACCTTTCAATACTAATTTCAATGCTAATATAACCGATTTTCACAAAAAAATAACCAAAAAGACCTTACTAGCTTTCAAACCAGTCAGTAACAAAGGGACGTAGTACATAAGACAAAGTTACAACATTTCTATTCCTATCCCAAGTAACTGTACACCCCCCTTTCAAATTCAAGGGAAATAAGGACTTCACATCATATCAGAGAGTAGATCGTTCAGAAGAACGCGCCATTGGCACCTGAGAGTCAATAGCCTACCTAATGCAATGCAAATTATGTAAAGACTGCATAGTCATATTAGAAACTTCTTCTTTGGTCCTATCTTCCATTTACGGAAATTAGGTGACCCATAACGGGTTTTCTTGGGATAAATTATTCAGGGTGGTTTCCCGTTGCCTTCCCTGATATGATGATGATGGTGATGATGATGATGATGATGATGATAGGGGGTGAAAGGACGAACACAATACAACCAGGCCCGAGGCGGGACTCGAACCCGCGATCTTTCGGTACGAGATCGCTACGGCACTAGTGCCTTAGCTATCTCAGCCACCGGATCGGCATATTAGAAACTACTACGAAGTTATTTAGAAACCACGCGGATAACGCATGGTAAGCGATTAAAATTCACTCTGCGACTAAATTTCACCTGTAAGCAGTGTTTGCTTCAGCATTATCGATAAATCTATTTATAAATAAAAGGGAATGTGCATATGTGTGTCGCACATAAGACGAAACATCTACTCAACGGATTTTGCTAAAATTTGCATACTTTTTCTTAATAGTAACGGGAATGTTTAAAAAGTGGTTTGAATTAAATCGAACATGTGGGGGCGTTGTTGATGATGATTTATTCGTTTATGATTGCTCAAGCGGCCCTGAATTCTACGCAACCCGCCGCACAGTCAAGGATTAAGCTGTCTTGGTGACTCAGAGCGAAGTCGCGCTGAGGCAAGGAGGTCCGGGTTCTATTCCCGAACATTCTCATATTAAATTTGTTAAAAAAAACGAGTTCGACTTCTTCCACCTAGCAGTCCTCTTGACAACTGACTGCGACAAGCCATGATATATAATGACTTATCCAGGTAATGGAGGATTACTCCAATCGAGGGGGACGCGCATTAATTAACGGAGGATTACTCCCAAGCACAAAGCGCTCGTCGTCCCCCAACGGGCTTGGAGACACGTTGCGTCAATCCAGACGCAACAAATTAAAAAAACGCGTCTTAACTGCATGCAAGTATTCTACCCCTGCGATCATGGAATATTGGCTGGAATTATTACTTGAATCTCGGACAAGCAAATCCAATTTCCCCACTATAGTGTCAACGAACGCATGCCCAAATTTGAGGGAGAACGTTTTAACTATAGGATACTTGACAAGCATGTGCAAACCAGAACATAGAACAAACCCATACTTCCGAGAAAGACTTTCATCTATTAGAATTTTTGCACAGCGTATGTTTAAACGCGATTCACAATCATGTGACCAATAGTGTGTGATGTGTAATGCACTGCAAGCATTGTCGGGTCTACTAAGTATAATTTCCTTTTATATTATTTTGCTGTTGCCACCGGCATTGCACATGACACACTCCTCGCAGCCATTACAGTTCGTGTGGCACAATATCGGCTTCACTAATTTCCTTAACACGTTAACATTGAAAAATAATTTCCTTATTGTAACAAGTTCATTCCGACGTGGGTGAATGAAGGTGAGATCGGTGAACTAAACGAAGTGATGAGCGAGGGCTTTCTGTTTCGTAGTTCAAATGAGAATTACGTGATTAATTAATTTAAAAAGGTATTCTGAAATAAAATGGGTCAGAAATTATGCGTTGAATATACTCAAGGATGTTCTGTATTAATCCCATACGGGGAAGGCTGATGGCTCGTCATCGAATTCGACAAGCGTAGTAAAACATCAAATATCACGTTAAAGTGTTCGAAAAAAAACAACTTGTGTTAGAAATTACGCGTTGGATGTCTCATGTTAATCGCAAAAGGTGGAAGGACAGAGCCTCGCCCTGAAATTGGACACGTAGCGAAGCGTCACTGCGCCTTAGATCTTCGAGGTTATAAACATGACGCCATTCCATTTTATTAGGCGTTTTTACGGTTTTATCAGCTTAGAACATTTTTAAAAGTTTGGCAATGCTCAAATAACTAATGAAATGTTTACGATTATTTAATGTACATTAATATTAAACCGTTTGTATAACTAAGACAACGACAATGAGAAACCAAGTCGATTATTGTGCCCAATTCGCATCTTCCCCACACTGGGAACTTGTCACCGTGTTCGCGATGCATTCGTCAAACAGTTCTGAAAGTCACACGCTTGTTCTTTTGATAAAAGACGCTGCCAACCCAGCACACATACTACATCGTCCCTCGCCACCACAAACGTCCTTCTTTCCGCGGTAACTCGCGTCACGGCTCGGAGCTCTGCTCGGAGGCGAGGCGAGCGCTCGCATTCCGCTGAAGCGAGTTGGTCAGCTCGGTATTAGACCCGTTAGACTGTTCCTCCAGTTATAAAAGGTCGTATAAAAACTACTATTGAAGAGATCACGTCCAATTCTCAAAGGACAGCTATTAATTCCTCATCAATTTGTTTTTTCGTAAGAAACACTCAAACATGGAACAAATACATCGAGTGATACATCATTAATAAAAGTCATGGACAAAAACAATACATCCCAGGCGCTTTCTTCGACGTCGGGCAATCTATTGATAAAAAGTGACACCTGGAACTTTTTATTAAAATTTAAAAAAATATTTACCTTATCAGTAAAATATCTACCCGGTTGCTAGTATAAATGTCTACCTCATCAGTAGTAGCTTTAGGACTTATCTGACAAACAGTCTCTTTCAGGTGAAATTTCATAACGAACTATCCACTTTCCACCTTACTGTATCTGGGGTTCTTCAAGGAAGAGTGTTGGGTCTTGTCAAACTTGTACTTTCTCTTTACTGCTGACCTACTGTAACAAGATAGCTTCATAACCACAACTTATGCAGATGATACCGGTTACCAACAACAACCTAACAAAACATCCAAAACCCTAAGACATCATCTGCATGAAATTTCCTCATGGTTCAAAAAATGGCGAATTCAACGAAACAAAACAAAATCAATATACAACCTCCACTATAAGAAATTATACATGTCCACGTAAAAATAAAATACAATCAATAGCTACAAAATTACTACAAACCTTGACCGACAAACTTAGAGGACTTACGACATGAAATAACTGTTCTAGACCGAAAGAGAAATTAGAACGAATGCTTATAAAACTGAATGAGTGGCAGAAAATCATCCCACTTTCTCCGCAAAAAATACTAGTCTCTAAGGTGATATTAAAAACTGTATGAGCGGCTGCAGCTCTGGGAAACACTTTGCCATTTAAACATCAACATTTTACTGATATTGAAGTCTTACGAGGCATGTTAAATACATAGGCATATAATTCACTTCTCCTTATTGTAAGTCATTTACAGTTATTTTCTGTTTTGACGTTAATTTAAATGCCTCACGGTATGATTCTAATACTACATTGCACTCTGATTTGCGAATTCCGAAATCTTGTGGTATGATGCAGCGGAATATATTTGGTTTGATTTATTTTCGTCAAAGTCAGTAAAAAACTCTGTGACGTTTATGGTGAAAGATTGAGAGAAAAGATACACAAGATTAAAAAAAGGACTCGAAATTGTCTTACAATAAATCTAGAAAATAGCGAAGGCATCAGAAGACAAAAACAAAACCATTACCTAGATCTCAGCCATAGAAACACAGTTACATACATAATCCTAAAAACGTGACACAGTTTTAGAAGTAAATGACTACGAAAGTACTGTAATTAATCATCGACTCTCTATAAAGTAGAAGTGTCACAGACAGGGTGTGAATTGACGGGGGGCGAGGATCGTCCCCTCTCAAAGAATCTGTTATCACCTGCTAAGAACGTATCAAACGCGTCTTGATGGATTTTAATTCAAACCACAATACATGCCGCATATTGACATTTTGAAATCAAGAAAATTGGGCAAAAACATTTCTGAGAGTATTAAGATTAATCTAGGCGAGGCATAAGGGCAAATATTCGTTTCACCTATCAATTCGTCAGTTCGTCCCCTCTTGGAGCCTTGTAGCAGGGCAACATTTTACTCATGTTACATATTTTGCAATCTTCACCGGATGTTCATGTAAGGAACAAATTGTGAATTACCCATGATTCATTGAATGATTACATAAACTCGTGGGCGGGCTGTCTGATATTGGGTGATAGCAGGCTATCCGTTTTTTACGAAGGGGATGGCCTTACTTTCATTTCTCTATCAGAAAATTCATTTTAATAATTCATAAGTTTTTCGATATGATTAGTATCTATTGTTATATTACTTTCACTGTCAATATCAGAACAAACAGATTTTTACTGAAGATATCTGATAAAACTCTAAGTGCCTAACCGCTAAGTGCACTCACTGAACCGACTCCGCCGAGGCGTAATCAGTGTGTTCTTTAGATGGCCTGTTCCATAGCAGAGGAGATCGTGCTCCATCTGACAGGTACGAGTAGACGAAATGTATATTTCGCATGAAGAGTAGCATATTTTCGATGATGCTGAACTATTTTAGAATTTGTCAAAAGATTGGCCTGAAATGGCTATACATAGTCCTAATGCACACCTGTATTTCTCTTGTGAATGTGTGCTACGAGAATACACGAGTGTCACTACCTTAGTGGTCGGCAAATCGCATTTCGCGAGCTGCATGCGGCTTTGCCACGAAGCGAATTGGACAACGTACGATCTTCCCTTAAATCTCCGTGTACATGAAATTTTTCATCTTCATATTTTTAAAATGTATTTCATGGGCGGAATGTTTGCAATTTGTGCTGCTAGTCAAAATGTAAATGTAAATAAACTAATCCTCTGCGTTACAAAGTACTCTGACTTCTAAGTGTAAAGTTTTTAAATGTTTCACTTTATTATAATTATTGATAAAATTTGAATAATAATAATAATAATAATAATAATAATAATCATCATCATTATTATTATTATCATTGTTATCATTATCATTGTTATCATTATCATTGTTATCATTATCATTGTTATCATTATCATCATTATCATTATCATTGTTATCATTATCATTATCATCATTATCATTACCATTATCATCATTATTACCTTCTTCCTAGTCCTAAAAATATTGTTCTTGAAAAGAAATTACGCTCTCAAAAGAAATATTAATCGTAGTACTGCTGATAATTATGTTGTTGCCATACAACAGAAAACAAATTTTGTCTTTGCTTGACGAATACATCATATGTAATCTACATTTTCACTGCCTCTCCTCATTTCTTTCTCGGTGACGAAACATATTGCATTGGCTTTTTCATAACCAGCATTTTTGACTCTTTGGACAAAGGAATTTGCCGACCACTGAGGTTCGCGAACACTCATTACACTATTACAACGTGTAATACGAGAGAAAAAAATCATTGCGAGTCGGATTTTCATAGAGCGAACTACAAGGGGGGAAATACTTCTGCCGACAATGTCTTACGAGTTCAAAGCATTAAGTCCCTTGGTTCTGAATAAGATTTAAACGATGGATTGTTTTCAGGTCACAATTATTTTACTAACGACGACGAGATAATATTTGATTAACATACTCATATGGATGATATAATTATCTACATTAAGACATTAGTGATACAATAGATTACATTAATGCAATGCATTTCATTAGTGCAAAAATTTAGCACTACTGCCATAAGGAGTTCTCTTACAGCATTTTCGAGGACCAAAGAAAACAATTGTTTGCAACAAACAAAAAAAGTGTCTTAACTAAGATCATATACAACAAAAACCGACCAAAATACAACTTTGGTCATTGTGATCAAAATACAACAAATAAAAATTTATTTTCATTGCGGAGCTTATTGTTTTCTAGGCGCGCAAAAATATTTCATCGGAAGTAATATTTTTGGATTTTTACGGTAGAAGCTATGGCCTTGCCGACTTGCATACATATGATGGAAAAACAACAGTATTTAATGGGAATACAGAAGAGCGTCAATATTTCAGATGTCTGAAATCTAGACTGGAGTTTGGCGAAAAACAAACCCCGACAATTCGGAAATCCGGAAGAAGGTCCGGTACCAGTAAATCCGGATCATAGGTATTATACTGCTGTTTTAAATTCCAAATTAGAAAAAAAACAAACCTGTTTCATATATTAAAAACAACATTAACAAGTAGAAAAGTAACAAGTTGACAAGTGGAATAAGTAAAAAATCATAGATACAAGTTCGAATGTTAAATGTTTATACATCTTAATGACGTTTGCACTATTCGGCTAATGTTTCTTAGTGCAAAAGTGATAGCATTTTAATGTTCATATCATTCTTCTTTCATTAATAGCTCTTATTCGGTTACGTTATGTTAATGTTCTATACACATATGGCCACAAAGTGTAATTATAAAGGTAAGGGGACTAAGTTTCTGCAATCTGAGTTCAAATCAAAACAAATTCTGAAATCCATCAAGAAATTAACAAAAATTCTTAAGTTTTAATATAAAAAATTCTTATAAACATTCGATAGAGGTGGTGGAAATTACAAAACTTGCAAAATAGGAAACTCTACACTTTGGTCTAAACAAGTAAGCCTCGAAGTGGGGGTGCCCCAGAAAATCTACCCACCCCCCAATCGTGACAGAAGGTTCATAAAAAGATGATTTGACATATTTCAACAACAGAGAGGCAAATATGTGTAATTAAATGGTACAAAATATCAGATAGTTCTATTTTAGAGAGACATTTTGTATTTCCCTGGACACGAACGCCACGTAGTGGTGCTACTAGAATGCTGAACCTAAAAAATATAACAGAATGTCAAAAGAGATCTAATTTTGTAACTTAAGTATGAGGAACATCTCTTGATGCCACAATGTTGCGGGTAACGTGTGGGTCTCTTCAGTGGTGCGGGTTTGCATGTGCCCCTGTCCGGCTTTATGATAGCATAATCTCCTAAATTTCACTTTTCACCTTTAAACTGTTTTCTGAATCGCCATAGGGTAACTAACTATTCACTAGTGACAAATTTATGGGCCTTAGTACTGCTGGATACTTAAAATATGTATTCAATCTCGTTTCGAAGAAATGCAGAGAGAAACAACGATAAGAAACCGCCGCGAACAAAAAGAGTTTATGAATTTACTAAACAGATGAGCAATAACAGAGCTACATGTGTTGATAACATTACATACGAATTCTTAAACATTTAGAAATTGAAATGAAATATCAGATATTTCGAATAATATCAAATTGCTTCGAGAGGAGACAAATTCTTGTTGACCAGTAACTTCTCCGGTGAGGTAAAATTGCTAAAGAGATAGTATGAACGAGGCGTAAGGCGCGGTACTAACAATGAAATTTTAGTATGAACATACATCAACGTCTCAATACGTCAGTATCTCAACGTCTCAATACGTCAGTATCTCAACGTCTCAATACGTCAG
>BOPP01000004.1:3435132-3445341 GCA_017312745.1 Gryllus bimaculatus | reverse complement strand
ATCTCAATCCGTCAGTATCTCAATCCGTCAGTATCTCAATCCGTCAGTATCTCAATCCGTCAGTATCTAGCACACAAGGTCGGCACTTTTTGTCTCAGGGACAGTTTGTTGCATTCATTTTTAAAATATATGCTAACGTATTGACATCAAGTAATTGTTTAAATTATTAATTATAATATCTCACGGAATAGTAAAAAATATCACTTGCGTTTCAAAAATCAAGAGAAGAGCCGGTCTCTGCCCCGCGTGGACTTGTCGACGCTTTCCAAAGCACTTGTGGTTTCACCATTGAACTATAAAGGTAAATGAATTTATATTACTCGTACATTCATGGAATTTTAAGATTTTGTAAGTTGTAAATCAACCTTGTGCAGCTTCAGAGGTTTGTTGAGCTCATGTTCCAGCGAGTTACATATGGAGGATTTGTAATCAGTAAATATGAATCTAATATATTTGCTTCGTTCAGATTACTTGGATTAAATTTAAATAAATTGATCAATGCGAACTGCAAAATATGTCAACATAAGATTATAAAACAATTCATAAATTTAAGGTCGTCCCTTAATAAATATATAGACCATAGATTCTTACAATAGGCATTTTTCTTTGATATGCCTAGTTGTTTGATCTATGGAAAAAATAATTGTACACTAAATTCATTCTGAGATATCATTTTTTAATCGTTTTGACAAAACAATATCTATGGATATTATATACCTAACTTGACTTCGAAAAGGCCTTTGACAGAGTATCAAATAAAAGACTACTCCGTAAACTTCAACATCTGGGAATCAGAGATAATTACTACAATGGATGATATCCTTTCACGAAACAGAATATTTAAGATAAGAGTTGGCATCTACCTTTCTTTGATCAAAGTGGTCTCGAATGGAGTGTCTTAGGCTTTGTATTGGATCTCTTGTATTGGATTGGGTGTTTGATCGGATCCCCATTTTTTCCCAATTATATTGCCATTTTGGAGAACTTCCAATCTAAAACTACAATTATCTAATCTTTATTTAAAACATTTCTTAAGAGAATAGACAGAAGATATTTGATTTATTTTCATCGAAGAACAGAAAAAATGAAATTTTATATATTACAATTTTACAACTCTTGAACAGAAAAGACGATGAGGTGATCTTATTCAAACCTTCAAGATTATTCGAAGACTCTACAAACACCCGTATCTAACTGGACTGTTTCAACTTAGATCCCTTAAATCCAACCATACCAACACTTGGTATTTATTAGTTGACTTGTTGACGAGGAGTAGCATTTACACCGCCCTTCCTTCCTTTTCTCCAGCTGTTGCTGCAGTTGAAGATACAAACGTAATGAATTCTCCGAGTTAAACTTCTTACACAAGCACCGTCTAAAATAGTGCAGACCAGAGGTCCTCAGCTTTATATAGATTGTTTCTGGTAGACATGATTTAAAAGTGTCCCCAAAATGAAATTTTCCTAATGACGGTTTTAATTCTTATTTGGTTAAAATTATGCAAGCATAATTACAAAACGTGAAAGAAACTATACTATATAATCCAACACAACAAAGAGAACTAAGTGTTCATTGGCAATTGAATAACAGCGTTCTCTGTTTGTATGGGTGTTAACAGAACACATCATTTTATCCTGAAATTGAGTAAATACGGATAATTGCAATATCTAAGGCGGAACAGTTTTAACACTGAATTTGAAATGATTACGAATCATCAACATTTTTCACGAGGTTAACGTGCCTACATGATCTGACCCAAGTTTTCTGATTTCTGGTTCCAAGAAATATTCGGCCCAAAATGTAGCTTATGCGCGATTATTTCAGAAGGGAAATCACGATTACAAAAAGGTGTTTTAATCTCTTGCAAATTTGAAAAATTCAGACTATACCTACACTTTTCACCTAAGTGGTTAATTTGTTTTCAGAAGTTTCTCCTGAATATTAACATATGCCTTACCAACTTACCGCGTCCATCTGAGGGTGTGCGTACCACAGTTTAAGAACCTCTGGTAGACTATATGTTTCAGAAAGAGACTGTACTCAACATATATACTTCTGAGTAAACATTATTCAAAAACCAAAAAAACTCAAAAACTTTATTAATAAGGGAGAGACACATCATTAAAGGAACCTAATTTCTGCGCAGGGTGCACTATAACACTATCAAAGCGACTCAGCGGCTTTGTACGAAAGTAAGAGGCTGGCGATCACCATTATCTAGGCTCTCCAATTCTCGACACGAGTCGTAGTCGTTACTGTGCAGAGTTGGCTGATTGCATCTTTTATAGGGCGAAGGTGAGAAAAATGTTAGAGAGGCTCGCAGTCGCTATGTACAGTTATTTCCGCAGGTACTACATCTACATCACATTTTTTCATGTATACACCAACGGCTGACAGCCCCGGAATACTCGCTGGTACTACGAGATATAGGTACTGGTCGCACAAGATACATTTGGACTCTGGATATTGAAGATGATTTTTAAGCAATTGCGACGAACCCCGAAGTCAGCAGTCACAAGACTTAAAAAAAGGAAGCCAGCGAACAGTTTTGGGTACTGAAGGTAAACGACAACTGTACACATTCCACCTGTGAAAATTCCAGGCAATGAATTCCGAGAATTTGTCGAAATCTATCGGATGGTATACGCAAAGTGTGTTTTGAATAAATGTGTAATGACCATGGTTTCCTGCTTCTGTTCGCTACACTGACGTGACAAACTTTACAAGGGGCTTCTTCAAGCATCGAAATATATACATCTGTCACGAGGAATCCCCATCTACGATGGTCAAAGCAAAACTACAAGAAAACTTCGCTATAAATACCTGGGTGGAAAAAAGTGAGTGTGGACGATTTTGTGATCGGTTCTTAATTCCCTATATTTTGAATAGATGTGGTTACCGAGATTATCTCCAACACTGTCCGTCGGAGCTTCCGGAAAATATTCTTCTGATCCCCCAAAGGTGCCTAGTAGCAGCACGTTGAAGGATCACCACACTTTCTCACCACTCTTGAAGAACAACATTTGGAGAAAATGATTGGACTCGCTTGGTGGTCTGGCACCGTCTAACGCCGCAGCGTCTAACGTCGATGGCCTTTCTTTCTTGGAAAACGTGTTGAGTCCTTTGCTTATGACATGCTTTACAAAATTGAATGCTCTTGATCCCGAAAATTGATGCAGCATGTAACGTGTGTCAGGTCCCTGATATACCAAGGCGTGCGCGAGAGCTCATGGCGTGTGGTTGTACACTTTATCATGATGAACTTGGTCGATATTTTGAACACTTGCGGTGGTGGAATATTTTGTTTCATTATTCATTAAGTTGAAAAGTAAACCAAAATCAATGAAATGTAGGCAATGAAAGAGTGGCATGCATCCTATTCACGACACACGTAACTTACCTATGTTTGTTCTCACGGATGGAGGCATTGTGGTCATGATCTTAGGATTCAGCAGTACTATACTAAACTACATTACGATAAAGATTCTTCTCTAAAAGCACATTTACGGTCATACGTTCATATGAACTTTCGCCTACCGAGGTTTGTCGGAAGAGTACAGTCTCAGTATATTTTTTGCTATCGTAGTAAGTCACAACTCTTTATTTTCACCTTTTCAAACAGAACTCGTAATTCTAATAAATACTGTTGTAATAGTAGATCTTAGGGTAAAAGTATTATTTTTTAAAATTATTATGAGAGACACAGTTCATTCTGGCATTAGGCAAATTTGAATTGGAAAACAAAATATTCACGATGTTGTTACCAATTTATGATACACAAATGCATATAAACTAGTCTCGTCTATAAGTATGCGAAGTATGCGTTTTAAGCACAATAATAAAGACCCTAGATCCACTACGGTGTATTCTCTCTCTACTGAAGCGCATTTCAATGCCCGTAAGTCACTGCCACTAAGCAGAAGAAAGCTCTTCCTTGCGCATGGGCAAAGGAGACTTTCACCTTTAATTCACCCAGGTCGGTGACAATGTATTTTGTTAAGTGAGTGGCGAGCGGGAAGCAGGCAGCTCGTTGCAGTTCGCAGCTCAAAATTGCGATTCCTCGCACTGGAATCGGCGTAATTTTTAAAGAGCGTTGTGCTTCAAGCTTCATCCTTCCCTAAGAAGTATTTTCTCTTCCATGCTTGAACTATTCCGGGACGTAAAACATTTGTTTGTTTGCAAATGTGCAGCTTAGGTTGAAATTTTAAGAAAGGTTAAGAGCGATCGACATTTCCATTTCATTAAAAAGTAGAGTATCATTAAAACAAATACATTACGAAGTCCGCATGTTTTGTCTACGTCTTTCTACAGGTCAACATACCACATTAAAAAAAGACCCATATGTCACTAACACTATCCCTATCGACAGAGACGGAGTTCAAGAAGATTATCATTAAAAATCCAACTGTCATGATTTAGGTGAAACCATGATTTGCTATGAATCACGTTTAACAAAGAAAAATTACATTTTAATAAACATATTACTGTAAGATATTTTAAAATTCAAGAAATGATTCTAGGATATCGCTTAATGTAAGACTTAACGTTAAAACAATCTCTACCGTAAATAACTGATGTTTTGTACATAAACTTCCGTGATTTTGTATATCACGCATTGCAGTAATGAGAATGCGCGAGATTACCTATATTTAAAATAAAATTTACAATTATATAAAAGTTTATCATCTACTTATGGCTATTTCTTCACTACTAAAAGAAAAATCTCTTTTCAAGCATTCAAAGTGGATATAAGGAATGTAGGGCTTGTTACAAAAAAAATGATGTAGTGGAACACTCATGGCGAAAAATTTACCTAATATCGCAGTTTTAGATATGAGTAATTTTATTTCAGTAGATGTGTTTAGTAGATTAATAGACACGAATTACAACAGCAGTAGCATCAGCAGCAGCAGCAGCAGCAGCAGCAGCAGCAGCAGCAGCAGCAACAACAACAACAACAACAATAATAATAATACATATATTGTAATCGTTTGTTTCATTCTGAATTACTCCTTTACCATCAAAATGGAAGCACTACAATGATAATTATTACTTAAAATGTAAATTTTAAAGTTATAATATAATTTATACAATTCTTCTTAAATATCTTCAGGTAATATTTGTTCACACATTATCATATTCTATAAAATTAATAACATCACATCAATTCTACAAATTATGTGACAAATATAACACCAGGTTTTAACTAGAAGCCAGTCATCTACACACAGCTATAACATTAAATAACATTGAAACATCTCTTTCCGAGATATTTAAACGAAAGAAAGACACTTACTTGGACGAGGTCGTCTTTCAACTTGCACAGGTCCATTCATTTGCCCCTTGTGCACTCCAGCCACAGGAGCAGCTGAAGGAGCTCGGAATTGTCTTTTTGGTGAACGGTTCTCGCCACTTAGACCAGGTCCCACGGACTGAGAACGTGCTGAAACAAATAAAGTTATCTTACATATTTGCTTGTACTGGCCCAATGTAATTTCTATTTGAAAGCGGCACACACTATTAATGAGTTCGCCCGTTACGAACAAATCCTCAAGAAATCAGTAGGCTTACGAGCTCTTTTAGAAAACGATACTATTATGCTATTATAGATCAATATAATGATATGTGTATAAGCGGCTAAAATTACAAGACCGTTGACTAATGTGTGGGATACTATTGAACAGTAATCTCCAAATTTGAAAATTTCAAAAGATTCGTTTCACTAAGAAACGTTTTAACAGAATTCCAAAACCTCTCCAAATTGTGAACAGTATAAAAATGAAAACACAAGAGGTGAATGATTTCACAACACTGGCTCTTGAAAATACTAACGACGAAAAATCCCTTCCTTTAGTGGCCCCTTCCGTTGACACCTGTTCATGCAAAGGAAAGCCCGATGCTTTTCCGTCGACACCATCCTTTTAACGCTTTCCCATCTTGCCATCATTAGATCCCTTAAATTATGAGGCGAAAGCCAAAATGCTGGTCGGCCCTTATTTTCCTCGAGATTGTGGCACAAACGCACGACTGTGAACATGGGGCCACAAAGATGACAACGGAATCAACGACAAATGGCTCGAGACCGGTTGCCTCACTGAAGCGTATCTTCTAGGATGGAACGGGGGCGTAATTATTTTCCCCCGATTGATAGGCAACTCTATATGCGTTGGTGTTTGGCAGATCACGATCTGACGCAAAGAGATTTCGTACACCTGTTGTATTTGTATTTGTACATACATTGTAGATAATTTATATTCATTAAATATCACTGGTCGGGATAAATGTAATATTGCAAAATATTGATTATTGGAGATAAGGTGGACCAAGCATACCTCTTACAATCGATATGTCGAGTAGCATGAAACCGTAATGTAATTAAAAATTAATTTCAGCAAATTCTTATTTACAGCTCTAATTCTACATTTACAGTTATAACTGCTAAAACAACTGTAAACTGGTTTATTCGCTCTTGCACCTCACTTCAGAAGGAGAATATGGAATAATTACCTGAAAAGTGGACTTAACTGAGTTAACATTGAAACTGTTAAGGACATCCAAAAATTGCACAACTAAGATTCACAGTGTAGTAATAAATCGAATATTGCACGGCTTAGGTGGCTCAGGGCATCAACAGATGTCATTGCAGTGCATCTGGAGAGCATAGGGTTCGAGTCCCGACGGTGACAGGATTTTCGACATTAGCAAGATGGTTAGGTCGAATTCAGGCGCTGTCGGGAGCTGAATTCTGGAACTGAATTCTAGTGGACGGCTGCTCTGATAGGCGAATTTTGGAGCAATACCCTAACAAACGAGTCAAGGACCACGCGCGATCATTCCTTCCTCTTCCTTGTCATATCCTCACCCCTTGTATACACACACTTGAATGCACTACACTACCATACATGTCGGGAGATCAGTCGGGAGCTTAGAGTTTCTCTCGGCTGGAGCGATGTCCCGTTGGTGGGAGGTACGCGCTTTGGGAAATCCCCGTAAGTCACGAGTAGGTCGACGCCAAATCTCGTCATCTAGCAGGAGACCAACGCCACCTCCAGCAATAAAAATGCACTACACTTAAGGGATCAATGAGTTCTATAGTTGACGCTCTCGGAAACACCAATCAATCAATATCAAATTGAAAAATAAAGTTTTGTGTTTAATTTGCGTTGTCTCAAAATAGTTTGAAGCTGGAATGTGAAAACAAATAACCGTTTATATCTTTATGTCTCAGATTTATACAAGTGCAAGTTCAGAAATTGCTTTTAAATATTATTTTTTAATGAAAGTATACAAAAACGAAAATGAATTGGTAGACGTTTACCTGTCAAAGCTGCCAATGCCTTAATGAACAGATAATGGATATGCAAAACAAAATCATTCACGAATCGCAATTGACCCAAAGATGAAATGCCCATTTTTCATGACCTTTTTCAATGTAAAGAGTTTTTTGATGATATTTTTGCTACCATATTCTTCAATATGCTCTAAAGTTGAAATATTAAAATAACTAGTGGTGCTACAATAGCACATAATTTCTCTGATAGTAGGTAACGGCTACGAAATATAGTAATATACTATCTGCAAAAGAAAAATGAATTATAAATTTGAAAAATGTTTCCAAATAGAAACATTTTTTCTCCGCTCCCAATAAAGGAACTCCTGTTCTTGAAGTTAACACTCCAGATATGTGATCCCTACGCCATCAAACGTGCAGCTTCAAGCAGAAATGATGCAAAACTTCCTTTTTTTAAATAAGATCATTTTGTAAATATTTATTTTTAGAACTGATTTTATTCAAGACAAAAACCTCTATTTTCAATATTATAGTTTGCAATGTTAACTTATAAATGCAATTTTCAAAAATAGTAAGAGTTCAGCGAAAATGGAACCAGCATTACTTTTTTTACCGTACGCATGAGCAGAAAAACTATAGAAATAAATTGAAGCTGTTTTTGACAAAACAATTGATTCAAAATGCCCATATTTCATGCATAATTACGGAAAAACTACTCATATTTATGAAATATTGTACATGACCTTATTTCAATATATGCCTCTGAAGAACAGATCTGAAGATCTCTAACTTCAATATTATTGTGAAAAAATTGAAATTTTGCCATTTTCAAAGTCAGGGTTTACAACAAAAGTGAGATCATCGGCATTCTTTTAAGTGCTCTCAAAGCAACAGAGAAGAAAGTTTAATCAAAACATATTGATAAATTCCTGAGAAAAATTTGAAAAGGTTTGAAATAAAGTACCCTTCAAAATCAACATAATTATATAATATATAATTTCTGCAAGACGTTCTGCAATCTGTTTTCTCAAAAAACGACTCAATTTTTTTAAAAAAAAGTTCTTCGCATATTGTAAAAGACGCTTAAAAATGGCGCAGGCCTCATTTTCTTTGAACTTTCTGAATTTTTGAACATTAAAGCTGTTACAAATAATGCAAGATAGTGTGTGCTGTGGTAGTACTAACTATTTTCTCGCCTTTGTAAGAAAAAGTATTTTAATGGTGCGCTGGAAATCTTTTCTACATAAAACCTTTTTGCCCGACTCCGGAAACGAAAAAGTGTTGTTTCTATTGTTTGTAGTAAATTACTACATTTAACTCGTTGTGTAATCACATTTCCACGTTTTGAGGGTCCTTGACACAGAAAAATCGATTGACGGGAAAACGCATGTCTCTCTCTTGTATCCTTCAGACGTCATACAAATCCACAAATACTGATATATACGTCTCAAATTCAAGTGGTCGCGAAATCGGGCAGGTCTATCGGGGAATATCAATTTTGGTGAAAACCCTGCAATCAGCTTAGTCGCATATGGGTCCTTGATAATGAAAAATTGGTTGAGGGACATTTGCATTTGCATTTGCATTTGCATTTGTCTGTCCGTCCGTCAGTGTGTGGCCAATGTTAGCGCCAACACAGTTCTGATATTTGTGATCAAAATTTGTATTTTCTGTTCAATGTGCCCGAACTAGACCCACTGGGAAATTTGGAACGGATATTTTTATTCTGAGGGATACTTTTCAAGAAGCCTCAAAACTATTACCATTTTTGTAATGGCTCCAAATATTTCATTAAACTTTTCCTCTTAAAACTACACATAGTTTCGAAATATTCTACGTGACATTATTTCAAGATATGTCTTTGAACAACATATTTCTTTAAGTAAAAAGAAACATCTTCAATATTGTAATTGTAAGAAGAATCAGATAAAAATGGCGAACTTTTGCGGCACTACCACGGCACAGGCCTACGTTGATGTTTTAAACACCTTCTTGCTTCCCACTGTTGAAGAGCAATTCGGGGATGGCCTTTGCATCTTTCAACACGATCGAGCATCTGTTCATACTGCACGGCCTGTGGCGGAGTGGTTACACAACAATAATATCCCAATAATGGACTGGGAACTTCAGGACGTTTTGCAAAGCCGACTTCGTGCCAGGCCTCACCAACCTACATCGATACCTCTCCTCAGTGCAGCACTCCGTGAAGAATGGGCTGCCAATCCTCAAGAAATCTTCCAGCACCTGATTGAAAGTATGCCTGCGGGAGTGGAAGCTGTCCTCAAAGATAGGGGTAGGCCAATACGCTATCGAATTCCAGCATTATTGCTCGAGGGCGCTACGAACAAGTACGTCATTTTCAACCACGTGTCCGAATACTTTAGATCACATAGTGTACTTTCATGCAATATTACGCAAAAAAAACCTCAAATTTTCCAAAACTTGTGCATGACTTTATTTCAAAACCTATGTTGAAAAAATATTTCATTTACAAAAAAGTTCATCCTTCATAGTTGTAGAAAGACGCCGAAAACGTTTTGAACTTGGCAATTTTCGAAAAATCATGGTTTCCAACGAACATGAGACCATCCCCATTGTTTTCAACGTCCTTTCTATTAACCAACAACAAAATTCAATCAACATCGCGGGAGCCTTTTTTTTTTAATTGTCCCAGTGGCTTCATGAAGTATACCCGTCAAAATTAAAATATCGGTTTTTAATTCAAGAGGCAGTTTCAAATTCAGATCGATTACGGAATATCAATTTGGTAGAAAATCGGCTGAACGGTTTAGCCACTAGCGTTGTTTACGGACGGACGGACGAAAAGACGAAAGAAAAGACGAACGAAAAGACGAACGAAAAGACGAACGAAAAGACGGACGAAAAGACGGACGAAAAGACGGACGAAAAGACGGACG
>BOPP01000004.1:3418635-3434133 GCA_017312745.1 Gryllus bimaculatus | reverse complement strand
GAAATGACGGACGGACGAAATGACGGACGGACGAAATGACGGACGGACGAAATGACGGACGGATGAAATGACGGACGGACGAAATGACGGACGGACGGACGAAATGCGGACGGACGTTTTGCTAGCAATTTTTCGCTATCAAGAACCTACAATACATGGACTACGGCTGCCTCACGTGTTAGAGGTTTTTTCTAAATTTAGCAACAAGTATTTTCCAATTTTTCGTTTCCAGAGCCCGGCAATAAGAGATTTTCTGACAGAAATTCGCCGTTTTTTGCGCAATATTACATAACTTTCTCTCTATTCCCTAGCGTGAAAGCAAAAATCAGGAATTTCAACGAAAATACGACATGCGTCTTTCTTTTGTGTTCTCTTCGCTTTACTGCTTACGGCGCTTTACTGCTTATGCGGGAAAATAAAAATTGGCGCAGGTCTCATTTTTGGTGAACTCACTGTGTTATCGAAATATTACATCAGGGAGTGAAGGAGTAGCCCAGGAGGCTGGCTACCTGATGACCAGCCGATATTAATACCGATATTTATTTTTTAAATATTTCAACATTTGCTGAAATAATACCTTTTAATCAGTCTTATACTAAAACATTACCATATTAACAAATAAAATTAAAAGCATTATTAATTAAAGAAGTTATATTTTATAAATTGTTATAATAAATGAAAATATTTTTCATTCATGATATATTGATTGAATCTTGGGGGAGGAGCTTGTCGCAAACGTTACGTAAATAGTAGAGGAGTGTTCATGGGTGCGTTACAGGTCACACTGGGGAGAGGGGCTATTCAAAATATTCCAAATTTGCGTTATGTAACTTATGGACGGTCCCTAAAGGGAGAAGAGGGGAATGAATTAGGAAGAATACGTCGCACAAGGGTCGTGGCCTGTTTGTGAAGGAACTGCTTTGGCGTCTGTCTGGTTTTGGTAGGAAAAATACCGATCAGAGCAGCCGACCTTTGGAATCCCTCTCCAAGCAGTGGGTCAATTAGACATAGCTACTGTCACACCCAAACTATTCGGATACTCGAGATTCTTCAGAATTTACAACGAATTTAAAAAAACTAACATTTCTTCAAATCAATCTTGTTACTTTGAAAAGACAGTATCAGAATAACGTAAGCACAAGTATTCTTGTTCATACAAACATTTTGAACATGTAAATTAGCACCTTAATTCATTAGGAACTAAAAATGTTCACCTTAGAACTAATCAGACATTTCGATTATTTAGAACAAAATATACAAATGCATTAATTAACATTCAATACTTTGTGGTCAGTCCTTTACTTTGGACTTTACATTTCTTCCCTATATTTAGGGAGGAAAATTATTGGAATCAACTCACTGTGATCTCGAATTTTTGGTCGAAAAATCAGTGTTTAAAATTATTTTGAGATGTAACTCACGTCAAGATAAAGCCCTCTTGGCGCTTTTTCAAATATCCTTAATATTCGTGAGGTGGGGAGGAAATACACGCAACTTTCTACCCGAAAATCTGGATGTCTGGATGTCTGAATGGATGGATCACGTATAACTCTATCAGATTATAAGCTTTGAAGTTGAAACTTGGTAAATACATCAGGAGGAAGGTCTAATTGTACGGTTCCGGAGATTATCAAGATATATTAATTAGGAGGAGGCTTATGTTATGAAGCTTCTTTGACATTTTCAAAATTATCGAGAAAAATTCTGAACATTTTTTCTTGAAATGTTTGGCATAAATGGAAGAAAGTGCATCGATAAGTATGGTATAATTCTAACTTTCATCAACACACCTGGCATTTAGAAAATTGTAAAAGTCTTTATATTTAAAACACTAAGGGTTTTCTTTGAGAAAGATGTTTGAGTTTTGTACTCAACCAAATTTCGTGTTTTATGTTCTAATGAAAGTTCATGGGCTCCAGGCGTCTATTCACTTGCTATTATTAACAGGTTTTGTAGTATAAACACAAAATTATGACAAAATCGTAAAATTAATGGAATGAACGCTTAATCGATACAGAATGTCCCCAGTAAAACATGTTCTGCTGCAAAACGATTTCCATAGAATTAGACTATACCGAGCATCAAAAAGAAAATTAAAATTAATTTTAACAATGATATCTGATGCATTATTTATCATTTGTACTACATAATTCTAAACAACCAGTAACAAGTATTATACCCCAGTTTCTGGGTAAGTGGCTCCCATCTTTCTCGGTTTTTCGTCCAGTTTCCCTGATCCCTTGAGCAAATTATGAGATGGCTCCTGATTTTGCTCCAGGACATAAATGTAACTTCATTATCTGCGCACGTCTTCTAGAGGTCAGTGGGAAATATATAGTCCTTCACGATAGACATGTTGAAGGATAAAACCCAAAATCTGTAGTTGATTTGCCTTTAAAAATAGATTTTATTACATCGGGACGAATATTTTGTAAACACTTCTTTACAAAACTCTCATTTCTTTTTGTATTCAGAATTCACCTTGTATACGGTTTAGGGTAGGGATCCAAGATTTAAGAAAACGTGCACAGAATACACTTCTTCCTGCCGCACGTCACAAACAATGTTTAACTGTTTTGACGATAAATAAATAAATAAATAAATAAATAAATAAATAAATAAATAAATAAATAAATAAATAAACAAACATTCATAATAGTCTTCGAGACTAATATTGAAGGACATGAAACAATGTTTTCTATTTTCCGTATAGTGAATATGTAGAACTTTCTGAACTTTTCTACAGCGATATTCCATGCATCTATACTTTTTGGCATGTGTATTTGATGCTCCAATTTTTAAGTTTTATATCAACTTTCCAAGCCATTTTTCAACCATATTGATTCTTGTGGCTTGGATGTTTTCCGCACAACTTCAATTGTAGATTTTTAAATATGTCATGCACTTTATAATCTAAGTTATTGTATAGTAGTAATACTAAGAGGAGGAAAACTTTCGGTATGCCGCGCCACTTTTCCACTAGTTTAAGAGTGGTATGGAAATTCTGTTTAACCTTTGTCAACTCAATGAATATCAGTTCACTCAAACCATTTGCTGGAACGCAGTTCCACAACATGCCTGCCACCGTACCTTACAGTAGATTGCGCTGTTTTTAACTCCCCGTTTTGTTCGTACTAGACTCTTTGTCGCCCATCTGACCAAAACATGTTGAATTTAGATTCATCCACAAAAATTACGAAGAGAATTTAGTAGAGAGCTTCACCCTCTCAACAGTGAAGTTCGATTTCATCTTCTTTGTGTTTTAGCGTATACATTTCTTCATCATTAACATTTGAGATTTTTTCGTCATTTCTTACCTTTCACATGGAGACAAACGATTAACTGCCGTTTGAGATTAGGTTACTATATCTACTGCGATTTTCCATTCACAGTGGTTTCCGCGATCTAAATCTTTTCGGTGACGAGAACTGACTGCCGCTGTCTCACGAGTGACAGCACTGCCATTCAACGTTCCTTGGTTTCAACGGTTTCTTTTTATACTTAAAGGACCGAGTTTTTATTTCAGTCGTTTCTGTCCGAATAGTTCTGAGGCATATTTATTTTGTAAAGGGTTGAAAAGTTTGCTTCTATTTGTAGCAATGTGTATTTTTTCAACTAGTTCTCTCTATTTTCGCAAGTTACCCCAATTTATCAATTAAAACACGATCATGCATAGAATTTGAAATATTACCTGTTCGAGGACTACTTTTAGGACTAGCTTTCTGAGGACTCTTTGGAAGATCCTCATCCTTTGACCGAGGTATTACAGGCTCCAATTTCTCCCGAGTCGGAGAGGGTAGTAGAGCACCATCAGCTGTAAGCACAAAATGCCAAATATCTGCAAACTACGGAAAAGTAGAATGCAAAATTATTGTTTAATGAATTTTGTTTTATCTTTCTGGATAATTTCTATCGCAAAACTTTATACTAGTGAAATTCCTAACGGAGGACAATTATTTAATCAATGAAACCTTGTATCTAAATGAAAATAAATGATACTTGATCAAATCGTGAAATGTGTATTTTTTTTAATTTCTAATTTTGGAATGTACTTGCAAAGAGGATTTATGAAATAATCTTTCACTGCAAAAAGAAAACTCCTCATATATTCAAGAATAGTATTTACAAAATATACTTGTATTACTTTGTGAAATTTCAAGAATAAAGTCACTTAAAACTAAACAACAATTACTATTACTGCTACTACTTAAAATTTAAGACGTACAGTTCCACTAATTCAAATATCAAAGAATGCCCAAACATCTCGCAAAGTAAACAATTAAATGGAAATTTGACCCTATAAGATCAATATTTTTACGGAGGGAATGAAACTATACTACAACTAAGCTTCCTCCTTCCCCCTTGTTGGTGGACCAGAAGCAACTTTAAAAATTCAAATAGAACCCCGAATTTGTTACGCTGTATTTGTTTTCTATTTCATCACAAACTTTTTAAATCCTTTTAGGTGGCATAGATGCCGATTATGCTGCAGCTCAGAAACAGCAAACGAGGGGTCCCAAAATTTTCTTTATAATTTAACAAGCAAAAACTATAAAAAATAAATGTAGTAAAAAAAGTTTATTTTTAATGTTAACATTTTTCTTTTAATTCTCATACTATATATTAAATTAAACACTTATAAGTTTAAATACTTATCTTATTTTTTTCCTTTCTCGGCTAAATTTGTTGGTAAATAGAGCTCACAATCCCCAGAGTTTTTTGGGGAATAGGTTGAGTCGCAGAAAAAGAAGTTCATCTCATATCTGGACTTTCAACATAAATTTTCTTACAATATGGGCTGTTTGCACCGGATCTGCACGTTATGTTTTTTGGTAGTTGAAATTATGTAAAGTGTTTTAGGGGGATTTTTTGACTAGGGTTTCCTCCGATGTAATGAGTGAATATGTTTTGTAGTATTTAATTTCAAAATATATCTAATTTCATAAGATAAGTTTCCACATTTCGAATATTTTTCTATTTCTTTCTGTTTGATATTGTGGGATAATGGTACTGTTATGATTATTATTACTCCTTCTTTTGATTTTTTTCTTTCTTGCCTTACTACATGCAGTAAAGAAAAGCATTGTCAAGCGGTGGCAAAAATCGGTGATCTTTCGATAGAAAAACCCTTATTGTCGGGACCAGGTAACGAAAAAGGTGAATAAATCCTATTCCTACAAGTAGTAAATTATTTCCACTCACACGTTGTGTACACAGCAACCAAGGTTTGTGGGTCCTTGATACCGAAAAATTGATTGATAGACGTCTATCTGTCTCCATCGGTCTGAAGTTAACGCTAGCGCCTAAATTGCTCAGATGATTTTCTAAAATATTGGTAGTCTCCAATCGATCTGAAGGGACTCTAGGACATGCGAGTTTGAAACGGAATTTCGATTTTGGGAGTTCTTTACATTAAACATCAATGACATTTTCAACATTTTCTTAAAAATGGCTCCAAAGGATATAGCCAAATAAGGGAGTGAAAAGTGCTCCAAACCAAATCAATAATTGCAATACTCATGTGAAAGAGAATAAAAATGCCATAGATTCCAGATCAAATCAGCATACTAGGGCAATATGTTGCAGATATACGACAAACGAGACGTAGGAAAATAGTTGGATTTGAAAGTATTTTTGACAGCAAATTTTGAGGATAGTTCATTAGGATGACTACCTTGTAACTCTCGACACCACAGTTGCATCAGGCTTTCATTGCTTGTGTAGTCTGGTTCAAACTGAGCATTCGCAAGGTTTAAGGGGGGTCAATTATTAAGCCCATTTAGTAGATGATCACAGGAATAGTGTAAGTATTTATTGCAGTGGCAATACTTCGCGAATTCAAAGATGTTTTACGAACATTTTTTAGTCAGCTCTTGAATTCTGCGATTATACTTTTTTTCACTTACGAGTGGGGCTACTGGTCGAGATTGCTCTCTACCAATATATTTATACACTTCATCATATTCTTATGATTTATTAATTCTCGTATTCTAGTGCTCCTCGTCAATTTGTCACGTACCACGTTAACCGTTCTACACTTATCTTTCCCAAAACCAGAGGTGTGTCTAGTAACCCATGGCCAACATTCAGGCGCCCATGGCAAGTGTAAAATATGTGCCTCTGTCATGATACTTCAAATTAGGATTGTTGTTATTTGTTTTAGCGGGTATACTCTAAAATAAAGCCCCTTGTGAGGGGCACCCATGACAAGTACCATTACTTCCATACCATAAGTACGCATCTGACCAAAACCCATTCCGATGTCTTCAGAGAAAGTGGTATTGAAGAGCTGCTTAAACGAACTGTTTGTTGATGCGTACAGTTTTATATGCCAGATGGGAAAGTCTGTATGAGGACTTCTGACTATGTCACAGCCGTATTTACTACTGTTGAATATGATGGACGGCGGGTTCAGAGAAAACCAAAATCAAAGTGGGCTCAAAGAATCTCCTTGGAAGATACCACGGTAAATGTTAATTGTAATTGTGATAATACTCACTTCCTTGGTATTTTATAGTATTTCTGCCTTCCACATTGTTGTTAGGGTTGAAAAAGGTCTATCAAAGGACTTTGTATCTTTATTACTATTACTATTACTATTATTATTATTATTATTATTATTATTATTATTACTATTATTATTATTACTATTATTATTATTACTATTATTATTATTACTATTATTATTATTTCATTATTCATGGATCAACTCTGATTCTGTGTTTATGAAAATTAGCAACGGCAACAATGGTTTGCACAAACAAATTTAGGGAATATGATTGTTTTTCATTTCCGATGAATTCAGGCTTATGAACTTACAGCCTACATTTTGTTCTCAATAATCCAGCTTTCTGAAATGTCCGCAAATCTTTCTCAGTTTTAGTTTCCCTCTCACCTCATGCCATTTCCTGATGACTAATCCATTTGCAAATAATGTTACTGGAATCGCTTCAACTGTATGCGATCCATGTCATTCAGTTCAATGACCAGTAGTTAAAATTGTTTCTTCTTCTGACCGCCAGTTGTAACAAACCTCTTATCTGTAGGGTCCGCAGCATGATTGAGGTACGTTGTCTTAGATATTTTATCAGATAGAACCATAGCACTGATTGGTCAGTGATTACACTATCCCACAGTTACTATATCACACCGAAACACCGCTCGATCTATGAAGATTGCTTACTATCGTCTGTAGGACTACATAGTACTTATAATATGTTTGCTCTCTCCCTACGAGATCGTACTATTTTTCCATATCAAATGCAGTGTTGTACGATGTTTGTATGATGGACTTCTTACATTGCTGCGTTCGTTTTCTATTCAATCCTGAATTTGGGATGGGCGTAATGTCCGATGCAAAGTAATGTTGTTTCCCGCGATTCTCTGAAATTTCACAATTTGGAGAATCCCGTTCCTGGGGGGGGGGGGTTACCTCGCTTAATACAGTACACAATATTACTGTACCTCCGATGAGTAACTGTACCTCCGATGAGTAATTTATGATTTGATCACATGACTGGTGTATTTCAGGATCTTCTCCATTTAATACCAATTCATGTGTTAGTATAACAGGAGAAATGGATCTTAGGTATGTGACCTGTGAAGGAAGGAAGGAAGTCTTTCTCCCCAAATTTGAATTTGTCAATGGGTACAATAACACAGACCTGAAAGCTTTCACAGACTTCTCAGTCGTACAATTCTTCACGTACGATTTACCAAACAGTTTCGGTTCCTGGAATTCGGCGATGACCCTTCCTGGATAAATTTCAACATGCGCTACAATTCTCAACAAGTGGGGCGAAAGTCTGCACCAGGAATTTTGCCCCGACATGAACCCGGACCGTTGCCCCAACCGTTAAAATTATAAGCTTTAATTTGTGCTGTCTTCTGTCGGGGATCAACGAAAGTATTTACTAGTGCATTGTGTAGGTCACATTTCACACATCCATACTCTTTAATTGTGGATTTTAATTACTGCACAATTAACAGCGTAAACATATTTCCAATATCTTGCAAAATAACACCAAATAAGTTCAAATTATATGTCACTTCATTGTCACAGCAGTATTGGCACAGGAACTACCAAACTCTCTTCACAGAATATCAGCCATGATACCTTCCAATTTATATTGCAGAAATGTCAATTTCACTACGGAAATTACGTTAATCGGACTCGGAGCCCATGCAAACTTTTCCCCCTGCTTCTCTACAGAGAACGTTTTTATAATCCTTAATACCGAAAAATTGGCTGATGCCAAAAGGTCTGTGTCAGTCCATCTGTCAACACTAGCATCTAATCTCTTCAGACAATTTTCTCCAAAATTAATCTAAACAAACTCAAGGGCTTGCGAGTTTGAAATGAATATTTTGATTTTGGAAAGTACTTTACAAGAACCTAATCATTTTCAAAATTTTCTTAAAAATGTCTATAATTTTTTTTTTATTTGACTCAGAACTTGAATAGCGCAAAAGGTGCTAAAAAAATATCGCTGACTTCATTTTAATTAAACACTCAGAATTTTTGAAAGTTGCAATGTTGAATTTTTTAAAATTTCTTCGTACAACTACTATATTGAAAATTTCTTTCTGTATTATAAAGATCTGCTCTTCGAAGACAGATCTTTAAATAAGATATCATACAATATTTTGAAATGAAAATTACCATCTGAAATGACTCATCCTGAATACAGAGGGGAAGGGAGTTCAAATAGATTTTATTTTCTGGAGAAAGCACACTGTTTATGGAATATTCTCAAGACTCTTTTCTATAATTCTTTGAAAATGTTACAATGCACACGGTGCTTGCTTTTAGTAAGGGCCAAGCATATTCACCAAAAAGATATAGGCTACACAATGAAGCCAAGCCAGATACTTCACTGAAAACATGCACCTTGAGGTAAAGGGACACCAATTGAGGTGAGAGTGGTTTAATTTACCTTTGGATAGCCTACTTTTCTTGAAAATATTGGAATATCTTCATTAAACATTCATTCAAACACTCATTTTATGAGATATTTAAGCATTCTGAAACTTTTTGAATACTTTTATATGCATGAAATGAAATATAAATAAAAATTTGTGAATTATACAATAAATATAAATAATATAATTTTTTTTATAAAACTGCAATTGCTTTTGAATTTGGAGCAAAATTGTTCAAACATACAAACAAACAATGAATATGTACAGTAAAAATTGAAACTAGAAGTTAAGAATTTAACAATAAAAATGAATCAGTCTTGATAAGAAAATTAATTCACTAGACCAGTATTAAAAAGAACAAGATTAAAGTTACATACTTGCACCAGTAGTTCGTTCTAAATGATGACGGATAAGATATTCTTTTCTAGAGCGTGGCACCTCTTTCTTAGTTTCATCAATTTTCTCAACCTGAAAAAAAAAAGAAGTGTGTTGTTTATTCATGAAAATATTAATGTTTCCATTGAAAATCCTTGGGCAAGATATTATGATATAAAATTTGTAATTGTCATTAAAATTGAAATTTATGCTTGCAAGAACAGATTTCATACATTCTTCTCCTCATATTTGCTATACAGACAAGAAATCTATCATGCACATCTCACAGTATAGCTACTTTACTCTAACACTGTTGAACAGAAGACATTAGTATCTTGAATACACTATTAAAGCAACATCACTGTACAACATTGAAGCATATAGAACAGCTGACATTTTTACTCTAGTGACTGCGCAAGCAACATGCAGTTGTGAATATGATAAGAAACAACCAAAATAGTCTGATGTCACATGCAGGATAATTTGCAGGTATAATGTGAAATATCTGAAAATATTATGAAAGCATTGCAATTGTTTAAAATTGTGGCTGTAAAAGTATCTCAACGACAGAATTATAACAGAGCCAAAAATAATTTTATACATGAAAGCAATGTGCAATGCTCATATTAAAAAGATATCATTCCTGATTATACTAACTATTTAAATGTTTAATGAATTAAAGATATTTTCACATTAAACAATTTGTAAGCATTCGCTAATACACTTATTCATGAACTGAACCCCGTTAAAGAATACTAGAAAATTATATAACACTTTACATTTCACAGGGTCTAAAGAACAATGAAATTGATTCATCGGCAAATTGTTTTTTCCGGTAACTTATCGTACATAGGTATTCAATTTTCAAAAAATTGTTCATAACACTGCATTATTTCCATGTTTTTTATGTTTCAACTGCATAATGCATACAAATAACAATGTTCCTGTAAATGTCACCTTACAAAAAACAATGAAAAGACAAAGTACAATGCATAGTAAAATGAAATTCAAGTTGTAAAATATATTTAATCATTGATCTTAACTCATTAAAAGGCATAAGTTACTTAGATTACATTTATTTGTAACAAGTACATAAATAGATTCAGCATAAAATACAAACTGAAGAAAGAACTACCTTTAAATCATTAAAATATAAAAGTTGTTTTAAATGTTGTTTCCAAAGAAATTAGCAAACAGAATAGCACTTTATAAATAAAATTTGCTTACTTTGCCAATCCATAAAATGATATCAAATTTAACATTTACAAATGAAACAAAATAATTAATATAAACAACAAAGGAATAATAATCCAAATCAATATACTTGAGAAAACTCTCAATCCTTAAAAATGTATGTTTCAATATTTGATATTCTGAGTGCCAATTTCCAAATGTTTGTGAATATTGTAAATGATATAACAGAGTCAAAAAGAACCAGAATACATTATTCATCCATTTTAGAGCTGCCTTTTCATAATAATGTCAGCAATTTTAAGATTCAGATGCATGATGTAAAAAGCAAAATATAAGATAATCTTTCATAGCATTAAGTTCTCAAATGATTAATATCATTTTTGATGAATAATTCATAAGTTAATGAAATGTTATTCTTACATTATTTGGAGCTCAGTTTTGAATATCCAGTGAAAACTATTTGATTAGCTATACATTTTCTCATGTGTACATGGCAAGCTCAAAAATCACCTCAAGAATTCATATTCTATAAATTTGTACTTAAAGTCTTTTTGATTTTAACATGTCTCTCAAAAAGAACTTTTAGATTTTACAGTATGTCTGAAACACAAAACATAATTTAAATTTTATAATACCTAAGAATTTGCTAAAACAATTTTCTTGCAATATTATCACATACACACCTTCAAATAAAATTGCATGTCTTTGTTTTGAGAGTCATTTTTGCTATATGCTGCAGCACTCTCTTCATACACACATTTTGCTATTAAATGTACCATCATACCAAACAATTACCTACACTCATACACATGCATACACACATTCACCCTTCAAGAAACTCATCTTGCATCTACCTTTCTCTCTCTCTTCACTGTCAAATACACACACATACATGAACATGAAAGAAAAGGTAAATGAAATGAAAGGAAAGAAAAGAAAAGAAAAGAAAAGAAAAGAAAAGGAAAGAATAGAAAAGGAAAGGAAACAAAGAGAAATGAAAAAATGTAAGCATGAAACTGGAAAACATTTTTCTAATTCAATACTACATATTAAAAAAAAGGAAATTCAATTCACATTAGCATTTTTTATAAGGTAGTATATCAATTTGTTTTGCAAATTTCATCTCAAGAATTGTCTTGAATTCGCACCGTGATGAATACGAACATAATAAATTTCGTATATGACTACAAAGAGGGTCCTTCATACAGAATACTTACCAAAAATTAAATTTTTATTGTCAAGAATATTTTATTTCAAGAGAGTATGAATAGAATATTAAGCTAACTGTCTAAAAACAGTGAACACCATATTTCATTAAAACAAGACAATAATGTACATAGTATTCAAACTAAAGTTGCATTATTGAAAGAAAACATAGCCATTCTTCTTTAATTTTATTTGCATTATTCCCATCATTATTATCTTTGCTCTGTTCTGTTCAACATTCTCATTTTTTTATTTTGCTTTAAACAAATTATAATTTGGGATCCTATTTGATAAATCATGGGATTATGAGGGTGCAAGTTAGACTACCAATAGTAATATGAAAGAACAATACACTTAAGTACAAAAGTACAATTAATGATATATGAATGATAGTAGAAACCTAGAGTTCATTATCAACCATCACAATCACATAAAAAAGTATGGTTTCAAAAATTAAAGCCAAATGGGAAGTTGTATCTTGGGAAGACCCTTTCATTTTTTTCTTCAATTATAAACAAAGGATTTGGATCACCTGAGCCAATCCCTGCTGTAACCTGAAAAATCTATCATGTTATCTTTGTCTTATCACTCCCATGTTGTTGAACAGCATGAGGACTTGGAACATTCTCACAGGTCACAATTGAACCTGGAAGGAGAAGGAGGAAGAAGAAAAAAGAGATGGAGAAGAAGGGTAAGAAACAAAAATAGAAAAGAAGAAGAAAAAACAGAATCTCTTGTGATATTACCTATGATTGCTTCGTTCGTGAAACATCCACCAATAAAGTAGAATAATTCAATCTATCTTTTCCAATCAGAGGTTCCTGTGCAATTTTATTTTTTAACTATTTTGTTTTATTGTTTGGACTAGCCCAAAATTCTCATATCACAAAGTTGTTAGACTTCCATATATATGAATAACTTTCTAGAAATTGAAATAAATTACACTATAATACACAATAATGCAGAGAATGAGAGGTTGGATGGAAGCCATTGGTTCATGACATTTTGTTTGAAACAAACTGTTCCCATACCAATTTGTTGTGCAGATTGTATTCACTAATTTGGTAAATCTTCATAATCTCTTACTGTTTCATTAACTCAAAGAGTTTTAAGATACAGTTTTCTATGTTGCTAACATTGTAGTGATAATTATTGTACAGATAATGAGTGACAAGGAATAAACTAAACCTCAAAACTTGTTCAAATCTTACTAAATCAATTGAGTATCATTCTCTTAAATAAATTATGAATGAAGAACAAATATATTTATGTTATTTATAATTTCTAAGTATATTCCTAATATATGCATTGTGGAATGATTTTAAAATGAGTTCAGAACAACACCTTTTATGAGAATATGGAAAGAATCAAATACATGGAATAAAGAGGAATTTTCTTTAAATCCACTGGTTACAACACATTCCCAATGAAATTTTGAGAATACCATTTGGGCATGGTAAATCCTCATATAATTCCATCATGATTTATCCAAAGTGGGTTTAATATTTTTATGGGGCCCTAAACACGATATACTATGAAACTCCATAAAAATATTGAATTATTGAGTATAATTCATCAAAACTGATATGAAATTAAATTATAATCTTTGCAATTTAAACAATTAATATTAAAATATTTCTACATATTATGAACTGAATTTATCAATAATTTCCCATGCACTCTTCATCTTTCCTTAGCCTATTTTACAGATAGACCATTTAAGTTGGCCCCACAAATATCTTTACAGCAGTTTGAAGTATCGGTTTATTCCAGGTTATTGTAGATCTATTGATTTATTGATTTTATTTACTTAACATCAAAACACTTAAAAACTGTGTGACATTTAATGGGGAGAATTGCAATCTGTATACAGTTTCTTAACCTTCGGATATCTGCTCTAATTCACATATGCCAACATATTAAATTGAATTGTTAATACAAATAGCAGTGAGCATTTTTGGCAAGAATTGGTACAAAGATTTCCACTTCCATGCAATAAACACTATTTGTAAAGGCAAATTAGCAATAGATTTTGACTATTATCCCTTGTAATGTCCTTCATGACAAAAATGACTTCTATTGCTGCAAGAACATAGAGAACGATTGTTTGAATAACTACAATCCCCAGTAGGCTCAAGAAAATGTGCACAGATTATGAAGCTACATTTATGTCCAGAAGCAAAACAAGGGGCCTCTCATCATATACTCTAAGGATCAGGGAAACTGAACGAAAAACCTTTTTGAAATGGGGGATCACTGACTTGGAAGCCGAGATACAATACTTGTTACAGGCTTTTAGAATTAAAGACTTTTATAATTGTAGTACTAAACAGTAGTAATTAACAAATAGTAACTAATACACTAAGTATCATTATTAAAATCAATATTATTTTCCTTTTTGATGCTCATTTTTGTCTGTAATAGTATAGAAACAGTTGTGTGGCAGAAAAAATTTTATTGGCACTTAAACTTGTGTATCAATTTTAATTGTTGGGGTGGAGGGTTATACTTGTTGTGTCCAACTGACTTGATATTTTCTTTTTAAGAATTTTTTAGATATGATGAATTTAAAATTTATTTGTTGATTTATTTATAATGCATTCAATTGAGATACTGAATGACTTTCATTACAATAGAAACTTAGTATGAACTATAGGAGCTATTTGGGAATATGTCTTGGAATGCTGGAGCGGGGGGGGCTGATGCTCCACGAGTCCCTTTGGATGTGCCACGGTGTACTGCATGTTATGAAAACACTGTAAGGTGAGCACAGAATGGCACAAATGTGAGTTTACGAAGAGTGAATATGACAGTGTGATCTTCCAAACAAACTAATCTTTAGAGGGCTTTCACAGAGGACATAAATTGCATTTTGTAAAAGTCACAATTCACCATTATTTACACCAAATTTAATATTTAAATCATAAAAGCAATGAAAGTAAGTCCAAATTGAAGGTCATAAGTAGGGCCTACTCTTAGTATAGTGCATTTTTGGCACCATCTTTAGAAGAGGTCTTTAAAATAAGTTGTTCTACAAACAAGAAACTGCCATCTGGGGCAAAATTGCCATTTTTTGAAAATTATGTTGTTTGTTGACCTGCTAAGTTTCTGATACAACAAATGAAGAAGCCAATGTTTTCATTGTGCAGAGAAGACATTCAAGGGCAGGTTTTACAAGCATTTTCATTCTTATCAGTTGTTTGTGTGTCTTTATCAAGGTTATTGTTTTCAACTTGTTGAACAGGAGTTTTTACTCCCAATCTACACAAGTGTCTTACCTTACTCTTTTATTGAATATTAAAGAAAGAAAATTTAACAGGAGAGACAAGGTGAAAGGAAAAATAAAAGGAAATATGAGACACAAAATAAATTTAAAAAGATTTTGTAGTTCTAAGTTATAAATACATGTTCCTATATTTATGCAATAAATTATTACAACGGTATATTGGCACATTCAGACACCCATGTATACACCCAAAGAGAATGTAACATCCTCATTTCAAACATCCACAATTTGAAAGTGGTGATGAAGATTCTTTTTCAAATAATTTTGTGAAGAATATGAATGAAAATGAAGATAAAAATAAAGATGAATATATTGATGAACAATATCTAATGTCAATAATCAAATGTTACTTACTAGTGATTTAAGAACAAAATAATGCATTGTTTTGAAGTTCGCATTACACATTTATAATACATTAATTTTCAATAATGACTTATAATAACTACTAATAGTAATTAACATATATATATATAAATATATATAAATATATATAAATATATATAAATATATATAAA
>BOPP01000004.1:3378184-3418609 GCA_017312745.1 Gryllus bimaculatus | reverse complement strand
ATAAAAATAGTTTTTAGAATTATCCTTGCATTATCTGTTGGAAAGGTTAACTGGTTAATACAAGATTCTGTTTGAAATTCATGAACATATGAATATCATGCATGTTACATATGTAAACTATTACTTACCTTTCTCCTTTCACTGCTTAGATGTTTATCATGTGCTAATGATTTCAAAGAGGGACGAATAGTATGCTGTTTTATAGGGGAACTTTTTTTGTTGTTTTCCTTCTCTTTTTCTTCTTTTGAAATCGACCTGAGATCAAAATAAAATTCATGGTAAGAAGTAATTGAAGTCTTTGAGTGAAATACTTAAAAAAAATGAGACAGTTCCCCACATTTGTATTCTTGTTCTACATATAATCAACTATTTAATTTTTTAATCTCATATACCCATCTTGAAAGGCTACTGATGTCTCTTATATTTACAAAAATTGTGGTATTTCCTTTGTTGCTATGGCTGTGTGTTTTGGGCCATCGCTGGCTTGCAGGGTGTGTCTGGAAGGCTGGTGCTTAAAAAGTACTCCATTTTGTTGAAGATTTAAAAATTAAAATTTTATCAAAAATAATATTTTAGAATAAATTGATAAATCAATTTCAATGATTATCTTAATATTAGCTAACAGAATACTTCTTAAATTTCAATATCACATGTGGAGAGGGACATATGAAATTCCAGTTCTTTGAAAATTAATTACAACTAACAAAGAAACAAAATTAATAAAGAAAATTAAATACACGACTTTATTCTACTTGGACACATAAAAAATTTGAAGGTGTGGCAACTTTTCTTGAAGCATCAAGCCCATATTGTCTATAGAAATTTCATGAGATAGAGTCTACTTCTTAGAAGTTATTGCTAATTTGCTGCAAGAATGGCATAATTCAATATTTGACAGAAATAAATTAGTATGAAGAAATAGGATTTTTAGTACTTTCTACTGGTTCCAATGCTTTTCAAATTTACAAGAAAGAGAAGTTGTATTGATGTTGCATTACTTTGAATAATTATTTTGAAAACAATGTGTTTGAAATTAATTGTTTTGGTGGGTAGCCCCTGCTACAAAATTATTTTCATTTGCTTTCGATTATGAAATAAGATTTAGAATACATAAATAAATAAATAAATAAATAAACAGACCATTTAAAGAGCATTTTCAAGATTCAGAATAGTCCTGAAAAGACATTTGCTTTCACTTAATATTACTGTGAAATTGAGCAGAAATAGAACTTGAACAGATTTTTCAAGTTATATTCTCTAGTTTTAATTCTGTTCTTTCCTCTATTATTCAACTAAAATCTTCTTTCAGTTCAGTAGTTGGCTTTCAAGAGAATAACTCAATTGTGCAATGTCATTGATCCTGCATTGTGTTTCAGTACAGGGAGTAGACTCACCTCTACTGAAGAAAACACATTCAGAAGAGAAAGGTAATTGCAGAAATCAGAAAAAATGTTTACATCTCACATACATATTTGGAAAGGAATTGGATTTCATGAGTAATTTAAATATGCTCTTTAACCAATTACTGTTTCCCCAAAAAATAGTATTCAAATATCAACAAATACTGTTGTAAAAAAAAAAAAAAAAAACTTAACAAGTGGTGCTACAACAGTGTACACTTTTGAGAACTATTTCTACTGGTTATGTAATATTATTATATGACAATTGCCAATCCAAGTAGCCGAGATCACTAAGGCAGTCGCACCCTGTCAATTTCGGACCAAAGAATCATGGGACAGAATCTCGCCTCAGGCATGGTTGTGTTTGTGTGACTCTGAATGTTTTCATCCATTTTTTCATCCTTTATCATTGGTAAAATTCCACCTCATCTCCAATGGCTAACAAACCTGAGTGTAAAAACAGATTCAGCCTCAAAATTCTCCTCCATGAAAGTCACGTGCACCTACCCTCGATAAATATGACTGAGCCCCAGCGGTCCCAAGACGGCCAATTCCTGACCCCCTCAAACAATATGACAACTTTCATGTTATGAATACTTCAGATATCTCTTGATAAATCTCCATTTTCACTCAATATACATGGGAAATTACAAATAATTACATATTTTTATTTTACTAAAATTCAAAAGTTCTAATGAAAATTGTGCTTATGTGGTTTAATGCATTGTGTTTAGTCCACACAAAAAGTTTAAAGAAATTATTTCAAAATTAAAGCTGTTTTGAGATAATCTTGTATTTATATGATAAGTAATTTTTCCCCAAAGTATATAGTCTTGATTAACTCCAAATTACATGAAAAAAATAATATTTTGAAAAAGGGGTTCATGAAATGATTTAAAGATCTAAAACTGAGAAATAGATTGCATTTTGAAATCTACCAAATTTTAGAAGTTTGAATGCAAATTAGGCTTAAACCATATTTGTAAATGAATTAGCAAAAGGCAAGAATGAAGATCATTACGAGGACTGGATTTACATGCACTAATTATCTATGAGGTATGTATGCATTTACGTATTAAAAGTTTAAAAAATTATGCTAACTACAACCTGCTAACCAATGTGTATTTATATATTTAATAAAAAGTATATTAACTCCTCATAACACTACTTCTCATCATTTACATGCACAATACATTCATCCAACATTTTACTCTATCTATGCCATTCAATGAAATTTTGAAGAATAGAAGTAATTTCAACAATGCAATGGTCACCACTTAATATTTTTTAGCAATAGAACAACGTTTGAACAGAATTCTTAGAAGCCACCTTAATTTTTTTTACACCGTTTCTGTTTTCTGTCCTGTAGGCCAATCTTCGTATCGGCCAACTCTTTATGTTTCTGACTCCGACGCCATTAGTTTTCGATGGCTAAGAGTCGTTTTCATTCTACTCTTTTTTTTCTAACTCTATTCTTCTCTATCCCCCTTTTTCCTTCCGTTTCCTTAAGCTGGAGATAGCTCAAAACCGCTTGGGGAAGGTGACCCCGAAGAAAAAAAAAACAAGATGGAGGATCTTTCAGGATCAACCGTTACGGTGCAGGGAATCGGAGCCCCAGTACCGGCGGCCGGTGGTGCGCAAGTAGGTCACTGGGCGTCATCACCCAGCGACTGCAATGCCAAGGTTGCAGATCACGGCACCGCTGGCAAATATTGTTACGAGTGACATCAAACTTCGCAGAACTCGTATGGAAGTTTGCGATCCTTGGGTTGAGGGATTCCTTAAAAACCCTCGTCCAGAAAAAAGCTCTGAATTCAGTGCAAAAAGAATAAAAATTGGAAGAATCATAAACCCTGATGACTTGTTCAAGAACACTGCAGCGATACTGAAGTTCCTTACAGTGAAAAGAAATGTTGATAAAGTAAGCCCATTTCTAATAGAGAAGAGTATTAGCACGTGCCGGTGCTGCCGCAAGAGAGATAAAGAAAACTCTTTATGGTCTCTTGACAGAAACATTCAATAACATTCACGGCAAAAAGGTTACTAGAATTGAGCAAAATAGGCATAATAGTTGTTGAAGTAAGTGCTCATGGCACGTTGAATATCTGCAAAGGTATTGTAGTTTGCAGTGACTTACTAAACTGCAATGAAGAGGAAATAGTTCAAGAACGAGCTTCTCAATGAGTCATTGCCTGTCCTAGGATAAAAATGGGGCGTAATGGGCAGAAAATTCCTTCAGCGTTCCATGTCCTGAAGTTCAATCTTTGCACGTTACCACAGAAGATCAAAGCCGACATTCATCGTTTGACCATACGAATGTTCATTCCTAAACCGATGCAGTGCTTTCAATGCCTACTGTAGCGTCGTGCCACGCTCAAAACAGACAACCACGTGGAAATCGGCGAATATCGCCGGATGTTGAACAAAGGGCGGAGTGATGACGCACTGGGACTTTCCGTGGACGTAGCGGGCCCAGAGCGGCTTTGGGGAGGAGGTAATTGGGGCGGCGGGTAGCGCCAAAAGGGCCTATATAAGACCAGGAGAACAATGCTCCAGTCCTCTTGTTCTAGCGGCGTCGGCGACAGGTGAAGCGCGTGTCTGTGCGTGTAGGTGCACTAGGGCGAGGGGCCGGCAATTCATTGTCGTGACTTGCGAGACGCGTAGATGTTTTTAAAGTAGAGCGGCTTCATACAGGGAACATCGGTGGTATGTTGCGGTCTGGTAGCCGTTCTTAAATTATCTCTCCTTGTAGTGGGTCTATTTATTTAGTTTATTGTGAGCAGGGTAGTTGTTAAATTGAGACTACGGTCTAAATTGTTAATAAATCTACTCTCTTACAAATCACTCTCGTCAAATCACTCTGTCCATTACACCTGTATGACGACACACTACGTTATAAACATACAGCATCTAAATATGTGAGAATCGAAGTATGTCAGTGAAAAGCCATTTCATAGTGATGATCGATGCATAGATTCTACCAAATGCATTAATTGCAGCGGACAGCATTCATCAAGGTCAAGGGACTGCCCAACTATAAGCAGGAGGCAGCAATACAAAAAGTAGAATTCAGACAAAAGATCAGCTATCCTGAAGCAAAAAACTCTTGTCCTAAAATTAAAGGAAACATTACATACGTAGAAGCAGTTACTAAAAGCACAAATTTGCCTTCATTAGTAGTGAAAGAACTAATGCCTGCAATAACTTGCTGCATAGAAACTTATTTTAATGAATTCCACAACAACAAAATCAACACAGAAGACTTAAGTACAATCACTCAAAGTGAAATAGTAAGTGAAAAGCAATCTTCAACACCCCCCACCAAATGAGGCAGAAAGAAATCCAGTGGCTGCCCCCTCAGCCACATCCAGCTAAGAAGTATGGGCAAAGGGCTATAGAAGTAAATCGCCTCGTCCTCAAAAATACCCCAAGGAGGAGGTCTTACTCAAACAAAAAACGAAATCATTCACCACGAATGATCAAGACACGATCACTGGCCCAGAGACAAGTTCGATAGTAAGTGCGGAAAACAATGATTACCAGTCCATCAATCCAAGCAAAATCTCGCGTAAGAAGAAAAAGAAAGGATGATCAAGAGGAAAACCAAGAAAATAAACAGGACCCACCCATCCTATAGCAGCAAAACCACATCCCAACCACGGAAAATATTATTCAATGTAATATTAACGGCTGTATCTTCCTTTATTGTGAGCTGAAATTGCTACCGGTCAATCATACACCAATGTGAGTGTGCTTACAAGAAACCCATTTTAAACCAGAAGACAATTTCAATTTAAGAGGATATAAAACCTTTAGCAGTGATGTAGAACCTGATAGACAAGCTATGAGTGGTATTGCCATAATGATCAGCAAATACACCCTGCTCGTCGTTTCCATCTCAACACACCTCTACAAGAAGTAGATGTAACCTTATACCAGCCATTGAAGATGTTATGTTGCATACACTTTTAACCGACACCTCATGGCAAAATGAAGATCTACAAGTCCTGAACGATCAACTACAGCCTCCATTTTTTATTCTAGACGACTTTAATGCTCACAGTAGCACATGGGGCTATTCTAGAACAAATGACCCCAGTCGCTAAATCGATGACCTGTTACTTAACAACGAATACGTACTTTTAAATTGAGCAAGCACTCACTTTAACGCTGGAAACGGGGCGTTCTCGGCCATAGATCTTTCAATATGTAGTCTAAATCTTGCAGCACGGGTGACGTTGGTGTACCGACCGTGCAGACTGGTCCAGCTTCACCAAACATATGGCACCAATAAATGTCAGTGGAAACAGAGAAAAACGTTACAGATTTCACCAACACTGTAATTTCTTCTGCTGTAAAATACATTTCACAGACTAGAGGAATCCAGTACCATGGTGGAATACGGAGACCAAAGAAGCAATAAGGAAAAAAGAAGAGCCCTCAATAGATATAGGCGTACACCAACCAAAGACAATCTTATTTCTTTCAAGCGTCTGCGTACACTCATTCAAAATACTTACAGCAAAACGCTCAAGCTGGGAAAAATAAGTAACAACCATAACTCGGACGACCAGTCACGAATATGGTAGAAAATTCTGTCAATAGCTGGAGAAAATGTTTTCAGTCCTATTACATGCATAGAACACGACGGGCAACTCTGCAACCCTGATGAAATAGCCAACGCCTTAGCGACTCAATACTCCAAAGCCAGTAACACAACCAGCTACCCTCAAGACTTTCTCGACAAAAGGGAAAAAGAAGAAGAAGAAGAAGAAGAAGAAGAAGAAGAAGAAGAAGAAGAAGTACTAGACTTTACAACCGATATCGATAAGCAATATAACAATCTTTTCACATGGAGACAATTACAAGACGCCATAAATGCAGCCGGATACACAGCAACAGGATCAGACAATATGCTCTATAGCATACCACATCGGTTACCGAAGGAAATACTGCACACCTTGTTAAACTATACAATAACATTTGGACACAATAATTACCCCAAAGTCTGGAAAGAAGAGTTAATAATTCCACTTTTAAAGGCTGACAAGAATCCATTAAAACCTGAAAACTATCGCCCGGTATCGTTGACGTGCTGTCTTGTAAAAATCTTCGAAAAAATAGTTAACATCCGGCTAACATGTGTTTCGAAAGAAACAACCTCCTGAACATACATCAGTGCGGCTATAGAAATCACTCTACAATCGACCAGCTAACTTGTATCTGGAAAACGCAATTCAGAATAGGTTTATCCTGCCTTCTTTAAAAGAAAACATGTAGATGACATTTCTATAATTTATTCAGCCAAATCACGGGCAATCATAAAATTCAAAATGCAAAATGCCATCAATAAATTAGTTCAGAACGCGAAAAGCATTGGTTTCTTATTTACAGCAGCTAAAACCAATGCGTTCACTTCTGTAGGCAACGGAAAAGATACAGAGATCCTGATCTGGCGCTAAATGGTGTTCAACTGACGTATAATTAAACGGCAAAATTCCTTGGTTTGATTTTTGACAGTCATTTAAACTGGAAACAGCATCTAGAATATATTTTGCTAGATACAGAACAGCTCTGAACGTAATCAGATGCATTACCCTTATATATTGGGAAACATATAGAGACATCTTACTCCGGCTGTGTAAATCCATGGTGATGTCCAAAATAGATTATGGGTGTGCAGCGTAGTGCTCAGGCAGAAAGTCAGGCTTAAGGAAATTAGATCCCGTTCACAACGCAAGCCTCCGTTACGCATCTAGAGCGTTCCGCACTAGTCCTTCCTTAAGCATCTATTGTGAAACCAGTACCATGTCGCTACATCACAGACGACGAACACTGCTACTCAACTATAGATCAATAATGCTGTCACTACCAGAACATTTAAACCATTCATTGATGAGTCGACTTAACTTGACAAAGATTTACGGTCGAAGACCTTCAGCTACCCGTGCAGACAACATCCATCGTTCCACCGATAGCCAAATGCCATCGTTCTACCACCAGTTTTGATACATAAACTACATGAAATTCCAGTTTGGATGCTGAAAATGCCAGAAGTTAAACTCTATACTACCAATGTAAAGAGAAAAGAATGCCTTCCCATAGAGCTAAAATTCAGATTTCGATCAGTTCTCGAAGAATATATGGCAAGTCACACAAAAATCTACACAGATGGTTCAAAAACAAAACATCGGGTAGCAAGCGCATTTGTAACTGAAGACATATAAAAAAACTTGGACACTTCCAGCAGAAGCAAGTGTGTACACTGCCGAATTGTATGCAGTATTGCAATCTTCGCGACACTGTGAAACTCAATTCAAGAATATTCGTCTCTGCATAGACTCGCTAAGACTTATCACTGCAAAAAACAGACGCCAAACTGTAGACCTACTACTACAAATGATTCTTATACCATGCCATAAATTAAAGCATGGAGAAGTATCAGTCACGTCCATCTGGTGCCCTGGACACATGGGTATCCCAGGCAATGAAGAAGCCGATTCTGCAGCAAGAAAAACCCGTAAACAACCAATCAGAAATGGATATTGAAGTACGACTTCAAGATGCAAGAAATGCTCCTTCGATGTGCATCCTCACAGCATGGCAGACCAGGTGGCATAGCCTTCACACGAAACTTCGCCGATTAAACAGGTCATCAGTAAATGGTCACCAACTGTCAGCTACCCTCGACGAGGACAAGTGTGCGTAACCAGACTAAAAGACAGGCCACGCAAGAATAATTTCTTCATACATGCTAAGGAATGAAGAACAACCCATCTGCTGCTACGGAAGACGTCTGGCAGTGAAACATACTCTGAAAGATTGTGTAGATCTCTCAAGACTTAGGGACAGATGCAGCATGAGAGGCAACATGAAGGAAGACCTCGGAATCGAGAAGACGGCAAATGACAGAACAATAAAGTTCCTGAAAGAGGCCGTTCTTTTCTACAAAATTTAAATAGTATATGATTAATTTTAACATCAATTAGTAAAAATGCAAAAGGCCTCAATTGCCAAGCCTTCAAAGTACCCAAATAATAATAATAATAATAATAATAATAATAATAATAATAATAATAATAATAACAATAATAATAATAACAATAACAATAACAATAACAATAACAATAACAATAACAATAATAATAATAATAATAATAATAATAATAATAATAATAATAATAATAATATAATAATAATAATAATAATAATAATAATAATAATAAATTTATATTTTCATGCCTTAGTACAAAACTAATCAAGAGATATTATTTCTGTAAATTGGGGGGGGGGCTAAGAATCACAACATGAACATCCTCCACTACTGCAATGTAATGCAGCATAACGTTACCTAAAGCTTTGTTTCTTCAGTGCTTGCCCCACTTAGCTCTGCCTAATTAATGATGACTCCTAAATACACTGATACTTAATAGTTAATGGCTAATTACACTTAAAATTGTTATTAAAAATCATTTTCTTAGGATAAGATCTATTACATTCAACTATTAAAATAATTCCAAGTAATTCAACAATGAAATAAATCATCGATTACAATGGTTTCCTATGCATGAAAGCAGGGGCAGCAAAATACAACCTGGATAGATTTAACTAGCACCAATAAATCAGCTTTTGGAGTTTGAATACGAATGAAAGCACAAAAGTTAAAAATATTGAACATCTTAAAATACAGTGAAACACTGATTTAGTGGTACCTTGGTTTATGGTAATTCCATTTCTAAGGTTAAATATTTGTAGTCCCAAAAATGCCTCCAAGAGAACAATGCATTTCCATCTCCCACTTAAAGGAAGACAGTCCGAGACTGAACAGGTCTCTCTTTATGTTTTTGGACCAATCATCATTCTTTATGACAAAATAATACACAAGCAGAAACGCAGAGAAAGGCAAAAACATGACATGTTGCCACCAGGAGCAGTGCATTTTTTTGCCTGTTTGCTTTCCTCTCAAGGTGCTGTGCAGTAGTTGCTGAACATTCAAATGTTCAACAAGTAAACAAATTACTGTTCTAACTATTAAAAAATTGTTGTAGACACTGTTTATAAGGTTAGTAATAAGAAAATAAATGGTATATTCAAAATTTGAGCTTTCCGTCGTTGAAATTGCCTGACTCATTTAGCATAAAGCCCTATGCTAGATGATAATCATACCAAAAATGTATGATTTCTGATACCAAGAGTGGAAACCCCCAAAAATGTAATAATAATGACAAAGATTTTTTTAGCAAAAAAATACAATCACCAAAAACCAGAACTTTTTAAACCATTGTTTTAAAAGTGAAAATCCCTTCAACTAAACTTTCAGCGTTTCTTGTAACCTGTACTACAAAGTGATGGAACAATAACAAAATGTAAAAGAAGATCCAAAATGGTCTCATTTTCTAGATTACAGCCCAGAAAACACAATTTGCCACAAAAAAAAAACAACAACTGTGTTTTAGGCTTTAGGATGCATCATTTCCGTGGTAAGTACGATGGTAAAATGTGTTGCGGTGTAATGTGTTGCGAGTTGCATGTGCACCTAATAATCCAAATACGTCATCATCTGCAAACTTCTTTGTTTTTGTCATATATCTGTTTAATTCACCCTAGGGAGGTAATTCCCTATCAGGCAGTATCATAATTATTGAGTTTTTGTTTGATGATTTCTTATAAAAGGGAATAAACTCATCTTCCCTTAACCTATTATATATAGAAGGAATAAAAATCTTACAGTTGAATAAATTTATGGTTGTTACCAAAAAGTACACAATTTTACATAACTATTGATTTCTTTATAAAAAAAATAGTTTTTTGACACACTTCACAGAGCATTATTGGATTACAGCCATAGTTACCAATAATACCACAGAGCATTATTGAATTATGACCCTAGATTCCAGGGATGTGAATATAACAAAAAACACAACAAAAAAAATTGTCATAAAACGTGTCGAATGATAACTGTTAGAAGTGGTCAATGTCACCCTGTCTTACACCTTTTAAAGGAAAGCATACAACACTATAACTTGACAATTTTTTTCCCACAGAAACATTGTACTAATGAATTGATTCTATTGCATCTTATAATGTAGAACACATCTTTTTTATATATAAAAAAATTAAAGTATAAATGACATCAAAACTGAATGAATTACCTGGGAGTTGTGGAAGCCAGAGAAAGAGCTGAAAGAGAACTTCGCCGTGAGACTTGTTCCCAGAGCATCATTTGTTTTGAATATAGTTCAGCAATATGCTGAGGTACAAGTTCTGTACCCCATCCTCGATGCTAAAAAAATCAATATTAGCACAGTATTAGAATTAATATCTATATTTACTAAGATAAAAAAGTCACATATTCTACTAAAAATGGGTTTATCTTGATCTAAAACATTCAACAAACAATCAATTTCATACCTTATATTCACCAGCCTTCTTGCGTAATTCAATGACTTCTCTATACCAAGAACCTCCTCGAGGAAGTTCTGGAAAAGGCAAAGATATAGGTTCACTTTCTGGCTCTGGTTTCTTCTTCTGAAATTTTCCTTCTACGTAATCATACTGTGAAAATGGTCTAAACTTCTTCTTGTATTCTGTTTTAAACTCCTTTCTGTCATAACAAAAAGTTAAATTAAAATGAGCATTTAACACCATTTTTAAAAAATTGTATTCCTATTATTTGTTATATACAGTTGTATTATGGTATATAATCCTTAAGAGCTGAGGTGGAATCCTTTTGGACTTTATGAGTTTTGACTTCTCCTTATCTTCTAAGCCAATTAAATATATTCTTCAGATACACGTTTGTTGATGTGAGAATTGTAAATATTGATATTTTCAACAACCATTTTCCAAATGGACACTACCTCAACAGCAGAGTAAGAGTTCCATTTTTGCTTGTTTTTCAAACAATTGGCACTACATTAATAGTTTTTTTGTTCAGAAAGATAATTGGTAATGTTTTATTAGCAACGTGTATACAATCCATACTAGAAAGAATATAGAATTGTTTCTTATGATCAAGAAAGTAAATTTCTATGATTACAAAAAACATTTATATTTATTTTATAATTTATTTTGTGCATTGTTAGGGAACGTATTAAGTTTATTACATTACATTAAATGATTTAATAAGTCAAAGTCTTAAGTCCACAAGAACCCTCACATCAATAAAAATGGTAATTTTTTCACCTCAGTTAAGGTAAGGGATTATATTATTTAACACTATAATCTATATAACTAATTTTCAATACATGGAGAAATTGAAATAAAACTATGGAGCATCCAACCATGTGACAGTTCTCTATGGTTTCATTAGCTACCCAGCAATTCAAAAAAATCAAAAACCAATTAAATAATTTTGATTATGACTGAAAAATGCAAATAATTGATTGTATTATTCTGCTTGTGCATAAACTGTGCTTACCAACCAAATTCTCATATCATTGGATCACTGCTTATGACACAGCTGATATCATGCAACAACAAGGCTCTAAGAAGGCTCACCAATAAATACTTGCTATTCATGCAATGCATAATGGAGAAGCAATTTTTTTGATATTCTTGGTACGTAAAGACTGTTTTTGTTAAAATATTTTATTTATTGCAGTATTACACAAGAGTATTTTATTTGTTCTTCTTGAGCATGCTACTTTTTGGAAAACCATTTTGTGTGGTTTTGTTCAGCAGCATTTATGCTTCTGCAAGTTACTAGTAATATTTATTCATGATCTTAATCATTATTCAGAGGTAAGTAGGATGGCAAGGCACATTCATTCTTAACAGTCACAATATTCAGTAGATCTCTTTTATAAGACACATCTAGGTTCACAGATTTTTATTTTTTAAGTGGTAATTCTTGTAAGTGGGAAATGCTGTAGTGAAGACAATTTATTTAGGCAGGCTCTTTTCCCTTCCCGCAGACTCTACTCCATGACCATGACCGCGTATTCCCCTCTCAACTCTCAACATATAGACTTGAATGTTGGCTGATGGTTACTATTGACTAGAGAAGGTAAAAGAACAAGGGAAACGTAAGTAGTTGGAAGACATCAAAAATGACCTTGAATGGTCTAAATTTATTGTTTTTAGTTTAATTGTATATCTGCAAGATAAATTTTTATTTCAAGTTATCTTACAATTTTCTCTTTGCTATTTTACGTACAACAGTAAGTTTTTCCAATGCTGACATTAACTTCCTTTTCCAAGCCATCCCAAGTGAAATTCTGCCCCATTCCCACTTCCCAAAAATCTAAATGGTGGAAGTCTTCTAAATGGTTGGAAGAAGTGCTAAGATGTTTATCCCATCATACAATTAATAGTAATTTCACATCACCCAGTCCTCTAATCAGATGAGCCCACACAGAAAATACATTGCAAGATTTCTCATCCTCAAAACTAACTTATTTTCAAATATAAGATGAAGGCAGACATAATACTGTATACCCATTCTTATATGAAATGAACAACAGAAATTAGGTTAGAGGGTCAAATTTCATGCAGGTACGTGCATTTAAATCACCTTTGATGCCCTCACCAAAACATTACATGTCAGATACTGATGACTCATATGTTCAAATAATATAATTTTGGCTACACCTGTTTATGATGTTTATGTCTTATTTTTTTAAGTGGTCATATGATTTATAATTTATTGATTGCTGTGAAAATAATTGTTAATTATAAAATTTCTCAATTCAGACATCTCATCATGTGTCTCTCTTGTACAAACATATTCTATAAATAAAACAAATATAATTTTTTTAAATATATAGATTGCAAATTTCACCTTCGTCTGTGTTTATCATCTTTGTTAAGAGTTTCATCTTGAATTTTATCTTCCCCAGTTAGTTCTTCTGCTTCTAAAGATGTATCAACACCAACAAGAGGTTCTAGTTCTGATGCACCTAAAATCAACAAAATTTTTAAAGTATGTGGAAGATTATAGAATCTTCTATATTTCTGTTACAGCACTCTACAAGACTATGTATGCAGTGCCTAATTCTTGCAAGAAATATGTAGTCTATAAAGTGATCTATAAAAAATACATTATCAAAAAGAAATCATTGCTAAGAGGAAAATAAAGAGTAATGTACAGAGTAAAATCTTATCCTCACTTTCACCACTATAAACAATTGAATGAGTCTGTCCTTCTTAATCAAAGTGAAAATAAGTCGATCACAGCTCCACATAATCATCCCTACACAACTAGTTCAAATTTTCTAAACATTACGTTTCATATAATAATGTGTTGTAAGAAATTGGCCTAGAAAACTTATTAGGAATGATATAATGCAAATTAAAAGTGCAATTTCCACATTTTGCATTTTAAAACATTTTATTGCCATCTTTTCTATGTTTGGAATGCTGAAATTGTAGCAACTGCTCAGTTGACTGTAAGTCTATTTTGAATATTTTGTGGGGAGGTTCTTGCAGAACAAGCAATAACCAAAATGAATGCTAACCAAATACTAAACAAATTCTATAATACTTATTTCACTATATACTTTATTTGGATTTAACTAATTTTTGTTTTTGCAGAGATTTCTACAGCAATTTCAATATTAACTTAAGGAAGCCCAGGAAATTTATTGGGGGAAAAAAAATAATTCAGGCAAATGAGCATAGTTTTGGGCATTTAAAAATCAGACAATATTCTAAACCATGGGCACCCATAAGTTGGGGGGGAGGGGGTTAAAGTCACATCTTGAAATTCTAATCTGATAACTTTTTTCAGCAGGTAAATAAATTTGTATCGATGTATTAAAATTGAATCATTTTTACATGATATATTGAAGCCCAACTATGAATTCAGCATATGCATCAGAAAGGTGCACAAAATTGCATTACTTGATTTTTTATAAATTTAATTGGCATTAACATGTTTTTCACACAACCCCCAAAAAATAAAATGCAGTTTTGAAATGTCACTTTCTCTGAAGATCTTGAACAATTAATTAAATAAATTTATTTCAAAGAGCATGAAGAGAATTCACCATTTATTGTACATATTAATTATTATTAAACCATAATTAAAAATTGAATGTAATATGTAAAGTTATTTTTTTTCATAAAATATTTATGCATCAACTTTTTAAGACAGGAGTAAGGTTTGCTGAATGCAGAAATGCCTTTTTCACATTTCTGTTCTCCTGGAAGGACAGAATGTTTTTCTTTCAAGATTAAAGGGAGTTATGTTGTTACAGTTCCTCTCTAGATTCACCATGATTATTATTCTTTTTATGACTTGTATGTTGTTCGAATGTTTATAAAGAATATTAATAAAAATTAAGTATCAGATAAGGATATACGCAAATCAAAAATAGTTATTTTATTCAGATAAAAGGAATACCTAAATAATACTGAATTATAATAATTAATTTTCCCAAAGCTACTACTACTTGTAAATATAAAATTTCAATAGTTAGTATACATAAAATATTAGTACAAAATGATTTTATACGAACATTTCTGGCAAACACAAGAAAGTAATAATTTGAATTCTTTAAAGCTAGATTCACAGATCAGAACAATCATCTAAAAAATTGTTAGGAATGATTGCAATTACAAACTGTTATACATTAATTTTAAAAAGAAGAAAAAACAAGTTAAAAGAAACTTACATTCACAGATACTAATATGATACAAAGAAATAAAACAAAATGAAATTTTGGAATTATTACTATTTAGCAACAGTAACCTTCCACCAAAAATACAAAATGAATTCTTACTTTCTTTTAAGAGGCATGGCTTAACAGTGCAAATGTGTTAATATAACTTTCAATAATTCAAATTTAAAATGTCAAAAACACATGCAATAATTCTAATTCTATTATATGCATTCATAGAGATTCTCAATAATTCTCCTAATACACAAACCCATTTATAACTTCAGATACAGCCAAATAATTTAAAGAAAATAAGAAATATTTCTTTCCATTTACCTTCATCTCCGTGATCAAATTCATTACTTCTCTTTTTATGGACGGGAACAGGGCCAACATTTGCCACAGGTCGAATGGCTCCCATGGACAGAGATTTGCGAGGAGGCCCACTAGCTCCACTGCCTTTCCCTTCGTCAGTCCTCATATTGTGTCCTCGACCTCCTCGAGGCCACGCAAACTGCAGGCGGTATTCAGTGCTGATACGTGAGATGGCATTGCTCAGAGGACCAGCAGATTGGGCAGGAGCGGGAGGGGGATAACTCGCGATCATCTGCATACACATGTAGTCACCAACAAAATGTCACAATAACTCCCTGAGTTGAATATTAACTTCCTTCAAGAAGTATTATACAATTCCAAGAAACTGAACAATAATTGATTTTAACCTGTTCAGAATGAACAGAGTTCTTTTCTTTGAGGAAGTTTTGAAGCTGGAATCCACAATACAATTTTATTTATCTGAAAAATATTTTTGATAAAACATTTAAATTTAAAATTCTTTATTGAATGAAGCTAGAGAAGAAATACATTATTAATTTAAAAGGTTGACTTTCTTATGCTTTATCTTGTTTTAAATTTACAAAGATTCACCTGCATAAAATTAAAACAAATTCATATTATTTATATAAGCAACATTTTCAATACATACACACGTTTTGAGCTGAAACTGGATAGCAGTTTCTGGCAAAAGAGTAATACATTGCCTTGTATTAATTTAAAACAACCAACTGCTAACAATTTGTTTCTGACAATTACAATAACATTCAGTTGAATGTATTCAAAATTTTAATAAAGGCAAGTATATTTCAGTAATGTTAAAGTATGTCAATTTTCTGTGAATGCTAATGAAAATTGAATTTAATTCTTTTATTAAAATCCACTATACACTCTTAAAAACGTAAATATTAACTGAATCAAGAGTCAATGCAATGTGGGAGCTTCTGTGACGTTTTTATTGCATTTTAATTTCAATTGTAAGAACTTTGACAACAATTTTGTATGCGAAATCTCATGTGTAGAAATTCAATTTTTAAAATCAGTCTTAAGGATGAAACGAGTGAAGAGTGGAGGAAAGAAAAGGTGGGAAAAGAACAATGAACAGTGTACCTCTACGAGAGAAGAAATGGAAGGGTAACAAACAGTTATTCAATAAATACATAATTAATTACCTGGGCAAGCATCTAAATTTCACTGATAAATAAAATTGATAAAGAAAGTGCTATGATCAAGAGCCAAAAAAGTAATGTCACTGTCAAATCCATTCTCGCAAAGTGTTATGTAAATATCAGATTAAATGCGACAAAAATGATGACAATGTAACACTCCTGTACAGAAAGATAAGCCAAAGGCTACATAAACAGCAAATGTCAAATACGTTTATAAATACAAAGTTAATATTTCCTGAAAGCATTTCATTGCATAAATCCATGAATTAAACCACCATGATTGTAATAACTATACAATTACCAACAGACATAACAGTGACAGAAAAGAAATTTATAAAAGATCACTGAAATAAATTAATTAAAATAAATCAATAAATGGCATTTTACTCTCATGAATATGAAACACAAATGCATACCAGTATGCATGCAAACAAGCATGCAAACACGCATGCATGTATGTATGCACACCTACACACATATTCCAAAGCAATTATTCATATTTTGCTTAAAAGAATATTCTTAAGAGAACATTCAGGAAACCACATTCACAGACTTACATTCATACATTTTCATATACATTACAATTACACCATAGCTGTTGATTCATTCATTCCTTCACTGACTCACAGACTCAGTTTTACATCCATTCCACTCTTCCTTATTTCTTCTTTTTCCCTTCTTATCATCTGTTGAAATTATGAGACACTCCAATGTTTTTAAGAAACAATGATATCTAATAATAACAAATACCACCAAAATTGTGCTTATATTTAACAAACCATGATTGGAAAACCAAAAGTTAACATAATTAGGGCATATGAATTATTCACCTATAGTTCTACAGATTGCTTTAGAAATAGTTTCACTACTTAACATGAATTAAATTAAAACAATAGTTCAACATCACAAAAAACCTCATTTACATGTATATCTGAGGAATAATAGATAAAGGATCCATAGTTAGGTACTTAAGTAGTTAGGAAATCTCTTTTGCTAGATTATAGAATATCTTTTGAGCGCTTTCCAAGAAATCTTAACAAAAACGTTCTAAGAAATGTAATATATAAGATGCAAATCTTCTAGTGACAGAAACTGCACTATTAGAAGGAACAAGAAATACAGTAATGAAAAGATACAGAAATAGTGTTTATTCAAATAATTACTTTAAGGTATTAACTATTAACCAAGAATTTGTATTATACAATGAACTCTTAGTCCTTAAAACCTCAATAGTTGGGATAATTTATATCCAACATCTAAACACATTTTTACTCACCAATTAGAAAAATAATAAAAGAGAGAAAAGATAACATAATATTTAACAGATTAAAAGAAGGTACTCCAAAAGCAATGCTTAAATTAACATGTATTTTACAATGTTAAATGATATTAAAAATATTTATAACCAATGAAATCAAATGTTCCATTTTATTGGTATTTGAAATTCTGAAAATCTTTAGTTAAGGAACAATTAAACTAGATTATTGGTAATCATGGATATTTACAGAGATTTTTCATAGCAATATTTTTTTCATATTTCATTACTATGATTTTAGAATAAGTGGATAAATTGAAAAGAAAGGTTTCTTTGTTAATTTACTTGTATAAGGTGCACTCTTCAGAAAGACTGACATTTAGCATATTTGATTACATTTGATAAATGAAAATCAAGAAACCAAATTTTCCACAACATAAATTATAGAGAAACAGGAGAAGAAATGTGAAAAAAAGTATGGGAAGGAAGAAAAAATATTAAAAAGAAGATAAAAATGAATATGGATGAAACCAAGATAAGACCTCTTTGTTCTCAAACAGATAGTTTTAATGATAAAGATGGTTTTACGCCCAATTATATTTAAATTTCCAATTTTTCTAATTTTTTAGTTCTTTATATCAGAGATTAAAAAACTAACAGTGAATTATAGCAAATATCTGTTAAATTTAATATTCATTTCAATCATTTCTTAGGTAGTAGCTTTCAAATTGGAATTGACTAACTCTCAAGGATCTACAAACATAATCCACAGGGTTCACAGAATGATTTCTATTCACCTACATACACATTAAATACAAAACTATTTGTAAAAAATAAGTTCTTCATTTACAAAAATACTTTTCTGTTGAAAAATAGAAAACTCGTCATGACAAAAAAATATTTTAATTACAGTTTCTTTTTGTACTGGTAATTCAAATAAATTAAGTACTTGCACAATATTTTAAAAAATGATTATAATTGTTCTTTGAATATTTTTAACACTAATATTCACAATTTTAATTCTATACATTTTTGTATGCCATCCAGAGTCTGAGGGTGTAAATCAGCAACTTTCTTCAGAGGAATGTTCAAAACTCCAGAGGAGGGAAGAGCAAATTGATGAAGTGAAGAGTAAAACAATGACAATTTTTGTTTTTGCAGCACAGTCTGAATACATCTTAACAATCCTCTTGGGAAAATTTTCCTCACTTCCCTTGATTTGAACATTTCAAATTGTGAAAACCATACATGAGGCACCTAGAAAAGGAGTAATTTCATCCATGGCACGAACAAATTAATACTTTTCCAGCAAGGGATATCAAAGTCTGTAAAGAGATGATCCCCAGCATATCCTTTTGAATTCACACCCTACTGTGTTGACAAAATCACTTTTGAATGAACAAGTCCCAGTTTGTAGGAAGTGTGAGAACCAGAGCTCTAAGTTACACTATTAGAGACAGAACATTAACATGAACATGAATTGTAACTGACATTATTCAGATACATTTTTTCAAAGGTCCTAAAATCATTTTAAATAAGTATATTTAATAATTATATTTATAAGTTATAATTAAACACTTAATAACACAAGGAGATATGGTGGTTTACATTCTTGTTTCTCTCTTGCTCTCTTTCAGACTCTTCAGTTTCTTGGCTTGTTATGATGATACTGATGCTCGATTTCAGTTCACTGTTTAAACCCATGTTATCAAATGAAATTTTTCTTTTAATACATGTTAAAAATGTACCGTAAGAAATTATAGCAAAACTTGATTAAAACAAGCAATATGCTAATAAATGTTATGTTAAAATAGAATTCCTCTAATTAGTCATTGATTGGAAAAAAAAATTTAAGTAAAACTATTGGAAGAAATTGGCAACTCCAAACAAAGCTCATTTCACTTTTATAACGGTTAGAAGCTAATTCTTTTAGACGTATCAGCTGTTTTGAAAAATACATGTTCAGTGCAAGAAAGTTTGTAAAATTCTAGAAATAGCAATTAAGGAATCACTCCAATATGTTAAAATATCTTTGTTTCTTGCAACTAAACACCTTGAATAACCACTGTGCAAGTAAGTTAATTTCATTCATTATATTCTTTCATGATGGCCAAAAAAATAGTGTTCATACCCTAGCATTCACTTCATCAGTTCATCAATTACTTCTCAAAAATAACTTCTCAGACCGCACAGAAATCGAATATGTCACTGTTTTTGAATACATTCTTTTGCATATGATAACGATCTGGGCTTTTCGTACATTTTCGTAACAGTAATACACAAAATACAATGATATCCACTGAATAACACAATACCATTAAATAATAAGAAATTTAAGTAATGGTTTTACATCCCTTCCATCCCAATAATATTTCTCATGGTAGATTTGTATTACTAATGTATATGGTATACATAATTTCTACATAAATTAGTTTTGTAGATACAATGTTAAGCTGTCACAACTCAAATGAAAAATGTATATTGTCAATTATCATATATGAACCAAATGGTCACCTGGTATTAATATATTTCCATGAGGAATATTAAGTTATTTAAGCTATTTATGAACTAGTCAATAATTTTTAATAAATGATTGAAAGATGGAAACACATGGAAATTTGTAAGGCTAAAACCTTAAAAAATATATAATTGATAAAGCTGAAATAAGTTCATAATCAGAGCTTGTTTACTTCAATAAAACTAAAATTATTTTATTTTTCAAATGAATTTCTTTCTACTCAGTCACAATTATAGTCATAAAATATAGTTTTCTTTTATTTCTCAATATATTCAAGAAAATTTAATGGAATGATATGATATGATATCTTTATCAACAAAAAAACCTGCATTATTGAACTTGTCAAGCAGGATGCCCTACGATGATATTAGAATAACAAACGTTAACAGCTACAAAGTTTGCAACTTCTTAAATATTACATCTTTTTTTTTTGTTGAGTGAAAAAATTTAATTTTTTTTGAGACCTAGAAAACAATAACAATGGCTGAATAAATTGTTTAAATCATAGAGTATAAAATATATAATTTGTCACTGTGAGGTAAATATTGTGGTTTCATAGGGCATATGCTATATCAGGGGTGGATCCGAGACAAATATTGGGAGGGGAAATTAAAAATGTTTTGGTCAAATATGTCATATCACACATTTTGTAAAATGTCTTAGGCTACACTCAGCTCATGGTGTGATATGATTTTATTCGTTTTAATGATTATCTAAAAATATTTATGCTTGAAACATTTGTAACCAGTTAAAATTAATAGTAACTGTAAAATTTGAGGGTCGGGTAAGAGGAATTTCCCTCCCCATGGATCAGTGCTTGGCAATACAAACATAATATTTTTTGTAGAGAGATGAAAAAAGGAAAGGAAAGGGAGAAAATAATGACAAAAATTAGAAATTAAAATAAAATAAAAGAAAGAATGAGAAAGAAAATAAATTCCTTTTTGTTTGAGACTCACAAAATTGATTCATTGGGCAGATGCTATATCAGGGGTGCATATGATATAAATACTTGCCCCCAAATGACATTAATTCAAGTTCTAGTCACAATTACTAGGCCTCAGCACAGACAAGATATAACTCAACATAACACAATATCATCTATCAGGGAAAATCAGAATGTCATTAAATGGTGGAAAGAATGCTCCCGAAAGTCTTTCTAAGCAAGTATACAGCTAAAACATAACTATCAATTTTGAAACTGGAAAAGCAAATTCCTACTCATTACCAATGTAATAAAATCAAATAGTGGATTTGAGTAGAATTAATAGTAATGCAAGTAGTAAATTTTTCGTAATAAATATTTACAATAAATTACTTTATTCCTGTTTCTTTTACACAATATATATTGTATTGCTTTACTATTGATGTGACCCACATCATGATGAAATGGTGTCACATAATCAAATAAATGAATCAATAAAAACATCAGGAAATTTAGAGAATTGTAATGGCTTACTATATCTGCACCTAAACATTTCTTTTCAGAGTCTGTGTATTTAGAAATAAATTAGAAATAATCCAATCAGTTTTATCTATGACACTGATTAGATTTGCACATGCCTTTGATTTATTCAATACAAAAACAATACACGATAAAATATTTCATTATTGTTTGATAGCATATGTATCTGCAGTGAGAAATGGCTTTAAAAGATACAATTTTTTTGTTTTGTAATACCTACTAGAACACCAAATATTGAAGTTGTTTGAATATTAGCAATAATTTTACCACAAAATCTGTTACTATGTCAGGAAAACTGCATAGTATTGTTTGAATTTGATACATTATGTACTTAATCCATACTTACAGAAGGATGATTATTTCTTCTAGGTTACAACATTTTTCTTTGGAAAAAATAGTTTTAAATAAGTAATAAAGGTTTTCTGAAAGCATTATGTTTTAAAAAAACCTCTATCTATCATTAAAATCATTAATGCTTTAAAGATCACTCGTATGCTTTCATGCATTTCTTTCAATAACATTAGTTGTACAATGAGTGAATAAAATACTTTAATACTCGCACATCCACATTGCAATTCTAGAATTATTTTATGCCAATATTTCTGAAGTTATTTTAGCTATGCATCTTATATAATGCATGTAACTTTCAACTAGAATATTTTACACTCTCAGCATATAGAATTTTGATCGAATGAGTAGTTACAATATACATTGTATCATATATTTAATGTGATTGTAAATGAAATCCAGTGAAATGCATACAAATACAGTTATCTTCCTTTGCACAAAAACTTACACTTTCTACATATGTTCATAAAATTCTAATTATGACTGTTAAGTTACAAGAACATTTTGTCAAATTAAAATGTTAACATTTACAAAAATTGCACATTCCACCTTCAAAATGCATCAGACTTCTGATAAATAGTTTGTAAAATAACATTGCCTAGAAGAATCTTGCTGCATTAAATATATTTTTGTGAAAATAATCTCATAATCAAGGAATTGGAGCAGTAAGTAGCATGCTAACTGATGGCATATTCTAGTGAATTCAAAATTTGAATGACATATATACAAACTCTTGTGACTTTGCTAGAGCCAAATGAGGTGATTAATAAAAAGTATGGTGTAAAAACTCACAATATTCTCTAGAAAATGCGCATTTGTGAAGGATTCATGCAACGGTAGGTCTGGGACTTCTGTCTGACCAAGCCGAGGTCAGACCCAAGCATTCTGATGATTTGTAGCATCTGAAAGGAGCAAGGACTACAATTTTTGTAGACATGCGGAACTGTAAATTCACAATCTACGCCTCTTACCACATGCTATATAGTTAAAATAGGCACAACAAAAACAAGACCAAAACTATATTACAAAATTGTGCCCTGTGAGGAAGACAGGGAATCTGTGAGCAATATAGGGTACATGGAGCAACATAGCATCTTTAAGACAGTAATCATATACGAAAGGGAATGCCTAGTTATCATGCCGCACAATTCTACTGCAGGCTCCAACAGGTATGTCTTCAGTGATCAGATAAGCCCGGACTCGCCTACCATTTCCTGGTCAATATCTCCTTCACAGGGGTCCGAGTCGCTTCTCACAGTGCGGCCTTGAGGTGGAGGGCTATCAACCCTCATATACTGTAAGCGGTACTCAGATTGGATGGGACCAGTGCCAGCATTGACACCAAAACCAGGCCCTGGGCAACAACCAGTGGACCCAGTAGGGGGCCCCTCAGACTTGCTGCGACGGGAAGGCCGTGGCCGAGACCCGCCTCTCTCCTCTGACTGCAACAGGAAGTAGACAGGTTGAAGCAATAGTATGCAAGCTACTATCCCTTGATGATTTCTGCTATCAGAACGCAGATTGAAGTCAAACACTAAAGTAATCAGGCATGAGTGCCTCATTCAGTAGTTGTGTGCTCTTTCTCTCATCAAACAAGCAGATGGTATAGGTTTTATTTCTTAAAACCGAGTTAGCAGATCTGAATATTCAAGAGTAAGTTATAATAATAAATAAAAGTATAAAGTGAGCACTTTTGCATTTGTGATTTGCAGATAATGCATTTTAAATCACAATTTTTCTGATATACAAATGCTCAGATTTATTACTTGCATATTGATAGTACATATACAAGCAAGTGACCAAATAGTATTTACAAAGTACAATTGAAGTCATATTATCTACTGGTTGAGAGAAGATATGGGTTAATTACAAGTAGCATGCCGCAAATAAAATCTTCACACAGATTCTACAACACAGCACAAGCGTATGATACGTATATAAAGATATATTAATATATTTTCATATTTTTTACTATGATTTAAGTACATAAGCCTACAAAACTACTTTACATGTTATTTTATTATGACAATTTACAAGAATATTTATTTTCATGCACAATAAACATACACATTGTTCTAGTTTCAATAAATCAAATATCACAAAAACATCACATACATACAACAAATTACAATATAACAATTATATCTTAACAATTCAATTATACAGTTCATTTCAAAGAAATTGCAATTAAATGTGCTGTGCAAAGTAACTTTAAAAAAATGTATCTGATGATCTCCAGATCATTCAACATGAGTTACTTATCTTAACAAGCTACTAAATCTGCTCCATAACTTCATATAGTTTCTTTGAATGCCATTGGCTTACAAGTAGTTACATATTATTTATTGAAAAATACACTATCAAAGGTCTTTGCAGTACACTGCAGGTACTAACATTATTATCTTATCTATAGAAATGTGTAACACAGAATTATGATGATTATTATCTACACCAAAATGAGGTTTTTTGTGATACTCTTTGATTGAAAAATTTTAGAGTATTTATTCCTGACATAAGATAATCATTTGTTCATTTTCTATCCGCAGACTGTGGTATTGTAGAATTTTCTGTATTAATCACCTCGTATTTTGAATCTTAAAAATGTTTGAATAGGACATCCAAACCTCTTTCTTACCCAACAGTTCTCTTCTTTCACACATCACTCACTCATTCAGTTTTCCTTCAATCAACTCACTTTCACACATTTTTCTTTGAGACAAAATAAATATTATTCATTAAACTGGATAGGAATGCTAATGTCTAAAGGCAAAGTACAGAACATTAGAAGAAAATGTTGAAGTTAAAATGTGATGCATTTATATAATGATAATACATCATGGCATAAAATAAGATGTAACAAAACAGGAGTTATTCATTCACACTGACAATCAGATATGCATTTGTGTTTACAAATTGTAAGAAAATTTATTGGTTGCTTGACCAAACCATTACTTTGTTTTCAAAAGAGAGTGAAATTAAAACAAAAGGTAATTATAAAGTACCTATTTTCTCATAATATACATTTTCTCTCTTATATTAATGTAAAGCATTTAAATGCAACTTCCTAATATAGAGAAGATGCAAGCCAACTGCGAAGTATAGTTTCCATAATTTGATTAAGAGTTGTTATGAGCAATGCCTCATAGGTATTTCAATATAATACACGGAATGAAGAAATTAAAGTTTATTTTGAGAAATGTAATGAGCATATAATAGCAAGTTTTGTAGTTTGAATAAATTGTCTTTGATGTTACTAATACATGTAGAAATTTGAATGGATATGAATACTGAAATGATCAGGAAAAACATGGAGAGTCCAAAAGAGCAAAGAACATGGACAAATTAAGTTGATTTATTACACATAAATTAATATATTAATTATATTACAATATCAAAATATTTTCATAGAAATGAAAGCAAGTTATTTGTTCACAGAAAATACTTGTGTATTCCTCTGTACTTTTGCAATTCTTTTAGCAGTTCGCAAAATGTCAGTGACAGTATTTCAGTAATTTCAGCAGAGTCAGTCAAATATAGTGAAGGATTCAATATCCTTGCTCGTCTCAAAAGAAGATAGTCTGGAACAACTTTTTATCTACTTAGAGATTTTTATGCTTTACAGTTTCTTACAATCCATCCCAGAGAGAAATTCTTGATCTAGAATATTTTGTTTCTTGACAGTGTTATCAAATAGTATTTCTAAGTGGTAAACTGTCTGAACGACATCAAAATGCATTGGTCTTGGAGAAAAATTAAGAAAATGACAAAGCCAATTTTATACTCTTGACCTTTGGCAAACTTATAATACTTCAACAATTTGAAATTTTACTACCCAGTATCATACACAGAGCATCAGTTCAAAATGTATTAACTCCACAATTAATTTCAATGTAGTTCAAAGTGAAATCTTGTATGTTTTAAACTTTATGTACCAAAGATACACCGTACACCAAAGATATACAGAATCAAAGAATATGGAGGTTATTTAAATAATGGAGAAACTATAATCATCTCACTAAAAAATATTAAATCCTAAAACATAATAACTTAAAAATGCATTATATTTTGTCTTGGAGTTGATACATTTTGATCTGTATCTCCTTGTATCTTTTTCAATCTAATGAAAATGAATGTTCAAGTACTGTAAAATCTGACCTATAACTTATAAGAGTATTTTATCAGATAGAGAACAGTGAAGGCTGGTGCTGAAAACTAGCTGTGTTATTAGCAGTGGCATAACTAGCCTTTCCAACACCCGGTGCAAATAAAAATCTACCCCACTTCCAAAGAACATACTACGGTTTTTAAAGAATTTTGATGAAGTTATTTTAGAAATTGTTTAAAATTGTGTACTAAAATTACATAAAAATTTTTTTCAATGATTATTTTTAGTGCAAAATACATTCACATGAAAATGATATTAGCTACACCAAAAATTTTATTTAACATACATTTTTTTAGGTAAGTAATTTTTTTATTGGTAATTCAGAGTTAATTTATTTTGTCAAGTGTAAAATATAAATTTTTAAATTGTTTTACAAGTCCAATTTTGTTCACTACTGTGACTATCTGTGTCGTCTGTTGACGGTTACAAGTATGAAACTGGCCAATAAATGCCAAAACTGTGAGGCATTGTCAAGCTCGGTGCTGTGAATATTGCAGACTTCAAGAGCCTAATTCCCAGCATTTTAGCACATGCATTCAACAAAAATTCTCATTCCCTGTGTGATGTTATCAGGCTCTCTCATTCCAAACAGCATATCCGACGTACGGGTGTAAGTGCGCTTGTTAAGAAAAATCAAATCCAATCTCTGCAATTCTTGTGCACTTTACCAGTGTTTTATCAGTAATTAAAGAAAAGTTTTGAAACATTTTTTTAAAAAAATTATTTAAGATAGTGACTAGTGTGCTGCCAGCACTCACGTAGTCCTCACTGACAAATAAGTGATTCTGTTTTCCCCTAGAAGTTTGTATGGTCAAAATTTTATTATAAAAGTAGAAAATGTAGGAAAAAATTAAATAATGTGATATTTCACATTCTTTTAATGAATACTATTTTTAACTCCCATTAAAAATGTGCAAATTATTTAATTGATATCACAAAAGGTGTTTATGAAGAACGAGGATAGTGAATATTGATGAAATGGTAAATAGTGACGCCAAAATTTGTTCCTTTAGCCTGTTTCTGAATCCAAGAGAGGTTTTCAAATTTGTTTGACAAAATGGAACCAATAAATCAAACGGTAATTTGGCAATCCTTTCGTATGGGTCTTGAATCCCCCCAAAATGCCCTTGAAGATAGTACCAGAAATCGTGAACCTTATCCCCCCAAACTTCCGTATAAAAATCTAGTTGGTGTAGACCAGGCCTGGCCAAATCGAGCTAGCCAACTCCCGCCAACTCTAGTAAATTATGTAGAAAGTTAATACAAATAAATTTATGTTGACACCGATAAACTCCGACACTGTTTGACCTATCTCCATGAAAATTGGCATACCTTAGTGTTTTTTCATGGGGAAGGTTTTTATGCTGTTCACTTTGTGTTAACGTTCCACAAGATGGCGCTTCAGTTAAATACAATTCCCAATCCACCAGAGCTTAATTGTTGTTGGGCGTTGCCATGTGACGCGGGGCGGGATCGAGCAAGACAGGACTAGCGGGCGGTGCGGGATGTAACTAATGCTGAGCTATAAGACGACAGCGAGGGGGGCCACTGCGGCACGAGGACAGATCGTAGCAGCTCTGACGGAGGCGGAAGACTGAGGCGGGGCGTAATTCTGCTAGTAACGTATACTTATGGAAAAGTGCTACATGAGTTCATATTTTTAAATACACAATTTCAGTATTCATTAATCTATTTGAGCCTACTGTGTTAGCGTTGTATGAAAACTCATTTAAGGTGAGATTCCACCCGAAAAATTAGAGAAATATCGAATTTTGTTTTTTAATATTGAAATATTCTCTAGACTTTTCTGAACATTTTGATTATTATTTATTAAAAAAGTTTTATTGCGTTTTGAATGTTCATTAGCACAGATAGGCAAATGTGAGGACTGTTGAGGTTAACAATTTGAATAATGCGGAATATACGTTTAGTAATGAAAATTGTAACTCCAGAATTTATCCAGTCAAGGTCCCTCTTCCGTCCCGAAAGAAGAGTTCTCAGCAGAGAAAATGCCGAAAAAAAGACAGGAAAAGAAAATAAAGCTGCTTCTTCGTAGATCTCAGCAATGAAGAGCATAATTCACAATATGGATCAGGTGGTTTTCACGTAAAATAATACAACAAATAGGATGGGTAATTCCTAGTAAAAACTGTATGAGTGTTTTTCTTTAAAAAATCATTATAAATGCTCCGTTTTCTCATAAACTAATCAACCCGTTACTGATTTCTTTACATATTACTCCAGGCAACGTGAAACTGTGGATCTACTTTTGCGAAGTTAGCATAATTTGTTTAAATTTTATTAATAAAATAGATGTTTGGATTTTAGATTTTTTAAATAAAATTGTCATTAAAGTTTTGAAAAAACTGAGGTCCACGAACAAAATATATTTTAGTTTCCTGCCAAGCAATTATTTTCAATGTAGATCAGTACAACAACAATAGTACACATAACGTACAGTACAAATTTCAAATCGATATTTCCAATAGTTTGTAAGATAATAGGTCATCAATATTACGAATTTAACATGGGAGGGGGAATCTCACCTGAATATTCGTACTTTCTTCTGTAGCCATAAAATGCGCCTTACGTCTTACTATTCTCTCTCCAAGATATGCCCTTGCAGATTAGCGGAAGGGGCACTGAGGCCCGCGGCGGACCGGCACTTGCGAGAGGAGCCATTAACTGTATTACACACGCGAGCTGTGAGCCTGCTTGGGGAGTGTAAATTTAGTGCAGGCCTGGTATACGACAAAGCCTTTTTAATAGAACAAAACTTAATAATTGTTCGTATAATGTTATGGCATAAGCCGTATTTCCATTAAAACTACTACATTTTCTAAAATTGCAACAGTTATTTTCTTTTTCAAGGCCCTCCTACATCTACATTATCTTACAAATTCCTTTGAATGTAATATATTCCTCAAAATTAGATCATTAAATCATTTCATGAACATTACATAAACATGGTTTTCGATTAAATTAGTTTTTAATGTGTACGAATCAGTGAAACATGAAGAAATAATGATAAGATAATACACGTACAGGCCTTCATCCTCTCAGATTGGCTTAATGGCTAGCGCGTGTGCTCGTCTTTCGCAGCGCTCCGATTTCAAATCCCAACCTGTGTATTTTTTATCTTTAAGATTTTTTAAATAGAGCACAATACACTGAATATAATGGAAGGAAGTAATTTTTATTTAAACTTTTAAATGTTCAATAAATTAAATAAATAATGATCAATAAAAATTAATGTATTCATTGGAGATATAAATTGAGCATAAATTAAAGATGTAGATATTTTCAAACTTCAAGCGCTTCATTTGGTTAGGATTTCTTCAAGTGATGACTGATGTGTGAAGAGGCTAGCAGTTGAACCATTATTGTTGTTATAACCAATTATGTGTTGTAGCCACTAGTTTGTTGTATAATACTGGGAAAAGTTGAAATTGATTCACAAAGAGCACTAAATAATACAGAAAACTATTACCCGACATGGGTAGACGAAGTCGTAAAGGCGGGCGCACCATGATCTAGGTTCGAAAGATACAGGTTCGAATTCCGCCTTGGGAACGAATATTTGCTTGTGCGGTTTGTAGTATGCTGCGGTGCCCCTAACGAGGAACGAGAAGAGATTGTGAAGCCCGTACATCGCTTCGGAGCCTATGAAGCCCAAGGAGGTCAATGTGTCCCAACACGGTTAATGATTTTTATTAAAATCTAAATATTTATATATTTAATTTAATTTTAATCGTATCTTATATTTTTACTTTCTCTTTTTACGAATTCTTCGTAAACCAATTCTTCGTTATTATTGCCGGGTTGCCGGGTTCTGGTAACGAAAAAGTGGATAAATCCTGTTGCTAAATTTAGAAAAAAAATCCTCTAAGTCGTGGTGTAGCCAGAATACATTTTCTGTTGGTTCTTGATATCGAAAAATCGATTGATGGCAAATCGTCCGTCTGTGATCAACGCTACCGGCTGAACCGATCAGCCGATTTTCTCCAAACTTGATTTCCCAAATCGATTTGGCAGATGTCGCGGCCCCTGGAATTTAAAACCAATATTTTAATTTTGGGAAGTACTTTACATGAAACCCCTCAGACTTTTCAAAATTTTCAAAAATATGTCTCCAAATTGTTTGATTAGTTTGTTTTTTTGTGTGAAAGACGTTTACGAGAATGGTGAAGGTCTCATATTCGGTAATATCCCCGATTTTTGGAAAATTGAAAAAATAATTTTTAAAAGTACAAAATTACAAATAGAGAGTTTAGGCTCAGACAAAGACTGTTGTAGGAAATTACCTTTTTTAGAAAACGTCATGTACAATCTTTGGAAATTAGTTTTTTCGTAATGAGGGCTTGAAATTTACAACAACAAAAATTCTCAAAAACCGCCTCATTTTTTTTATTTCAACTTTATCCACATATGTAATAAGGGTCAGTAAGAAATATGGTGCTTGTCCCATTTTCGGGAATTTCTCGTTTGTTTTTTTTTAATTGCAAAAACATTTCAAAACTACAAATTTGAAGATGGACTTTTGCGCCAGACCAACCATGTTGTACAACTTTAGCTATTTAAATAAATAAATAAAAAAAACTAGTGGTGCTATAGAATGTCACAGGCTTTCCCGTTCTAGTTAGTTTTCTATTCTTTCTACTCTTGAGCAGCTTTTCCGATAGACGTCGTTTTCTTTCATCCCCGGAAAAACGAGCATTTTTCACATTTTATTAATTACTCGGCCCAGTAATGCTAGACTTGAAACCACCATACACTTATTACTATTATAGAAGTATTCATTGCACTTCGTAACTGGATAGCTGAGGTAAGCTAATTGGGGTAAGGGGTTAAGGCCTGAGCTCTTCGGAGGGCAGGTTCGCTGGTTGGAGTCTTGGTCGGAAACTATTATTTATAACAATTCTAAGTTGCCGCAGGAAATAATTGATAATTCCAAAAAAATAATTGAAAACCATTTGAAGCAATTCTAATTGCCAATACCATTAATCAAGATAAACGAACTAGAAGTGTCTGTATGAGATTTACGAATTTTCAACTTTCAAACAATTTTTCACATCTCTTCTGGGATTTGTTAAATGTATGTCTCGTCAGAGCAATTGTTGTCTTTTTGTGCTTATGACTATTATAGAAGTGCCAATTCCCTCTATAATCCGGGTGGCCGAAGTGGTTAAATGTCGGGTTCGGACTCAGCGTTTTGGAGGGAAGGACTGCTGGTTCGAGTCTCGCTCGGGGATAAGTATTTGTCACAACTCTCTGTTGCCGCAGATAACTATAAAGCATTTCGGAAACTTTATTGAAAATCCTTTGAAGCAATTCTACTCACCTATGCAATCTATTAAGATTTTAAATAAACTGGAAGTGTCTGAATGTAATTTTTGTATTTTAAAATTTTAAACATTTTTTCAACTCTATTGTCTTATTTGTAAAACGTGTCACATCAACTCAATTGTTCTATATTATATTCAAACCAATGTAATATTGCGGAGCGTTTAGAAACATTGCTAGAAAGTATGTAATTTGACAGTGCCACTAGTTCAATTTTGCAAGGGAATATATAATTTTCAATGTGAAGTCGCGCACAGCCGTAGTGAATAGGATAAAGATGTATATATTGTGCCTCATCCGTATTTCTATGAATAAGATCGTTTGCATTATACAATGCTAGTGGATGTTCGATTTAGATTTATTTATTCAAAAAAAATAGTAAAATCTGAATCTGACATATGGGAAGAAAATAATCTACGTATATTTTCTTGAGTTCCTGAATCCCTTCCCTAATGTTCTAATGAGTTTTGTCAGTTTTCAGTGAAAAAGAGTCATTTTCATGAGAAGGATTTACAGTATTTTTATTGACTGTCTTACTTTTTTTGTGCTGTATATCGTAAGTCATTGTTTACAGAGGTAATAAGTAATTGCAATTTTTATGCTACAAGTTACAAATTACTTCATTTGCTTCCGAATGCGTATAGTAAGACTAATGTTCCCCTTGAAGTAATAGAGCAGAGTTATCTGTTTCTTATATTTGAACGAGTTGCTGAAATGGGACCACAGAAGGATGCATTGATTAAACCGGTCCATCTTAAGAGACTGATGAGCATTACTTCATATTTTTCTTTTATACAAACAATGCAATGGAATAGAATGTATGTACAAGTACTTTGTAAATAGAAGGTGATTTTGGACATTTGATGTGTGTGGAGTAGAAAACTAGCGAACCTAGTTGCAGCAACACTAGACAAAATAATAATGAAAAATTATCTTTAATGATTATACCTATGAAAAGAAGAATCAATGATATTAAAATGTTTAACAAGTTGACAAGTTTTATAAAGTCTACGAAAATTGAAAGAAATTGGAATGACAGTTTTAAGGAAAGCCTATCCAAACTGCAACTGAAAAGGCAACGCAAGATATTTCAAGTGAACAAAAATTTAAGTTTCTGTTCGCAAGATCACAAAACATATCGCGGAAATATTGAATTTAACTGGTTCTATATGATATGTAGAAAGATACAGAAAGAAGATATCAATAGATGAAAACCAGAACGGTATAAGTGACATTTTATAAATTCTGATAAATTGTTTATTTAAGTCAATATCACTGTAAGGTCGTGGTGCTTTGTGCCATCACTAAAACCACGGCATTTCAATTGTTCATTAAAACCATGGAAATACATTGCCATTGAAATACACCCAAAAATAAACATGTTTATCTCAGAATTTATAAAATGTCACTAATACCCATTTATATGACAGTGTGTCCGGGATGTAGATTTTAGGTTCACATTTGGAGCATTGAAATGAAATCCAGTATAAGAAACTTGTCTCTGTAAGTTTCAGAGATTTAATGAAGCTAGACACCATGTTGATTATTCATTTTTTTAACAGCCTATTAGAAGATTTTTATGAAATGAAAAGTGTACTACTTAATGATACATTTACATAGTACGTAGTTAATGACTCATTTACATAGTAGTTACGAAATAATACATAGTGTTTTCATTAATTTGGAATATTTTAAACCTGACAGGCAAGTTTAGTTTAAAACATTAAAATGATTGACTCTAGATATAACCTTGATCGTTAGAAGAAGGTGTGAAAATCATTAAAGGAGTGAACTATGGATTATATTTTCCCAAGAATAGTTATTAACGCACCAAGGGCGGTAACTGGTCCTAATAATAGAGCTGCGACAATTCTCTCTCATAATTCCCTCCACAAGAGAACATGTATCAGATTTCAACTGTTTTCACATTTCCCATGTAACTACGACCCCCTCGATCCTAAGTTTTTGAGCGAGTTTTGTTTCGATCAGCTAAGTTTTTGCAGTGCATATCGAACTCCGTATTGAAGGCAATAACAAGCAATAACATATCAGTAAAAAATAAAAATAATTTCTTTGAACCGATTCATCAATATTATTTCTTTCTTTAATGTCTAGATATATTTTATTAATGCTATTTTGAATAAACAAACTCGTTTTCCCAATTTGTTATTTAACATTCGTGCACTTGTTTTCAGGTCTAACTCAGAAAACGATAAGTCCAAATTATGCTATCAGTATCCCCACTTTTTGCACACTGTTTTTCCATTCTTCTTTACTATAAATAAAGTAATTAAATATTATAATTTATAATTTTCATTTTTATTATACTTTATTGAGAGCAAGGAAAAGAAAAAAAATCAAGGAGCAAAAAATTAAACAATTGTCTTGTATTAGTAACGTTCTGAGACACCGCAAATTCTGGCGAGGTGACAACGGCCCACGGTGAAGGTGACCAGATGAGCGGGATTTGTCTTATCATCTTGTACATCAATATAATTGATTGTAAGAAATAATATATACGTACACATGTCTGTGGAAGTTTTTATACGTACTTACGTATTTTCTCTGTACTCGATCGGGATTTCCTCTCAGCAGCACTACTTCCAACCACCAAGCCTAACTTTTTAATCTGGTACCATCCATTCATGGCCAGCTTGAGTGGCGCACGAGCTTAGGGCTTTCAGAAGAAGTACGAGTTCCACATAGGCTGCTGGATCGAGTCCCGCGTAAAGAAATACATGTGTTGTGACATTTGTGCGTTCCTAGCACATGTACGAGTATCGCCTTTGAACCTCGGTGCTTACCTTAAATCCTTTCCCTCCCTCGATATGGTGTGTGATCGTAATTAGACAACTGTGCGCGACGTTCGGGCTTACGGGCCCTAGCCACAGCGCCATCGAGGTGCGAGCATCTGAACTGAAATCTGTGTGTAAGATGAGTTCACGAACTTCGCCTAGCCCGAAAAGACAAGGTTGAAGTTTGCTAGCGAGCCACATTGGCACGATTGAAGGGGAGACAGGCAGGTATTACAGTGGTTACACCAAGAGGGGAAGAAATCTCATCTGGTAAGGGGGACGTCTGCAGTAACGGCAGCGTACACGGACTCTACAGTTATTACGCCACGTGTTGTGGAACGTCATGTGACCTGTTCAGAAGTAATCATCTTGCGAGGATCTTACTTTCTTACAGCCAGGGTTCAGTATTGACGCTCATCTGACTCACACGAAGTCGCGAAAGCAATAAGGTTCGGCTGTGGTGAAAGTTATGAATACAATAGACGTGTCATCACCTGTCGGCAAGTATGAATGTTTTGAGATTTCATTTACCTGTCATGTACGTAGTGCCATGTGCACCTGCTAAGTCAAGAGGAGGGTTAGACGCCGAGGTGTGTGTGTGTGTATGTGTGTGTGTGTGTGTATGTGTGTGTGTGTGTATGTGTGTATGTGTGTATATGTGTGTATGTGTGTATATGTGTGTATGTGTGTATATGTGTGTATGTGTACGTTAGCTAGCTGGCAAAGTCGGACAATCGACCCCGAAATGCGAACACGTCCGCATACATTGTTTGGTCCAGCCAGAATTCCCGGGGAAAAAAGGAAAAAGCGGCCGCAAGCGTTTCGGAGCCGCCGCCGGCGCGCACCCTTTTTGCATTATATCAATGATGGGATGTTCGATTCTAGATTTATTTATTTCAAAAAAATAGTAAATCTGAATCTGACCATATGGGGAGAAAATAATCTACGTATATTTTCTTGAGTTCCTGAATCGCCTCCTAATGTCTATATGGAGTTTCTGTCAGTTTCATGAAAAAAAGTCATTTTCATGAGAAGGAATTACAGTATTTTTTATTGACTGTCTCTACTTTTTTTTGCTTGTATATCGTAAGTCATTGTTTACAGAGGTAATAAGTAATTGCAATTTTATGCTAACAAGTTACAAATTACTTCATTTGCTTCCGAATGCGTATAGTAAGACTAATGTTCCCCTTGAAGTAAAGAGCCAGAGTATCTGTTCTTAAGATTTGGAACGAGTTGCTGAAATGGGACCACAGAGGCTGCATTGATTAAACCGGTCCATCTTCCAAGAGACTGATGAGCTATTACTTCATATTTTCTTTTATCAACAATGCAATGGAATAGAATGTAGTACCAAGTACTTTGTAAATAGAAGGTGATTTGGCACATTTGATGTGTGGAAGTAGAAAACTAGCGAACCTAGTTTGCAGCAAACACTAGACAAAATATAATGAAAAATTATCTTTAATGATATATTCTATGAAAAGAAGAATCAATGATATTAAAATGTTTAACATAGTTGACAAGTTTTTATAAAGTCTTACGAAAATTGAATAAAATTGGAATGACAGTTTTTAAAGGCAAAGCCTATCCAACTGTCAACTGAAAAGGCAACGCAGATATTTCCCAAGCTGAACAAAAATTTAAGTTTTCTGTTCGCAGATCACAAAACATATCGGGAAATATCGAATTTAACTGGTTCTATAATGTATAGTAAGAAGATACAGAAAAGAAGATATCATTAGATGAAACCAGAACGGTATAAGGTGACATTTTATAAATATTCTGATAAATTGTTTATTTAAGTCAATATCCCTGTAAGGTCGGGTGCTTTGTGCCATCACTAAAACGCACGGCACTTTTCAATTGTTCATTAAACCATGGAAATACCATTGCCATTGATAATAACACCCAAAAATAAACAAAGTTTATGCTCAGACATTAACACAAGTACTAAACCATTTATATGACAGTGTGTCGGGATGTTAGATTTTAGGTTACATTTGGAGCATTGAAATGAAATCCCAGTAATAGAAACTTGTCTCTAGTAAGTTTTCAGAGATTTAATGAGTAGCACCATGTTTGATTATTCATTTTTTTAACAGCCTATTAGAAGATTTTTATGAAATGAAAAGTGTACTACTTAATGATACAGTTTATCAATAGTACGTAGTTAATGACTCATTTACATAGTAGTTACGAAATAATACATAGTGTTTCAATTACATTTGGAAATATTTTTAAACCTGACAGGCAAGTTTAGTTAAACATTAAAATGATTGACTCTAGATAAACCTTGATCGGTAGAAGAAGGGTGTGAAAACCATTAAGGAGTGAACTTGGATTATATTTTCCGCAAGAATAGTTATTAACGCACCAAGGCGGTACTGTCCCTATTAATAGAGCTGCGACAATTCTCTCTCATATGCCCTCACAAAGAGAACATGTATCAGATTATCACTGTTTTCACATTTCCCATGTAACTATCGACCCCCTCGATCCTAAGTTTTTGAAGCCGAGTTTTGGTTTCGCATCAGCTAAGTTTTGTTTGGCAGTGTAGCATATCGAACTCCGTATTGAAGGCAATAACAAAGCAAATAACATATCAGTAAAAATAAAATAATTTCTTTGAACCGATTCATCAATATTATTTCTTTCTTAGATGGTCTGACTATTTTTATTAATGCTCATTTGAATAAAAACACTCGTTTTTCCCAATTGGTTATTTAACATTCGTGCACTTTGTTTCAGGTCTATACTCAGAAAACGATAAGTCCAAAATTATGCTATCATATCCCACTTTTTGCACACTGTTTTTTCCATTCTTCTTTACTATAAATAAAGTACATTAAATATTATAATTATAATTTCCAATTTTTAATTATACTTTATTGAGAGCAAGGAAAGAAAAAAATCAAGAGCAAAAAATTAAACATTGTCTTGTATTAGTAACGTTCTGAAGACACCCGCAAATTCTGGCGAGGTGGACAACGGCCGCACCGGTGAAGGTGACCAGATGAAGCGGGATTTGTCTTATACTTTGTACTATCAATATATTGATTGTAAGAAATAATATACACGTACACATGTCTGTGGAAGTTTTTTATACGTACTTACTGTATTTTCCTTCTGTACTCGATCGGGATTTCTCTGCAGCAGCAACATTCCAACCCAAAGCTAATCTTTTTAATCTGGTACCATCCATTCATGGCCAGCCTTGAGTGGGCGCACGAGCTTAGGGCCTTTCAGTAAGAAGTACGATTTCCATCATATGAGGCTGCCCTCGGATCGAAGTCCGCGTAAAGAATTACATGTGTTGTGACATTATGTGCGTTACTAGCAGCAGTTACGAGTAATGCCTTTGAACTCGGTGCTTACCTAAATTTCCTTTCCCTCCCTCGATATGGTGTGTGATCGTAATTTAGACAACTGTGCGCGACGTTGGGCTTAGGCGCCTCAGCACACAGGCCATCGGTGCGAGCGGCTGGATCATCTGAACTGAATCTGGTGTGTACACGACGAGCTCTCGAGGGAACTTCGCCTAGCCCGAAAGACAAGGCTGGAAGTTTGCTAGCGAGCCACATTGCACGATTGAAGAGACGCAGGTAATTAGCAGTGTAACACCGAAGAGGGGAAGAAATTCATCTGTAAGGGTTGGAGTCCGGAGCGTTTCTAGAGCAGTAACGGCAGCCGTACACGGGCCACAGTTATTTCGCCGCCATCGTGTTGTGGAACGCAAGCATGTGGGACCTGTTCAAACAGTAATCATCTGCGAGGATCATTACTTTCTTACAGCCAGGGTTCAGTATTGACGCTCAATCTGACTCACACGAAGTCGCGAAAGCAATAAGGTTCGGCTGTGGTGAAAAGTTATGAATACAATAGAACGTTGTCATCACCTGTCGGCAAGTATGAATGTTTTGAGATTTCATTTACCTGTCATGTACGTAGTTGCCATGTGCACCTGCTAAGTCAAGAGGAGGGTTAGACGCCGAGGTTTAATAATTGCAATAAAAATTAAGTCAAATTTTTCACATTTTAATAGCTAACAATAAATATACCGTCTTCATTGCTATGCAAACTATTCATTAAAAACAGCACAGATATTTATTATATATGAAGAATTTTTGATAATTATTATGTTTTCGAACCTGTACTACACCTTTAATACAGCTTTTATTGAATGCGGCACGTTAATGGCTATTGTCAGTAGTCCCATTAATTTAAGCAGGGCGGATCAGAGACATTTTTTAAGGGGGATTTTGTGTATACAACACATCACACACACACACACACACACCACACACACATATATATATATAATATATAATATATATAAGTATATGTGTGTGTGTGTGTGTGTGTGTGTGTGTGTGTTGTGTGTGTCACTGGGGCTAAAATACAGAGAGACATTTAAGACGTTTCTTAAACAAAATACAATTTTTTTCTTGTATTTTCTTCTTTTTTGCACTTTTACCATTTTTCATTTTTTCTATGTACCTGGGTGGGGGGGCATGTGCCCCCTCGATCCGGTCAGAAAAGTTTGTGAATGTGAGAAAGCTTACAATTAACGTTACTAAAAGGTTTTTTTGGGGAGAATGTCCTCATTTCCGTCCCACTGGATCCGTGGCCTGATGTAAATTAATGTTATACGCTGGCGGTGGCGGGTGGTGTTCTACCCCGGCCTGGCTGGTGAGATCCGGCGCCGAACTACGTGTCTGTTTGCGCATGGAATTCGCGCCACACCGCTTCTCCTCCGAACAAGTAGTGCGTGACCCGTTCTCCCCCCAACCCCACACCAACACACAATAAACGCGCTATCACTAACCACACGTTCGGATGACTAGTGGTAGTAAGTAGACTTACAGTCAATCTCGCTGGGGCGGGTGTCCCGCCGGCGGAGATACCTGGTAAGATGCCTGGTAATAATGGTAAGGAACGATGCAGAAACTAATAATATGGATCAGGTTCAGGGGAATGAAAACGGTGAAAAATCAAACCATTAGAAATCTGGGTAAATGTCAATTGATGGATTATTTAGATTATCATAGATTAATAAGAATTAATAGTTAACTGAAGAGTAAAAGTGAGTAAAAAGAGGAAATTATGGCAACAACAGTAAATTCTTACAACTAAATACGGAGAAATAAAAGCAGATTCAAGAGACGGGAAAATAAAAAAGAAGACGTGCTAATTCTGGTCATTCCTAGCACTTTGAAACTGAAACGACAGTTTGGAAAAAGTTCCAGAGTTAAACTGAGAATCACAAACGAAAAGCGTAAAATGAGTGAGAAACTGAAAGAAAGTTAAATCATGAATTTGGCTTGGGAGAAGAAAGAATTCCCGTGCATTAACAGACAGATAAATTATGTCAGCGAAGTATCGGCGTTATTTGCTGGCTGATCATTGTAACCTGCACATGAGCCGTAAGCTTTCGTTTACAATGACGGACCAGCTTTGATTGTATTGCTGACGTCAGCTCACACAATTATGAACATGGATTAACGTGCCCCACAAGAATACGGAATCTTTTCCTCAGGATGTACTGGGACAGGCGGCAAGCGCGTTTGTGATACGCATACGTGACACTGGGTATAATGATCCTACTATGAAAGAAGAATGCTCCAAGAAAGGCGAGGGCGAACGCATCCTTGCACAAACTAGCCAGCACAGGGTGAGAATTCAATGACCTCAGTAACGAAGGGTAAGCCATCTAAGAGATCTTTTCGGCCTGTCATATCCACGGAGATTGCAGTCGCCTACCGGAAAGCGCTTAGAAAAACAAAAGGCACAAACGGAACAGATATATATTTTAAGAAATAAATATTTTTGACGTAAATAAATAAAAAATAAATAAATAAATAATAAATAAATAAATAATAAATAAATAAATAAATAAATAAATAATAAATAAATAAATAAATAAATAAATAATAAATATAATAAATAAATAAATAATAAATAAATAATAAATAAATATAATAAATAAATTAATAAATAAATTAAATACATAAATAAATAAATAAATAAAAT
>BOPP01000004.1:3356401-3378159 GCA_017312745.1 Gryllus bimaculatus | reverse complement strand
TGATATGTGTGTATGTTGTATATGTGCTGTATGTGTGTATATGTGTGATGTGTATATATGTGTGTATGTGGTGTATATTGTGTGTATGTGTGTATATGTGTGTATAGTGTTATGTTGTATACTGGTGTGTATAGTGTGTAAATATGTGTGTATATGTGTAATATGTGTGTATATGTGTATATGTGTGTATATGTGTAATATGTGTGTATCCTGTGTATATGTGTGTATATGTGTAATATGTTGTTTGTATATGTTGTATTGTGTGTATATGTGTATATGTGTGTATATGTGTATATGTTGTGTATAATGTGTATATGGTGTAATATGTTATATGTGTGTAATATGTGTAATGTGTGATATGTGTATATGTGTGTATATGTGTGTGTGTGTATATGTGTGGTGTGTGTATATGTGTGTGTGTGTAATATGTGTGTGTATATGTGTTGTGTGTGTATATGTGTGTATGTGTATATGTGTGTATATGTTGTGTATGTGTATATGTGTGTAGTGTGTCTGTGTGTCTGTGTGTCTATGTGTGGTCTATGTGTGTCTTGTGTGTCTTATGTGTGTCTATGTGTGTCTAAATGTGTGTCTATGTGTGTCTATGTGTGTCTATGTGTGTCTATGTGTGTTATGTGTGTTATGTGTGTCTATGTGTGTCTATGTGTGTCTATGTGTGGTCTATGTGTGGTCTATGTGTGTCTCTAGTGTGTCTATGTGTGTTCTATGTGTGTCTATGTGTGTCTATGTGTGTCTATGTGTGGGTCTTATGTGTGTCTATGTGTGTCTATGTGTGTCCTATGTGTGTCTATGTGTGTCTATGTGTGTCTATGTGTGTCTATGTGTGTCTAATTGTGTCTATGTTGTTCTATGTGTGTCTATGTGTGTCTAAATGTGTGTCTATGTGTGTCTATGTGTGTCTAATGTGTGTTTCTATGTGTGGTTATGTGTGTCTATGTGTGTCTATGTGTGTTCTAAGTGTGTCTATGTGTTTGGTCTATGTGTGGTCTATGTGTGTCTATGTGGGTCTATGCTGTGTTATGTGTGTCTATGTGTGTCTATGTGTGTCTATGTGGTGGTCTATGTGTGTCTATGTGTGTCTAATGTGTGTCTATGTGTGTCTGTGTTTTTTTACGTGGGCAAGGGGGGAAAATCTTCCAAAGACACTCAGCGGGCCCCCAACCCGCAAGCGTGTGGGATTCATCAGCTAGCCTATGCCTACCCACTAAAAACCCCTCCCTTTCCTCCTATCATTCCCGCGAAACCCGCCGTCACGGCATTTGCATCGCGAAGAAGGAAGGATGGGCTTTTTCGCACGGTCCCGATATTACGCGGAGTGCTTCTTCGTAACTGCTCCTCGGAGCGGGAACGTCCTTCAAGGACCTTTGCCGGCATCAGGTGCTACCGCACTCCAATACCTTGTGTGTCAGCAGCATCCTAGTGACGATGGGTCTCCGGGGGTCACTTTTTCTCTTGGAAGAGTCTGTGAAGTTCTTCTTCCACTGCGGAAGCGTGGACACTGAAAGAACACGTGGGTTCTACATCTTCAATAACCGGGAAACACCTTGGGCATGAGGATGCTATCGTCCAAGCGGAATCCGAAGCTGATCTCTCGGATAGCATGCATGCCTGTTCCAGCATCTGAGTTAGATTAAAATCTTAATTCTCCATGTTCCCGTTTGGATCCACGTCATGATGTCGGGAATGACGCCGAAATGTCCAATTCGCCCAGTTGATGATTGCTCGCCATCGTCGTTGCCATTGGTCGCATTGTCACCCCCCTCTTCTTCTTTTCGTAATGGGTATTCCAGTTTGAGGCCCCTCCCGCTTGGCGCAATAGAGTCTAGCTCCTCCCTGGCGAATGAAGGTTCGATCGGAGGCATATCTGCTAAACGCCAACACAGCCTCATAAGATACGGTTGCGAAAGGGGCGCTCGAACAACCCGCAAGGCGGACCTTCTTATGCACCGACTTAGCCCACGGGCGTATGACTGAATGCCCAATGGCACAGCCCAAATAGGGGCTGCCGTAGAGAAGAATGGGAATTTACTAACGCTAGTCAGGCAAGCCTTACGGCTTCTTTGCCCAGTCCCCTACAATAGGCATAATGCGTGCCAATGGCGGATGCCATACGAACGCTTTCTCGGAGAACATTGCGCAGGTGCTCGTCAAAGCGCAGTCTCGCGTCAATATGGAACTCGCCAAAATGACCGTCAGTGAACAGCTGCGAGGAATATTTTGGCAGCCCTCCTAACATTAAGAGTAATACTCTCTCCATCAACTTTTTCTGCCCGTCACCCAACAGCCTCTGTTTTATGGGCGGCCATCTGTAGCCCTACTGGACGAAAGCCACCGCCGGATCTCCGCCATCAGCCTCGTTGCAAACCTGCGTGACTTGTTCGATGTATTGCCGACAACGACACTTGCAACATCGTCAGCAAATCCAATCGTTACTTTGCGCCTCCCGGCAGCCTCGAGCTTCAACACGGCGTCATACATACAGTGTTCCACAAACCATCGGAGCCAAGTACCGGAGCCTTGTGGGACACCGTCGCTGTGACCGTATAAGATTGTACTCCAGCCCCATTTCCTATAGGAGGACTCTCTCCTCCATAAAGGAACTTTTTACCAAGTTCGAGAATGTAACCTTGGAACTCCGAGAGTTTGTAGGCGCAGAAAGAATGGAGCTCCACCTGCAGTGTTAAGCGTTTTTTGCACGTCTAGGGTCACTATAACACAATACTTCAATAGGACCCGCTTCCATCGTTTGAACCTTCTAAATGGCCTTGCGTGCGATGTCAAAATGACTACCTTATAAGCATCTACCGTGGATCTCGCTTTTCTAAAGCCCGTACTGATTATCAGACAATCCTTGAGGCCCCTGCTGTAAATGACTCAATAACGATGCAGATAATCCGCTCCAAACACTTTTGCCTGCCTGTGTTTCAGTAACGCATATTGGCCGATAGGCTGCCGGATCAGTAGGTGCCTATCGCCCTTCGGAAGAGGACTAACTGTTGCTGCTCCCATGCGACGGGGGAAAGTCCCCTCTCGGATGCATGCATTATATGCCTGCAAGAATAGAATCGGGCGAGTCCTTATAGCGGTCTTAATTGCTACATTTGGACCCCCCATCTAATCCGGGGGCTTTGCAATCTTGGACCTTTGCCGCAAGGCTCTTGGAAAGTTTCATCCAACGTGACTGCCGGAACCTCGCTAGATCTTCCAGACGATCTTCGGTTTGTAACGTATCTACCTGGCGAGGCAAAACAAGGTACTACAACTTTTTCCATGAAAACCGGGCAAGTGGGGTGGTCGCCTGAACATACCCCTGAGTCTGGCCGTTACCAGCTTATAACGGGCGTCCCAGGGGTGCAGCATCCACCTCCTCCCCTAGCTCTCCTTTTTTTTCCCCCCCAAAGGCGAAAACCAGGGGACACTTACTAATCTTAAGGCTTTGTGAAGCTCTTCTGGCGTCCAGTGTTGCTTCTTGAGAAATTCAATAGTTTGGGCGCTCCTGGCGCGCTGTTGCCAAATCTACGTTGTTGGATGCATCCCTGCGAAGTTCGCGCCTATTCTCGTCCAGTCCCACCACGTACAATGGAGGACGGCGTTCTCTCCTTGAGCTTTTTGGTCATTGACGCATCACAAGCGTCAAATACCGCGGTTCATTATGGGGCGGTTTTTCTACAATATATTCAGAGTCACGGCCAACATCATTTCAGGGTGCCTCCATCATGGCAATGAAAAGGAATCAACGATCGAACGTCCTGTGGTTCCAAACAGCTTCCTTCTACCCCTTGGTGAGCCTCAAGTGCACTGCTCTTACTTCATTACAACAATAGGCTGGTTGTCACTATGTGTAATAATGTGCAACTAACCTCCCATGATACAATTACGCCTAGCAAGGCTTTTTACAGACGAAAGTCTAGATCAACGACCCGAGCTGCGACCATTCATTAGAAAAGGTCGGGACTGGCCCCGTGTTGCAGAGGCAGACACCCAAAAACTGGTCAAGGCTGTCAGGAGAGCCACCCGCGTCGGTTCGTTTACTCTTGCTGCCCCCACTGCGTGGCCCATGCATTGAAGTCGCCAGCAATAATAAGAGGCCTTCGTTTCTCGCGTCATCTAATTAAGCGATCGAGTAATTCCTCGAACTCCTCAGCGATTGCACTGGGTGCAGCCAAACAACTAATAGAAATATGACACCGAACCCTTTGATCCAAGTGAATCCATCCCTTGGATTGCCATAACATCCTGGACTGGACTATTATCCACATATCCATAATCTGCAGCTCGGTTAGTCGCATTCCGAAACCAGGGACTGAAGGACCGCAATATTTTGTCACTGCTCGCAGAGTATTGCAACTATCTATTATTCATCTCGCGCACGCGTCTGGGTGAGAAGGTCCTGGGCCGCCTTCGGCAATGAATTTAACATTTAGCTGGAGAACTCCTCATTTCTGTTATCCGTTGCCTTCATGCTACTTGGTACGCCGGACACGTAAAACTTCCTGTCGGTGGTTCCTCCTATCTTGCCAGAGGCACACACCTCGCCTCAGCGCTTTTGCAAGCCTGACGTAAACGTGGGCCCGTCTTCTCCGCATCGGTGACAGAATTTTGACGCTGTCCGTCCTTGGCAGTCGCGTGCGCAGATTGCTCCGAAAAGCCCAAACAAAGATAACACTTCCGCACAAATTACTTCTCTCTAACGCGGGCAGTTTACCCACCCAAACTGCGAACACGGCCCGCTCTCAATGCCCTCCTGCTAATTCCGTCGGTAGAGCGGACCACTGCAGTTTGTGTGCCTCTGTAAGCCCTCCCGTACAGATATGACACTTGCTAGCTCAACAGGTGATTTCCAGTTCCCGCTTACAGCTTCACAGACTTCAGCCGCCGTTGTCAGCTCGTCAAGGTCGCGAATCTCGAGAGTCGTTTTGTCTTCCGCGTCGTTACTCTTGCTAACTCGCCCAGGTTTTGATATGCTTCAGATATCTCGGAGGCTGCTGCAGATTTCGCAAACTTCACCACACACTCGGCTGCATTCTCCTCCGACCTTTGCGACGTCTGACGCAGCATCCTTCCCGAGAATGGGGTCGCCCTTGATCTGCCTTTAGAATATCAGCATAGGAAGGGCCTCCGTCATTTGCCTTAACAATACGGAGTTCGGGGCGATAAGAGTGCGGCTTTCGGGGGCTACGTCTCTTCCTCCCTACGACTGCCAATCATCTCAATGATTTGGTGTGTGTCTCATCAGACGGTTTGTTGCAGTGCCTGCGGAACCTCAGCAATGTTGAAGTGTTCCTTCCCTGCACCGACTCTGATAGCTTCTTCTCTTGCCACTTTCGTAGATTTAGCGGTCTCTCTTTCCCTCCGACGAAGTTTCGCCACCGGCCCTAACTTGTTGGTTTCCCCGGCCAACTCCGCCGCCGCTATCAAGGGCCCACACCATCATGCAGCCATTCGGGGCCAATATCAGGCAGTCTGTGGTGAATACCTGCGTTTCCAACCTCCACCGTCCCTCAGGCAAATCACATCATTTAACTGCGGTTCGCACTCCGCCGCCGAGGACCTACCACGATCATGCAGAATTCCGGAAAACACTCGCGACGTCAGCGGCTGAAGATCCGTGTCCGCGCTCAACAGTCTTCGCGCCAATTACATGCGATCTCCGTAGTGCTGCACCTCGTGCTGCTGTCGATGGCCCTCCAATAAGCCATCAGTATTCGATCGACACCCCATGTCTGAGGTGACAGTCTGCGTCTTCCGCCTCAAACTGTCTTCGAGCTTGTTACAGATAGTGTACTCCTCCATGTCCACCATCTCATCAAAGTCAGATCGGATCGGAACTGACCCATAGCGCTTTATCTCCTCGTGACATTATTCCTGGCCGGACAAACTGCAAGGAGATCCCGATCTTCTTCCCAACTCCAGAAACTTCAACTCTCTTCTTCTCCATTTCGCCAGAACACTTGTGAGCTTGGCTCCCCCAAAATCCATGGAGCCCGGCATACCCGACTATCGGGGCTTTTCACGCCGAATCAGAAACGGTGGCGAGATTCGGCGTCAAACGCTCCGACTCGCTTGGGGTAGTAAGTTTGAGGCTCACTCATACCCATCACTGGTTTATTTTCGGGTGACCTTCCCTTAGCGGTTTTAATGCTACCGCCAGCAGAGATGGAATTGGAAGGAAGGTGAAGAAGGGGATTTTCGAAAGGGATAAGGGAGCAAGATGCCCAGTAAGCTATAGTGGTGTGGTGTGTGTGTGTGTGTGTGTGCGCGTGCGTGTGCGTCGTGCGTGTGCCGCGGTGCGCGTGCGCGTGTGCCCGTGTGCGTGTGTTGTGTGTGTCACTGGGCTAAAAATACAGAGAGACATTTAAGACGTTTCTTAAGACAAAATACAATTTTTTCTTGTATTTCTCTTTTTTTTGCACTTTTACCATTTTCATTTTTCCTTGTACCTGGGGTGGGGGGCCATGTGCGCCCTCGATCCGGTCAGAAAAAAGTTTTGATATGTGAGAAGTTACAATTAACAGTTACTAAAAGGTTTTTTGTGGGGAGAAATGTCCTCATTTCGTCCCCACTGGATCCGTGGCCTGATGTAAATTATATGTTATACGCTGGACGGTGGCGGGGGTGTTCTCCCCGGCTGGCCTGGTGAGATCCGGCGCCGAACTACGTGTCTGTTGCGCATGCAATTGCGCCACACCGCTTCTCCTCGAACAGAGTAGTTGCGTGACCCGTTCTGCCCCCCCCCACACACCACACACAATAAACGCGCTACACTAACCACACGTTCGGATGACTAGTGGTAGTAAAGTAACTTACAGTACAATCTCGCTGGGGCGGGTGTCCCCGCCGGCGGGAGATACCTGGTGAAGATGCCTGGTAATAATGGTAAGGAAGCCGATGCAGAAACTAATAATATGGATTCAGGTTCAGGGGAATGAAAACGGTGAAAAATCAAACCATTAGAAATCTGGGTAAATGTCAATTGATGGATTATTTAGATTTCATAGATTATATAAGAATTAAAGTAACTGAAAAGAGTAAAAAGTGAGTAAAAGAGAGGATATTATGGAACACAGTGAAATTCTTACAACTAAAATTACGGAGAAAATAAAAGCAGATCCTCAAGAGACGGGAAATAAATAAAGAAGACGTGTCATAATTCTTGGTCATTCCTAGCACTTGAAACTGAAACGACATTTGGAAAAAGTTCCAGAGTTAACTGAGAATCACAAACGAAAAGCGTAAAATGAGTGAGAAACTGAAAGAAAAGTTAAACATAGAATTTGCTGGGAGAAGAAAAGAATCCCGTGCATTTAAACAGACAGATAAATTTATGTTCAGGAAGTATCGGCGTTATTTGCTGGCTGACTCATTGGTACCTGCACATGAGCCGTAGCTTTCGTTTACATAGAGCGGACACAGCTTTGATTGTATTGGCTGCCGTCAGCTTCACAATAATTATGAAACATGGATTAACGTGCCCACACTAGCATACGGAATCTTTTCCTCAGGTATGTACTGGACAGGCGGACAGGCGCGTATGTGATACGCATACGTGACCACTGGGTATAGAGATCCTACTACTGAAAGAAGAGATGCTCCAAGAAAGGCCGAGGGCGAAACCGCATCCCCTTGCACAACAGCACACGGGTGAGAATTCAACTGGACCTCAAGTAACAGAAGGGTAAAGCCATCTAAGAGATCTTTCTCGGCCTGTCATATCCACGGAGATTGCAAGTCGCCTACGGAAAGCGCTTAGAAAAACAAAAGCACAAACGGAACAGATTATATATTATAAAAATAATATTTTGACGTAAATAAATAAAAATAAATAAATAAAATAAATAAATAAATAATAATAAATAAATAAATAAATAAATAAAATAAATAAATAAATATAAATAAAAATAAATAAATAAATAATAATAAATAAATAATAATAAATATAAATTAAATATTAAAAAAAATAAAAAACTCTACTCACAAAACAAATAAATAAATAAATAAATAAATAAATAAATAAATAAATAAATAAATAAATAAATAAAAAAAATAAATAAATAAATAAATAAACCGCTGCTTGCACATGTGGCCGTCGTCTGCACCGAAACTTGGAGACGTGTGCGAAATAGCACTGTTGCACGTGTCCTATTATGTAACTACAGAGGAGGGCTATTTTGAGCATGTACTCTGACAATTGTTTGTCGCAGTAAACGTGTTAGCAAAGAACGTGGTAGTCTTATCCGTTTTTTTCTTATTTCTTCGGATTTGTCTCACAACCCGTGTCTCCTCCGATCTGTCTTGCAATTTGTACTACCACCCGTTTGCCATTATCCAACATCCGTTCTCCGGAACAGCCGTCGACATGAGAAAAGATAGTTCTTAGCTCCTTGGCGCGAAACTAATATTATGCTCGTCATTGTCCATCGTGCAAATGTTCTCTTATCGTACGAGTCGGCGGATATTGCCCTTTCACGAACTACTCTTACGTGAGTTTGTGCGGTTTGCGCGAATGAAATTATCATCAGCAAGATGGACGACCGAATTCGAATTTAAAATGATGGAAGTGAACTCCGAAAGGAGAGATAATTCGGAAAGAAATAAGTAATGAAATGAACAATTAGAAAGAGAAATGTGATAATAGGAAACCGATAACCCTGCCAAATCATTGAAAAACTACGCAAATTTGTAGGCGAGTTTCTTGCGTTTGGAGCTTTAAAATTTGTAAAGAGTAATGCTTCAACAACTGTATCATTTCTGCAAGATTCAGTTTAAAAGAAAATCCAAAGACAGCCATTCTCATCACTGTGCAAATCTACTTTATGATAAATAAGCTACTAGAAGTAATAATAAAAAAGAAGGTAGTGCAATAGACACTCTGAGACAAGGCGAAAGTTTCCTCACGAGCGTTGACGCGAGCTCATGAATACAATGTTTTTAATTTGGAAAGACAAAAATTAAGAACATCACTGTAAAATATTGGACGTAAAAATGAAATGATTCGCAGTGAAAAGACCAAAAAGATGAAGGGAAAGAAAGAAATTGAGGAATAAAAAATAAGAAGTGGCGAATATGGTGTATGGAATGTAATTTGTAGCCCAAAATTATGAAAAATCAAAATATTTTGAACTCAATAACAAAACTACAGAAATGTGCAATATTTTAAAAATACAGCATTTTAAAATTTAGCATAGAATCTTGTTTTAGAGGATCATGGCAGAGATGAGCGATCCGGTAAAATTGCAAATCTTTTCAACCAAACTCTTCCCAAAATCACAATTGTCCTCAAGAAGGGAATAAAAGCACAAAAATTACATTCATTGGGATTCCTTCACATAAATGGTTCATAAGCAATGAATGTTCTGTCATGAAGGCAAAAGAATATGCAAGTATTGGCATCTTTCTTAATACTAATATTCCTTCCTCTGATTTAATTTGCAATTATAGAATCTATATGTAATGAGTATTATAAATCGAAATATCCATAAGGTAAAATTAAAGGAAAATATTTTTTTTATTTTTTTTAATAATTATAAGAAACCTTCGTTTGATGTTTCGCGCAATCTGTTGTCACTATTAACCACATTAGAAGCAACCATTCGTCTGTTTAACAACAGTTTATACAGACATCTAATTGTCATTAGTGAAATTTGTGAACGTGGTGAAGGGCCGAATCTATGGAGCATGTCTTATGGCAATGCAATTTTTTTGATTCTGGAAGGAGAGTAATGTTATTCAGGTTATGCAAATTTAATAAGTATGGTCCTTTATTCGATCCATGTGCGTTTTGGCTTCATAGACAAATGTTTTAATGCCAACAAAAATATATTATAACTATAACAGAACACGTAACATACAGTAGCGCAACTCCGTATAAAATACACTAAACGGCGTGCTGGTCAGCGGGTTCGTGGATGTTTTGATGTTATACGTACTCAGACGTTTTGACATACGAGCGCTATTTGTGTTGTTTACAGTAACTCAAAAGATTCATCTTGGCCCAAAAATGGAATTAAAGCGTGAACATTTTCGTGAGATTATTTTTTACAACTTTCGACGTGGATTTTTTAACTCAGCAACAGTGCATGGATGAACTTAATTCAATTTTTGGCGATGAAGCTCTATCAAGGATCAGTGTTTATCGATGGTATGGTGAATTCAATCGTGGTCGTAGTTAACTCTTGGACGATTTTCGCGAAGGTCGTACAAAATCAGTTGTTGTTCCGAAAACCATTGATGCTGTGCGTGAACTGATATCGCAAGATCGTCACGTAACCTATCGTGAGATTAGACAATCTTAGGCATTAGTGGGACCAGCATACATTCAATATTGCATGAACATTTGACCGTCAAAAAAATGTGTTCGCGTTGGATCCCACACAATTTGTCAATCGCTCAAAAAAAGGCTCGTGACGATTGGTCCAAAGAAATACTCAAAAAATACGATCGCGGTGCTTCGAAACACGTCTATGACATCGTGATAGGTGACGAATCGTGGATTTACGCGTATGAGTCCAAAAGTAAAAAGCAATCGACTGTATGGGTGTTTCAAGATGAGCGAAATCCTACAAAAGTTGTTCGCGCACGAAGCACTTTCAAACAGATGATCGCCTATTTATTCGAAAAAACTGGACATGTCGCAACTGTACCACTAGAACAACGCAGAACAGTCAATTTTGAGTGGTATACAACGATTTGTTTGCCAGCTGTCTTCCAAGAAATCAGGAAAACCAACCGCCGAAGACGGATTACTCTTCACCACGACAATACGAGCTCTCACACATCGGCTCAAACAACTGCATTTTTAAGCACCCAGAACATCGATTTGATGAGTCATCCGCCATATAGTCCTGACTTGGCACCGAATGACTTCTTTTTATTCCCGTACGTAAAAAACAAACTGAGAGGTCAACGTTTTTCGACACTTAAAGAAGCGGTTGCTGCATTCAGAATGCATGTTTTGGAGATACCTCAAATCAGAGTGGCAAAAGTGTTTCGACAATTGGTTCAAACGCATGCAAAAGTGTATAGATATTCATGGGGAATATTTTGAAAAACAATAAAGTGATTTTCGATGATAAATATTTGTTTTTGTTCTCAAATCCTGAAATATAAATGGCAACCCTCGTAGATACGTGTCCGAGGAGGAAACGTCGAAAATTCGTAAATAAGCTCTTAAGGCAATTTGAAGCATACTTTGTCAGAATATGAGCTGAGCAATAAGCACTCAAAATTTGGTTTGAAAAAATGCGCTCTAGGCAAAAAATTACATTGTAGAAACATAGAAACACTCCCGAAACATATAAATTGTTTAATATTTACAAAAGAGATTAATATATTTGTTTACAAAGAAATATTTTATCATGCGAAATGCACCTCGCCGTAGCCAAAAGTAGGCTGATAGATAAGAAAACCCATATTCGTCACTGTTTCTGTGTTTCTTGAAATAAAACCCAGTGGCGCGCTGATTAATGTGCCGCATTCGAATCTGGCGGGCTGTTCGAAACCAGCTTTCGAGCGCTTTGAGAGCACAAACTGTCTGGTTTAAATTAAAAACCATATTCTGAATGCATACAAAAATGGTTATTGAGATACGAAAATTTGTATCTAGACGAGAAAATAATAACCAAGTTGTTGCTGATTGTTCAAATTATATTTCACAATACTACAAATTATTTTCAAAACTATATCTGAAATATTTTCTTTTTTACGAATAAAGTATTAACATACAAAATGTTGACATTTAAATATTTTGTCTTGCTTTTTTCTTGCTGAAGTAAGTCTCTGTTAGTGGACTTAAACATATATTAAATTCTTACTCTCCTAAAATTTTTCAGAACCATTTCTTCACTTCACAACAACCACATTCAAAATTGATTTCCGAAATATAATTTTTCTAAGCAATTAATTATCTAAATTATGTCATTAAAACTGGTTCACAATGTGCAAGATATTCTTTAAAATTGGCAGAACACATAATTTTGAAGTTATTTTGAACATTTTCAAGGCAAGAAACTTTTTTGTCATATCTTCAGCTAGACTCCCACTCTACGTTTTGCCATTTTTCAAAAGGATATAACTCCATAACTTTCTTTAAAATATAACTAAAATACATTGATAAATCGATATATAATTCCCCACACTTGTTTCCGAGATGAAGCAATTTTTTTTCACTAAATGTGAGGCTGACCATTTCGGAGAGTTCTGGGCTTCAGATCAAGACACAATCAAGAAAGAACACGAACTAATTTTAAATGTATAACCAGTTCTTAAAAATACAACTTTACAAACATTTCACTTTAGCAACGTCTCCGGAAAGCAAAAAGGCGTTGTCTTCAGCTATCCGTAGTTTCTTTATTTCCTCTAGCATTGCTACCTTATGCGTGCGCATCCCAAACTAGTCAGAAAAAGGGGCTGAGCTGTGCTAATTTATGACACATACTGTAGCAGAACTGATACCTAATAGATAATTATAAATGTACGGTAAAATGAAATGAAATAAAATTATAGTATTTAATTAAAACTTGTGGATAAATCCAGTTGTTAAAGGTAGAAAAAATCCTCTAATAAAAAGTGAAGTTAGAATCTATGTTTTGTGAGTCTTTATACCCAAAAATCTATTGATGGCAAAAAGTCTGTCGGTCCGTCAGTCTGTGATAAGCGCTAGCGCCTAAAACGTTCAGCCGATTTTCTCCAAAATTGATATTCCCTGATCGATCTCAATAAACTCAGGACTTCGGAGTTTCAAAATGATATTTTGATTTTTGAGGGTAATCTTCATGAAGCGAGCATTTACTTATTTAAGAGTCGGCTCGAGTTGTCCCATAACGTGCTTCTATGGCGTAGAGGTATAAGAGACGACGAGTTAACTCGGAGGGGGGGACTGAGTTTGGCTCTTGGAGCGGAAACAAAATTTTGCTGGTTGAAAAGATTTTTGCAGTTTATGTAGTTGTATAATATATGAGAGCAGTTACGAATATTGCGAGAAAAGATGTGCTTTGGGAGTACTACTAGTTTTGAATAGTTATTTATGTAACTGGTAGAGTAAGTGAGTCTTTGGCGTACGAATGAAATGCTGACGGACGATGTGACATTAGGAGTCGAGTCAAAGGTTTGTCAACAAATGTCGCAGATTATACCTTCAGAACATATTCTAGAGACCGCTGACCACGAATATCCTGGTTACTATTTCCTATAAAACTATCCCGTGAGACTTAGTGAGCATTTCTATAGATTTGGCCATATATATATATATATATATATATATATATATATATATATATATATATATTCATTTCTCGGTTTATAGATATTGCTATAATTTGCAATATTTAAATTGCTTTTTAAGGTATTGGATTACACAAATAATAGTTTTTAGAATTAATTTTTGCCAATTTTTTAAGTATATTGTGTTTACTGGATGAATAAAACTTCCTGTAATAGAAAACACAATTTTTGGTTCTGCAAGCGTTTTGGGTGACATTTGTTTTCGTGAATATAATTTGCTTTGATCTGAAAAAACAGACGACTCTGTATCCTGCTTATAAACTCTAAGGCGGAATAAAATGATGCAGGATACTTTTGCCAAGAAGATTTTCTGAAAGTCGGGAGACAATTATGAAAGCAAATTTTGCAGAAGGTAGCAATTTTAAATACACAGTTATTTCCCAGCTGAAGGGAAAAAATGTTGCTTAACCGCAAAGGAGACGACGAGGACATACAATGAACAATGCAGACATTCCATTGTCATGACTAACACCTGTAAATTTTAATTAAGTGCATAATTAATAACCTACAAATATTCAACAGGGCACGTGTATGACAATTATTTTTCATTAGATTAAAAGATTAACCCTCGAAATATTCCTTAATCTTTTCATATTATTACGATTCTTAAGATCACTGTCAAGAAGGACACGTACAGACATGTTTGGCTGTACAAATTATATCATAACCTGAACACTGTTAGGAAAGAGAAGACCTGAAAACTGATGAGTCCTGTTTGGACGCCTTTCGTGAGTAGATTATTACAAACTAGATATCAATAGTTGTAGCTCTAAAGCCCTGAATAATTAAGCACACTTAAAATTGGCAGTATATCTTTTCTTAAATAGGCAATATATAACTAACGTACGAAAATTACATTCAACCACTACTTATATATGCTACTTCTAATTTTTTGATTAAAGGCTCAACATGAATCTACTTAAAAGGAAAAAAATGTTAAAAAGCACTTTTTTTAAGATAAAAATGTTGCTACCTACATTTGTTAACTGGATTCATATTGTTAACGGATGGAATAATACAGAGGGCACATTTATTATCTCTTTCCTTGACGCAAAGTAGAGGCCATTCAGGGTAAATCTCTTGGTATATCAATACAGACTTCAGTTTGTAGTCTGAATGTATCCAGGAACGCTTTCAAATTTATTTTTTTCTGGCTTCAATTACCTTCGAAAGGCAATCTTTAATTTTTTTTTCAGGAATAAATGTAACATTCTAGGCGCTACTAAATATGTTCTTTTGATATCCTTAATTGTGTAACCACTTGATTTCGAGTATCTTAAGAGAGAAGACTAACATAAGATATTTGCCAAAATTTACCAAGTCTATTCAAACGGAATGTTTTACTTAAGTTTGTATTTTTTTAAGTGAACTAATACCTTATTAAAGTGAATACACTTTAATTAAAACGTAAATTATACTTATTATTACTTATTAAACTTTACTTTTTAAAGACTTTGTTTTGTTATGAATTTTACTATGGGCCGATTTGTAGGGTTATACACAATTCGTCTTCGTAATAAATTTTGGTATATATGGATCACTTCTCCACTAGTATACTCTTTAATTGTGGCATTTATATTAGGGGCCATTCCTCATAGCGCAATATTTGCATATGCAACTAAATATTTCATAGCTTATAAATTAATCAACATTATCAAATGCTCATTACTTTTCTAATTTTATTAAACAAAACAAAAAACCATTTCGTCAATTATGAAAACCAAAAATGTATTCTTTGAGCCTAAAAATCCGTGCCCTGTATTTCCAGATCCAAGGCCTCAATAAAAAAAACGTTCTGGGAGGGGCTCGTGATTAATAACACGCATGGTTGAAGAATTGCACGTTCTCTGGAGAATATGCCATATTTGATTGCTGAATATAATTTTCTATGTCTAGTGTGATTTTCATCAAACAATAATAGCCGACCATCTAAGGGATATGAAGCGTTCTGATGTACATTATGATACATTTCACGTTCGACAGGGAAATGAAATGTGAAGCCGCGGTTTTAGGAGTAACATGAGGCACAAATCTTAACGTACGAGCGAATTATTACTGCCTTCTGTTACTCATTCTTGAAATCATTTTGAAAAAATAGTGACGTTAGAGCAGCACCAACTTTCTCACATTATTTGTAACTTTTTGAATTTTCGAAAATTCAGGGAGTTCAAGGAAAATGAAACTTGAATATTTTAAAGCGTCCTTTACTCTTTCAGAAGAGAAAAAAATAAAGAAAATATTACAGCTGTTTTTGAGAAAAAAAAATTCTGCAATTCATAAATGCGAAAATTACTCGTATTTTCAAAAACAAATGTGCATTACCATATTTAGTTATGATTATTTAGAATATATTTTATTAACAAAAATATCTCTATCATTAATATTAAACTGTTTGCAATGTTCATTATTTGCAATTTTCGAAAATATAGAAACTTCATCGAAAATGGGACATGTCCTATTCTGATAAGTGTACATTGCTCTACAAGAAAAAAACAAAAAACTAGGAGCTACAACATCACATACTTTCTTGCATTATTTCTATCTGCTCCTCTATATTATATTATTACATAAACATGCAAAAGTGTTTTTAACAGTAAAAATTATTTATTTTCCTCACCGAGAGTGGAACTTATGTTCTCGTAGTTAACCCGCCTTGAGCCTTACCTCTACGCTAATGAAACGCTGTGAATTTCGACCTCGGGCTTGTGATCTTGAAATGTTACTTTTTGCAATTTTCGAAAACACGGAGAGTGCGCCAAAAATGAGATTAGCACCATATTTTTGTACATTAGAGGACTTTGTAACATTAGAGGAGAAAATTTAATGATAAAGTTTGGAGCGGTTCTTGAGAAAATATTTTTTGGAAGTTGCATAAATTTCAGACACTAATCACGCCAAATATACTTGTTTTTTTCTCAAAAATTGTACATGACCTTTTTTAAAGAGCTCATTTTTTACAGACTTCTTTTGTGTAAGGCAAAAAGTGCTATCTACAATTTTGTAGTTTTGAAATGCCAACGTTTTGCAATTTTCAAGCACACCGAGAGATACCTGAAAGTGATTTCGAAATATATTTCGTGCAAGATTTGCACATAGACGTCAAATATCTTATATACAAGTTGTCCCACCATCTATAGACCATCCCATAACTTCTAGACGGTTTAGGATATTAAAATGGAGTTTTCGCTGAACAATGCGGAATCACGAGGCAAGTAGTTTGCCGTCGAGAAATTGGATATAATATTTTTCGTTTGGAGAAATTTAAAAAGCTTTGATTTTGTAATTGAAACTATGTATTTTTCTCACCAGCAATGGCTCCAAAGAACGCTAGAGCATCCAAAGAACGGTATAAAAATCGGTAACGTAAGGAAGATGATAATCATAAATATCATTTTCAAACTTGTCAAGAATCCAACCACCTTCGTTGGTAAATTATATTTTTAATTAAAATGATCACTCCTCCATTTCACAACCATACGACTACTGCTGTTCATAAGTGGAAAAGAAAACCGTACACTTCCGTATTCTGTTGTGGATTTTCAAGTTTGTGGCAGCACGTGGTGCTATGAAGTGCGAAACTCTCCAATCAGTATTACCAGTTGCGACTGCAGATGCGCATTTTGGTAAAGTTTGGTAAATTTACATTGACTGAACTGTCAACAGCGTTCAAAATGTTTACTACGATGCTATTTTTACTACTCTTCTAGTATATGCTTAAATATGAAGTTTATCAACAGTAAATAATAAGAGAAAATGTCTACCTATCTATTATTTAATGAATTAATCAAGATATTACAACGAAAATCGATAAGCATACATTCCCTTCCCATGTTTTAAAACGATGGCTTGTTTCGGCCATAACACACTGAGCTCGATTCTTATAAATTTGAAAATAGCCTTTATTATTATCGTTCTTCTGATACAAGTTTTTTAAACTTTTGTTGTTGTTTTTTTTTATTATCCTTGATTGTAATTTCAGTACAATAAAAGTTAAATTCAGATGAACAAATGGAGAAAAATAACTGGTTTTGATCGTTAATATTGGTGTTTGTTGATATTTTCTTCGTATCAAGACCATGGATTGCTGTAGTTATGCCTCTCTCCATCACGGCCACCCCCCTCAGACTCCTATCTCCACGAAAACAATATCGACTCCAGAAGGCCACCACCCCCCAACGCGGAATGTTGCAAGGGCTACCACAGATAATGTCCGTTAACTTAAAAATCACATGTCAGAAATTCTAATTTTATACTCAAATTACCATCAAAATACTAACATATGATACATCATTTTATTTCTCTTTTCATGATTATCCATTGCTGGTGAGAAAAATATATAGTTCCATTTAGAATATCGAAGATGATTACATTTCTCGAAAACTAAAGATATTATAGATCATTTCTCTAAGGCATGTTACTTGCTCTGTGATTCCGTATTGTTAAGCGATAACTGACTTTCGATATCGCGAACCGTTTAGAAGTTAGGGACAGGCCCAAAGTTGCTGGGGCACCTGCGTGTTTCAATGGAAATGGTTGGAAGTGAAAGTTATGCCTTACCTACTGAATGTAAACCGGTACTACAATGATAAGTGGAAGTGTACCAAGCAATGAATAATACACATCCACAAGCGAAGGTCTACCTTCCTGGTCTTCAACAGTAGATATGTTCAACAATTAATACTGATAGAAAATGTAGGAAATTAAATTATACGCAAGTTCATATTAGCGTAATGTGTTGTTAATAAAACAATTTTATAACCACGTTTTACGACCGACGCCTTTAGTCACTAGTGTTCATCGACGTGCAGGCGCGTGTTGCTTATTGACGGACCCAATTTGCCGCGCTGGCGAGGGGCGTTACGATCCTCGCTTGCGCGACCAGGCAGGGGGCTACGCCTGTCGGTTCTGCTGCTCACACTGTTTTAAAAACCCCATAATATTTACAGAATTTAATTTAAATGGAAAAACACTGCACTCATGGCGCCCTAAAACCCGCGCATTTCATTTCATTTACTACAACAAATATACAATGAGATAATTACTGAACAGCTTTGCCCAAGACACAAAAAACTACTGGTCCACAAGAGTACTTACTTTCTCGCATGCTCCGCTATATTATAGTTCATCATAAACACGAAAAAGTGTTTTCAACCAGCAAAAACTAACCCAGGTCCGTCGAACCCAGGTCCGCCGAGCTAACTCGCCGTCAGTCATGCCACTACACTACAGATGCAATGTGTGGTCGAACTTGGTCGACGCTTAAAAATGTAATTATCTCAAACCTATAAATCCAACACGCAATTTTTGCAACGATCGAAAATACGGAGAGTCCACCGGAAACGGCACTAGCACCGTATGTTTTTCAGTCGCTGTTACTTACGAAAATATAATTTAATGAAAACATTTGTTGCTTTTTTAAATTTATTACTTTAGATATTGCATTCATTTCAAGTACAAATTACGCAAAGTATACTCGTTCTTACAAACATTGTAAAATACATTTTTTACAGAGCTGATTTTTTACGACAGACTTTGCCTTAAGTAAAAATCGCTATGTTCAATTTTGTAGTTTTGAAATGTTAACTTATTGCAAATTTTTGAAAATACGGAGAGTTCGCCGAAAATTAGAGTAGCAGCGTATATTTTACCGTCCCTGGATACATTTCAGGAAAAACTTTAAAGAAAAAAATAGAGCAGCTTTTGAGAAAACAATCTTTTAAATTGCCAATATTTCGCGCAGAATTATACGAAATCGACAATTTCGAAAAATTGAACATGACATTGTATAAACTTCTGTCCTTAAAGAAAGAACAGATCTTTAAACTTTCCTTAACTTTCGTTAAGGAAAAATCTCTTTCTTCAGTATTCTAGTTTTAGAAATACGCCTAATATATCTGGGATTTCACCGAACTTGAGACCTGCACCACCCTCTTAAGCGTCCTTTACGCTATCCGAGGACGACGTTTATGCAAAAAATTTGGAGCAATTTTGAAGATGTTTGAGGCATCATGTTAAGTACCCTCAAAAATCAGAACATCCGTTTGAAACACCCAAAGCCTCGAGTTCGTACAAATCGATTGCGGAATATGGAATTTGGAGAAAATCGGTTGAACGGTTTAGGCGCTAGCGTTGACCATAGACAGTCAGATGGAGAGAGACTGATGTTTGCCGTCGATCGTTTTTACGGTATCAAGAACCCCACAAAACAAGAAATCCATTCATGGCTACACCACGTGTTAGATTTCAATACTTTCTCTTCTTACGACGTAAGTGCAAGAAAGTAAAAAAGTATTTATGGAAGGTGCCCCTTTATCTTCGCCCCTGAGCGTCCCGCGTGAGGCGGGAGCTGGTTGGGACGCTGTGTTGAATTGAATTGAATTGAATTGAATTGAATTGATGTTTTATTTTACGTGGCGGGACTGTCCCGAGACTGTGTTCGCGAGGGGCGCCCAGGCCGCACTAGGCCGCGGTCGCACCCGCGGCAGCGCCGGTCGCCACCGCCGCCGCTGCGACAGGAAGTCCCCAATAACACGCTCATTTTGTTCGGCAACGCTCTGCTAGGCAAAAGTGGCGAGCAAACTTCAACATCTACCGGACAGGCAGCATAACAAGGAAATTTAAAAGGCCCCAGCACAGCTCTAGTGTCCTCTCGATTTGCTTATACAGTACGAGTGTTTAGGTGAACGAAAAGTCATTTACTACACAGGAATATGAAATAATGATTCATTAACCAATATATGGTTCGTGAGTTAACAAATCGGAACGAAAACGAGTAGTAAATCACAAAAATATCTTAGTGCTTGGAGTATCTTGGAGAGGCCGTGACCTGGAGTACAACTCACAAATTCAATTGAATTATATTCAGTGACGAAAGGAAATCCGATGATAAACTATCAGAATATGTAAAAAGAAAATCTGGGAAGGAAATCATTTGCAAAGTTTCTAACACAGGAAATTGGAACATTAGCGAATTAACATTAGCAAATTGGATGAAAGAGATGTAAAATAGTACGCGATGTTATTTTTCATATCCATAAGGCACGACAATCATCCAATCATGTTGATTATACGAAGCAATATCCTTGTTTTTCATTAAATCTTATAATGGTGCACTCAAAATGTAATACTGCAACATAAAATGTATATAATATTATTTGGAATTAATTGTATCCAAGTTCTAGAGTGAATGCATGCATGAAACTATTAATAAATGCTTCACGCACACAATTTCTTAAACAAATTTCCGTTGAGTGTCTCATTCACCACTCCTCAGACTTTGAAATTCACCAGTACGTAGTATAATGCACGAAATTTTAGTTTGCGGAATTAATGAGATTCATCATTCGCATAATATTTCCACGTGTTTTTCCTCGAGTACCTACTACATCTTTCGGTTGTTATTTGACCAATAGTTCAGAGCTTTGTTGCGATTCAAATATGCTAACAAAACTCAGCTAATACCATATGCTAACAAATGCTCAGTGAAGACATGCTATGAGTACACTAAAACAGGAGTGAAACAAAATCGAATGTCTCAAATAAATATTTTTTCTACTCTCTAAAATATGCTCACTTTCATTCTTAATGAACACTGAAATAATTCTCTACTTCTAAAATCCAAACACACAAACACATTCACACGCTCATCCACTGAGATCTGACAGTGTAAAGAAATGAAAGACAAAATATTCAGAATATGCTGTAAAAGGAAAGCCTAATTAGGCCATAGCTTTTATTAACATGAAGCAACATGTTGGTTGCTTTGATACTTCGATAGGTAATAAAAGAAACTGAAGTGATAGAAAGCATAAGTATTATGTGGGATCTTGAAAGGAGAAGACAAGTATTTTACATTTTCACAGTAAGCTCCCAATCTTTGTGCATTGCATCATTACAATAATTCTAGAGCAAATATGTAATTAATTATCATGACTGTTCAGTAAACTCAAAGTTTATTTTAACTGTACCTTATATTACAATATGAACTCGTTTGGAAGTGCTAAATTCGTACCAAGAGATAAAATGGTTCCCCATTCTTTATTCTCTCATCATTTTACTGCTCCTGTGTAGTTAAAAAATGAACGTTTATAACACAATTAGTTTTTGGAATTATTTTTCCTTGCTATTACTTTAATGTTTGGTACATAACTATTCTAAATCTAACATATTTTAAGAGAAGTTTGGTGCGATAGAAAATTAAGATGAACTAGTGACAGTTGCTCCGGTAGCCATAACCACGTGCTTCTAAAGGAACTCCGCTTCAACGACCCACTTTCATATTTTTTTCCGAACGGGACGCAACGATCGGCGGTGGAGCCAAGCAAAACCAGTCCAAAGCAGCAGCGCGGCGCGGATGAGGTGAAGGTGGATCGCCGTCGAAGCGGAGCGTTCGTGGCTTACGGAGCCCCTCCTTCGGGGGCTGCCTCCGGTGAGGGGGCGACGGCGCGGGCGGAGCGCTT
>BOPP01000004.1:3286735-3351053 GCA_017312745.1 Gryllus bimaculatus | reverse complement strand
GACACGGACAGACAGACGGACGGACGGACGGACACGGACGGACGGACACGGACAGACAGACGGACGGACGGACGGACACGGACAGACAGACGGACGGACGGACACGGACAGAGACGGACAGACAGACGGACGGACGGACGGACACGGACAGAGACAGACAGACAGACGAACACGCACGAACCGACGGATACGGAAGTTTTGAAACTACACAGGTTCGGGTGTCAGGAACTCCTCACCTTGTATTTCAGTCACAATTTTGACCAGTTCTGGGAAATGGGAAGGTTCTGAAAGTACATACAAAGCGGCGCAAAAAGGTGCTGCTGAAACATCTGTATTAAGGTTTAAACGAAATCAGTCTCTAGAATATACGTATCATTTTGCACCCAATTTTTCTTCTTCATAGAGTACATAAAATATGTTTCATAGTACTTATTGTACTTTATCCGATACTGTATTAGTTAGAAAACTGTTAACAATTGTCAGTACTGACAGAACTTAATTTGTCCCGAGGATCGCATAGTAGAAATTACTTCTCAGGCGTGTCAAGCTGCGCCCAAACCAGCACTTGCCCGCACGGCAACATCGGTGCTATCAGGGGCACAGGCACTTCCTTGTCTCCCGCCTCCTTTCCCCTCCAAATCCACTAGGTCTGTCAGTACTCTTTCAGTATTGACGACAACATAATGGCAACGATAAGCATTTTCTTCAGGTCACAGACTTGTGGATTTCAACTGTTGAAGCAACACTGTTGAAGCAACACTGTTGAAATTTAAATTTGACTTAACAGCTGCAATTGATCATTGTTGCTGGACTATACATTATTGTAAATGATATTTTAATATTTACTATTGCTGACTTCCGATTAAATGAGGTTTTATAAGCTGTTTAAGAGAAGAAAAATTACATTTTTTTCTGCCAAATCATTTAAAAACGTAGAAAAGAGTGGAGAACAAGGTGATGAGACATAAAAAAAGGGAAAAAAGTGGCAAAACGTAATAATCTCATGAAAAGGGGAGAGAAGATGCAGCAAATTGTGTTCCCTTAACTTCGTTTCATCACCCCAAATACATATGTATGAAAACAGCTATAGTTTTGAAAAGCGCAACTTAAAATCATATCCCTACTAATATCGATTATTCTTTGGCGTTATTAAGATATTCCTATTTATTGAGAATTCTCATTAGTTCCATTTTCCTCAATATTCCGCAACAAGATCTCAGCGGTAACAATATAAAAATCAAATGATGTCAATAATATACTTCAGATTGCCAAAAGGATTATGCGAACATAACCCGCACATAATCCCCAGTAGGAGCGAATAAAATTTACAAACGTATGCACTTAACGTGCTTTTTTATCTCCGGATCGGTATTTTTATGGAAGAAACTTAATTAAGAGTGAATATTTCCAAACAAATTATATAATCCATCCATTTCCACATAAATATCCAACGTAATACTTACTTGCATTATTGGCCTATCGCGCCACGCACCAACTTCTTTGTGGATATTTATCCTTGTCAAATTACTTAGAAAAGTTGGAATGGATGTAAAGAATTCAGAAGACTATACTACAACACGCATTGTAACATGTTTGCAAGACAGAACACTATCAAATGAAGCCTTCAAAATTTCTACGAGAGTACATTCTCTGTACATTGTTTCACGCCAATTACTTTTTCGAGCAGTTATTAGGAAGACACGCCTAGAAACATGATGTTAACCGCTCACAAAGCATTTCAGGCGTGACAGTGAATGGTTTCATGGTATGTGGGTCGACAAGCAACAGATACGGAGGAAATTTCATGATACTCCAGTGAGTTTCTACGGTACAGTACCCTTTCCTTCTCTATGGTCTAAAGCATCTGCGCACAACACGCAGCCTACGGGCCGCATACGGCCCGTGGGTTTCAAATGCAAAATCATATTTAAACAGGCTTCCAAAATTACAGCTGGTAGTTTAACTTTTGCGATTCTTCGGAAAACTCATAAAAACGACTAGACGCTTAGTTGGGAAAGAAATGTTGACTCTATAGTTTGTTTGGTAATGTGTCAATTGAGTTGGGTCCTTTGGCGCCTGGGAGACTGCGATATTTCCTAGATGAAATCTGATTCGGTAATAGTTGAGGCCTGGCCAAATGGCTCGTGATAAAGAAGAATTCTGATGTGATGAACGAACTAAGCAACATTTGCAGTGTTGCAATCGGTTGGTAGTGTTCGAGCCAGAGCTTTTTTGTGTTCCTAAAGGAGTAATCGTAGTGGTTGGACTACGCATCGAGCAGGAAGCAGAGGGTTACTGAGGAGTTGCTCATTTCAGGAGAAATGGACGGAACTTTCATTCTCGCATGAAATAATGTTAAAGTTTTCGTTAATCTACAATTCGTACAAAGACGTTTAAAAAGAGAACACTCAAGATACGAATAATAACATTTATTATACATTTACTTTTTACTTTCTCGCTACGGAGTAGAGAGAAATGTATGTAATTCTGCGAGAAAAAAGGCGAATGTTCGGCACAAAAACTCTTATTACAGGACCCCGCTAGCGAAAAAGTTGATAAATCCAGTCGGTAACTTGAAAGAGCGAGAGCGAGAGAGAGCGAGAGCGAGAAAGAGAGAGCGAGAGAGAGAAAGAGAGAGCGAGAGAGAGAAAGAGAGAGCGAGAGAAAGAGAAATTTTCTAACTCGTGGTGAGGTCAAAATTCATGTTTTATGGTCCTCGATACTGAAAAATCGAATGAAACCGTATGATACCGAAGAATCGGCAAAACTTTTATCTGTCCGTCTGCTCTCTGTCCGTCTGCCTGTTCGTCCGTCAGTGAACAACGCTAGCAGCTAAACCATTCAACCTATTTTCTCCAAAAAATTGATATTCCCATCTCGCTCTGGCTGATGTTGCGGCCCTTTGAATTTGAAACCGATATTTTAATTTTGGGGGGTACTTTACATGAAACCGCTGGAACATGTCTCAAATTTTCAAAAGAACTGCACCGTCTTTTTTGTTTAAATATAGTTGTTAGATAATTGAAAGGGTGTTTAAGAGAATGCTGCAGTTCTCATGTTCGTTGAAAACCCTAATTCTTCGAAAATTGCAAAAGTTCAAACATTTTCGGAGTCTTCCTACAACTAAAATATTAATGAGACATTTTTCCGTTAATGAAATCTGTTGCTTAAAGATAGATTTTTAAATAAGATTATGTACAACTTTTCGAAAATTTTGGTACTTTTCGCGCAATTTTGCGTGGAAACACGGGCAAGAAAGTGGCCACTGTTTCAGCATCACTAGTTGATTCTAGCAACGAAGATCATGTATCGTCCAGCTGGGATCCGCCATTAGATTTTTAAATTTTTTGGGTGGACCGTGAAGAAACTTTGCGCTATTTGAGAAACTAAGCTATTAGACCACAGTCAAATTAAATATTAGCTTCAAAGAATATACTAAAAATGTGCGACAAAGTTAATATTTATTTGTTAGCAGATAATCTATGGTCTGCAATTAGATTCTGGGCAGTGCAACTATTGTCGTTCTCCTTGGGAATCGTTAGGAGGACAGATTCTAACCTAGAGGAGCTGATGATATTAACGAGAAGGCTTTATTTGCTACGTTATTTACTCTATGTATTTAACATCAAAATGAGTTTTTAAAATGTGTGACCAAGTATGGGACGAAATACAATCTGTGCACGGTTTCTTGAGAACAGGGATGTCTAAACTAACATATTCAAAATAATTTTTGTCGCAAACACTCATCAGGAAGGTGTCACAGCGGAGAGACATTCCTGGCGTGCTATACTATCTCGATGTACAATCATCGAAGACGCTTTCGCTTTAGAGTAAGAGTTTCTAATTTTCATTCTTGTGCAATGGTGACAACATATTTTCTATGTTCAGTATTTTTAATGAATGTAGTACACATTATTTTTAATGAATGTAGTAATATGTATGTAGTACACATTTAGAAACATGTTATTCAATATAAATCCTAGACCTGGTGATAAAGTATGATTTGTCAACTGCCCTAAGCAGGATAGCGTTATGTCGTCTTCCTTGGTCTGACATAAGCGTTTGAAAAAGTGACACAGATCGACCATCAGACAATATCTTTTTGTACTGCAGCTGACACCAAACCAGCACAAAAAGCGTATTGAAGAAACTATCTGACATTTTACTTTTATCTTTACTACACATGACATATTCTCATGAAAGTTTACGAGAAGCAATAAATGTTTTGGTAGATGCAGCAGAAATATAATCTACGTGGTAGGGAAATAATTTGAGATTTTGATATTTTTCCTTGCTAACTACACTATGTAAAACATAAGACAGACTCCAGAACATTCAGTAAACGATAACTGTTATAAAAAACTCACTTCTCATATTCGAAGGGAGACCATTCAAAAAATTCAGAAAACAATATCTAAGGTTCAGTGACTTTTCCGCAGGGCATCCTTTTCTACGCATGTTTAAACGAACCAAAAATATAACGAGCTGAAGAATTCTTTTCTGTCAAGGCACAGGGTCTGCTTTTCGGGCGCATCCGTCCTGTCCCCTTTAACACAGCTCGGCTGAGCACGTTAATCCGCAGAACACGGCGCAAGGCCTCTGTTCTCATAACCGAACATGCAATAATGTTTTTGTCCAGTGCTAACGATCCATCACGGCCAGCTATACATACACAAGACATACAGCGCAGAATTATGTTGTGGAGTCATTACAAAAAGCTCATTCCTGCTTGAGATGAATATTGTAGGTGTACATCGAAGGGGCACAAGTTACCATGGGCATACGTAGGTACGAAGCATATATCGTTCCCATATACCAAAACCACGAATGTTTATTTTGTTATTTTTGAGAAAAAGGCAATTGAAACTTTGAAGCTCATGGAAAATAAGGTATTTACAAAATATGTCAATATCTGTGTGTCAATACGCCATATTAGAAGATAGAATAATGTGTATTGCAGAATGTTATATAGGGGAGTGTAATCACATTTAAAATATTTTGAGTTTGTCACATTTGAGGTTTTGGTATGATACAAAATTCAACAGATGCATTTTTACTTTCGCACAAAAATCAAAATTTTGTTTAAACAAAACTTTATTTCATTTCAGAAAACAGTTTAAAGACAATTAACGATTATTACCAACGACATACACGAACACATCACGTATAATACAAAGATTTGGAATTCATATTTTGATGGGGATGTTCACAAATACAACTGAAAAATCATACAAATTCTTCTTCTGAAGTTTCATCATAATCTGGTTCTGGCAAGGCACTACTTGCACATTTGATAATTTCTCTGTAAAACTAGTGATGTTCTCGTGAAATCATTATCTTATCGCACATCATACAAAGACCTTTATATTTTGGTGCAGATACTGAAGATTTTTTTGTACGCCATTGTTAATGCATGTAGATTTGAAGGTCCATCATGCTTTCACCTTACAACTACTTCCTGGAAAGGTTGATTAAAATCAGTTTTATAGAAAAGTGACAAAGTGACTATGACAAGTCTCGTAGTGTAGCCAGTAAATGGAACGCATGGGAATATTTGGAATTACCTTTAAGTGTAATTTGAAATCAAGGAATTCTTCATTCAATATTTCGTTCACAACAAACGGACGAGGGTTATTTCTGCAGGTTCTAGTAATTTGTGACCATCCTCAGGTACATGAACAGGAAAATTCTTGGACATTTTTTCAATCTTTGAATGTATGGAGTGACACTTCTTTCCCGTATAACCAGTTTCAAAGAACTTATGGTCAATAGACTTCAAGTTAGGATGCTTCTGATAAAGTGTCAGGCACATTGATGAAAAAATTCATTCTTCCGCTGATCACATCTATCAGACATCATTCATACTTCTTTAATGTTTCATACTTATAAATACACGAAGCAATCAATTTTTGTTGTGAATTTGTTGCGTCTATATTGACGCAACGCGTCTCTTAGACTATAAAGAAGCTTTGAGCACACTGTGGAGTAGTCATTCGTTAACATTTACTAAGGAGTAATCCTCCGCTGTAACATTATTTTACGTCTAATGTCCTGTCTCGTCGTCGCCAGTTGTCAAGAAGACCACCAGGTACCTCCTACAACGCGCTCCTGAATCACTACCCAGCGGCAAGAATTTGGAAGGAATTAGGATAGGGGTAGGGTTTGAAATAACCCTTGGGATTGAAGAAACCCTTCTGAAGCAACCAAACTCGTTTTGTCGGAACGAATTTCACATGAGTCTGGGAATCGAATCTGTACCGCCTTAGTGAAAGGCGAGCGAAGTCGCTCTGAAAAACGATATGATTAAAATTAAAATCCGTTAGACACATTAGGCCTATAATGCCAGTGAAATACAACTTTCAATTTGTTTTTTAAAATATCAACTAGTACATAAATCAGAAAATTAAGTACAATGTACCTGAATTGTTTGCAGAACAACATATTCTCTTAGCCATGCTAAGAATTCTTCATGATCGTTCACTCATTGCCAACGCGATGAAAATAGCTTCATTCAACAAGATCATACCAAGCGAATGCTAAGAAAGTCACATACTTTGGAAAAAATAATATATTAGCGTGAAAACGTTAAGGGTTAGGTTAAACGTTAAGCGTTAACTCCCAACTGCGAGTAAGAGAATGGTACTCTATTTCGCGAATGATTAAACGGTTGTTTTTTATTTAATTAGACAATAGTTGCAGCTAATTTAAATTGAACGAATGTGGTATACACAATGCATTATATGTTTTTGATGTAGATTCCTGTTTTGAGAAATTCGCGAAAGCGACAGATTCGTGATATTCATTTTGTATACATGTAAAAGACAAGACAACAAATCACGAATGTATTTACACTCCATTCGGCTGACAGCCCGACCGTCACGCACAGACGGCCACAAGCACGGACAGCCACATACAGTCACAGGCCTGGCCTTCGTCATGACATTCAATTGAATACCTCGGTATCTTCATCGACGTACGCTGGTTCGTTAGAGACCTCTAGATTATGCCAGGAAGAAAGTGGCGGTTATAAATGCAGCACTGACTATAATAATGCCGAACACTGGAGGGCATAGTCATAAAAAGAGAAATATATTGGCTTTGATCGTCTCATCTCTTTGCCTCTATGGATTTTCAGTTTGGGACCCTTCGGCAGGTACAAAGAACTTCGAATATGTAATACGAAAATACGTATTTAGGCTATCTGCTGTCTGGGTAGAACATATATTCAGTGTCTCAAGTGAAACAGAATGTGTCATCGCGGGGATGCCCTCTATAGATATATCCTGTGAATGAAAGACGTTATGGCAAAGGCGACAAGGTACATAACTGCTTGGAACTACTAGAAGAATGACCGTAGCGATGAGACACATCCTCCTAGGGAAGGGGGGCGTACCGATTGATTAATTATGTTCAATTGCGGATCAGTCGGAAACTTATGAAGGCAAACTATTATCTCACAGATATTTTAACGTTAATAGATACTTCAGAGTTTACGCCCGTAGGAATCTAACGAAGATGCATTGAAATGCTTAGGATAGACCCGATGTTTTCTGAAAACTGTCGCGTATCGCCTCTAAATCCGTTGAGGACGGTATTTGATTTCCTCAGCTAGAACGGCTGGAATTAAGACCGTTGGAGATAGAAAGGGGGGAAACCTGCGATGCCGCATGTCTCCTACCAAGGTTCTAGAAAAGAGATGTCTAGTGACTGAGTAACTGCGAGCTTATTACTCCTCGTGATGTAACGCTTATACATGGTTTCGTGTGTATGTTGGACGAGACGTAGACGTAGTTTGCTTCAGTGCGTAAAAATCTCACGCACTGGGTAGTACGGAATACTTAGTCTTTTGAAAAATTCCACCTACTCTTGCCAAAAAATGTTAGTCACAGGCAAATATTTACAGTCACGACACAGACACATACAGGCAGTTACAGACACAGTAACCGACAGTCACATATACCAGACAGTCACTGAATCACTGGCATACACAGAGAGAGACACAAATTTTGCCACTGAATCATTTCCGAAACTATTGGGACATTGTGAGTAAGAATTAACACCTAACTTTTCCTCTCACAAATATTTAATCATTGCAATGATATAAGTTCTCAACACCGATGATGTAACAATATCACAAGAAAATGAGCTCTATATAGACTACATAAACGTAGAGAAAATGAGTATAATCTCCGAATATCTAAAAAGTAGATTAAAGTTTTGGTCCATTATGGTAAATACCCTGTCCGATCAAAAATAGAAATTGACGATACAGTGACTGATCAAATTTCTAATTTTAATTATCTTGGTTGTGATATTAGTTATGACTATGATAAAGACATAAAAAATTAATACATTTCAATCAGTGTGTGAAATAATTAACAACACACTCCACAATAAAGGAAAGACACAGAAATGAAATTTTATAAGACAATGGTTGCGTCAATTTTTCTGAATGGAAGCGAATCATGAATAATGAAAAAGAGAGATCAAAGCAAAATTCAAGTAGCATGAGATTTTTCACAGTTGTTTAAAACAAGACCATATAAAAAATGAAGATATTCGAAAATATATCATATATAATATATATATAATATATATATATAATATATATATATAAATATAATATATAATATATAATATATATAATATATATATATATATAATAGTGACGTACCGGGGAAACTACTCTCACGACAAATAAAATGATATAAAGGACGGGTACATTCTCGCGAATGGGCTTTCAGGGCGTTTGACGCTGCATTGGAGAATGATCGAGGAAACTCTTTTCGATGCAATTACAAGTTTAATGATATGAAACACTATATACATAAATTCTACAATACGCAGTGCGCAAGGCCTTTAATAATTCGTGCACGAGTTAACGCTACCTTGAAGCTTCTCGATGTCCACCGGCTGGTGGAGCGAGCGTGGCCGCCGTGCAACGGCAGGCGGCGTGTTCGGCAAAACTTCGGTCCGCCCCGAGTTTTCGGCGGAAACCGATCTCCCTCGCGGTCGACTCCGCGGACCTCCCCAATGCAATGCCAACAAACTCGCGGATCCACCACCTCAGCCCAATGCAAGCAATGTCAACAATACTAACTTGCACACGCGCAATGCTCCCGTCTGGCAGCGCCGATCACAACCTTTTTTTCTCAATCCCACTCGACTAGTTCCCACGGTTACGGCTCGCTGCACCCCTGCATCACACCCGGCGGACATGGAAACGCGTGTCTATCGTCACTCAAAACTCCAATTATTAATGCTTTCACTATCCCGGTCCTGGGCGCACTTCCGTTTCTCCTAATCATCTGATTAATCGATTTTTAGCACCTCTAATCTCCCACTTAATGGCTACAATACAAATTCCACACTGTTGAATATCACTACAAACTGCTTGGGGCAGCACAGCCCGTCCGTGTTGCCTGAGCCTCTCTTGCCGATACTGCCCCAACGATTCACTCGCATCCACGTCTGCCCCGTTTGACCGTTGTGCAGCGCGGCGCGCCGGCCGTTACTACCGCCTGATCATTTAGTGCTTCTTTTAATTAAAAATTAGTAATACAATTATTTATTGTTATTTATGCAGAACGTTCTTCGCTGTTAATATATATACTATATATTTATATATATATATATATATATATAATATATATATATATATGAAAAGATAGAAAATATACATTCGAAGCACTATATTCGAAAAAATGATGAAGAAAGGAATTCCATGACTAGTATAATGCATTATCGAAACGACAGAGAGATTGGCCGAGGACCCAGAAAAAGGCCTTTAAGTGCAAGTGAAAAACGCGAAACAGGCACTAATGCCCTAATCCTTGACAGGAAGATGGATGAAGAAGCGAGCAATGATGTAATATGACAAATTCAATGGTGTTTCTGGCCACCATGCGTCACAGTGCAGTTTCATGTTATATATTGTACCGTCATGGATACTCACAGCTACCAAGATACAGAGCTTTCGTTATAACAATATATTTATTAACAAAGAAAACCAAAACAAATACCTATACTCATTAATTTACTTACACCCTAGCTCTGATAGAGCCTACTGTCCCCTGATCGGGAGCGATCCAAAAACCCGATGAAGATGGTTTTTGATTGTGACATTCGCCACTCCTTTACTTTTGAAGCGCGCACAAAGCCTAGCTTCCGCTGACCGGATTGTCACCTGGGACACAAAGTCCGTTCTGGCGCACCAACGGCTGGTTTTGCCTCGTCGCAGGAGCGATTCTTATCGATATGAGAATCGGCGTGAATCGTGCACTCAACCACTCTGCACCCGGAGCACGCACACAGCATCAGCTCCCCCGTGACCGCCAAGTCACCCAAGGACATAAAAGTCCGCAGGCCTCGTCAACTAATGACTCAGCCTCGCGAAGCCCTGGCGCGCCATATGCACCGTCTTGGCGCCAAGTTTGTGCCACACGCCACGAGGTCTCCCACCGTCTCCAGAACCCACCCATGGCACTCTGTACACTCTGCGTTATAAGCCGAGGCCCACGTGACCTACTACGTCACGCCACCCCCTCGCTTGTTATTGTATACAGTGAAAAGTTTCTATAGGCCGATACTCTCAAAGCTCTGGGTCTCCCGTTTCGGCGTTCTTCCCTTTACGGAAAAAACCCTTCTTCCTGTGCCAAGGCTAAAAAAGAGAGGGTAAGGGAAAAAAGACGAGTGAGAGGGGAAAGAAAGAGAGGGTGAGAGGGGAAAGAAAGAGAGGGTGAGAGGGGAAAGAAAGAGAAGGTGAGAGGGGAAAGAAAGAGAGGGTGAGAGGGGAAAGAAAGAGAGGGTGAGAGAGGAAAGAAAGAGAGGATGAGAGGGAAAGAAAGAGAGGGTGAGAGGGGGAAGAGGGGGTGAGAGGGGGAAGAGAGGGTGAGAGGGGGAAGAGAGCATTATTTCTAACTTTAGCAATTTTCCATAATTTAGAGACTTCACGAAATGACATCTGCGCAATTTTAAGCACCTTTTGCGTGAACAAAAATTTAAATCGTGAAAAAAATATGCGATAATTTTTTTTGAGTCATTTTTGAGAAAATATTTTTAATTGCATTATCTTCAAGCTCAGATTACGGAAAACTCGTTTTATCAAAAAATGTATGAGCTTTTTTAAAAATTAAATTTTTTTAATATTTTATTCAAGACAAAATCTTTAATCTTCAACTTTTGCCATGATAATTTTTGCAATTTTCGGAAATACAGAAATTGCCGAAAATGGGAACAGCACCACTTGCATAGTATTTTTTATACATATAATGAGAAAATAAAAGAATGTTGGAGCCGTTGTTTAAAAATTGATCATATTTCACGCAAAATTAAGTCGTTTTGCCGAAAACCAATTTTTTGGTTTCACAAAACTTGGGTATTTGCCACACAAAGTATTAGTGGAAGTAATTTACTACATACAGGAGCAGGTTTGTCCACTTTTCCGATATCAAGTAGTCACAATATGACTTTTTCCGTGGAAAAATTGCCACTCTACGTTACAAAACACAAATACTATCTCTTTGCTACCCAAGTACAGATGGGACCAATACGTCTTTAGCGTTAATATTTAGTCAGTTCTCGAATGTTAGAGAGACATTTTCTTTCGCTGTAATTTTCGCTGTTCGCTGCTTCTTCGTAGTTTTATTCATCATCCATAGTGTCTTATACCATAGAAGAAAACGTGACCAACATAGAGTTTTATATTGCACACTTAGAAAAGCTCTAGTATGACAGTATCGTTTAGAGACGGGATTGTCCCAAACTCTATTAGAGTGCGGGTGGGAGTCTGGGCTAGAGTTACTGGAAGTGAAAGGTGCAGACCGCAGGAAGAAAAGGACCAACAAAGGCGTTGAAAATCAATAGATGACTGACAACAGGAGACCTGTATGAAAGTTCCTAGGGGTATCCCGGGTAAAAACATGGACACTATCGATGAGAAAAATACATTTCGTCTACCAAAAAGGCACAAATGGGTGAAATTATTCCCGCAAAATAAGGGTGTAAAGTTGTAACTTAACTCTTGCCCACAGAAATAAATTTCGATGAATAGCAATTGCATAATTTATTTTATCAGCGCGCATTAAACATTTTTAAACATTACATTTGCTTTATTTTTTCGTTATAAGTGGTAAACAACTCGAAAATAATGGATTCTAGGCTAAAATGCCTGAAATGAACAAACGAACCAAAACAAAAATCATAAAGATAAAGAACATTCTACTTTGCTTTAAAACAAACTCTACATTACTTCGAAAAGCATGTTTTGCCGGTGTAACTATTCCTGAAGCAATAGTAATTTGCGTGAAGACCGATACAATTTCAGCAAAGTAATGCTCTATCATCACTTAAAAATTAAAATGAAATAAAACATTTGTATCAAAAATTCCAAAGATACTCATTTGAGAATCACTGTCATCCTTTCTAACGAATGTAATCCTCCCAGCCTCGCCGTAACAGTCAATTCCGTCATAATGATTTCTGCTTCTGTCTGTAAACCATAGCAGAAAATGCTGAAATTATTTAAACACGTTCCCTATTATTGTTTAAACCAACTTTCTAAGGTTTTCCCCCTGGACCTAACAATTCAGCCAATGCTCAAATGTAGACACAACGTGTAGCGATTAGTCACTACCTCGACACTTCCCTTCCTTACATTGATTCACTCTTATGTTCGGATATTATATTTATAAAACGGCGGGACGCCCGCGTCACAAAATAAAATAGTTAAAATAAACGTCGGATAGATTAGAATGTACTCGGCTTCTGATGGCAGGTTTTTCCCCCTTCAGGGGTTTTTTCCTGAGCCGTACCTTGTGGTCTCTTTTCCGCGGCTCTGATGCGATGGAGAGACCATTTGGGGTGAATACCAGAATTCGAAAGATTAGAACGCGAAAGGGTGTAGCTATTGTAATGGCTTAAAGGCCTTCGGCCTAGCCACATAGGATCAAGTAATCTAATTCGTTTGTAATAATTACCTATTAAATAAAATAAAAATATTTATAAAAGCTTCCACTGCATTAAAAAGCAACAGTTGTTCGAAAACTGATTTTAGTGACGCCACAAAAGGCGTATCACCATCACTGCCGCTTTCCAGGATACATTTACTACAGTATCGGGACCAATGAACATATCAGTGGGCGTGCCTGGAAACATCAATCAATAAATCATCCGGAACAGGACCCTACACTTCGGCTCAGACCGCACGCGGTTTTACCTTCCCACTCTTTTTCCTCCCTATTCGTCCCCTTTTTGGACGGGGCACCGTGGGTACATTCCGTACCTTCCACCTTATAGTCGGCACGCGCCCGGTAGGGAAGAGTCCTCGACCCGTTACGGATTGAATAAGATTGATTGTTAATACTTCCACATTCATCATTTTCCTAGAAATCTATTTACACGCTATCCTTCGATACTTTCCCATTTCCCTGGTCGTTGATTTTTGATCGTTCAACAGATATTATCTAATATCATTAGCTCTTGATATCATAATGGTAGGCAGTTCTGACATGATCAGAATGTAAAAATTCGGCATGTAGTAATGTCATTACATATTTCTAATCTGGCAGAGCAAGATATATTTTAAAAGATATTTTAGCACATTTTTATTTAACCAACTCTAAAATTCGTAATTAAAAAACTGTAATCTCTAAAACAGCACTGGTTTCTGTCACATGTATCAACAACCAATATGTCTGTCACATGTATCCAATAAGGTGGAAAATTTTGAAAGTGAAAACTCCAATAACTTTCTATTAAATTTAATTTACAATGATAAAATAAATGATACTTCTTTCCGTAAAACGTATGGCGATTGTAAGAAGTTTATTAAAAATATCATCTGAATATGAGAGGCAAGCCATATTCCGATGAAGGATACAAACAAGAGTGGAGAGGAGTAAAATATTATTGTGTACGAAAAAATGTTCTCCTAATACTTTCATCGTAGAAAACAAAACATTAAAAAATGCTCGTTATTTTTTCTGTATTTTTAATGAAAAGTAATGCTTTAGAGATGTAATTCGACACAGCCATCTTATTTACATTACAAGTCATGCTTCAATCAAAAACACTTCTAAATTAGAAAAGTATGAATTAAAGGAGACAGAAATAAGATTCTTGCATTTTGAGAGAAATACATGTCACGGATCAACTTCGCTGATGATTAGTAAGGGCACTGATAAGGAAGGGAGCATCAAAGAAGTTCATTTGTTTACTGTACAAAAAACTATTTGAAAATCATTCAAGAAATTTAATTTCTGTGCTTCTCATGCCCCAGCTGATGTATTCCATTCACTACAATGTAAATAGTATGTGGATTTTGTGCAATTTTCTCTGAAAGATGCACATTAAAAATTGAATTCAATAATAAAAAAAGGCATCATTAATACATTCCCTTATTTATTTATAAAAATGTCAAATGATTGTTAGATAAATCATTTGATAGAATTGGGGATTATTATGTGATATATTCTGTTTAAATATTCAATAGAAGCGATATATTTAGAATTCTAGCTCGCAAAAGAACCAATTCCTTCCGCACGAATTTGAGCCGCCATTTTGTGAACGTATTTCCTGAAGATGACAGGTCTTCCAGAGTAAGAGTCTGCCGTCTTTAACAGTTCTATTTATAAAATGGCTATTCAACTGTCACTTTCACGTTTCCATTGTATACGTTTTTTTTTTTTTTTTTTTTTGCAAAATTCATTGCAATTTTATGACTGTGCTGCTTCAAATGTAAAATTTGTTCAATTATCATTATATACAATGAAATGTCACTCTCTGTATACATAGATGTAGCTGTTCATCGATCAACAAATATTATATATTAAATATTACTATAATTATACAAATTGTATCATTGCAGAGTTTTACTTGAACACAAAATTAATATCTGAAATTTCCCCACTATATTTGTCACTGTGAAAAAATTATAGTTAAACTTAAATACATACATCGTATACTTTTCTGGTTGCAGCATTGTTCGCTATACCGAAGGGTAGAAAATGAAAAGTCTTTAAAAAGAAATATTTTGAAGTATCAAATTTCAGTTGAAAATCCCAAGTGCCAAGCAATATGAAAATTTCATTTCTGCAAATGAGGCTTTAATGATAACTTTAAACATGTCTAAGTTAAATATTGCGGCGTGTGTAATGTGTAACATTACGCACTCAAAGTGTTAACGACAAAATTTCAATACCTGAGATACCAGAAAAATGTATTTTTTTATTACTACACACTAGGACATAATATTGCAAACTAGAGTCTCGTTCAAATGCGGGTCAATATGTTGTCACTTCACGGAAAGTTTTGATGAGTCAGGGTTTCCATTATTACGATCGAATATTTATTTATTGAACAGACTTAGAATGTATGAAATGTATTTTCCCTGTACCCAACCGCAAACCGTTTTTAAACAAAAAAAATACATTCAAGATTAAGTAAATGAATCATATCCGAAACAAGACATAATAAAAAAAACTTAAATGAGTAGTGTTTGCATTTAAGACGATTCTTCGACAGTCTAATTTTACACAAAAAATTGTCATTGTTGAGCATATTCGCATAATGCATGTAAATGTGAAATATTTAACATATTGCCGTTCATAAATTTGAGACATGTTCTTACCTCAATTATCGAACTGAAGTGAATGCGAAGTCTTCGCCTGAGTTGACACCTGTACGAGCGAACTCTTTCACACACCAATAAGAATAGTGTAAACACAAAATAGAATGTAGTGGAATTTTCTCGAAGATCGATCTTCTATTCAATATCAACTTTAGAACAAAAATCTCACATCATCAAGACCACATCAAATTTCACTCGGGACGCGACCGAGCGAAGTGCGAAACAAAACTCAGTTAACACAGCAAAGCACACGATAATGAACTTTCAAAAGCGGCAAGAGCAGCCAGGTTGAAGAAAAAGTCTCAGTGAACTACGTTTACTGAAAATAATTATTACACACCTGTAGAATCCATGGGATTGCAGCACTATCGTTGATTTGTGAATATGCTGTAGTGCTATATTCCATAGAAGAACTTTGAAGATTTATTGTTTAAACATCAGTCCATAGCATTTATCTGATGTATTTTTAGCAAAGAGCAACAAATTTGCACTATTCTTCTACTTCACGGAAGAAGGGAGGTTCTTCTTCCACCGAAATTCGATTATGGCACGTTCACCAAACACGTGGGACACTCACACACTCGCATGAACACACACGCACACGCACAAGTCCACGCGCACAGCCCGTCCGCTCAATAGATACCGGCAAGCAGGGCCGCTCCCTTCGCGCGGGCGAAGGACTGACAGAGTGCGCGTCTGCGCGAGCATTGTTCCGAGTCGACTGGGCGTCTCGCGTCGTCGCCGGCCGATAGCCGACGGTGCACGAAGAGCGCCGAAGAGACTCGAAGGCTGTCCTGGCCCCGCGTCAGTGACCGCCCGCTTCCCGGGTGCTCTCGAGTGGGAAAGAGAGCGGACAATTGCTCATGACGCACCGAGAGTTTGCGATGCCGGGAAGTGGGGAAAATGTTTCAGTTCCTTGCTTTCGTCCATGAGAGACAGGCAGATCTCAAATCTCGCAGCGCGCTGGAGCACGGCAGAGAACAACGTTCGCCTAGGTGATCGCCTAAGTTTGCTTAGGCCCCACAAACGAGTTTTCTTTGAAAGTTTCACAGTAATTAATTGCATCCAGGTCACATGGCAAACACTAACTACTAAACAATCAAAAATATGTAATCAGAAAATCTTCATGCTAAATGTTAAATTAACTATGTCATAATATAAGGTTCTGAAAGGTTGGTCGTAATTAATTGTATGTTTACATCCTTTAGCCTAGATGTATCGCTAACTTCAATTTCAACATTTATCAGTAAATTAGAATGGTTTCTGAGGTAATTAATAGCAAATTTCAGGAGTGATTTTGTGATATATCAAAACTTTCTTATGTCATTTTACTGAGAAATGCTTCGTTTCAGAGCAATAGAGTGATGCCGTCTGTTGTTCCATAATGACCTAAATATTTTCCTAAGGATAAATAGAATTGGTACGCATATTTTCTCATATGATCGAAAAGAAAATCTACTTTTTTCGGATCCAAGCAATGAAAAGCTCATATTTAGGAACTGGTGAAATTAGGAAGAGAATAACAACAACCGTGTATTGAACTGGAACCCCACAAACTTTTCTCAATGATACCTGAGAACGAAGTTCATAAACTGCAACGCGTGTTTCCGGTTACGCGAATAATCACCCGAGTTTGTCACTTGTGCATTGGATCTCGAAAAAGGTTTCATTATTTTTTTTTCAAATGAATGACACAGGCTGCGACGGATTTTGAAACTTACACAGTTTTCTAGCATCTGTACTTCTGAGCTCAAAACTGTAAATTTAATTGTTTTTGGTATTACTAAAAGGGACAAGTTTCTTTACCCTGAAATGACTCCTGCTCCAGTCCGTTATTTTCGTAAGGTTGAGATTAGTTTAATCACTCCCTCTTATTGTATTTCAAATTTAAAAAAATTACGTAACACATTTTCAGCGTCCAGATTTTACGCCCAAATGCTTTATCACTCCGTAATCTACCCAGGCGTCTTATTTTCCAAACTAGTTCTTGAACCTGCGATTCCTTAACGGTTAAATTTCTACAAGCGTTGCATCGATTACTGCAATTATTAAGGCGATCTGAAACGATCAAGTGAGTCGATCGCGTGTGGGAATCGCGAATTCGAAGAACAGTTACCGGAAATTTCCTTGGAAATGTTGAACATCGAGTTAGTGACGCCCGTCGGAGTCGAGTTCGTAGGTTGACTGCTCCTATCGGTAATTTTAGTGGCTTCCTTGATCTCTTTAGGCGAATGCCAGAGCAGCACCCAATACATATTGGCCGCGGCCGGCTCGAAACAGTTTCTTCATATTCCCTTCCTTTCCCATTCACAACAATCAATCCGGTCTAAGAAGCCATCAGCGAGTCGTACCCACCCCTATCCATCAAGGAAACGACAGTGGGAAAAAGGTCAATTTCCGAAGTGAATAGAATAACATGGAATGAATAGTTAACATCTTCGCTCTGCAGCTTCAATTAGAATATTTTCAACTAGAATTCATAATAGTTTCCATTCATTATAGAGTTTTGTCATTCCTGCACTTCTACCAGGAGGTGAAAATACTATCGATTAGCCAGAGTTTGAAAGCATCTGAATCAATTGTTTTTGTATCTTTTCATTCAAGGGATAATGACCCTATCTTTCCTCCTCTACTCAATCTGTTCCGTACAGCAACATTGCGTCTATACAATACAGAAGCAGAATCTATTCGTTTTCGACGATGGCATTCATTGTCAGTGTAGGACAGCATTCAACAACATTTTGTTCTCATATGAATTAATCCTGGAAACGAACACACCATTATCGAGCTAGACGAGCCGAACTGGATGGCCAAGGTAGCTAGAGCATGTGCAGAGGAATGGTCGCGGGTTCCAGTCTTGCCGTGGGCAGTCAGTAGCGTAACGTTCGGCCCACAAGGCCCGCAATGCCAGCGGGCCCTGGTGCAAGGAGGCCTATTTTTATTATTTAAGGAACTTAAATAATACTAAAATTGGTATTATTAACTACTTATCTTTGCTGTACACGTTTTTAAAGGGGGCAGGATAAAAGTTTTGCGGGCGGACCCGCACTCGTTTTTGTGCGCTACTGGGCAAGGTTCTTCCTTATCTTTTACGCATGTGCGTTGTCGCGGAAGGTTTTGTGAGTCTGCTGACCACACACCGAAGAGGCCGCAAGTGTGTCAGTGTCTAATGTAAAGGTTAATGTGTTCATATGTGAGATAGTGGGTACACGGCGCGGATAGTCCAAATCGGCATTCCCTAAAACTATTTTTTTTAAATCACTGTTCACAATCGCTGATCACAAAACCTTAGATTGCTCACTCCTTTGAATGTGGATAATAAGCATTGACTAATGTATAAAATGCAACTTTTTTTAGATATATCAATTCAGTGAAATCTCAAATGGAACGTCCATATAAGTAGGTTGAACAATATATTGAATTTTATTAAGCTACTCATTAAGACTTTTATCTATCCCAGTGAGGTACACACGAGAAATTTACGATATACGGAAGAAATTTTGTAAGACACATTATGACAACCCCATTAACACTGATCCTGTTCACTAATATGACTCCTATCCTCAAATAGCTGGCTAACAATGCCATGGCATCTGCCTAGCCGTAATTCTAACTTGTGACCCAAAGAGTATCGTACATAAAAGCGAGTCAATTTAGACAACGGTCCAAATTCGGCGAGTTATTTAATTATCAAAAAACAAGTTAAAATCTGTGTGAAGTACTATGGGAGAAGTAAAATCAGTACACATTTTCTTGAGTTCTGGTATTTCCCTCCTAACTCGTACACTATATTTAGTTAAATATAATATATTAAAAAAGAATGTTTGTTTGTTGGTTGGTTGGTTGGTTGGTTGGTTGGTTGGTTGGTTGGTTGGTTTGTACTTAATGCGCTGCTGTGCTGTTTATTCGATAAAACTTTGTCAACTTATTGCTTGCACTTGTGGGAAGAATACAGGCATTTTACGATGGGAATGTGCATATGTCTGCACACGTAGACGATGCGCGCGTTGATGATTTTATGTTGAGCCAAGCGCCCCTGTTCAGGCTCTCAACGCAACGGCGCTCCACGTAACCCGCAACACCTTGCAGTGTTAAGAGTGTCTGTCATTGCCATTGTGCAATAAAGCCCGGGAGCTACAAGTACTGAGGGAGACAGAGGAAGACAGATGCAGAGAGAGAAACAAACAGGAAGACACAGAAAGATAGAGACAGACGGAGAGAGGAAGGGAAAGAGAGACGGGCAGTCATGGAGAGACGCAGACAGAGAGGGCCAGGAACAGTGAGAGAGACGGAGAGAGAAAGGGAGAGGGAAGGAGAAAGAGAGAGATGGAAGGCGGGTCACGTCTGCCGGGTGCCGCTAGTTACAAATACGAGTAGCAAAGATAATTTTGGAAAGAATTGGTAAGAAAATATTTGGATGAAATAAAAACATTTTCAAAGGCAACTCAGCCACAAATTTTGGCTAGTATACTTTATCGTGCCCTGCGAGAAGCAATAGACTTACTGCCACGACGACATGGGGAATGGTTATTTGAATACCCATATTCCCCATTGAGCTGAAGACAACGTGCATAGATAAGTGATGCCAATTCTATTTTGAGGATGATATTAGTGCCTCCTTCCATTCCATTTTTAGGATTTATATTATCAGTCACCACATTTAATAATTTAATAGTCCATCTATTGAACATATCTATCTGCTTTCGAAAATATTTTTATTTCTCTGAATATACTTAAGTCAAGATATTTTAGTCTGGTCATACCAGATAATATCTGCTACTTTTTGCGTTGTACACTGAGTATTTGTTGTTTTGTGTATAATGCTCTACTGGTAGCACGTTCACATTGATAGCATGCTCTCATATGTGTGAGACCCGGCACTAGTTGCAGTGAATTTAATGGTAAAAGGAACATCTTCTCAGCAATTAATAAAGATACTGAGTTTATAATAAGAATGAAATTCGATTACAAAAGTTTTCTGGGAGATGAGATCTGATATTCTAAGAACATACCACGCAGTACAAATATTCGTCGCAAAACGTATCAGGATTATGCACCATTTAATGCATGATTAACTTTCCTATTTCTTATTAATTACATATTTTTTCTTCCGCATCAGTTCCATGGGAGCCATTTTTCACAATTCTCTTGTCCTGTCCATACGCGTCTCTGAACCGATTCAACCTGTTGCATCGGCGACAGTTCTACAAGTTTTTCATTTAATGAGCACGTACGCGATGAGCAATTACTTGTTATTGTTTTAGTCAAATCACCGACTTTGACGTCTCAGTGGAAAACCCGCTTCTTCTGTAGAATCGTATTGATCGAGAGGTCCTCGTGTTGAGTCCCTAACGTCTCCGAATTTTATCTATAGCTATATAGATAGGTTAAATTCGTCACTATCTGGAGGAGAATTCTAGTGCTGCTATGATCTATAGCCAGCTTCTCTGATCGGCAGTTCTGGTGGATACTCCTTTAATACTAGGCGAATAGTAGAGCGGAACGGTATGCAGACAGGAAGTTTTACTGACGCAATTTAAATATATTTTGAAATGTTTAACGATTTTGCGGTATTTGCCACCGGCAACGACGACTTCAGAACAGTGTCCATCGGCGTCCACAAGAGGTTCTCTGCTCGTATTTGGAATACTTTCTGAACATGTGTAAAATGAAAATAGTAGGAATGAATGTTAAGGAATATTTGAATCAGTATTGAAAAACAATCTGCCAATGTTCACTGATTGAGGACCCTAAAAAAAGAAAAAAAACGAAACTATGTTATATTGTCTGGATCATGACGAACGTGTCATGGTTGATGAAGAGGTAGTTACCATAATAGCTGAATTGAAAACTGTAAATAATGACAAGTATTTTAATATACAAGCAAAACAGCATAAACATCAATATTTAGCTCGCCATTGGCTTGGATAATGAATTTAAATGTAATGGCCAACCGAATATAATATTATATAAACCCATTTCATAACAATGAAACTGATAAAATTATGGTACATTATATTTAATATGTCCAGGTTTGCTATTTTAAAATGATAAGTTATTAACAAATATATTTAATACATCTTTTTTGTATGAAATCTATTTCAAGTTTCATTATTTTTGCAATAAATTCAGAATGCTGAATGGCGCCCCTCTCTATTGGCAGTAGTGAATATAACACCTTCCAATGCCTTTCATACTCTTGACATGTCATTTTGTGTACTTGGAAATGGGAACAGTCCTAGAATCAAATAACGTGTGCCTACAGGTTAGTGCCTCCTTGTGAACTCCAGGTTGGTGAATACTAATACCAACAATAATGAATGTGGATCGGAAGAATCCTAAAAATTGATGTTTTATCAATGCAAGTCGAGAGTAAAGAAGGATCAGTGTTTTGGAGAAAGTTTCCGTGAGAAAAGAAGTCATGCAAGTAAAGTGACCGACTCCACGACAGTAAATATTTACACACGAAAAGAAAAAAAAATATTTTCAAACTTGACGAACTTTAAAACTTTTCAATCCGATTTTTCAATTAAAAATTAAAAAACACATTAAACGTCGTAGTTGTTTACGACGTAAGTGTCGTAAGGCATCTTATTAAAATAGAAAATTGGACAACCAATTAAGTACTACAAGAAGATTAACAAGAATATAGTACGTTTTATCCACATTTAAAAAATTATAATGTACAATAACTTTTGTTTACATTAGACTTACTGCTGCAAAATGTGTCAGAATAAGTAGATAGTAGTTAATAGAAGTCCATGAATTAATTATTGGAACACGCATGGTCTTATAATATTCAGTATGAAAACGATAACAGTTAATAACGGTCCATGGGTTATTAGATTACTTGTGTAACAATTATTACAAAACAAGTCACTTGCGCAAAGTGCAGCTTTAAGTAACCAAGGAGGATAAACTTCTATATATTAATATTGTAATTTTAGATATTAATATTAGAGCATTCTAATATTTTAATTCTCGTTGAATGGAAATTATAGGGTTGATTGCAATAATAATCGAATCTGTTGAACTTTTTGAAATATACAAAAATTCTTTAGATAACATACCTAATATATAAAGAACGCACGTGATTAACAATCATCGCGGATCTTCATCCAGAATGAAAAAGTGAAATTTGAAATATATGTCCGTATTACGATGTTTCAAAGGATGTTTCAAAATTCTACCTCTGAAGTTTTTTTTTCGGGGGGGGGGGTTAATAGGGTTGTTTGCAAACCGCAGTGCAATATAGTATGACAGACTGCGGCGCAGTGGTAGGCGTAGTCGCGGAGACGGACAGGGAGAAGTGGTGACGGAGAGCGAGGGCCGCACGAGAAGAATGGGCGTGGCGAAGCAGAAATTACGGAACGAGCTGGGGTGGAGTATTGCGGAGCGAGGTAGAACAAGACGGGGAAGAGCGGAGGCGGGCATAACGGCGGGGCGGAGATGGGTGGGGCAGGGTTGGGGCACGCAGGGCGGGTAAGTGCGGAACAGAGCACCGCGCGGAGCTGCATGGCGAGGCGCGGATAGCCGATGCGGGTGGCGCGGGGCGGGGCAGGTTGGGCGAGGAGGAGCAGGATGAGTGAGGTGTGTTGGGGTGAGTTGGGGTGGAGTGGAGAGGTGAAGTTGGTGGATTGGGCGGGGAGAGGTGAGGTGGAGCGACTTAGGGTGGTGAGGAACCACGGAGGTAGCATCTCGGTTCTTCTGTAGACTCTAATTTACCTTGAAAATTCGATGGATGAGGGTCAATACTAGCACCACCCGCCCACTTTGCTGGGCGGAGCTCACACATCTAGGACGAGTTAATAGACAAACATTGTTACCTGCATTTCACAAAATCAAAATTAAAGTGGACTGGCGCCATACAATTGCTAGACAATCGATAATAACTTAACCTGGGACATAGCCTACATAGGGCTCGATACCATTAAAATCAGTTTAACAGTCTGCACACATTTGGCCGTCACATGTCTTTACTTTCATTTTTATTTTCCTCCCTTAGTACTTTTTCGTAGTGGAGTGAAAATATTGTAAATCTGAGGCGGAAATCGGCAATTTTTCGATAGAAAACCCCGTTCTGTCGGGTCCCGGTAACGAAAAAATTGATGAATCTTGTTGGGAACGAAAAGATGAATGTGCTTTAACACGTTGCGTAGTAAAAATCCACATTTTGTGCGTTCTTGATACTGAAAAATTGATTGACAACAAAACGTCAATCTTCCAATACTGCAGTTCTAGGAAGTCACCGAATAAATTTTGAACGTTTGCAATTTTCGTAAATTCCGAGGTTTTAACGGAAATAATATCTCTGTCAGCTTTTAACGAGTACTTTTGTTATACAAAATTTAATAAAAATTTTGGAGCGATTTTTGAGAAAATTTTGAAAATGAGGCTTCATGAACAGTACTATTAGAATGCCGGCATGAGTGGTAGTGTAGTGTATGTGTAAGTAAGGGGTGAGGAAAGAACAAGGAAGAGGTAGGATAGATCGCGAGCCGTCCGAGGCTCCGGCATTCGCGAGGTAAAAATGTCGAAAATTCTGCCACCATCGGGACTCAAACTCTAGGACCGCCTGGTCAGAGGCACTGCAGTGACTTCCATTGATGCTCTGGGCTACCTAATTGGGCCATTATGTAGTGAAGATATTATAACAACCCGATAGGAGAATATAATGTGATATCTAATGTATAAAAATCAATGTTTGCTTGCTTGCTTGCTTGCTTGCTTGCTTGCTTGCTTGCTTGCTTGCTTGCTTGCTTGCTTGCTTGTTTGTTTGTGTGTGTGTTTGTATTTAATGCGCTGGTGTACCGTTCGTCCATTTGCGATAAAACTTTGTCAACGCATAGCTTGCACTTGTGCAAAAATATAGGCATATTGCAATAGGAATGTGCATATGGCTGTTGCATATAGACGCATGTTGATAATGATATTATACGGTTATGGTTTCTTAAGGACCCCTGAACAGAAGCTCTACGCAACCTGCCGCACCCTGAAGTATTAAGTGCATCTTCGGTGCATGTTCTGCCCCTGCGAAATTTCGTCCGGAATTATTACTTGTACTTAATCTCGGAAAGTAAATCAAATTTCTCCAAGACAATGTCACAGTGAAAGCATGCCAAAAGTTGATGGAGAACGTTTAATACTAGGACACTTGACAATCATATTCGCGAGAGTCTTATCTATTACAATTTTTGCAGAACGTAGCGTTAAACGTAATTAACAATCTTGTGAGCAGTAGTGTGTGAAGTATAATACATTGCATTAGCGAACCATTGCTCGGTCAACTAGCAATGACTAAATAGGGAGATAATTTGTAAATTTTCTGTTACTACATATTTTAGGGTGCGGTCAGAGAGGAGAGTTCGTTTGGCGTCCGATTACGCCAAACGTTTCTTCGCCCGAACACGAATCCGCTCAGAACACATCCTTTGCTTTCTCATATACTATTTCTTGTATAAATAAAGTAACGTAATGTAAAAATCAGTCTCACCTACAATTTTTGTAGTACAGAGAAAGATATGAAATTCTCTAGCAAATGTGCCAATTTTTCGAAAGAAAAACACGTCGAGGACCTCTGATGCCGATGAAGTGGTTTTACCATGCTCCTATAAGTATTTCACTGCCTCGATTAAGAAGTGTAGTCGACAAACATGTTTCATTGGTCTTTGTGATGAAAAATGTTTTTTTTTATCAAACTGTAGGTTCGTCTGCGTTTGCAAATAATTCTAGCTCGTAAACTGTTTACAAAAGTTTCACCAATATTGAAATTCCCTCATCTATCTGGGAGATGTCTCACTCCATCGAAATTGAAACGGATCTTTTAATTTTTGAGGTTACTTTACATGACGCCCTCATAACATCTTCAATAGATTCACTTTTTCCTTTAATTTTTTTCTTGAATACAACATACGCTCATAAAATTGTGAAAATTTGATTTTCACTACGTCTAAATTTTGAAAACTTACAAGAGTTAAAAAATTGCGACACCCTCCCACAATTACATTATTAAACATTGAGATGTTATTTTTATTTTGCAAAATTATAGCTTAAATTACATATTTTTTAACAATATGAGTGGTGCCTGCATAAGCATAAGTGAAACCAAATTTTATGTAATTCAAAAATATTTTCAGCAATATTTTCTGAAAAGTGCTCCAATTTCTTTAAAAGTTTTTTCTAGAGTATAGCAAATGGATTATACTGGTTCAAATTTCCATAAAACTTTTGGAACTTCAAAAATTGCAAATGTTAAAATTTAGGAGCGAGGAATTTCTTTCTCAATGCAATATATTTTCAATATTACATTTGTAAATTATTTAATGTATACTTCTACGAAATATTAGTAATTTTAGCTATTTTCAGTAAATTTTCTATAGTAGCTGAACCAACTAAAAATATAAATACATTCCAAATACTACCCAGGTGTCGACATAGCTCGTTTGGTAAATAGCTGGCATGAAGAGTTGGAGGTTTCGGGTTCAAACTTTCGCAGCAAAATAGGGTCTTGAAAATTTTTATAAGTATAGGGTACAAAAATTTAATGGCAGAATAGCTATTTTCTTTACGATTATTTATTTTTCAAACATTAAAGAACGTTTTTAATATTTTCGGGATTGTTTTGTTACGTTTTTCAAGACAAAGACGTAGTGTTAGTAGAATGCATCTTACAATATTAAAATACATAATAGTTACAATTAATAGGCAAAAGTATACGCAATTGTAACAAAATAAATGTGTGTGATTGGCCAGATAATATAGAGGCCCCTATCAAGAGATAGGGGAACTAAGAGAGATGGCTCAGAGCATCAATTGATGTCACTCTCTCCCTAACAAACGGGCCACGGACCGCGCGCGATCTTTCCCACCTCTTCCTTGTCCTTACACATACTTACACTAACATGCACATACTCTTATGTCAGGAAACCGGTCAGGAGCTTAGAGCTTGTCCCGGCTGGGGCAGTACCCCGCTGGTAGGAGGTACCTGGTTGGGGAAAACTCCGCTAGTCGAGGTCGGCGCCGGATCTTGCCATCCGGCAGACGAAGACCACCGCCATCTCCCGAGCAAAAACATCACTATACTTACGGGCCTAATGAGCCTAGAAATTGACGCGCCAGTAATCACTGACAATAAATCAATCAAACAATCTTAACCGGAGCTTCAGTAGCCAAAATATTTAAGACTCAATGAGCAATGCAATAAATAAGTGAAAAAAATGATCATATTATAAACTCAACTACTACTTCTTACTTAAAATATCCCAACTGAGGTTAAAAGGCATAATCTGATGCAGGAGATATCATGTAAACCGCGCATGACACAGAGAATATCGCTGCAACCCCATAAGACGACGTACATCTTTCCTTTAAGCTCCTTGATGACCATGTGATACAGCTCACTATTAGAAGGCAAAGTATACAGATTATTTTGTCGATATTTGACAAAGTTGATTTATTGTTTTATGCTCCACTATAAGAACATACTTATTTTTTTTCGATGACGTCCCACACATCAGGTCCAGGTGGAAATGCGAAAGTCAGTTTAGGTAATTTTGTGTATACCAAACAAATCTTAATAATTTAAAAACTATCACGCATATTCAAACAAACAAACGTGGTGTATGGGTACAAAGATTTAAAAATTCTGCTCAACATTGATCTTACGAACGTAACGTCACACGCCGCTACAACAATGCCAGCATTTTGTTATGGAATGTTTACGGTATGTGACAGAATCAGGAACGACGATATAAGAAATAAAATGGATGTCAAGAAATCTATCCTTGACGAAATAGAGAAAAAACAAATCGTCTGGTACGGTCATGTTATACGAATGACAGACGAAAGATGGCCAAAACGAGTCCTGAAATGAGTGCCGACAGAAAGACAGAAGAGAGGAAGACCCAGACTTGCATGGCACCAGGGACTGCAAGAGGCTATGACGGCAAGAGAAATGCCAGATGATCTATGGTCCAATAGAGAGGCATGGAGACTGAGAGCGGAGAAACGGCGACAGCTGTAGAGCAACTCCGTACTATATATATGTTTACGGTTCGCGGGGCGGAAAAATTAGTATAGCTCGAAAGCGCAAGACAGAGCTTTTTCTTGTTTGTTTGATTGATTAGTGATTCCGGGCTCGTCAACGACAAAGGTCATTAGTACCATAAGAATAGTTCATATCCACCCCACTAGATTGCGAGAACCGGCCCCGACCGACGCCGGCTTGCGGGGATTTTCTCCAACTAGCGCGGCACCGCCCTAGCCGGGACAAGCTCTAAGTTCCTGTATGGTCTCCCAATAACTGGGGTGGTTGCGCTAATGGGAAAATATTAGCGAACTACAACACTATTGGGAAAATATTAGCTCAAATACTAAATCACAATACTCTCAAATTAATTTCACTTCCAGGCCTCACATTTTACCCACATGATCGCATGAGAAATCCGGATGTTCTCGATATCGGAATTACCAATACTAAAATTAAACTACACACCATTAGATTATTCAAACTACACTCGGATCACATAACCGATCTTAATAACCACACACCGGTCTTAATAACCTCACAACAAATACCCCTACCGCACGCTCACGTACCAAATCCAAATACGTTAAAAGTTGACTGGAAAAAAATCCAAACGTAATGGGTTCAACAAAACCTAATTTTAAAATTTACTCCAACATACTAGAAATACAGCAATCAATCAACAAACTCACCACCATAATATACACCACAATTAACGAGACCGAATTAAAATTCAAGAACACGAACAAAGATAAATAATATAAACTTCCCCCAGAAATAGTCAATCTAATACAAATCAAAAACAAAACCCGCAGACTATGATCCCAACTATGAATATCACAGCTAAAGGTAGACCTTAACATATTAATGACCATTGTACGTGAATCAATCAAACACTTCAACAATCAGCATTTCCAAACATTAATCCAATCACTAAACACTAACAACAAATCCATTTTGCAATTCACAAACCCCCCAATTAGAACCCCCCCCTAATTAGCAAAATCCCTCCAATTAGAAACCTTCACAGGAAAAATGTACACACCTGCTCAGAAAGCCGAAGAGCTAGTTAATTACTTTGCATTCACATTCACCCTGAATAATACTAAACCGTACACTAGTCATCTCACAATCAACAGAAAAGTAAACGAACAGTCCGGATTATAAATGCACTATCGCCTAAAGAAATAAACAAAATCATGAAATCACTACCTGTCAAGAAATCACCTGGACATGATAACATTAACAATTTAATCCTAAAATTCCTTTCCCAAACAGCCATTACATATTTGACCAATATCTTCAACTCATGCAGCAGACTTGGTTACTTTCCGCAAGTATGGAAATCATTCTTCCAATACAAAAACTAAACAAGAATGACCAATTAGTCTGCTTCCAACGCTATCTAAATTATTTTTAAAAACATTAAAACGATTCAAAACATATTTCTACAACACAATGGCCATACCCATGGAACAAATGAGATTCACAGAAAAAGTGTCCACACATCATCAACTACTCTGAATCACTGAAAACATCCATACGGCATTCCAAAAACACTATCGTACAATAGCAATCTTTCTCGACATTTCTCAGGCCTTCGATAGAACATGGCGCCAAGCTCTAAACTATAAAATAAAAGAAATAGGCAAATCAGATTATCTTATCCAAATTATTTACAATTTCCTCGAGAATAGAACTTTTACCATTACAGTTGTAAGGCATCACTCTAATTGAAAAGTGGTCAAAGCAGGCCTTCCCGAAGGCTCCCCGTTATCTCCCGCTCTTTATAACTTGTACGTAGCCGACCTACCAAAACACAGTAAAATAAATATCGCAGATGGCACAGCTATATTATTCATCAGGTCCCACTGTAAACTCAATAAAAATTAAACGAACTATTATTAAATGAACAAATGTTTATGTCTCTTGAGAAATGATTCCTTGGTGCACAGCAGTTTTTCTTCTACACTGTTCTGAAGTATGTGATTAAAGTGAGTTACAGCGCAGCGGATATTTGTAATTCGAAGAAAGTATCTACTTTTCTTGATGCAAGCGTCGAAAAACAAACATTTGGAAGTTGACGGAATTGGAGTGCGTATGTCGATACCCTGTATCCCATAGTTTTCCGTGTTTTTCCGATCATCACCAGTCGAACGCCGGAGTAGTACCCCAGTAATCGGGCCATCGACCGAGCGCGATTTTTCCTTCCTCTTTCTTGTCCTATCCTCACCCCTTACACACGCTTACACTTCCATGCTGGTCTGCGACGGATCTCGACAGCCAGCGAGGGAAGATAACCGCCACCTCTCGAAACGAAAACATGCACTACATCTACGGAACTAATGACCTTTAGCAGTTGACGCAACCGGAATCACTAATCAATCAATCAATCTCCAAAAATATCGAATTCATGAACCCGAACTGGGCGCTAACTCATTAGCAATAGTTGTCATTTTAATTAATCTGGAACTTATCGCAAATCTATCAGCCAACATTACATTATAAGATGGTTTGTACAAAGGCGCCCCCGCCAATCCCCCGACATTCCCATGTCGAGAATCCAAAAATGGTATTTGAGAATATACAAGTAGCTATCTATAATATTTCTCAATATTTTCACAAATAAAATTATCTTGACCACTTGATTTCTTCTTTCTAAACTCTTGAATTTTATATTTGGAAAACAGGTACTCCTTGAGTAAGTATGCCTCTCAGCGAACCTTCGTTGACATTTTCCCAATGTCATATGACGTCTCTTACTTTCTGCAGAATAGATTATAGAGGTCTACTACAGGTTAAAGCGAACAAACGCGAAACGTAACACACGCAAAACATTCATTGAATGTATTTTTCTACCCAGTCTCTCAGGTAGCTCATGGACAGCGTCATAGCTTTCAGTGATACGATTCCGGATTTAATTGCCGGTACGGGCAAAAATAGAACAGTAGCTTTCCATTACAGTCGCCTCAGTTTCTATATCAGTGTAACGCAAGAAAAGCTCTGGCAGGCCAAGTATGCTGGATATGTTGAAGGTAATACGACATTCTGCGGCAAGTGTCCCTTACCCCCAGGCGTGTATAATAAAACCAAAACGGGCACAAGGCCTAAAAACACCGCTGCCTGGCAAAAGTCCGATCACAAAATGTCCGAGTTAATCCGATCACAAAATGCCAAATTCACACACACATACAGACATTTTCTATCAAGTTTAACGACTTACCTAGAGTTCTATTTTCACTGCTTACAAGCTCCTCAACAGGAGGTTTGGAAGATGGCTATCAAAATGTAAACCGAAATCTTTTTATTAACCGGCTTCATAATTATACCATTAACACAGTATAATTGTGAATAATTCGACTGGCTCTATAAAATGTCACACCTCTATATTTACTAAGATTACACGAATTTATGATTCAAATGAATGAAAGTTCATCGGCATATGTTAGAAAAAATATTAAGTTATGATAAATACATTAACTACAACAAATAACAAAGTTCCAAAATTAAAACAATGTCGCTCGATTTTTAGGTGATGAGAATGACGTTTTCTGGTAACCTGCATATCTTTGCATATTATTACGGAAATTTAGGTACGAGGCCAAAAGCGAAGATAATTATGCAAGATAACAAATGATTTCAACTTAAGAATTATGTGACGATCAAGTGAAAAATCTTACATTTGATTTTCATTTTATTAAACACATTATTATAAATATTTAAAAAATAAAACTTCAAATTTGTATCCGCATTTTAAAATAATGATTTGCGTTGTGTACCACGCTGGTTATCATTCAAGCTTTTGAAAGTGTAGTATGAAGCATTAAAACGTTGCAGGACATTCGTAAGTATGTGACATGTAACAATTTCACACTGTAGCTCATTACAAACTATGTTTTCAAATAAAAGTTGTATTATCGTTTGCATTTGATAGAGATATTACATGTGTAATATTATGTGTCTCTTAAGTGGGGATTTATCTCAATGTAAGAAGAAAAAGAAACTAGTGATGCTGCAGCACATAGTACTACTTCTCGCATTATTTGTGATAGTTACGTAATTTTACACTTCTACTTGAAACTACAAAAGAGTTTATAACTCGCAAAAGTGTTGGCCACGCTGGGACTCACGTACTACTTAAATTTAGCACACTACTAGCATATACACAAAACCAAACGGCTCAGTCGGTATAAGAACTTTTCTGACGCATTAAAAAGAAAGTTGAACAGGTGCAACGCAATGTCAAAAAAGTTTTATGACATTATTTAAAGATCTAGTTTTGAAGAACATATTCCGCTAAGAAAAAGTCTATATTCAATACTGTAGTGGTAGGAACACGCACCGATCCTTGTAAATCTATCGCAATTTTCGAAAATTCAGAGGGTTTAACAAATATTGAGACTGCGCCACTTTATGAGCGTTCTTTGCTCTATCCGAGAAAAAAATTAATATATATTACTATACACAAAAATTAATATACACACACACTCCAACAACATATTTAATGGCTTGAGCGAATTGTGCTGCAAAAAAACAAACTATTTGGTTGTTTCAACACGAATTCACTGCACTTGATGTGGAAGCTCACTGAAGTGAAAGCGCAAGTGTAACAATTTATTGCTATAACCCGAAGACCCGTGATTGGGAATCTTGTCATTAGGCGATAATATCCCTGCATTCTGAGGATTGTCATGCAGGGTGAAAATAGCCGCATTTTTATTATATGAAAGGCTTGGGGCAGTAACAAGACGAGATATACTTCGACGAAAACCGACATATTAACATTTATGAAGAGCAGCAGACTTGCTGTGACTCGCATGTCTTGTGACTGCCCCAAGTTTTTCATATCTTCTCTGCAATGGGATATGAAAAGCACTTAGGATACTTGAAGCTGCAGAATGCGCAGTTCATCTTTCCTAATCCCTCAGAGAAGGGTGAAGTCAACGCTTCACCAAAAAACTGTTAAATATGTGCCATCATATCGCGAACCCATAGTTAAAAAAATATTTAAGGAACTGATATTTAAATATTTGCTAAGTCTATTAGCTTGATTGTAACGATTTTTATTTACTATTATCTCCTCTTGTTCTCTGTTTCAATTTTAAAATACAATTGAATCAACATTTGCTACTTCTAACACTGTTCAGCACAGGTCTTCGTTGTTTCCGAACAATTCTTTTGCAAACACAAACTTAATATTTTTCTAATCGACGTCTCTGCGCTTTAAGCTCGTCCTTTCCAGTACAGCATATCTCTAAAAATGCATCATTACATATCATTTGATTTTCAACCCTCCTTCCTTTTTCTCATCTTTGGTAGGGAAACACCGATAGGTGAAAGAAATAATGCAAAGAGGTCGGCGGATTTAGACTCCGTGGGCTCCATCCGTTAGAAAGCCTTTGAGAACTGTATTAAACGCATTGACCTCGAGATGTGGAGGCAGGAAATACGGGCAAGAAAGGACTGGGCTGCTGCGAAAGAGCGGCTGGGGTGGTGGCAGTGGTGAACGCGGAGTCACGAGCAGGTGCAAGGGTGAGATGATGGTGAGAGGGATAAGGAGGGGCTGGAATAAGGAAGATCAGGGATTGTGGCCAAGACTGTGGAGAGCAAGAGCGGGAGCCGAGGGAGGGACAGTAGCAGGAAGGAGAGAGCAGAAAGGGTCTAAAGCTGAGACTACGCTCGAGGAAGGGACTCTGGTTGAAGCTGTGGCTGGGGCTGGATGAGGCGGGGGCGGGGCAGGGAGCGAGTGAAGTGGGGTCGCGGGCAGACGGGCGGCGAGGCAACGCCCGGCGTTAAGGCGGGGCCGTGCGCCACAGCAGACGAGAGTATTGACCGCGCCGTAGCGGGCAGGTCGCACATGTGGATCGACATCCAGCAGCCGTCAGCCGCAGACGGATCTCGCCGGCAGCCGCATCCCCCGCACCGCCCGAGAGCTCAGGCTAATGACGTCAGAACCCGCGCCCGAGGTCGGGTCAGGGAGGGTGTGCGAACTACCCTTCCAAGGCCTGATCAGGTTGCGCAATACAAACCGAGAATAAAATAACTATGTATATTCAAATATAAAAATACGACTCGTGATACATATAAAATGAGTTTTACTATTATAAATACTACCTAATAGTACTCCCCAAACACACCTGAAGTGAAAAGAAAATAAGAAAAAAAATAGAAGTGAACCAAATATTCCGAACTGACGTGCTTTGTGAGGATTTGCATTTTTTTTTTGAAGTCGTGTACCTTTCAACGACTAATTATGATTTTCTGAACATTTCTAGTTATTATTAGCGGCTTGTGACAATGAACTACAATTGCTGACCAATAGTTATGTATCAACAGCGAATAGGGACTCTGCAAACAAACTATTGGGTAAGAGAGAAAGTTCGTTTGGATTTGTCAAACGCTTTATAGCGAGTCTCGGAACTGATGTCCCCAAACCACTCGACTCGAGTGCTAATCGAGTGCAATCGCTAACATTGATGAATGGTAGGGATGAGTCTCTTTGGAGCAGTGGGAGGCACGAATGGAATATACGCAACTCCACTCATGAAAGTTTCTATTATATAAGTTCATATAATATTGCCTCCAACAATTAAGCTTGTTCTCGAAAGTTGCCGCTGGAATGAGAACCCTCCACGTACATTTACATGGAAATTAAGCGCTATTGTTATTAGTAGGTCATTTATGATATAAAATGTCTACGATATAGTCACAAATACACAGCGATGCTCAAACCCAAAATGGGAAAATATTAATTTTTGTTTTCAGAAATAAGAAATGCTGAATGTACAAAACAATCCACTCGCAAAGCCGCTTCCAGAAACTGATTTTAAGTGAGTGTGTGTCTGAATATTGATTTCGGGCGTGACAAATACTTAGATCATTGATCCTGGAAGGAGGTATGTGATATATATTGAGAGGAGATTTTCCTTCCCGTTGAAACGAGACATCTAGCGTCATTCTACGCGTCGGCATGCGGGTTTTCCCCTCTCCGGTATCTCCCCGAACGGGGAACTATCTCAACCGGAATAAGCCTAAAACATACATGTGTGATAGTTTATTGCGTGCAAAATGCAATATGTATAAGGGGAGAAGCTGGAACAAGGATGAGAAAAAAAAATCACACGTCATACGCGGCCCCATTTATGACGATACTGCATCGGCAGTCGCCTGGAATGACTGGAGAAACCACGTAAATTTACCGCTTAGAGCAACCGGATGCTAAAATTCTCCTGTGGTTGGTATCAACCTAGCTATCTACGTAGTTAGTGTCAAAAATACGTTCTGTTTGAGGTCCGAACCCGCGGTACAACCATGCAGCAAGATACTGGTCTTGCCTACGGGCTATCACAGACAATTAAAAAAATTGAAGGAAGTGTATTGATGGAAACGCACAAGCGCTCCGTTTCGTTTGCAATATATCTCCGTTCATATCTTCAATTAAAATATTATTTAAATTATTTTTTAATTAATCGCACAATATTTCGATCTATCATTATTTGTACTTATGCTTGTACTGCATGTTTGTAATCACAGAATTTGTACAATGACTATAATCCCAAAATATTTTTGATCTGTCTAAATATTAAAGAGCAGCAAAAGCAACTTGGCAGTCAGTATTTACAGGTCAGAATCATCAATTAAACACGAAAAGGAAATAATTATGTTAATGATATACAATGAATGTATATCATTAACAGAATTATTTCCTTTTCGTGTTTAATTCACCTACCTGTCCCACTCCGATCGTTTCCGCCCCCCCACCTTCCCTCGCTCGCATGCATTTTTTTATAAACAGCTAAAGCAAATGAATTCATGCAACACACATGGAACAAACAGTATAAGGGAATATTCGTCAAAAAATTGAGAAGTCAAGATACTTTGGTTAAGTTAGGTTAACAAAAAATAGCCAATTTGACTCACTTTGATCGCCCATTTCCATGTTGACGTCAATGCTGTCTTTTAGCTTCTGCGATTGTCATAAAAAATTCATCAATACAGTTTTCTCATCTTATATTATCACAACATATAAAGAGCTGATCACCTAATGTTTGTTTCCGATTGTTGAGTCCCCAGACCACCTACAGATGTAAGATGAAGGCTTATTTGATAGCATCGGGAACAGGTCAATCTTTAAATCAGATCTCCGTCCCCCAAACGACCCACTTGGGGAGGCTCCCCTAATCTTCGGCGCCGAAAGCCTCCAAATCTTTTAGAGAGGTTATTGAGGGTTCATTGAAAAGCTTGGGGAGTGACCGCATTCCCCTCTTTCTTTCCTTCATTCCTTGGAGAGTTTTATCTAGATAATATTATTAAGGGCCGGTTTCACCAAACAAAGAGTAAGAGTTTACTCTGGAGTAAATCATGTTTACTCGAGAGTATACTTTGCATTGTAGAGTTGATCTCACGCCAACACTACTGGCGAGTGTAAATCGCTTACAGCAAGAGTAAAATTCGAAGAGGTAGACTTTGACACCGCGAAAAATCCGCCGGTTAAAGTACGGAAAGTACAATTCAGTTTTCAACGTGCATGTAGCCCGAAGTGTTTGTTACGGTTCGAACGTATGTGTGGACGAATGATAGTGAATTTGTAGGACGATTCCGGCAATGATGTTTTCGGAATATGTTATGCGACACTAGTGCGGAAGAGAAGAGAGGGTGCGGCGAGAGATATGGGATTGGGTTTTAATTATGAGTGAATCGAGATTTTGTCATGAGGTTATGTTTAGCCAAAATCAGCTGTTTAACTTCATTTCAGATACAGTTGTAGAGCTGTAGAGAGACTTCTGGGTTTCTAAAGAAATATTGTTTCGTCCCATGTGCCAACGAAATAAAGGTAGTAACGGTACCAGAATACAACAAAAGGAGAAATTTAAGGAATGAATGGTACTAGGAACTACAAGTACTAAGCATGATAAGTATAGTCATTTATTCTATTTCAGTAACAAACTGTAGTGTGACGTATTGGGGGAGATCATTGTGCCCACTGTGTTGTCTTGAGGTCTCGCCAGATCCGCGTTTCAAGCAATTTTAAGCTACGAAAGTAGTGTGACAGGTGTTTTGATAGAGAAGTTTAAAAACAATAAAAAAAACATAATCATAAAATTTAGAAAGAACAACGAGATCAGCAAATTTGAGAAACTAAACTTTTCGTTCCCTAGTTATAGAAGATTAATTTGCACCGCCAGTCCGGGAGTCGAACTGCAAAAAGTTGGATTTTTCTGCATGTGCTGCAACGCAAATATTAGTGAACTCGCGCTCAAGAGAGAAAAAGTGATTATTTATTAAGAAATAAAGATACAGAAACCTAGGAAATAAAACTGATGCTAACTCAAACAACCATAACACCACACCCAGGAATTATAACGCCAAGAACTCCGAAGCTGAAATGAAATATAGAATATAAGGAATTAATCAAAGGTTTATCGTTGGTCGGCGCATTGGTTCCCAGCGCTCACTTGCCTCTTTGAATCGCTCTCAAATATTGTGGTGGTCTGCGAGTCTGGATTGTTGCCGCGAGTAACGGTCGGAGAGTATGGTACTCTATGATAAATACCCTACTAGAAGCATGGGTGAAACGCTCAAGTATTCTGCGCGAGAGTTACTATCTTGGAGTAAAATGGTTACTCTCGGGTAACTACTCTCAACTTTACTCGGCTGTTGGTGAAACCGGCCCTAAGTGATGCCCACAGTAACGACCCGACGATTTTCGAAGAATAGCACCGTGATATATCTATACGTACTATCATAACAGACGACTAATCCCAGTAATAATATCTTCCATTGAAACATTTATATATTACATTTCACCTGTTAATGTTTTCCTACAATAGACAGTGTCTACCCAATCCATCCTCACGCTACGACACTTTTGTTCTGGAAATAATATGTATTTTAACTGATACACATAGGCGCGAATATTGAAAGAACCGGCCAAGTAACTAAGAAGATGTACTTGGATGTACGTCAGGGCATCAATATTGATGTCACTGCAGTGCATCTGGGAGGTCGTAGGGTTCGAGTCCTGGCGGTGACAGGATATTCAACACTAGCTAGATATCTAGGTAGAATTCAGCCGCTGTCTCGAGGAGAATTCAAGCGGCGCGTGCTTCTCGGATCGGTAGTTTTCCGTGGTCTCTCCGCTCGACACCAAGCGAATTACTGAGTACTCTAACAACCGGGTCACGGACGGCGCGCGATATTCCCTTCTCCATCCTTGTCCTATCCTCATCCCCCTTACGTACACACACGCGCGCGCGCGCGCGCGCGCGTGCATACATCACACACGTCGGAAGACCATTTGGTAGATCAGAGCTTGTCCTGTCTGGGGCTGTGCCCCGCAGGTAGGAGTTTCTGGTAGAGAAAATCCCGCAAACCGACGTAGAGGTCGGCGCCGGATGTCACCATCCAGTGAGAGTGGATCACGACCTCGCGTGACAAAGAACGTGCACTACACTTACGGACTAACAAGTGTAGCAGTTGAGGTGCCCGGAATTACGAATCAAATAGATCGATTTTTCTTGGACAGTGTCTACCCTTTGTACCCTCACACTATAAACTTATTCACAAGACACTTTTGTTCAGGCAAATGTATTTAAATCATACGCATTTATGAGCCACATAAGTAACTGAGGGTTTGTACTTGGAGTTACGTTTCAATCGGTGACGTTCATGTCCATGAGGATGTGAGAGACGAAAAGGGAAAATACATCCATTTAGCGGCAGGCCACATTTCCTTATTTTATCCATCGTAAACCTTAGATTGTCGTTGTTCTGTCACATTGGGTTACACTATTTAGTCCCAGAGGTCGTCTTTCCTGGGGCGGCAGCTACCCGCGCATGTTTGACTTTTCGACGCGAACCGAGCACCTTGCTGTCGCTGGAGACTGCTCAGACAGAAGTTTCATTTCTCACAATCGTAAATTCGTCGGTTTCCCACATACAGACATCAAAACATACTTTATTTTGACGTAACGCCCACTCCAGTACTGCTGGCTTCAATATACTGCAGCACGGGTGGTGAGTTCTTCCAAATCAGTGTCTCAATTAGTTTCAGACGCAGCGATATCACAAAAAATAATTCTGTTATGCAAGAGTCATGAAGTGTGAAATTGAGTGAATAAACCTCGCGCAGGAACATAGCGTGCGCTCTGTACAGTAGGGGTGTGTAGCTCAGCTTGGAAGTGCTGCACTGTGACGCCGAACAGTGAGTCTCTGGCCATACCTGACTGGGGCTAAATAACCGAAGCACGAGAACACACGAGTAACAGTGGTTTAGAGAGACTATTTGGTGAAAATGTACTGTGATTCCAAACCGTGACTGGACTAGCTCCCCGTATTACGCTGGTTTGATTATATTTCATTTATTTTCGTCAAAAACAACAAGGAACACTGTGTGTGACGTATGAGGGAGAAGTATAATGGTTGCGTCAATAAATGCTAGTATTAATTGTTGATTGTGTAACGTAAGGGGCATTTTCTGCTGGACGAGGCAAATTGTACTGTGTTTTTTTCTCTCTCGTCTATCTGGCGAACGTAGCACATAATGACACATTTTATGATTTTCGTTTATTTTATGGGATGTATTACATAAACATTTTGTTAAATTATTTTTCTATTCCCGTTGTATAATTATGTCATTTGATGGCATACAGTTGTATAATGATACTCATTACGATACAAATTTCATTATGAAACATATTCTTGACCAATCAAAATCAAGTATTGACATTTAGTTAATCATTGAGAATTTATATAGTAAAGGTTTCGTTCGATTGTGTTCATTAAAGTTGCATTTAATACTCTATCGTGTTTGTCAGTTTTAATTTATTTCATTATTAATCATTTTGTGGAATATTATTTAAAATAAATTGGATCGTAATTTCACTTTGATCCTATTTGACTAGCACAGTATTCGCTCGCAGACGGAGTGGTAATCAAAGACATCTGTGGTTGTTGGCTGTGGTAGGTTACGTTAGGGTTAGGGAGCTTTTCGCTAGGTGGCTTTGGCTGAATCCTACATGTCCACGAAACGATTCAATGTAAAAGTTAACTTATAAAAGTTACCATAAGTCGTAGAAAAAGTATCGTATGAAACTCCATGTAATAGGTATTACATCATCGTTTCGTAAGGTACTATTATACGTACTGCTTATTTGATACATTTAAGCAATGGTCTGGGGTTCCTGGTGCCGCTAGCAAAGAGACCAACGGCAGACTTTTGGTTTCCATCATACATTCTGTTATCGAGTTATAAAATATCAGATTGACAGGTTTTGTGTTGCTATCTCTGGTAATGAAAGTTTCTGCAAATTAGTATTAAAGAAATTTAAATATAAGCCGCTGAAGTCAGAGTAAAATTTGAGCATTCTTCTCATGTTAACGAATTTTCTTAAAGGCAATTCGAACTTACAAATTCACCTGAAGTACGAAGCATTAGCATGTATACAGCGGTCCAAATTACGGTTTCCAAATCAAATATTTAAAAGAACATGTCAGGAAGAATAATGTTTTGTGTTTCAAGTAGCTTCATGAAGAATGACTTACAAAATGGGGGATAGATTTGTTGTAAAATTGAGATTCATATTTTTTATTAGAGTTATTATTATTTATTTATATTTAATGTTTACGTTACATATATTCGGAAAGTCTGTGCCATGTTGTATAATCACTAAATTTGATAATTTGATATTTATCTTGAAAACAGTACATTGATTTAATCAAACAATGTAGGCTTTCACGGCTACATACATTATTAAAAATACATTCTGAGCTGCATAGCCATGATCTATTGAAACATTTGGGTACAGAATGCCCATCTGCTATTGCGGCAGACATCTTCAGTGACTACTGGGTATACGCAGTGTCCTTTCAGGCAGCTAACTGGTGGCTGGTAAATATGTTTACCAGTCACCAGTTAGCTGTCTGAAAGGACACTGCGTATATCCTGTAGCCACTGAAGAAGTCTGCTGCAGTAGCAGATGAAACGTTTACACACAGAGTGTCCGATAGCCTATCGAGCCCGGAAGGTATTTTTAATAGTATATTGATGTATTCATCCGCTCTCAGTTATTTTCAGTTTTAACCATCATAACATATCATGTTAATGCGTAAATTGGTGCTGACATTATTTTTGGGCATCGCTACCGTGAGAGTAGGCAAACTGCTACAAGGTAAAGGTAAACACTTTAGTTCCGAGCCTGTTTCTGCATTTAAATAGCATTTTTCTCCTGAGCTGAAGTTTTACAGGGAAACAATCTGCAAGTTAAGTTAATCTGCTTTTAGTAAAACATCAGTTCATAAACTTTGTGGACTTGCAAGGATTACATTAAGCCTTTATAACCTCTTCCCATATTTTTGGAAGGCTTTTATCGGCATGACCTGTTTCTGAGAGGCTTATGCAATTAGGATGGAGTTACGCGTTTTAGCTTAACGTTATGAACGCAGAGTTCGTTGTCTTCTAGTAACATACACGAAGGGCGCGAATTTTTGACCTTACGTAAAAAGAATCACATCACCGTAAACGGGGTTGGTACTTGATAAACACCTATGTCGTGCCTATGTAGGCGAAGAAGTAGATTCTTACAGGACAACTAAAGAACGAACAGTTGGTAATGACTGCTTCACAATTTAATATGTAACTCGTAATATTCTCGTATCTTCCGGTATTCATCTCTCTCTAATATGTTTTCATACGTCCCGCATATAATAATAGAATATTCACATTATCGTTACAAATTTTGCATTGTTCTCATTGGTTAGTTATGTTATTTACGGGATTAAAGTTAAATTAATATAAAGTTATTGATTAAAATGGTGTATTAAAAAATGTTATGAAATGCACGGCGATTTCCATTTTAAAATGTTTACAATATGCTGAAAGAAAATCTACAATATGGCAATTTTCAGGAAAAAATACTTTGTACTTTAAACAGATTTTTACACAGTAAAACATATACAATCGAGCCAAAATCCTTTTACGTACTACGTACGAATTTTACGTGCCTTGTTCAGTTTCATGAAAGTATAGTAGTTCTCTTGTCCTTATATCCATTTATGAAATTTTTATAGACATTTTTCACTTTCATTAATGAAACGCTTCTAAAAGGTTTTAGTTCGTAAAAATTGAACTCAACTCAGGGAAAAATAGTCGTCATTATCATTATCATTATCATTATCATTATCATTATCATTATCATCATCAAGAACTTTTGTCGTATTTTTTACTCTTCTGTCTCTTAATACAAGATGGTTCAAAATTACAAACTTCTAGGCATTAAGGGGAGTCGAAGATGATAACTTTTACCACTTAACATATGGTGAAAATTCTCCACAAGTTATATGTGACATTGCCCCCGCGGTAAGCATCTCATCCCGCTCTGGTTTGACAAGAACGTGTTCTACTGCAGTCAGAGTCAGTGCACGTAAACGGCCGCGTCAGTAGATGCATTCCCCCATACTCCCACTTCAACTGACGAGAAGAGGGCAACAGCACCCTTTACACGTATTATATTATTATGTTGGAGTAGTTTGATCACTTCCAAGGCATCTCGATTCCGCCAGAGTTTATTCCCGTGGTCTGGGCTCTGCTTTAATTTCTCTATATGTTAATTTATGGCATTCTGTTGCCGGCCATTCTTTCAACCTGAGATGCCAATATTGTCTGGCAATCTTTGATTCCTTTTTTATGTGTTCAACAGCAAGTTTATTTCTTATTTCATCGTTCTGAATTCAGTTAGATTTTGTACATCACAAGATTGAACGCAAATGGCTCGTTTTCGCCGTCTGTACTCGTATGTTTTGTTTTTGTCCAGAAATTTGGTCAAGCTGCAGCAATCTTCGCCATGTAGGTTTGTGGGGAATTACCATTATTTTGTACTATTCGATAATGATGAGAGACTGTCGTTCAAAATTATTTTTTAACGTGATACAAGTGCGACGTTATTCCCACTTTTCCCTTCACTGAAGTATCACTTCATTCCTTCAGAGATTAAAATTTAAGCACAGAGTAAATAAAACTCGGACGCCTATACGGAGCTCGCGCCTGGGACAATACTAGTAAAATGAAAACTTTATATTTATCAAGTTTAGTAGCAATGAAGCAGTGGAATGGTGCTCACCATGTTGCGGCCGTGCGTGCGTATTACCAACATGATGACCTTGTGACTGTTGCGCAAAGTTTTTAGACCCTGACGAAATCGCAAAGAGTTTTTGCGCACCGAGGTCAAGTTTCTTCTTCGTACGCAATCAAAATGTAGGTTTGTAACATTGAAGAGACTGATTCGACTTTGAAATAAACGTCTAGTGGGGTTTTATTGTTTGTAGATACCTCAGAAAAAAAATGACGCTGTGAAAGATGCAGTGATATGGAGTCTTAATCATTCTATGCGAAAATTGCATCGTAATTGGGGATTGGACGTCGGATCGTGAAAATAATCTCCATGACCTTCAAATTTATTCTTACAAGCATCATATTGTTCAAGAACTGAAACCTAATGATTCGTGGCGTGGCGTGGCGTGGCGTGGCTGCAAATTATTCTTTGTAATATACAGAAAAATATAATATCAGCTTCCGTTTTGCAGCTCAGCCAATGAAATGTTTCTTCTGAAAATAAATTGTAAATAATGTTTCTATTCAATTGTGTTTCCCTTTCTCGCCGAAATGTTTTGAAAACTGTTACAGTTCACCCTTTTCTGAACACTAACTTCATTGAGATCCATTAATTTGGAGAGAAATTGTGGTATAAATAATATTACATATCTATTACTAAGGGCGAGAAAGTACGTGATGTTTTAGCACCACTAGTTATGACATCTCAAGGGCGTTCCAGACTAGGCCAATAAATCGCGCCCAGCTCTAGACTTGGATTGAAGAAAACATCGCCAACAGCTCGGCGAACACATTGCACCGCGCTGTTAAGATACCTTTAGAATCAACCCACTGAATGTGTACGACAATATGGAGAATACATAAGTGATGTCCATTAAAAAGTACACTCTTGAATACGTTTTGAGCAACAAATAAAGTTTTGTAAATTTCCAACATTTTTTTCTATTTTTTTTTTAATTTGCTCGTTTCTCTGAGTGTACAGAGAAGGTGAAGTACTGAGGGCGGGTTTAAGAGTGTAAGAGTCACTCATAAAAAACTCTGACTTGCAATTTATGTTTGACCTTGCATCAACAATAAATAATAACTAAATGTAACAAAGGCTTTGACGATATTCATGTAGGAAAAAATGGAGCTAGTGTGGACTAAGAGTTTCTGCGGGCAAATGTGTTTCTTCTTCGATGGGCAACACATTCAATCCCTCAAATTTATTTATTAGATTTGGGCGTCAATGACTTCTGTCAGACAGCAACGTTGGGCATGTAGGTCTTGATTGTTGTTACTCAAGAGTGGAAATAATATTACATAGTTCAATTTGAAGAAATAGTTACATTTTAAAGAAACCAATCAATTTTAGTGTTGTTTTAAGTGCAATCGTCGGTCAGATGATGAGGTATACACATCGTTAAGCGTGCCGTGAAACGCATTAAGATGGAAATTCTGTTAAATAGAGCATAATAAGAGAGGTTGTAAAATGGATTGGAGAATATTTGATAATTTGGAAACTTGAAGATGATTATTATGGACAATAAATACGCGTGTGGAAAGACTAATCTGTACACAAGATATCTCATAATAAATGTTACAACTTTATAGTAGAGGAGAATTGCATGTAGACGAATTACAGATGATCACTTGCCAATGAACGTGTGGCGAGAAATTCCATATTACGAAGTTATAATACACATTTGCCCCTGACTTATGCAACTCCTCGTGCACCAGTATTCGGCAGGTACAAGAAATCTCATACTTCTTTTAAGTAACCGCGTCAGAACGTGATCTGCCGAACATACGTGCTTGAAGAGTTGCCAAAAAATCAGAGAGAAAAGTCACATCGTGATTTCGTTACATAGAATGCTACATTTGTGATTATTTTTCAAGTTCTGTTACAATCTGTAAAAACATTCTATTGTAGCCACCTACTGGCGTCGAACGTTTGGAGTAATCATTCTTTAATAATCTAGTCAGCCATGTCCTTTTATCCCTTCGGTCAGAAGCATGGCGCCGTTAGATCCCCGGGTACACAGACGATCACCAATCAGGAACCCGCGATGTCTCGCACGTAATATTATAATAGTTTATGGACCTGACAAATAGTTTTCAACCAGAACAAACATTTTTACCGTGCTTAGATTCGAACTTGGATTCTAAGGTTTAGTATGCCCTCCACATTACCCCTATTACACTAGTCCCACACGTAATAACAACCGATCCGGAGCTTTAAAAATTAAGTCGAATATTTCCATTTGCAAAATCCAAAAATTCAGATTTTTATTCACATTATTTTAAATTTAGTAATATTTTTGTGCCATTTTTTCTAATATTCTGCAAACAAAAAAGAGATAGTAGTATGAAACAATACGCATCATATAATCAAAACTAAGGTTTAATAACTTAAATTGCTGAATAGACTAAGAATTGCATAAATGTGAGGAAAAGGAGGAATTAAAAATAAACAACTATTATGCTCAGAAGAATAGAATTTTGAAGAACGCTAACTGAAATTAGAATCTACTCAAAACAAAACTTAAAACGATCAATTTAGTGGGAGTATTGTGCTCAGTCAGCTGCATCTATCAATGAACAAATGTCCACCACCAGTTCTGTAGAAAGGCAGAATCTACATGTCTGCTTCTGAACTTATTATTAATGAATTTCACAGAAAAAAAAAACACTAATTCAGGAATAAGTTCTCCCAAAAATTGAAGTCGTTTTCAGCCAAAAACGAGTTAAATTTTGATATGTTTACTTGGTAGGAGTTTTAAAAATATGAATTTTTGTCTGGTTTGGTATGTAGGAATGTATCGCTTGTAAATTCCACTGGTCAAGTAGGTGTGATTCATGTTCCTTAAAAGACCTCTGGCCTCATTTTGACTATTATTTTTTATCATCTTAAAATGCTCATTTTTGTTTGAAATGAATACATACAATGAATACATTATGAAAGAGGAAAAAATATGTTTTTTGTCATACAATTTGTTCCATTAAAACATTGAAAAATTTTTAACTAATGCAACTTTAGAAAATAGGGAATTCAACAAAAATGAGATCTATGTCATTGTTATAAGCGTCTTGTGCTCTATTGGAGGAAAAATACATTCCTCACATAAAGAAACGGACTCATAAAAACGGCGCAAGGCTAATTTTCGTAGAGCTCTCCTAATTTTCGAAAATCTCCAGTTACTAATGCGAGAAAGTATGTGCGGTTTAGTACTACTAATTTTCTTTAATTTGGAATTTTCACACACAAATTTCAGGAAAAATACTCACCCATCTTAGTCTCAGCAAACCATGACAAAAATAATTTCTACGTGCTGATCCATGCAGTGATGAACATTGCAATCGTCCACGATGGGACCCTGAATCTACGGTCGCAAGAACGTTTATATGAGTTCGATTGTTCAAGTACGGGAGGTAACCCACTAATAAGGATATTCCGTTGACTACATAGTATGTGTATTGTCGCCAACCTCTTTAAAGAATCTTAAGAATGTATGAGGTCTTTTTTTTTTTTTTTTTTTTTGCGATTCTTTGGAAATAACTCAGTAGTAGAACACAAGTCATTATATCCTATTACGAAAACAGTACAACTGAGCATGTAAAACAACCACACACACACAAAAACATAAAAGGGGAAACAAAAAAGATGAATAAACTCTTAAAATCTGAATAAATAAATAAATAAATAAATAAGTTTAGCATCTGCACGCAATTACGTTGCAGTCCCATCCACGCTTCACTTACATTTATACAAATTGCTTTTATTCAAAAGACATTTCAGATTATATATATATATATATATATATATATATATATATATATATATATATATATATATATCTTATAGCAAGTACACATGGCTTATAATAAAACTAACAGTTTAAAAATAATGTGACATCACAACAATAAAACTTTCTTCAGGTTAGAGTCCTTCAGGTCAGTCCTTAAAGGGGCACATCTAGCTTCTCAATGCATTCAAATGCTGTCAGTCTCAGATATAGGACATCCGACGTATCTCCGCAGGAGAGGAGTACTGGAGTAGCAGCCATCAAGTTGACCCGCACAGCTTCAGCAAAATCTTGTTTCTAATGCGAATTTTAACAAATAGGTTTCACACGTGAAGTCTAGAGGGTGCGGTTAAGGGTTATTTCAAAATACGTTGATGTCTTATTATAGTTCAATTTCTCAAACGATGCATGTTGGGTGGAAAAGGCCAAGTCATCAGCAAAGGTAAATTTATGTAAAGTAGTTGGTTGGTTGTTAGTGATTCCGGACGCGTCAACTAGAGAGGAAATCTGTACCGTAAGTGTAGAGCATGTGTGCATCGAGAAGTCTGTGATCTTCCCCGTTAAATGGCGAGATACGGATCCGGCGTACCGTCACCTAGCGAGGTTTCCCTAAACCAGGTATCTCCCAACAGCGCACCATCCCAGCTGGGACAAACTATACGCCCCCCTACCGGTCTCCCGGCATGTGTGATAGTGTAGTGCAGGTCAGTGTAAGTGAGGGTAACATGTGAGGATAGAACAAGGAAGAGGAAAAGGAGAAACTAGTTTCGAACATCTTTCCACTGTCGGGACTGGAACCTAGGACCTCGCGGTCAGAGGCAGAGGCACTGTACTGACATCAGTTGATGCACTGAGCTATCTTGCCCAGTGTGTGAGGTAATGGATGGCAGGTCTGCAATATACAAATTAAAAAGAAGTGGTGCGAGGACGGATCCTTCCGGTAGGCCATTCTTTAGCTACTTCATCTTGCTAATATCGTTTATAACTGACTATTTTATTATTCAGCTTGTTATTCAGCATAAGTTCACGCCCGATTAGGGAAGATTTTCAAAAATTGTAGATTATGTAAAACATTTACATTGACTCGTCCTTAGCGGGAGAGGTGGCTCTGTGGATCAACTGATGTCACTTCAGTGCCTCTGACCGGAAAGTCCTAGGTTGGAGTCCCGACAATGGCAATATTGTAGACACTAGCTTGTCAGCTATGTCGAATTCAGTCGCGTCTGGAGGAGAATTCTAGAGGCCGGCTGCTCTTATCGGCTTCCGTGGTTTCTCCGATCAACGCCAGGCCAATGCCGGAGCAGAACCCTCGCAAACGGGCCACGGACCACGTGCGATCTTTCCTTCCTGTTCCTTGTCCTATCTTCACCCCTTACACACACTTACACTAACATGCACAACACTACCACATATGCCGGGAAAACGGTATCGAGCTTATAGCTTGTTCCGGCTGGGATGGTGCCCCGCTGGAGGGAGATTCCTGGTTGAGGGAAACCCCGCTAGCCGACGGGAGGTCGGCGCCGGATTTCGCCAACCAGCGGGGAAAGATCATAGCAACTTCCCGAGGAAAAAGCATGCTCTACACTAACGCGAATAGAGACCTCAGTAGTTGACGCGCCCGGATTCAGTAATAACCAACCAACCTTAACTTCTTGAGCATTACGTTCATTGCAAATATACATAATAATATATTAATGTTTAACAACTCAACTAGATTTCGTATTACTCGACTTTAATACAATGATAAATTACAATGAATATTTTGCAAGTTATGAATGTCCTTTCTCTTATTACTCGTTGAAAGAAAGAAAAAAAAACAGCAACTTCCATCATACAGGGACTCATAGGCTTGCGCTACTTCAGTAAGCGTTGCCCTTGATCTTAAATACGAAAAGTAAGACTTTTGGTCGAGTCTTATCGGTGGCATTGTTACCCCGGTCAGTAATTCCCTTTGCTTATGTCTCGTCAACCTCAGAGAGAGGGGAAAAGTTCAATGCACACAGCAAAGGGTTGAAGGATCAAGTAGAAGTTCGCTATTTCAGGTTACTCTATTGCGTCGCGGCGTTAGGCTGCTTTACAACGAAAAATCTATGTCCTTTTCTCGTTCTAAATTACCACATCTCGATTTCTGAAAGAATCCACGAACTGTTGTTGCCAATGTTTTGCTCGTCCAATAATGTGAATACCTCTTGTAAAGGGCGTGTAAAAGTACGAAAGAAAAACAGAAAGAAAGAGAATAAAGAGCTCCTTGAGGGCCCTTGCGGTGTGTACAGTATCTCCGAAGATGGCTGCTTTCCCTGCCGTTGGCAAATATACTGCGTTACAACGGTAGGTTAAATGACTTAAATAACAGCAACATCTGCCTAAATCGTTGCCGCAACGGAAAAGAAGCTATCTTCTGTGACCGGGACTCGCCCCTGCATCTTGTAACGGCATATTCTTACGCCGCTCATTGGCGTGTTCTCAAACTTATCAGTCGCTGCTCTGTCCCAGGTTTCAGAAAATTAACGTTTTTGAATTCGTCGCACGTATTTGTGCGCTTTTCAAGTGTCTTTCAGTGTTCGAATCTCTGAACGGCCACAATGAACATTGTTGACAATTGAACAGCTGAAGCAACAGAATTGAACAGCTGAAGCAATTTGAAAATGACCGAGTACGTTAGAGTCAAATGGTCATGGGTGTTAAACTGAGCCACTTCCTCTGAATCGTTCTTGTGGGGAAATATTATTTTAATTCTTACTAGAATAACTTAGGGTTACTCCATTTCACTTTTGTAGCTGCTGTGGTGTTGGATGCTGTTCCGGAGTTATTTCACCCTTTGAGAAATTTGAGGAAGTCAGGTGTAATTTTTTCTCGATAATTTAATTGAAACTTACTCATCAATAAAATTAATAAATGATTATCTTAACCGTAGAGATGTAGTCAAGACCATTTTGGCACTAATTATATATGTAATTTACATAGCATATGTTGCTTGAGGTTAAGTTATTACATTTTAAAACCAAGTTAAAACGGGTTTTTACTTCGCCAAATCTTTTGCGGTTAGGTGGTCAGAGCTCAGTTAACTCCTCAGAAATCTTAAGGGATATATTACCTAAATCTTACTCATTTAGAAATCAACAAAACAAGAAAGAATTAGAGTAACCAACTGTCAAGATTATTTAAAGGTGCACAGCCCAGATTGATCAGTGGCAATAAATGCAGTATGGGGTCCTAGGTTTCGAACCTTGACGATGTCGTATTCGCGACCCTAGATAAATCGAATTCAGCCACAGACGAGGGAAGAGTTCTTGCGGTCGGCCGCTTATTAGTTTTCTGTGGTTTCCCAGATTAATACCAGGCAAATACCGGAGCAAAACATTATCAATCGGCCTTAGATCTCGCGCATCCCCCTTCGCTCGATTTGGCCGTAATGCCGTCTTTGTATGTATTGCATGTTTTGCATTCATATTTGCATCTTGCTTCATCTTTTTGTTAACATTGTATTGTAATGCATTATATGTCGTAGCAAATGCATTTCTTACACTGACTCTGCACGCGTCTTAGCCGTGATGAAAATCTCGTTTAGCGATGTGCCTTAAAGAATAAATTTGATTCGACATTACAGTTCATGGGTCTGGCACTCCCGTTCAGAACAATCGCATTTTCTGTTGAGCTCCCCTTTAATCAGCAGGGCAGAGGGCCAGTTTCCTTCATCTGCCCCATCTTCACGATTGGGCCGCTGGTCACAATTTCCTGAGAACAAATAAATCTTCCGTCACGTAACTGAGAATTTGATTCGTCGGAAATTACATTTCCTGACGCAATTTGAATACTTCATTTCGGCGATTGCTTCCATTTTCGGAATCTATCTAATTTACTGCCGCATTTCGTTGCGGCGAACTGCGATACGAGATGTCAAAAGAATTACCTGTTGAAATTCAATCGGACGATACACTGTCGAGTGGCCATGCCTAAGCTACAATACTAGAAATGCGATGATAGACCAAACACACTTTCGGTTTACTACTCGAGAAGATAATTGAACATTTCTGTTGATTCTCGAAGTTTCCGTGTCTTATAGACACCAAAAATACACACAGGTTCATTCATCCTTTTTATGCTTCTCATTGTTATCGACTATTATAATGAAATAATTATTAAGAATAGCCGTAAGTTGTAATATTATTCCAAAATACAACTCAAATTCTCGTGACTCATTGTATTAATGATGTGTAACATAATGATCAATGAACATAATAAATCATTACAAATAAGAAAAACAGTGAATTTCAGAGACTATATGGTGTTTTAATTCAGTCTGCGATAGCTATAATTGACGGACTTTTCTTAAAGATCTGATAACGGAAGATTTTGGCATTTAATAGGACAAAGACCTCAATATACACATTTTGATGGACTATTTAAGCATGGCAGTAGGAATAGGAAGTGTCAATATTGCCTATATTTTCAATATTACATAGTTATGAAGTATACTATTCCCACATTATGTGTAATAACTTTCAAATCTGAATGTCTTAACAAGTTAACACCTCAAAAGTTAAATCGGGAAAGATATCTTAAGGCATCATCTGATTTCACTGCAGTATCTCCCACCCGGAGGTTTTAGGTTCGAGTCCCGACGGTGCAGGATTTTCGACAATAGCTTGTCAGCCAAGTCGAATTAAGTCCCTGACTGGAGGAGAATTCTAGCGGACGGTTGCTCTGATCGGTAGTTTTCTGTGGTTTCTACAATCATCACCAGGCGAATGCCGGAGCAGTACATAAACAAACGGACCACTGTCCGCGCTCGATATTTCCTTCCTTCCTCTTCCATGTCATATCCTCACCCCTTCCCTCACTTACACTAACATGCACTACCCTTCTACAAATGCTGGGAGACCAGTCAGGAGGTTATACGAAGGTTGCCTTTTATGTTTCGAGATTTGGCAACCCTGGTGTTGCAATCTGGCAACTGACAGCTCTATCGTAAAGTTGGATGTTTTGAGGTTATACGTACTCAGAACGTTTTGACATACAAGCGCTATTTGTGTTGTTTACAGTAACTCAAAAGATTCATCTTGGCCCAAAAATGGAATCAAAGCGTGAACATTTTCGTGAGATTATTTTTTACAACTTTCGACGTGGATTTTTTAACTCAGCAACAGTGCATGGAAGAACTTAATTCAATTTTTGGCGATGAAGCTCTATCAAGGATCAGTGTTTATCGATGGTATGGTGAATTCAATCGTGGTCGTAGTTAACTCTTGGACGATTTTCGCGAAGGTCGTCCAAAATCAGTTGTTCCGAAAACCATTGATGCTGTGCGTGAACTGATATCGCAAGATCGTCACGTAACCTATCGTGAGATTAGACAATCTTAGGCATTAGTGGGACCAGCATACATTCAATATTGCATGAACATTTGACCGTCAAAACAATTTGTTCGCGTTGGATCCCACACAATTTGTCAATCGCTCAAAAAAAGGCTCGTGTCGATTGGTGGAAAGAAATACTCAAAAAATGCGATCGCGGTGCTTCGAAACACGACTATGACATCGTGTCAGGTGATGAATCATGGATTTACGCATATGAGTCCGAAAGTAAAAAGCAATCGACTGTATGGGTGTTTCAAGATGAGCAAAATCCAACAAAAGTTGTTCGCGCACGATGCACTTCCAAACAGATGGTCGCCTATTTTTTCGGAAAAACTGGACATGTCGCAACCATACCACTAGAACAACGCAGAACAGTCAATTCTGAGTGGTATACAACGATTTGTTTGCCAGCTGTCTTCCAAGAAATCAGGAAAACCAACCGCCGAAGACGGATCACTCTTCACCACGACAATACGAGCTCTCACACAACGGCTCAAACAACTGCATTTTTAAGCACCCAGAACATCGATTTGATGAGTCATCCGCGGTGTAGTCCTGACTTGGCACCGAATGAATTCTTTTTATTCCCGTACGTAGAAAACAAACTGAGAGGTCAACGTTTTCGACACCTGAAGAAGCGGTTGCTGCATTCAGAATGCATGTTTTAGAGATACGTCAATCAGAGTGACAAAAGTGCTTCAACAATTGCAAACGCATGCAAAAGTGTATAGATCTTCATGGGGAATATTTTGAAAAACAATAAAATGATTTTCGGTGATTAATATTTGTTTTTGTTCTCTAATCCTGAAATACAAAAGGCAACCCTCGTACCTTGTCCCAGCTGGGGCGGTGTCTCGCTGTTGGGGAAAAAACCCGCTAGCTCCGGTAGGTCGGCGCTGGATCTCGCCATTCAATGGTAGACCACCGCCCCCTCCCGAGCAAAAACATGCACTACACTTACAGGACTAATTATCTTAGTGGTTGACGCTCCCGGGATACCTAACAATCAATTGTAAGTTTTAAAACATACTTTCATTTTGTTACAATCTCGCCTTACTATGTAAATAGTAATGAAAAAGTATGCGGCGGAATCAGGCGAATTTTCGACAGAAAAACTCTTATTGTCGAACCCTGGTAACAAACAAGTGGATAAATATTTTTCCGATATGTAATAAATTAGTTCCTCTAGCGCTTTGTATAGTCAGATCCATATTTTATGGGTCAATGATACCCCAAAATCGATTGATTGCTAATGTCCGTCCGTCCGTTTGGCCCTGGTCAACTCTAGCACCTAAACCATTTAGATGATTTTCACCAAAATTCCCTGAACGATCTGCACAAATCCTAAGACCCGTGTGTTTTAAACGGATGTTTTGATTTTTAGTGAACTTTGCATGAAGTACAAAAAAAATTAATGATTTCACAAATTTCAGAAATAGTTACAAGTTCTCAGATAAAACTTTGTCCGTGGTTAGTGTAAAAACACTTAGAAAAATAGCGCAGGTCGCATTTAAATCAAAATCTCATTTCAAACCTCCAGGATCATGTATGATTATTAGTAAGGTTACAACTGTAAGTAAGTAAACTTACTATATTTTGGTGTTTTAATTATCCTAGTTTATAATTTTAATTTTCTTGCTTTATTGAGTTAATTATTTAACAATCAATTTATTGTAATGTACGTTGTCCTCATGCACAGTGCATTGTTTATACTTTAGCCCTGATGAAGAAATTAAATATTTCGATGAAGTACATTATTCGTTAAAAAAATATTAAAACTTAAAAAAAATTATACAATACAACTAAACTAATTCATTATATATCACTGTTTTGTTAAAATAAATATTATTTTTCTTTTTGATAATCAGTATAGTCTCTAATTGTATAGAATCAGTTTTGCAGCAGAAAAGGTTTTACTTTTAACTTAAATTTGTGAACCGACGTATATTTTTTAATGTCATCTGGTAGTGCGTTGTAAAGAAACGTACATGTATTGTATGTAGATTTCTGATAGTGAGCTGTTGATACTGACACTGGATGAACGTGATATTTACGTGTGTTGTAATTATAAATATCAGTATTGCATGAAAATATGTTTCCACCGTTAATTAAGTCACTTTTGACAAATATTACAGATTCGTAAATATATAGGCAAGGCAGTGGTAAGATTCCAAGCTCAATGAAAAGAGGCTTGCAAGGGTAATGCGGATGGCACTTTTCATTAATCGAATAATTTTCTTTTGCAATGTAAAGGTCTGAGTACTACATGACGAGTTACCCCAGAATTTTATACCATATCTCAGGTGGGAATGTATATTTGCAAAATACACGCAACGAGCTGCTTGAAGGCTAACAGAATTGGATAGAATTCTGAATGCGTAACATATTGAACTTAATTTAGTGTTTAATTTTGTTATATGTACATTTCATTTGAGGTTTGACTGAATTGACAGACCTAGAAATTGTATTACCTGAACTTCACCTAATTGCATACTACTCATTTCCAATGAAGCATGCGATCGCTGATTTGAAAGTCAACAATGCATTGAAACTTTTTATAGACAACGGCGTTTGCTGAAAATATATTTCCCCTTTAAGCAAGTCATTTTTGACAAAAACTACTGATTCATATATGAAGAGACAAGGTAATGGTAAAATATACAGATTTATAAACAGATGCTTACAAGAATCACGTGGGTGGGATTTGCTTATTATTCGTACAATTTTTTTTTTTTGTAATCTTAACAGTTTGGGAGCTATCAGATGTACTTCCCCAGACTATTATACCATACCTCAGGCTGGAATGAACATTCGCGGAATATACACAACCAGCAGTGTGGAGGCTGACCGAATTTCAAAGAATTGTGAAAGCGTAGCATAAAGAACTCAATTTAGTGTTTAATTCATTTAAATGAACGTTCAATGTAAGGTTTGGTTGAATTGAAAGAACTAAAAATGTTACTTTGACATTAGTCAATGGTACAACGTTCATTCTCAGTGAAGAACACAGCTGTTTATTTGAAATGGAAAACTGCATTGAAACAGTGTTCTCTTCATTTACATTAACTTGTTAGTACGAAACCAATTTCAAATATCTGATATTTTACTATTCACAGTTTCTTTATTGCAAACAATATTCGTACCATACGCAAAGAGAACTGTTCTTCTGTTTCTAATCGTTGAGGGCATATCGTTTGCGTATAGTAGGAAGAGAATAGGGCCTAAAATCGATCCCTGCGAGACTCCACATGCAATTAGTAAAGAATCACAAAGGTGTGTACATAATGTTCAATTATTCCAGTAAGGTATTTGTACCCTCCGAGATCGTTATTTAAGGTACGACAATCTAGAGCAACATCACGAATTCCATACTAAGGTAATTTTGAGAGTAAAATGTTATGATCAATTACATCAAACGCTTTTAAAAGATCTAAAAATATTCTAAATATGCTTAGTTTTGATCCATGGATGAGGCGACATCTTTAAGAAAAGAAAATATGGCTGTTTCCGTAGATTTTGATTTTCTAAACCCATGTTAGCAATATTAAAACGCGTCGTGTACATTCATGTACATTCACACTATTTTTAAAGAAAAGAAACGCTCAATAGCCATACTCCTAGATGTATCTCAAGCTTTTGACATAGTCTGGCACCCCGAATTAATCTACAAATTCAAAATAATAAGAACACTTAAATACTTACTAAACATGATCACACAATTTATATCAGTCAGATCTTTTAAAGTAACCGTAGATAATCATAGCTCCAAACCACGCACAACATAAGCAGAACTTCCACAAGTCTCACCACTATTCCCAACGCTATTCAATCATTACACAGCAGATATTCCCATCACATATAACTTGCAGTTCTCCGACAATACGGCAACATTCGTATTAAACCGTACGCTGACACGCAACAGTACAAAAATTCAAGAACATTGAAACAAAATAGACGAATGGGCAATAAAATGGGAAATAAAACTCAACCCAAATAAATGAATGGCAAAAATATTTTCGTTAAGACCATTCTCTACCACCATCCGTTACTAATAAACAACAGCGAAATAAAATGGAGTCCATCAAATAAACCTATCAAATACTTAAGACTAAATCTTGACACAAGACTCAACTGAAAAAACTCATAAACATTAAAATACAACAGGCCAAAATTATTCAACTCAAACCAATACTGAATAAAAATTCTAAACTTTCATTAACAAATGCAATAACACTCTGTTAAACTATCATAAGACCGATAACGCTATACCCATGTCACATCTGGACAATTGCCGCACCATCCAACGTAAACAAAATACAAGTAATCTAGAACAGATTCCTCAAAATAATCACTAACACCACATGGTTAATTTTAAATCAACAACTCCATAGAAAATTAAACAGGAACTCAAATAGAACGCCTCACCAATAACATCTACTCCAACATAAACTCAATAGATCGACTAAAACAATACAATTTAGCCCCAACCTACAAAATACAAACCAGAATAAACAACAGATACCCGTTCGATTCCTACTTAATTTATTTTTCTCAAGCAATTGCGAACAGTAGGTACTCTCATGAGGAATATTCCTGAATGTTGTAGCAATAATAGAACTAGGTTAAGCATACTTTAAGTTAGTAGTAAGTCAACAATATATATGAAAGTCAGTAAACCGATCCATGTACAATTCATACTTGAATTGCTTGTAAGCAATAAATGAAAAAAAGAAAAAACATTTGTCTTACGATGTATCTGCGTTATTTACTTATTGGCTTCTATGTTTCGTGAGACAGCGAAAGGCAAGTGAAATGCGGTCTGCTGTGAAGCAAGTAGCGAATTCTGTTCACTTTAAGTTGTACAAAAGTCGCACAACGACTTTTATTGAGTAGGTATTCCAAAACCCACTCCATACGCGTGTCCGAGGTCTTTTACTGACAAACACGTTGCCAATAACGATTAACCAGCCCCTGAAGCTCTGGCTAACGCTTCCAAAGCGATAGCATCTCCGAAGTTTTAGACTAACTGCCAAGTTGTTGCATGGAGCGTGTTGCCGTGGTAAGAGTCCATTCAATTCTTTTCATCTCAAGCAGTTTTCATAAATCTTTTGTTTCTGAACTAAAACATCGGTGTGACGTCAAAATTCTTCAAAAACCTTCTCTCACTTCACATTGTTTGTAATTTTGCTACGATTAATACAATACAATTACATCTTTCAGCGTCAAAATATATTTTCGAGTATTCATGTATAGAAATCCCTAATTCTGTTTACCGTTTAATGATTGATACGTAAAACTTCGTGATATGCGTACGGTAAAGTAGCATGCGAGCAAGCCAAGTGAATTAAAACACCGTGTACGGCAAAGAAAACAAAACACTCACTGGGGTGCAACACGAAACAGCATGTCTGCCGTCATGCGAATTGAAAATTATCCCAAGAATATACTACACTCAGTAATGCGTAGTGTATATGTAGTTGTCAAATTCCCCCATTTTTCGATTAATTTTTCGTTATTTCGTGTTTTCAGTCGTGTAAACTCCTATGTTTATTAGCTACTTAAGGGTAATACATTTTTTACAGGAGACGGCAGTGTTCTTGGTGTGAGATCCGGCCCCGATCTACATGTCGGCTAAAGGAGCTTCCCCCGTCCAGATACAATCGCTCACAGCGGAGCACACCTCAGGCAGGAACAAGCTCTAAGTTTGTATTTAATTGGCTGTCCGGGTGACGCCGCCGGATGATACTATTACGCCCTGAGGAAGGACGCAGAATGGCGACCGAAACGTCGGCAACTTTGCAATGGACGCGGCGTCACCCGGATAGCCAATTAAATACTGACTCCGGCCGCGGAAGCCTACGCTCTCAAGCTCTACCGAATGGTTTCCCAACATGTGTGGTAGTGTAGTACATGTACCTATAAGTATGTGTAAGTAAGCGGTGAGGTCAGGGCGAAGAAGAAGGAATGATCGCACGCGGACTGTGATCCTTTTGTTAGGGATCTGCTCCACCGTTAGCCAGGCGTTGATAGGGAACGGAAAACTACCGATCAGAGCAACCAGCCGCTTGAATTTTCCTCTAGATAGCGATGGAATTCGCCTTAGTTAATGGCCCAACTTTTTGACTTTTAAATATTCTCATTACCAATGACAATAATTACAACGGCATTATAATAGTGAGATAATATTGATGCTGCAGTACAGTTTACCAAATTTCAACTTTATCAGAAAATATCGATTTTGCAAATTTTAAACCTCTTATTCTGAAAAGTAGGAATATTTGACTGAACGACTAGTTCACTGCACTTACAGATATAATTGAATACTATAATGTATAAGTATAATAAATTTGTATTTTAAAACAGTGAATGTAACTCGCACGAAATTATTTGGCATATTCATTTTCAAATTTTGAATACTTTCCTAATGTATCGTACGGTATCATTTCATTCATACACTAAAGTTTCACGTTATGCGTTGTGTCGTAAAAACTATTAGTTACGAGTATTCAAAATACCAGTAAAAATATTTCATAACAATATATGACATGCAGTGTCAATTTGTCTTCTTAAAAGAAATTCACGTGTATGAATACATGTGGAGAGTCTAGTGGGTAGGTAAATAATAAGTCATTCTCGCTATCACTTACGCAGTAGAAAGAGAAAGTTAAGTAATGATGCGCGAAAAAGAAAACGAATATTCGGCAGAACAACTCTTGTAACAGGGACCTGGTATCGGAAACAGTGAATATATCCAGTTGCTAAATTTTTGGGGAGAAATCCTCTGACATGTGGTGCAGCAAGAATCCATGGTTTGTGGGTCCTCGATACCGAAAAATGTCTGTCCATCCGTGCTTCCGCCTGTCCGTGTATGAACAATGCTAGCGGCTAAACCATTCAGCCGATTTTCTCTAAAATTGATATTCCTCAATCAATCTGAGCGATGTCGCGGCTCCTTGAGTTTAAAATCGATAATTTAGTTTTGAAGGGTACTTTATATGAAGCTACTGGAACATTTTGAAACTGTTCAAAAAATATCTCCAACGTTTTTAATTCAATTTTATTGTTGTCTAGTGTGAAAGTCGTTTAAGAGAATGGTGCAAGTCTCACGTTACTTAAAAACGGTGATTTTTTGAAAATTGCAAAAATTAAATTTGTGTTTGACGTATTTCTACAACTAAAATAGTAAACATATAGATTTCTCCCTTAAAGAAACCTGTTCCTTAAAGATAGTTTTTGAAATAAGGTCATGCACAATTTTTCGAAAATTTGAGTACTTTTCTCATAATTTTGCCTGGAAGTACAGGATAGAAAGTGCGTGATCTTTTAGGGCCATGTTTATATAAATTTGTTGCCTCCGCAAGCGGGAACGGTGGGGTGTCCATGTTTGTAAACACCGAGTTTTCCTGTGTTCCCAGAAATGTGCGTTCGTCCCGCCCGTATGGGCATCATTCATTTTGCCATGGGAATACGGAGCTCAGTCGTGTCACTTAAGGATTGTTCTCCAATGTCGGTCGAATTTTCATTTTCGCGCCCTTACTTCGTAAGAAGAGAAAGTATCGTAATCGTGCGTAGGGGAAACGGCCAATTTTCGGCAGAAAATTCTTACTGCCGGACCCTGAAAATGAAGAAGTGGATAAATCTTGTTCGTATATGTAGTAAATTACTTCCTCTGACAGATTGCCAGAATCCTGCCAGTGGTGGTTGGAACTTCTGGGGCTGTGCCAAAATTTACAGTACGTGCCCTCAAGACTCTGAGGATCACGTCTCGAGGCGATCTACTGACTATCTCGTTAATTGCTCTCAGAAGCTCTATTAAATTCTACACACAATTTGTAAATTACGATGGAGCAATTTAGCATTGCTGGTAGTAAATACATGAAAGAAACTTCAATGTCCTGTAAGAAAGTCTGGGGAACCCATTGGATCCTAAAATGCCTAGGAATTACCCAGTTACCACGACTTTAAGTGGTAATGTAGCATACAGAAAATTTTGTAGTCAGAATCCATGTTTTGTGGGCCGCCCGTTTTTCGCCCGTCCACCCGTTTTTCGCCCGTCCACCCGTTTTCCGCCCGTCCACCCGTTTTCCGCCCGTCCGCCCGTCCGCCCGTCCGCCCGTCCGCCCGTCCGCCCGTCCGCCCGTCCGCCCGTCCGTCCGCCCAGCCCGTCAGTCTCTGGAGAAAGTTAGCGCCAAAACCTTTCAGGCATTTGTGTCCATAATTGATATTCCTAGATAAATTTAGTGAACTCCAAGATCTCAGATTTTGAATCGGATATTATAATTTTGGGGCTGTTTTATATGAAGCTTCAACAACATTTAAAAATTCTGATAGGGTAAAGAACGCTTAAGAGAATAGTGCATGTCTCAATTTCGTTGTACTCTCTGAATTTTTGAAAATTGCATTTATTGGTTTTTACAAAATAATTGTGTGCTATGACATGTTTGTCGTAATAAATCTATTTTTGTTTTACTTCACTAGTTTAGTATATTTAATTGAACCAGACAGTGCAAGTAGTGCACTTTACGACTATCTCCTGTAGCGTTTTCCTAATCACCAATGTTTTACACCCTAGCCTCGGATCCCTATCGCGGCCAGGGATATTTATTCCTTCTGCTTCCGTATATCTCGATTTCCGAAGTGACAGAGCCTGGGCGTGTGATGGACGCCGACTTTGTGCACAAATGTGCAAGAGTGATTGCCGCTCCTTCTTAACACGCTAATCAAACTGCAAAACCGAATTGCGAACCGAGAAAATTTCCTAACAGTACCGCGAGATGTAATTCCAATTGCATACCTTGTTCTGAGTCTCGGTCGTTATTGTTTACGGAGACGTCCTATCCACAAAAATATATTTAGGCAGCATATTCTTAAGTCATTAGGCGGAAATACCCAGATATATACACTATGTGATCAAACGTATCCGTACACGTCCAAAATGTTATGGTGTGGTCGTGTTTTTCAGGAAGAGGGCTTGCAACCCTTGTTGTTTTGTGAGGCATTATCACGGCACAAGCCTACATTGATATTTTAAACATTTTCTTGCTTCCCACTGTTGAAGAGCTTTCGGGGATGGCGATTGAATCTTTCAACACGATCGAGCACCTGTTCATACTGCACGGCCTGTGGCGGAGTGGTTACACGACAATAACATTCCTGTAATGGACTGGCCTGCATAGAGTCCTGACTTGAATCCTATCGAACACCTTTGGGATGTTTTGGAACGTCGACTTCGTACCAGGCCTCACCGTCCTACGTCAATACCTCTCCTCAGTGTAGCACTCCGTGAAGAATGGGCTACCATTCCCCAAGATACCTTTCAGCACCTGATGGAAAGTATGCCTGCGAGAGTGGAAGCTGTCATCAAGGCTAAGGGAGGGCTCACACCCTATTGAATTCCAGCATTACTGACGGAGGTCGCCACGTACTGGTAAGTCATTTTCAGCCACGTGTCCGGATACTTTTGATCACATAGTATATATGGCTCAATTGCAGACACTGTACGATAAAACCTCGGGGACGCAGGACATTATGATTATAGATCTTATTCACTGCCCGAATACCGGGCACATCTCCGTGATCTTTGGTATTTTCATAGACTGCGTAGTTGTTTTAACGAGAGTGGGGAATTACAGTCCCTCTAGGCCACCCTTTTCATTAAATGTTTTGCTTACTTATGACACATTTATCTAATAAACAGATAATACATTCTATAAGCAAAATAAACTATAAAGTTAATGATGCAGGATTGTAAGGGTTGTCAGGATTTTCAGGATAGCCACATTGTTTGGAGAGATTATTCCCTAATGTCCTGTATCACTTTCCCAAAATACGAGCTTAAAAGGGGAATATTAGAAATTGATCGCATTTACGGAAATAATATCATTTATTTTTGCTACGAGGCCCCTTTCGAAATTTAAAGGGGGCAGCTGGGCCGATGCGCACATTTGTGGGCATTTTGCTACTTCTCTTCGCATTATTTGTTTTATTTTTGCCTACTTCCCAGAAATGGAAGAGATTTAATATTCATTTGCGTGTGTTATTCTCAAAGTTTTAGGGTAACACACATACTTGCAACATATGACACATGACAATAAGTATATCATTAGATTCTGTCTAACGGGAGTAAGTATTCGAAATTTTTACATGGTTACATTTAAATTAATGAAACAGACCTCAATATCTCGGAAAACGTTAGTGATAAAAAGTATATATTCTCTAGTAACTATATTCCTTTATGGACCATTGTGCAACCAGCAATGGAATATCTTTTACTAGTAGTAAAATGTGACGTCGCCGACGTTGTAAACCGTTTTAAAAATAGTTTCATGAGTTGAAAATTTCTTTCATGCCCATATTTGTTCAAATATATTCTTTCAGTATCAGATATTGGACATACCAATGAATCGAAGTAGCTGATGTTATATTCCCGTTCAAGAGTTCCTAACATCCAATGGCATTGAGTGTTACCTCCATACGGGATATGAACTGGTCTTATTGGAAATTCAAAATTATAATCGCCTAAACAGATACTTGCAGGTTTTGATGCTAATAGGTGAATTATAGAGCAGCTTATTTTTAATTTTTTTTTTTGCTAATATGGACAAACATTTACATAGATCATTTGCATTAACACATGTTAAATACACAAATGCAGATCATTCTCAATTAGTTGCGAAAATTCTGTCGCAACATCTTTTACAACTATATTTGACTCTTCCCAGGATTTCCTTAACACTTTCTTTCTTTTTCTCCCGTAATTTTTGAAGAGTTTGAAACTTCACAAATTTATTTGTGTTCACTTCTACTTCTGCTCTATTGCTTCTACTATTGCTCTATGAATTGATGTGTACGTGAATGTAGCGTTGCATGTAAATCTAACATTTAAAGGCGAGTGTTTTGTATGTTATTTGAATAAGGTGTTAGTTAAGTTTAATAAACATAACTTATGGATCAAGTTCATTTGAAAATCGGTATTTGCACACTTATGTAAGAACGTAAAAGTGAGATGTCGAACGTAACGTTTATTCATTCTCTCGCATTGCTCACAATTTTGTTTTCTCCGTATTCACTTGAAATGCTTCACGTTTAATTAGTTCCGAGGCAATACTGTTTGTAGGTTTTCGCAAATTTTTTTTTAAAAAATACGTTAATTCGAATCTAAATTCAAATCAATCTGCAGCGCGATTTACATCGTAATTCACTGTTCAATTAAAGATGTCAACAGCAATGTTGCACACGTCATGATAGAAAATTATGACGTATTTTTCCAAAACATTGTTTGGGTATGGGTATTTAATCAATGCCACTTACATGTATCGATTTAGGAGGTTGGTTTAATTCCTGGCATTATCACTAAGATCGCAGCGCCAAAACACGAATAAACACGTTTTTGGAAATTTATTCGAATATCCTGGCCGGATCCGAAATCAAATTATCAGTTCCCATCAGGTACCCGTAACACGTCGAATGACACATCATACATCTCGATTGGTGCACGAGAAGTCGCCTAGCCGCCAATGAAGGAACCTCACACAACCGCATCCGCACACTCAAGAGTATCACTCCAATACTGTATACTGATTAAAATAGCAACAGATGGTAAAGTTAAGTAAGTTATCATTCTTTCACGATTACTGTATCAAAGAATGGGCAAGAGTAATATGTTTAATCAATTAAAGACAATACTAGCGGTCTGATCGTCACGAGTCGTTCATACATAAACAATATGTTGGCCAACAATACCAATAAAATAGTATGTTTGTCAAAATACTCATTAATCTGTACATATTTGAACAGGCTACAAACAAACAAGGGCAATTTACGATTTTAACAGAAATGTTTCGAATTGGGGTAGTGATGATTGGAGCTGCATTGTGACTCCATCTCAGACGACCAGCCTTCCGTTCCTTTCGTAACGTTTTTTTCTGCTTATCTGCATTGTTTTTATCAATATAAACAAATTACATTGCTACAAAATTGGCAAAAGAGAGCCAGTTTTGGTACACACATTTTCGTGTCATGTTATGTCTCTTCAGACCACAGAAATCCTGGAGCGGGCAAGCCAACCAAGAGAACCTTTCACGTGGTCCTCAGGCATTTTTCCAGCACGTGTCGCACCCCTACTGTTTCATCACCATCTACCAAGGTCATCAATTATAAACTCAGCTAATTCCGGCAGCGGTAGTACAGTCTTGGGGCTGTCTCGCTGCAAAACCGTCCCCACACGCTAAATAAATGAAGGGGAGCTCACAACGTGGCGATGCCTCTCCCGTTCCCCCTCCCGGCCAAGCGTCGAGCGCAAGGTTTAGCGGACGCCGCGCCCATTAACGGGCTTATCAAGGTGAGTTATTAATAGTATATTGACTTTCCGCATCCCGCGGCGGTGAAGAGGGGTGTGGTGGGCACAAGTGGGTGAGG